>OX244030.2:3143127-4343127 GCA_945859785.2 Tridacna gigas
CCACGGGCGGAACAGTGTGTTCTGAGGACGGAACAGATAGTGATCAGACTGCACAGAACGAGCAGTCTGATCTTAGATCTACACCGTCCTTTTCTTAGTCAAGCCAATTAGATAGAAATCTTTCTGCGTTTCATTTTCCAAGATCAGATTGCACGATCTTTGCCTATGGCGCCAAAAAGGTCCGAGGAACATACATTAAACGAAATAATTATATCACTGTAATTTAGTTTACGAAGAAAACTTTCGGCAGGATAGCGGTTCAATCAAAACTATAAACACAAGCAGCATTAATTGTATCAGCAGTGGTACTAATTTTATTGAGTACGAAGCGTTTCTACTGATAAGGAAAGTTGTCCGTCTCTTTCCCTCTCACAATCTCGAGTTTTGACGACCCTCATAGAGAATGCTTTTGAAAACATTTTGGAAAAAGGAGAAAATGCTGGAAACCACCGTTGTCTCCTTTGGTCAACAATGTTTTGTACCCTTCCAAAACGAAATTTTAATTATTAGTTCACATTTATTTTGTCGACTGCAACTGCTTACAATTTGGACAAGTCTTAGATTTCGTCGTTTGGTAAAAAGTTAATCCTTTAACAAACGACAAAATAATTGCCTAAATTGAAAGCATTTGCAGACGACAAATCAATTGTTATTCAAAACATGAAATTGCCACTTCAAAGGGTAGAAAACACTGTGGGAAAAGGAGAAAATGCTGGTCACTTGCGTTTTCTCCTTTTCCCAGAACGTTTTCAAGGGCTTTTTTCCTCGGGGTCGTTAAAAAGTCAGGATTTTGTGATAAAGAGTAAAAATGGTAGCCATAGAAACCAGATGACACATTTAGATAGATGAGGATAGCATCTGTACCTCATTTCCCGCCCAGAACAAATTGGCATCCGCCGACTTTCAAAGATAACTCTTTACCAGACGACAAAATTTTAGGCTGGCCCAAATTCAAAGCAATTGCAGACGACAAATTAAATATGGCTCAAATGACAGGATTTGTTTCTGAAAGGTTAGAAAACATAGTGGGAAAAGGAAAAAATGCTGGTTACCAGCATTTTTTCCTTTTCCCACGATGTTTTCAAAAGTCTAATTTCCCAGAGGCATTAAAAGTCGTCATTGTGAGGTAAAGAGTTAAAAAATATAAATAAAGAAATATGAATAAGAATTAAATGCAGGGCAATAATTGAAAACATTGTGGTAAAAGGAGAAATGGATCGTCATGAGCATTTTCTTTTTGCCAGATTTTTCAAACACAGAATCCCGAGTTTTAAAAATCCCCCTGGGGAAAATGCCCTTGAAAACATTGTGGGAAAAAAAGAAGAAAAATGCTGGTAACCAGCATTTTCTTCTTTTCCACAATGTTTTCTATCCTTTCAAAGGTATATTCTCATCATTATGGCCACATTCAATATGTCGTCTGCACATGCTTTCAATTTGAACAAGTCCAAAATTTTGTCGTCTGGTAGAGAATTAGCCACCATCATTTTGCTATAGTGGACAGATTCGTCCCTTACTAAGCGATTCCGTCTTTTTACGACATTGAGGAAGAAAACTTTGCAAGACATTGTGGAAAAGGCAAAAACGGGTTTAACCGGCATTTTCTCATGGGGTTACGGGCAAAATCAATGGGAAAAAAATCTGATTATCGCAGAAAAATAAATGTCGTAAAATGTTTGGGCAATCATGTAGATAAACATCTTTGCTGTCATTACTATTCATCCTAGAAATAGTTTTTCTATAAGGCTTTATTCTTCTAAATTAACTCTTTACTGAATGATTAAATTTTAGACTTGTCCAAATCAAATTAAAAGCATTTGCAAACGACAAATTAAATTTGGTCCAAATGGCGCTTTCAATCTTTAATAGGGTACAAAACACTGTGGGGAAAAAAAGAAAAAATGCAATGTTTTAAAGATGTTTCTTAAACATGGTCGGAAAAACTCGAGATCGTTCGGTAAAGAGTTAAGATATTCATGGGAACCAATCAAATGTTTGGATTCACTGACCTACTTTCAGGACCCACTGATCTCTTTTGTCCGCCAGACGCCAAAATTTCTGGTTACCAGCATTTTCTCCTTTCCCACAATGTTTTAAAAATGCTTCTTCAACAGGTTCGTGAAAACTCCAGATTTTTCAGTAAACAAGTAAGATAAAAAAAGGGAACCAATCAAATGTTCGGACTCAGTGACCTACTGCCAGGACCGACTGATCTCTTTCGTCTACCACAGACGACACAATTCCAGCCTTGTCCAAATTGATAGCATTTGCAGACGACAAATAGGATGTTGCTTAAACCATTAAATTTGTCTTTCAAAGGGAAGAAAATGTTGGTTACCAGCTTTTTCTCTTTTTCATTCGGCACAATGTTTTCAAAAACCTTCATCAGGTTCGTTAAAACTCTGAATAGTCTGGTTGAGGATTAACCGTTTTTACCAGAGATAGTTCGATTGGGGGAGATTTTTTTCTGCGAAGGGAACTTTAAAAATAGCAATATTTGGGTCAAGAAGTAAAAAATAGCAATAATTGGGGGGTTTTTTGGCCAAAGGATTTTTGAAACAGCAATAATTGTATTTTCTTTTTTTTTTCGGCGACAGGAACTTTAAGATAGTAAAATCAGACTCGGATTGAAATTATCTAGATATAACTCTACTCTCTGGTAGGCATAAAAAGCGCTATCGTCGGTTATACGTGGCACTTTGATGATGTCATGATATACATCTGTGTGCACAGTTAGGCTATCAAGATCTCGCTCTCGCTCTCGTGAATACAAAAAAATATAGGATGTCATTGGTTTCATAATGAACCAGTGTCGGAACTTCCAACCAATGAGATGACTCGTTACAAACCACTTTTACGTCAGGACATTCCTTGTCTCATTTGGAAACAAATCACGAATTCTGAAAACAGGGCTTAACATTATGTTAAATGTTGTTTAAACTGTTGTGAAAAACGATCGTGATTTGACTGTACTCTCAGATAGGCATTAAAGTCGTCATCGTCGGTTATATGCGTCTTTTTGATCAGGTCATGTTTAAACTATGTGAACATTAGGCAGTCAGGTTCTCTCTCTCTCGTAAATATCAAAATAAGCATTTCATTGGTTTCGTAATAAAACTATGTCGGAATTTCCAGCCAATGAAATGACGCCTTACAAACCACTTTTACGTCAGAACATTACTTATCTAACTTTGTAAAAAAGCACAAATTTGACGTCAAAGATGGACACTATGTCGAACAGTTAAAATTATGTACCAAACAATCTCGTGGTTAAACGACCCTGTAAAAGATAGTTTTTGAAAACGTTGTGGTGGAAAAAAAAGAAAAATGCAAGTAACCAGCATATCTCCTTTATCTATAGCGTATTATTAACCTTTCAAAGAAACTTACCACCATTTTTGCTTCATTGAATTTGTCGTCTGCTATTACTTTCCATTAGACAAATTTTTGTGGTCTGACAAAAAAGAATGAACTCTAAAGCAATTTTTACTGGTTGAACAGTCTCTCTCTCAGTCATGGTTATTGATGAAAACGAGATCTCCGCAGGCAAATTTGCCACATGTAGTAGTTCGAATGGAGACAGTGACGTTGGATTCGACGGGATATCAAATCATAGTTTTTGACTTTATAACTCTAAAGGCACGAGTAACAAAGATCCATAGTCCGAACGCTATGACACATATCACTACGCCAACCCAGGACAGTGGTATGGCCCAACCAATCGATACTTCTCGGGCGTCACACGCAATAGAAGGTAGTCTTTCTACGTCGAATGAGTAACACTGGTATCTCTCGTAGTACATTTTTGTGTGAAATATTGTCAATCCGAACACTGAAAATAATCCTGAAAGAAACAAAAATATAAAACACATATGAACCATGCTCTAGCAAAAGGGAGTTTAATGCGTCTCCGTGATGCATTATAGGTATACCAAGCAAGTTATCACATAATAATGGATCCATAAAATCCATTTTGTTAGACAACCAACTAAATCATGAGATAGATTGGTCCTTGGACTTACAGAGAATTGTCCGACAGCAAAAAGTTTCGACTCGTGTCAGCCTGCGCGGACCGCGCAGGCTGACACGAGTCGATACTTTTTGCAGATGCATTAAACCTCCTTTTCTCTGAGCACGACTTATACCTAAATTTTATAAAATGCATGTGGGTCTGATTTGATGAATTTTTTAGCAAGTCCTCAAGAGAATAGGCTTGCATCTGAAAAGACGTTTGAACACGATTTATGCAAAACAACCATCCAGCCAACGACGTCAATAGAGACGCGCTAATAATTATCATGGTGTCTGTTTGTTCGTCTTTCCTATCCGGCCAGCCGTCCGTTTGTTCTACTGTTGGGCTTTACACCAAAAGTTTTCGAGGTGACCTTGAACTACAAAAGTCATCCAAAAGTGACCTTGAACTTCTAAAGCCATCCAGAACTAGCCAATCAGCAACTTGAGATCAGAAATTATTGGGTTGAGACCTTTTAAGGTATCTCATTTTTAGATATCAAGACTGATTTATCTTACCACAGGGGTACTGATTTACGGAAAATATAATTTTTGCGTACAGCAGTGACAGGCGTTTTCTTTCAGCCCTGCACCGTACAATTGATCGAAAACAATTTTGTCCCTGTAGCATTTCCGACATTTCCTTATGCGGTGTTTTGTCGAATGCGACATCTCGCTGATGCTGTGTTCTGCAGAATGCGACATTTCGCAGATGCGGTGTTTTTCAGAATGCCACATTTCGCAGTTGTGAGCCTTTGCCGATTGCGACATTTCGCAGATGCAGTGTTTTGCCGAATGCGAGATTTCGCAGATGTGATGCTTCGCTGAATGCGACATTTTGCAGATGCAGTGTTTTGCCGAATGCAAAATCTCACTAATGCGGTTGTTTGCAGAATACCACATTTCACAGATACGATGCTTTGCCGAATGCAACATTTTGCAGATGCTAATCTTTGCCGGATGCGTTATTTCACAGATGCGAGCATTGCCTATGCGACATTTTACAGACGCAAACCTTTTCCGAATGCAATATTTTGCAGATGCGGTGATTTGGTGAGGGCTACATCTCGCAGATGCGAACCTCTGCCAAATGCGACATTTCACCGACGCAAACCTTTGTCGGATGCGACATTTCGCTGAAAATGACCAAAATCTGGTAGAAAATACAGCACTTGGCCGGATCAATAGTCATCACACATTTTTGTGGTTCTTTGTACAGCAAAGACATGTAAAGCTCTTTAATTTCATGTAGAAAACTAACATGGCTGAAACATGGTTGAATTTTATGTTTAGCCCCGTCTTTAGCCTGAAATACCATACCGATGTTCTTTTCAAGTCCAGTTCACAATTATTACTAATAAGCAGTTGACTCAACCGTGACACTTTAAACGCCACAGTTTTTGATGTCTCCCTAACTCAAGGAGATTCTCTTTCTGCCTCCACCCCCATCTCATATTTTTTTGTTGAAAGTTTGACCTAATTCGGCAAATTTCTATATAGTATCGCATCGGCGAAATGTCGCATTCTGCGAAACGTCACTTCGGAATGATGGGTCTTCTTCGACCAAATTGCTTCCGAACAAACGTCATGGATCCATCTACCAATTATACACATGCTGTGGAGAAAATGTGAATCTCCAGATAATAACGTGCGTCTTAAAGCAGGTAACAGGTGATATCGTCTAATTCTTTCTACGGCAGCATGGCTTAGTAATTAATCTGTCAATCAGTAACGATATATCACAGTAGGTGGTCTATATTGGGTATTTCGTGATGCTGACATAGGTTATCCTTGCAGCACCAAATATATCAACTCAATCCCTTTCGACGGCTCACAAAAATTGACCATACCGAATAGCTCAAGTTCTGCTGTGCCACCCCCGAGCCCCGGTAGCTCAGTCGCGAGTGTACAGGACTGGAGAAAAGGGGGTCGCTGGTTCGATCCCCGGCTTGGACGATTTCTTTCCGGGAGTTGATGATGGTCATAGCGACAGGATTCATTCCTTTCTCACCGCTGACCATTTTTTCGAATATGATTATGTGGGAAAGAAGCCAGTGGCTTGGAAGAATATTGTGCGGAGTACTGGTAAAAGAAAGCTCCAGGAAAGCATGGATAGGTGCACTGGCCGCCACGATATAACTTAAATAATGTTGAAAACGGCGTTAAACACCATAAAATCAGTTCAATCAATCCACTATGCCACGTAGGACCCCTTATTTCTTTAGATTCCTAATGACTACTGTTTATGCTATATGTTCATTCTATATGTGCTTTGTTGAAAGTTCTCTACCGTGACTTTTTTACTAAATGATTTCGATTTTCAACGACGCTGAAGCAGAAGGCTTTTGAAAAAAAATGCGGGAAAAGGAGAAAATGATTGTCACCAGGATTTCCTCCTTTTCTCAATATGTTTTTTTTTTTTCCTATCCTCCCAAAGAAAAGTTGTAGTTTTCGATCCTCTCCTAATTTGTCGTCTGTAAATGCTTCAAATTTGGCTAAGTCTAAAGTTTTGCCATCTGGTAAGTAGATATACGTGTGGTTGGACTTTACCGAACAATCCCGAGTTTTAACGACCCTGAGAAAGACCCCTTTTGAAAATATTGTGAGAAAAGGAGAAAATGCTGGTGACCAGCATTTTCTCCTTTTCCCTCAATGTTTTCTACCCTTTCAGAGACAAAATTCCATCATTCGAGTCATATTTGATTTGTCGTCTGCAAATGCTTCCCATTCGGATAAGTCTAAAATTTTGTCGTCTGGTTAATGGTAAAGGGGTTATTGATCAGGACTGAATTTTCTTTCTTTTTTGTTTGTTCAGTTTCAGTGGAATTTCCATGGCGGCATTATCTGTGTATTTCTCCGTACTTTCGCATATTTACATCACACAGCACATGTTATGATGTCATACACAGTCTCGGTAAGCCGAGCCCGATAGCAAGGTCGGTACCATACAGGACTTGAAACCAGGGACTCGCTGGCTTGAATCCCTAGCTTCGCTCTCCTACGATTGATCAGTCATAGCCACAGGATTCATTCCTCGCTCACCGCTGATCATTGTTTCGACGATGGTTATGTGGGAGAGCAGCCAGTGGCTTGGGAAGAATATTGTGAGAAGTACTGGTAAAAGAAAACTGCAGAAAAGTATGGATAAGTGTACTAGCCGCTGCGATATAATTGAAATAATGTTGAAAACGATAAAAAAGGTCAGGGTTTCCGATTGCTGGTTTTTTGGCGTAGTTAAATAAGCAGGATTTTGCCCTACTTCTTGGTGTCAATAAACTCGAATGAATAAATGATAATTTTCGATTGGTCAAAAATATGAACATGTTTATACTGAGGGCCCCTTCAAGTCTCTTTGAGGGCCTTATTACGATACCAACTTACAGTTGTTGCTACCGTGAAAGGTGATATCCCGTGACGCTTATTCACATTATAGCAAATGAACATCAAAGGAGGGGGGGGGAATCTTTTTCTTGTCCTTTTACTTCTAAACATCTAATCTTAAGAAATGTGTCTAGCTGAAAACTGCAAACTTCACAAATGAGTAAAAAGAGGCAATTGCTGGCGAAATTACTTTCTTATTATTTCTCTTCATTTTGAACCACAAAATAGTTTCTGCAATAATCGTATTCCAGTGCGTCTTACGTCGTCTGTCTTTTTAACCCTTTACCAAACAATCCCGACTTTTAACGACCATGAAAGAAAAGGCTTTTGAAAACACTGTGGGAAAAGGAGAAAATGCTGGTAACCAGCATTTTCTCCTTTTCCCACAATGTTTTCTACTCTATTAAATAGAGAAATAATCATTTTAGCAACACTTAGTTTGTCGTCTGAAAATGCTTTCAATTTGGTCCATTTCAAAATTTTGTCGTTTGGTAAATAGTTGATTTAAGATACTTCTTGTTTTAAATACCCCAATCCTATTTTTAACCAGGTGTCCAAATCAATATCCGCTTCTTAACAAAAGTCCAACGATATCATTTTTTCACGAATATATTTCATGCTCAAGGCTACGGAATACAGCATTATTGTATTTTTCTAAGCTTAAATACTCAACTGGGCATTTCTCTTACCAAGGGGAATAACTCTTAATAAGTATAAAGAAATATCTGCAAGAATAACCTGTTGGTTGATTGATTGATTGATTGATTGATTGATTGATTGTATGGTGTTTAACGCCAATTTTCAAAATTATTTCAGTTATATCACGGCGGCCAATGCACCTATCTATGCTTTCCTGGAGTTTCTTTTACCAGTACTCCGCACACTATTCTTTCCAAGCCACTGGCTGCTTTGCCACATGACCATCGTCGAAACAATGGTCAGCGGTGAGAGAGGAATGATTCCTGTCGCGATGACTATCATCAATCCTCGAAAAGAAATTGGCCAAGCCGGGGATCGAACCAGCGTCCTCCTGTTCTCAAGTCCTGTACGCTACTGACTGAGCTACGGGGTTTGGCGAATAACCTGTAGGATGCCAGTGTCAATTTTAATCCATTAAGCCTTTGCTTGATCTTCGTTTATTTATCGACGCCACCGGTTTTCCATAAGGGCGATGCCCCACCGAAGACTGCTAGTTAACGGGGATAGTGTAAGATACAGGACGAAACCCATCTTAAGTTAACGCCTGGTTCTTTAACGTGTTCCGTGTATAGTACCGTGACACGGGACCCAGGTTCAACGCTTCATCCGAAAAATTTATCGGTAGTTTTATATGAGCCATGCTCTGGCAAAAGGAGGCTTAATGCACCTCTTTAACTCTTTACCACACAACAAAATTTTAGACCAGTCCAAATTGAAAGCATTTGCATACGCCAAATTAAATGCAACTTAAGAATTGAAATTTGTCTTGGAAACGGTGGAAAACATTGGGGGAAAAGGAGAAAATGCTGGTTACCAGCATTTTCTCCTTTTCCCGCAATGTTTTCAAAAGGCTTCTTTCCCAGGGTCGTTAGAAGTCGGGATTGTGTGGTAAAGGGTGAATGCATTATACCAAGCAAGACATGACATAAATATAGATCCGTAAAATCCTTTTCGTCTAACAATTGACTGGATATATGGGGTAGAATGGTCCTTGGAGATGCATAAAAAAAAAATTAAAAATAGCAAAAAGTTTCGAGCCATGTCAGCCTGCGCTGCTGTCGGCGCAGGCTGACATAGGTCGACACTTTTTGCAGATGCATTAAGCACCCTTTTTCACAGAGCATGGTTCGTATCTATTTTTATATGGTCAGCCGTGGCAAACGAAGTGGCTACAGATATGTCGTTTACAAGACTCATGCTTTCCCACCTGAGCTCTTCGGCCTAGTCAGTCAAATAACCCTTTATCAAACGTAGAAATTCTAGACTTGTCTGCATTGAAACCACTAGCAGATGACAAATCAAATGCTACTCAAATTATGAGATTTGACTACGAAAAAGCAGAAAACACTGTGGGAACCAGCATTTTCTCCTTTTCCCTCAATGTTTATAAAGACCTTCTCTATCAGGGTCGTTAAAACTCGGAATTGTGTGGTAAAGGATTAAGATGGGCAGACAGGAACAAAAACCAAATTGAGTCTCGCTCTGGTAAAAGGGGGCTTAATGCATCTCCGTGATGCATTATACCAAGCCAGCCATCACGTAATCATGTATCTATACAATCCATTTTGTCCAGCAACCGGCTAAAACATGAGATATAATGGTCCTTCGACAGGAAGAAAATTTACAAACAGCAAAAAGTTTCGGCCCAGGTCAGCCTGCGCGGACTGCGCAGGCTGACCTGGGCCGAGACTTTTTGCAGATGCATTAGACCCCCTTTTCACAAAGCATGGCTCATTTAATATAACCTGTAATCTCATCTTTTGTTGAAGCGCTGATAAAAAATGGTAAACACAGAGTACTGATCAATCAAAAGAACGTGTAGTCTGATCTTTCACTGAAGGGCTGATGAAAAAGGACGAAGAAAAAGCACGTTACCTGTCATACAATATAAGACACCAGTGACCATGCAGGCTGACACCTGCCGACGTAAAATAGCAAAAACCCCCGTGGCAGCAGCAGCGACTAGATCTATCAGACTGACAATAAAACAAGAGGCCGCCGAATTCTGCATTCCTGAAAATAAAATGGACTTGCAATCACTAAAATCACTTACCTTTAAAGATACATCTATACTCGTTTTCAGCCAGTTTTTTACTCATTTCATCATTATTTTTATGAAACTATAATCATTCTTCTATCTTTATGCCAAATGTTGACCATGATGGTTGCAAGGTTGCACTGATTACGACGGATAGAAAATGCGCTTCATTTCCGGGAGGCCTTCAAAGAAATCACTGTTGTCGTTTCCGGTTTTAGATGTCAACGAATTCTTTTAGTTTCTCAATCCCATACATCATATATATTGGTAATTTATCTATGTCTACACAGCTGACTACATTCTGAACCATTATATACACTACCAAGTTTTTACAGATTTTTTTCTTATTAAGCGATGATTAATTATCCGTCCTCCAAACTGGCTTAAGTCTTCTGAGTAATAACATATTCCTGTGGAATTGTAATGTCAGGTTATAAGTTATTTTTGTTGCAAGTTATTTTTATGGTCCTTACATATCGATTATTAGTTAACAAGTTTACCAGTATGCATAACTCCACATCCATCTTTTCCTCTTTTTACCTCTCTTGTCTTTCTCTATTTTATTTTCTTCATTTTTGTTTTTTATGACTTATTTATACATGCTGCTTAACCGGAGCTGGAGAGGAACTATATAAGCTTAGCTTTCGTTCCAATCCATTTTATAGAATTATTCTTGTTATTATACTGTCTGATCTGTTTTTCTATGTAATTCTATGAATAAAATATGTTTAAATTAAATTAACAGATCTTTTTTCTCGCCCTATCATTTTGGCTGTAAGAATGTACATGTATCTTTAAAAACAAAGGTACAATTCCCAAAAGCGGCCATATATAAACAATGAGGGTATTAAGATGCATTTAAATTTAAATCATGCCATTTAAAAGAATGGACATTATTGTGAAGGTGACAGTCTGTTATTGGAAAGTTGGTCCAAGTGTTAGTCACTGGCAGAAAAATCAATCTTAAAGGTAGGTCAAAAGATGCCAGGTTGCTCTATACTTTGTTTATTTATTTTTTTTTTTTTTATTTTTTTTTTTGTAAAGAAAAAGAACATAACTCTATCAGCGCAAGTTATATGAGCCATGCTCTGTGAAAAGGGGCCTTGATGCATCTGCAAAAAGTATCGACCCATGTCAGCCTGCGCAGTCCGCGCAGGCTGACATGGGTCGAAACTTTTTGCTATTTGTAAATTCAATGCATGTCCAAGGACCATTCTACCCCTATATCCAGTCAATTGTCAGACAAACTAGATTTTACGGATCCATACTTATGTCTTGCTTGGTATTATGCTTTACGAAGACGCATTAAGCCCCCTTTTGCTAGAGAGTGGCTCACATAAACTAGACCTCTTTCGACTGCCGAAAATACAATTCCCTAACTCAGAGTTTATCTCCTAGGCTGAAATAAACAAGTGAACGGTATTGTCCGAAAATCATACTGCACTTGACTACTGTCGTCCGCAAAAAAAGCCCCTATATTCGTCTACAGTGCTGAAAGTGTCAATAGAGTGGTATCCAAACTAACGTTAAAGGCCCAGTTGCGGCCAAAAGTAAACAATGCGGGCTAAAATGCATTTAAATCTAAATCATGCCAGATAAAAGTATTGGAATCATTGTAAAGATCGCAGTCTGTTATTTTACGGTCGGTCCAAGTGTGAGTCGCTTGTGGAAAAAAAAACTAATTTTAAAACCAGGTAAAAAGTAAGTAAAAGATAGAGCGACTTGGCAACTTTTTACCTAGTTTTAACATTTATTTTTCAGCCAGCGACACACAGTTGGACCGACCAAAGCACACAATAATTTCTGGCCGCCTGCTTATTTCAGTCTCTGATAGGGTAGAAAACTTTGTGGGAAAAGTAGAAAATGCTGGTTACCAGCATTTTCTCCTTTTCCAACAACGTTTTCAATGGCCGTCTACCTCACGGCCGTTAAAACGCGGTTTGATTAAAGGGACATAACTGAACTTACTTCCGATACTTTTTCTCCAGTAGGTGTCGCTACTTGTTGCCTCATCGTCATATTCCGTAACAAACACGTAACACCTGGAGACAGAGCCTCCTTTCGCTGCCTCTAGTCTACTTCTTGCTGAATCTACAAAATTTAGGGCAAGCAACATAATTTTTCTGAATCTGTAAAAATGAGACAAGCGATGGTTATAATTCTAGTCAATTTCTGGCTTAATATTTAGAAATTTGAACGAGACAAGTTACGATATTTTTCTAGTCTATTTTTTGCTGACATCTTCGAAGCTTTTCCTTATATTGGTCTATTTTCAAATGATCAGTCTACTTCATGATTCAGCCGCTTGTTAATGATAAAATGAATTTCATGGATCCATGATTATATGATTACTTGCTTGGTATAATGCATCACGGAGATGCCCTTTTGTCAAAGCAGGGCTTATTCTATATTCTTGCGTTAAACCTTAGTTCATGATAGTTTTCAATAATTTACAGGTGATTCATGCTCTATGAAAAGGGGGCTTAATGCATCTACGAAAAGTACCGACACAGGTCAGCCTGCGCAGTCCGCGCAGGCTGACCTGGGCCGAAACTTTTCGCTATTGGTCAATTTTTTATATGTCCAAGGACCATTCTACCTCACGATTCAGTCGGTTGTTAACTAAAATGGATTTTACGTGATGACTTGCTTGACATCATGCATCACGCAGATGCATTAAGCCTCCTTTTACCAGAGCATGGCTCAGGTATATTTACAAAGTCAACTGTTAAAACTTAATTCCAGGAGGTAATGGGTTGAACAATACAAAAAAAAACCTCCGGCATCCTAATAAACTGCATCAAAGGCTTATTTTTCCTTACCTGATAGTTTATCGCACATTCTCCACACACCGGTATAAGTATAAAACAGAAAAAAGCTTGTGTTCTGTTGCACAACTGAGCCATTAGTACCAACAACTTGTTCAAAATGCCTCAAGGTCGAAAAGTCTTCGTCAGACGTTGCCAGTGTCACGAAGTATTCACTACTGGCGTTCACGACGGAATAAGGCGCCAAGACACTGTTGTCGAAAGACACATACTCCCAACTGTCCACGGCAAGGGGAATGATGATAAATAGACTGCCAATTAATCCAGTTATAACAGCACACAGCACAAGAATTAGCAAAGGCGATGGCATATTCCAAGGGTCAAGGACGGAGTGTGACGTAGACTGGTCTTCCGGTGACGTCACCTACATTGTGAGTTGATGAGCTCTGTAATATGGAAGAAGGGAAGTATTATGCGGGTAAACTCTGTGATACTTTCATATAAACAGTCTTGTTTTAAGATACTACCTTGATAAATAGCACGGTCCGGAAGTTGAGGGCTTTTGAAAGAATTTTTGTATTGACAAGAGATTAATGTTGATAACCAGCATATCTTCCTTTAACCTAATGCTTATTTTCACTGGTCCGCTAGAGTTATCTCTCTTTGAGCACTCCTCTAAATATTTGGTTTAAAAAAATGAACAAGTTCGCGAGACAGCTCGATGCTTCTAGGTCAGATACGGTGCCCGTAACTTAGACAAAATATGAAGTAACCCACAACAAAAATATAAAATGAAGATAAAAGCCTGAATATACTTATTAGACACTGCATTGCAATGAAATATGCCTCCGGTAGTGTAGATAGTTGCATTCGATTGTATTGCGTATTTGTTGCCATTGATTTTTGTTTACTCGTGGTCAAGGTAATAGGTCTAAACGCGCCTTTAACCCTTTACCAGGTGACAATATTTTAGCCTTGTCCAAATTGAAAGCATTTGTAGACGACAATTTCAATGTGGCTAAAATGGTGCAAATTCTCTTTGATAGAATAGAAAACATTGTGGGAAAAGGAAAAAATGCTGGTTTCCAGCATTTTCTTCTTTTCCCACAATATTTTCAAAAGATTTCTTTCCCAGGGTCTTTAAAAGGCGGCGTTGTACGGTAGAGGGTTAACTTGAAGAGGTCCACTAATGGTAATAAGGAGTAGTGCTGTTCTATCAAAGTTTAAATCTATGAACCTATTCATTTTACATCGATTTGTTGAGCATTTCTCGATGTTTGCCTCCAGTGCCGGTGTAATGCAAAGAAATGACCCTCCCCTACAAAATGACCCATGGGTCATTTCACTACGTAGCGGAATGACCCGGGTCATTATTCTACGTAGAGAAATGACCCCAGACCGTAGAGAAAGAACCCCCCCCCCCCCTAGCTGTAGTAGAATGACCCCTTAAAAGTCGGCATTGTTTGGTAAAGGGTTAACCCTTTACCACACAATCCCGACTTTTGACGACCCTAATAAAGAGGCTTTTTGAAAACATTGTGGGAAAAGGAGAAAATGCTGGTAACCAGCATTTTCTCCTTGTCCCACAATGTTTTCTACCCCACCCAAAACAAATGTCAATTTTTGATTCACATTTATTTTGTCGTCTGCAAATGCTTCCAATTTGGACAGGTCCAAAATTTTGTCCTTTGGTAAAGGGTTAAGAGTTAAAGTTGGAAACATTCAAGTCACCCTTCATTATGTTGTATGAGACATGCCGTTGACAGTCGAGATTCTTACATGCCGCTGACAAATCACGTGACCCCATGCAGACGGTATACTCTAGAAATGTTTCATATTGGATTATGATGCTAAAAGATCACATGACCGAATACAAATTATATAGTCTAAAAATTCCATCGAAATCGACCGGAATTCCGTTTTGAAGTAGAAATCAGATGTTACTGTTTCGATTAATTTAAAAACCATAAATTGCATTTTATAAAATATTTTACTGCCACCGCCGACAAAAATGGTACAGCTGTTTTCTAGATCAATACTTCATCCTGCTTTGAGAACCTTTTTATTTCAATTATCATTCTACAGGTGTACAGGTATAAGCTACTAAAACATTTTTAATTTAGTCACTTAATTACAATACAAAGCCTTTTTACTTCAAATACAATTTACTGTGGAGAACGTGACACATTTCTTATAAATATCGTCAAGAAACCAGCATAATACCTGCAAGGAATTAGCATGATACCTTAATCAAAGACATGTACTTTTCTATGAGATCGATTTTTTAATTGGGTGGAAATCAGAACATATAGAAAGTCTATCGTCTTCTTTACATAATTACAAAAGCAAGAAAAACACATAGCTGTAACAGTTATATATATTGTTGTAACATACCTTTCAATTTAATATGACATATTTCCCTCAAACCGATTCAATGACGTAATAAGATCTCTTGACATCTAAACCGCTGTCGCCGCCATTATTCGTCAACCGTTTTTTTTCCCTTTTATTCTTGTCAACATTTCAAAACACGCATGCGCTGTCGCATGAGAAGCGTTCGATGGTTGCCATGGCGCTCCCATGTCGATAATTGTAAATGAACATTTAACAGATAGACCGCGACAAGTTTTGTCGATATTAGAACCAAGGCTGTACAAATAGTAATATAATGGCGGAGCAACGTGTTCCAAGATCGAAGACTTTTTTTTCCGATAATTTTCATTGCTTTTTCTTCCTACCAGACTTTATTGATATTGGCAACTATTCATGAAAAAACAAACCTTTTCGTTTATAAATAAAACCCAAACAATTTGTTCTACAAGACAACAAAATTTTAGACTTGTCAGAATTGGACGCACTTAACCAAACGCCAAAATTTGGACAAGACCAAACTAAAAGCAGTTACAGACAGCCAAATAACATGTACCTTCAATGATGAATTCTGTCACTGACAGGGTAGAAAACACTGCGAGAAAAGAAGAAAATGCTGGTTACCAGCATTTTCTTCTTTTCCCACAATGTTTTCAAAAGTTCTCTTCTTCAGGGTCGTTAAAAGTCGGGATACTGTGGTAAAGGGATGCGATGCTAAAAACAGCCGGGAACTGGGCATATTCTCTTTTTTCAACAAAGTTTTTCAAAATTTTATTCCGTTTGAAAGAGTCATATAGCACGGTTTATCAAAGGGTTATAGAGTGTTCAAAATTTAATATGAATGCATCTAAGCACCTAAAATTTGATTCACTGAAATTTTTATTTTGTTCCACAAAGTATTCACCTCCAACAGATATACAAAGTTTCAGTCTCCGAATCTAATCTTTGAAGGCATTTTCATATTCTTTTTTTAGGTATACTATGAAGACATTGTAATATTGCAGAACCGAGGTGTTAGCGCTGAACAAATTTTCGACCTGAAAGGTATTTTTTTAGCTTTGGAAACAAAAGGAAATCGCAAGGGGCAAGGTCAGGTGAATACGGAGGGTGGGGGAGCACAACAACTTTTTCCTGCTTCAGAAAGTCTTGCACCTCGTACAAAAGACAATGACTGAAACTGATGGTTTACACACGTTGAAATAGAGTTGACAGAAAATGAATTCCGGTGTCTTCATAGTACATGTATACCTAAAAACGACTATGAAAGTCCTTCAAAGATTGGATCCGGAGACTGAAACTTTGTACATGTATATCTGTTGGAGGTCAATACTTGGAAGGAACAAAATAAAACTTTCAGTGAAACCTATGAAGAATCAAGTTTTAGGCTTAGATGCATTCATATTTGAATACTCCTCCTAGATCATAAGAATAAGATATACTGTACTTCATGATTGACAAGACTTTCAGTTTAATGAAAAAAAGGCCTTATTTTGTTACCGGCATACTTGCATTTTCTTGACGCAGACGATGTCATTTGTTAATTCTGACAACTTCATCGGTGGCGTTGATTGTTTCCTGGGTACCGAACTAGTACTTGCACCATGTTCCGGGTATACACAGTTCTACAGATTGACTCTGCTTAAAACGGGATTTTAGCCGGAAGGGACAGGCTGACGCTCAACAACCACAATACTGTCCCCCCCCCCCCCCCCCCCGCTCTATAAAATCACACATGTATTTTTTTTTGTGGAAGAAAAGAAAAATTAACTCTTTATCAAACGATCCCGTTTTGAGCGACCCCAATAAAGTTGGTTTTGGAAACATTTTGGGATACGGAGAAAATGCTGGTTTCAGGGGAAAATGGTACTGGGATCCAGCATTTGTTCTACGTCCCAACATGTTTACCACCCTTACAAAGAATAATCCCATCGTTTCAGTCAGATTTATTTTTCGTCTGCAAATGCTCTTCACTTGGACTACTCAGAATTGTCTCGTCTGTTAAAGTAATAACTAATTACGGTACTTGATGGTGGAAAAAGTCACGAAAACGTTTTGGGAAATTGGGGAATGTAGCTATATTGTATATTTCTAGGTAAAAGAAGAAATTTCGCATAAAAGCAAGCCTGTTATTTTTCCGATTCCTCCTGAACTAAGCTTTATTTCCTTGAAAAATACAAGGAGAGCCTAAGACTGACCTAGTATGTGTACATAGCGGGGGATTAATTAAAACCTTCCCCCTGCGGAAACAGAGTACATTGATTTACTGAAATCTAAAACGGAATCCTGGAAAGTTAACGGGGTTATCACTTTATCTGTAAGAATAGCTCTCTCTCTCTCTCTCTCTCTCTCTCTCTCTCTCTCTGCCCAGAAAATTTGGTACGTTTTGGAACCAGACCAGCACTCGTGCCAGAGGTTGACCCCACTCATCCTGGGATCTGGTATACCTTGGAACAAGTATTCCCAGTAAAGCCAGATTATTTGGTAAGCCTTAGAACCTAAGCAGTGCTCAACCCAAAATTAGCTCCTTCCCCCCCATCATCACGAGATTCAAACCTGGAACATTGAAACATTGACTTTGTTCAACTCTACTTTGTTCAACTCTACCTTACACAGAGTTTATTGGAATCTCAACTCTTTGCCGCTCATCATTGCAGTAAGAATGTGGTAAAATTCTTTATCCAATAATATCGTTGTTTTAAGACCAATGAAGAAAAGGCTTCTAAAAAGATTGTGGGAAAAGGAGAAAATGCTGGTAACCAGCATTTTCTCCTTTTTTCACAATCCTTTCTTCTCTTTAAAACATAAGTTACATGATTTCAACCACATTTTATTTTCCCATCTCCATTGCCTCCAGGTAGGTGGAGTATAAATTCTTGTGGTCGATTAGGTCGTAAAAGAATTACCGAACATTAATAAATAAACGCCCAGTAATAAAACTTGTCTCGTCTCAGACTTTTCGTGTAATTTTGTACAATTTTGAATAAGATGACGCAATGAATGTGCCAACAGATTAACTTATTACGCCATATACTATAGACAGAGAAAACAAATACCACTGGTATAAAAAAATTAAACAAAGGATAAACACTTAAGGGAAAGGAAAATATCGCTTGTTATCAGCAACTGCTCTTCAGTGGAGTAAAAAAGTTGCATTTTTGTGTAAAATAGAAAGTTAAGATATTCTTATTTTATCCGTCATTGAACGGTGTAGAAGGGACAATGTAATCAAATATGAAAGAAAAAGAGCTTTCTTGATACAAATCTTCTCTTAGAAACTTTAATGTGCATTTTCGTTTGTTTGTCCGACACTGTCTTAAACAGTATTTCAGTTAGGTCACAGCGGTCGGTGCATGCCCTTTGTACCAATTACCCTGGATACCAGTAGTCATAGCTACAAAATGTCGGAGGTACCAACTGTTTTCATACGAATTGCCCCAGGTAATAGCTGTCCTGAATACAAATTGTACCAGGGGTTTACAATTTGTAATGGGAACGAATTTTCTAACGTCATTTGTCGTGGTAAAAAATTTGTCCAAGAAACCAATAGCTCTGGAATTGTCCTAGGTACCCGTTGTCTCGGGTCCAATGGGGTACGAGTTATCATGTTTACAGTTATTCTGGTGTCAATTGACCTGATAAAAAATATCCAGGAAACAATTTCTCTGGTGCGAATTGTTCCAAGTAACAGTTGTGCGGAATCCAATAGTTCTGTGGATACGAGTTATCATGGCTACGACTGATTGTTTGGTGATAATTTTCTCGGGTTAAACAATCTTCAGTTATAAAATGTACTGTTACTGCACTATGGAATATTATCCTGTCACCTCCTATAAATTCCGTCGTATAACAGGGGGGTCATATAAACTTGGTGATATACGGTCACTTGACTACGTGACTAGGTTTATTATGTCAGTTGGTCACGTGATCAAGGTTTATTAGGCTAGTTGGTCATGTGACCAGCCGGAACTCCTTTTCTAGGTGCCGGTACACGAAATCAATATTTCAAAGTAAAATTATCGCTTAAAATTCGATGCACATGTTGATTTTTCTTATCATTTAAAATAAATTAGAATTCTTCGCCACAACATTCTTCCGAGGGTTTACGTCACGTTTGTGACGTAGTCAGTATTATTCATGACGTCATTATTACAGCTGCATACCAAAAGCGCTTTGCACAGTTCGCCATACAAGCGTGTTTTTTTCATAGTCCGAAAGATGTCAATACGTGCCTTAATTTCGAGCGAAATATTCTATCTAGTCGGATTTATGTTTGTAAATGTGAAACAGGATAAACAGAATAGTGTCATGGATTGGAAAATTTGAAGAATAGACAGTAGCATCTTTGATTCCACGAAATTTTGTCAGGCTCGGCTCGGAAAGTTTGTGGTATCAGTACCATATTGAGATTATGATTAAGATATTGAATAAAAGGTACAGTCTTTGTATCATGTCTGTTTTTTGTTTTGTTTTGTTCATTTACAGTGCTTGACAGGATAAATAGAATAGATGGTTGGTGTCTTGGATGAGTTAAGTTTATCGGGATCGGCTCCGGAATTTATCCGGTTCGCCTTCGGCTCACCAGATAAATTCCTCCGCCTTGCCCGATAAACTTAACCCATCCAAGACACCAACCATCTATTCTCTATATTCGTACGTGACAACTGATAGCCAGGTCAACTCATGCCTTGATAAATTGGTACTTAAGACAATCCGTAACCGGGTCCGTGTTCACCAACCATTGTTAAGAACGTTCTCAGTCTTATTCTCCATAATTTTCTAAATTTGAAAATAACACACCTTCTGATTGGCTAAACCATTTGGTTTAGCCAATCAGAAGTTGTGTTACTTTCAAAGTTTGGAAATCTTGGAGAATAAGACAAAGAATGTTCTTAAGAATGGTTGGTGAATACGGACCCAGGACAAATACTACCAATCACAGTTTGTAGTTAGACAATTCGTTCACAGGACATCCCGCAGTTGGTACAACTAGTTCCTCAGACAACCACACTAATGGTGATATTCTCCTTTCAAGAATCCTTGCTCCATAATGGTGGTGGGAAGTTCGAATACCTTTGGGTACGGGTTGTCCAGGTTACAAATTGTCCAGAATGCCGGTTGTCCTGCGTATGAATTGTCCAAGTTACCAATTTCTCTGGTGCAATTTGCCCCATATACCAAATTGTCCTGAGTATCAATTGTTCTTGACGGGGCACGAGTTTTCATGGGTACTAGTTGTCTGGTGCCAAATATCCTGGTACGAATTATCCAGGTGCCAATTGTCTTGGTAAGAATCGTCAAGGTTAGAATTGTCCAGTTACTGCGCTCCCGGAGTTTATTTTATCCGTACAACCCACAAGCCATTACACTTTCTAAGTTACTGGCTGCCTTCATACATAAACCAAACCGGACCTGTGTTCAGAGAAGAGAGATAGAGACGAAACCCTTGCTTTAGTCTCTAATCTATCGATTATCAATAAAGTGCAAGGTGTGTTTCTTAACTCCCTACCCAATGACAAAATTCTAGACTCGTTCATTTTTAAGGCATTTGCAGTCGACAAATTAAAGGTGGCTCAAATGATGAGATTTATCTCTGAACGAGTAGACCTAGCTGAAGAAAACAATATGGGAAAAGAAGAAAATGCTGGTTACCAGCATTTTCTTCTTTTCCCACAATGTTTCCAAAAGCCATTTTCCTCGGGGTCGTTAAAACACGTGATTGTTTGGTAAAGGGTTAAAAGCGATTATAACGAGAATCGAGGCAGTGGACAATTGAAGCAAAACGTATACTATTAAAATACGACAAGGGAGGTAACTGCAATCACTCGAGAACAAACGTACCAGATATTGCCAATGTGTTTTAATGTCCTTCCGTTACCTCTATCCTGCCGAATTCAGGTTAACCCCTAGGCTGCTAAGCGCGACTCACTGACCTTTTGCGGACAGTGCAGATCAAGATCAGACTGCACAGAACGTGAAGTCTGATCTTGAATCTACACTGTCCGATAAGGAAATATTTTTCTCCAAAAAAATAAGTTTGAAATTACATTATTCGCTTTTTCACAATCGGCTTGAAAGTTTCATTTAACTTTAGCAGGATAAGGGTTAAAGGTCACACTAATGATTTAGTTGCTTACTTAAAGGCCCAATAGCGACCAAAAAAATCGATCCAGTTTAAATTTAACTCTATCCATTCTAAAATGTGGGAAATATTGTAAAGATGACAATTTGTTATTATGTGCTCGGGTCCAAGTGGTGGTCGCAGACAGAAAAAAAAAATGTATTTTAAAATCAGACAAAGAGTAAAAAAAAAAATAGAGTGACCTGGCAACTTTTAACCTAGTTTTGAAATTAATTTCTCTGTAAGCGACTTACATTTGGACTAACCGTACAACAAAGAGATTGTCATCTTCACAATAATTTCCATACTTTTGAATTACATATTATTGCATTTTAAAACCCGCCTTGTTTAATCTTGGCAGCTATTTTTACTTTAATCCTCTCCGTGCCTTGGTGCACATTAGGCTGTTACCAGCTATTTCCACTTTGATCTGTCCTTGGTCCATTGCTGTAACTGACCCCATGACCAAATTCTGTTTTTGATTTCTTTTCGATGGAGCATCTCTAAGTTTCTTTGGGTCTTCCTCTGTTCCTTACCATGCGTTTATATGACTGAAAAAAATTTACACGTTTGCAGGATGAGACTGCACGTATGTGCAAACTGATCTTGTTTTATCTTGTCATAAAAAAATCCACGAATGTGTATTGCAGAGGGAAACTAAGAAATGTGTCATGCTCTGGCGAAAGGAGGCATAATGCATCTCCGTGATGCATGATACCAAGCAAGTCATCACATGATCATGGATCCATAAATTTCATTTTTTCTAACAACTAACGTAAACATGAGGTACAATGGTCCTTGGACATACAGAGAATTGACCAATAGCGAAAGGTTTCGGCACAGGTCAGCCTGCGCGGACTGCGCAGTCTGACCTGGGTCGATACTTTTTTGTTTTCCTTCTCTCAGATGCATTAAGCCACCTTTTCACATAGCATGGCTCATATGCGTTCGCAGGATAAGAATGCACGTATGTGCTAACTGATATTGTTTTACCTTGTCATAAAAAAAAAAAATCCACGGACGTGTATTGCAGAGAGAAGACTAAGAAATGAGCCATGCTCTAGTAAAAAGGGGCTTAATGCATTTCCACGATGCATGACACCAAGCATGTCATCACATAATTATGGATCCATAAAGTCCATTTTGTCTAACAACTGACTGTATCATGAGATGAACTGGTCCTTTGCTATACAGAAAATTGACCAATGGCAAAAAGTATCGACCCAGGTCAGCCTGCGCGGACTGCGCAGGCTGACCTGTGTCCATACATTTTGCAGATGCACTAAGCCCCCCTTTTCACAGAGCATGGCTCAGCCAATTCCTTTCCTACAATTGAGGTTAGTCATTGCGACAGGATTCATTCTTCTCCCACGGCTAATCATTTTTTCCACGACGATCATGTAGGAAAGCAGCCAATGGCTTGGGAAGAATATTTCGCGAAGCACTGGTAAAAGAAACTTCAGGAAAGCATGGATAGATAGGTGCACTGGCCGCCACGATATAAATAAAGTAAAGTTGGAAAGGCGTTAAACACCATGCAAACAAACAAACAAACAAACGAGAAAGATTTTCTTGTTAACAAGAACTGTAACTCTGCTGGCCTTACTGACAACAGACTGTCAGTGAATAGTTACCTCCCTTTATTTATCACAGGCTTATTAGCTTCACCAGACGACAAGATTTTAGATTTGTCCAAATTGAAGGCATTTGCAGACGATATATCAAATTAGGCTCAATTCATGGGATATGCTTTAAAAAAAATGCATTGCTGGAAAACGAGAAGATGTCGGAAACCAGTTTTTTCTTTCAAAACCTTTTCCCCATCGTGTTCTTTAAACTTAGACAATTCTGAAGAAAACCAAAAACGTTCATGCTTAGGAATATTATGGTTGGGGAATACGGACCTTGGTCTTTCTTACGCCTTAAGGGCCTTTCATAACTATAGTTGCCTTGCCGACCAGTATAGACTATACAGAACATGCACTCTGATCTTGACCTACACTGTCAGCCTAGCTGAAGCAATATAGATAAAAAAAAAAGATGAAATTGTAATTATTTGGATTTTATTTGGATTTCATTTCTGGTCTGAGATTGGATGTTGGGTTTATTCAGGTGCTTCGATCTTTTACCATACAATCCCGAGTTTTACCAACCCAAATGATTAAACCTTTTGGAAACATTGTAGGAAAAGGAGAAAATGCTGATAACTAGCATTTTCTCCTTTTCCTACAGTGTTTTCTACTCTTTTAGACACAAATATCATAATTTTTGCCACACTTAATTTGTCGTCTGCAAATGCTTTCAATCTGAACCAGTCTTAAATTTTGTCGTTTGGTAAAGAATTAACCCTTAAGCTGCTAAACGCGACTCACTGACCCTTTTTCGGACAGTGTAGATCAAGATCAGACTGCACAGAACGTGCAGTCTGATCTTGGATCTGCACTGTCCGATAAGGAGATATTAATTCTCCAAAAGTAAGTTTGAAATAAGATTATTCGGGATTTATTAACGGCTTGAAAGTTTTAAGTTATTTGACAGGATAAGGGTTAAGAATTAGGTTCTTTTGTACGCGAGGTTCTTTTGTACGCGAGGTTCTTTTGTACGCGAGGTTCTTTTGTACGCGAGGTTCTTTTGTACGCGAGGTTCTTTTGTTGTTTTGTACGCGAGGTTGTTTTGTACGCGAGGTTGTTTTGGTAAAGTACCACGATTGGTTAACCCTTTCCCAAACGACAAATTTTGGACAGGTCCAAATTGAAAGTTTGCAGACGACAATTTTAAATTTGATGAGAGAAATGGCAGAAAGGTCTCAAAAAGGGTAGAAAACACTGTGGGAAAAGGAGAAATTGCTCGTTACGAGCAATTTCTCCTTTTCCCACAGTGTTTTCAAAAGACTTGTACTGCAGACACGTGAAAACCATGGCTTGTGTGGGAAAGGGTCGAACTCTCGGTCCAATAAAACACTTACTGTAGTGTTTTCTTGTTTTGTTAACGATCTGAAAGCCTAAAGATTAGTGTTGCGCTAAGATGACACTGCTCAGAATGTGCAGTCCGATCTTGACCTAAACTGTCGGCAAAAGCAACTAAGGTTGTCGTTTGTACTTTGAAAGTGATTGGTAGTTCGATTGTCGTTCGATTGTAGCTCGACTGTTTATCATAGATAAGTAACAGTTAAACTGCCTCTGTGTGTCTGTGCGTCTGTGTGTCCGTCCGTCCGTCTGTCTATCTATCTATCTGTTTAACTGTCGGTCTATCGGCTTGTCGGTCTGTCTCTTTCTGTCTCTGTCTCTGTCTTCTCTCTCTCTCTCTCTCTCTCTCTCTCTCTCTCTCTCTCTCTCTCTCTCTCTCTATCTATCTATCTATCTATCTATCTGTTTCTCTCTCTCTCTCTCTCTCTCTCTCCTAAATATCGGATCTGACCTTTTATCTGCAAAATATTACAATTTAGATTCAGTATTGTTCAACTAAAAATGTCTATTTAATTGTTTTTGCGAATGTCTGTTTAAATCATTTTAAACATGACTGTAAAATATACAAAACACATATGACATACTCTCCGGATGACAGGGGCGCCAAACAGCTGATTAAAATGCTTACAAAGGGGACTGGCGGTCTCGAGTGGTTCAGATTGAATTTTTTCACATGACAAAATTAATACAGCAATATTTCTTGTATACTATTTTAGATGACATGTTCTATTTTGACATCTGTATAAATATTTCACGAAAAGCGGTCTAATAGACAGCTGAACTTTCGAAAACAAATTTTCCAGTTGACGATGTTTCAGAAAGTTCCTTTGTAAAACAATGAGTTTCGGTATGAAGCAAGATTTGATACATTCAAGTAAATACATTTGAAAACATCGTGACAAAAGAAGAAATTGCCCGTTTCCTCAGTGATTTTAACCTTTTACTAAACAATCCCGTATTTTCGTATTTTAACGAACTTGAAGAGATGGGTTTTTGAAAACATTGTAGGAAAAGGAGAAAAGGCTGGTAACCAGCATTTTCTCCTTTTCCCACAATGTTTTCTACACTATCAAATACGGAAATCATCATTTTAGCAACATTTGGTTAATCGTCTTCAAATGCTTTCTATTTAATCCAGTCCAAATTTTATGTCATATGGTAAATAATTAAATCGTGGTCAATTGCATGACGCGAAATGTTACCTACAGTTGCAAATGAGTATATACAGAATGTTTGTATGGTATTTTGCATATTCTATTAATATTATTTCACTTATATAGCGGCGGCCAGTGCACCAATCCATGCTTTCCTTGAGTTTTCTTTTATCAGTGCTTACCACAATGTTCTTCCCAAACCACTGGCTGCTTTTCAACATAACCATAGCCGAAACAACGATCAGCGGTTCGAAAAGGAATGAATCCTGTCGTAATGATAATCATCAATCCTCGGAAATAAGTTGGCTGAGCTGGTGATTTGAACCGGCTACATCCTGTTTTAAAGTGCTGTACGCTTCCGACTGCGCAAACGGGGCTCGGCGAATACAAGAAAATGAAGCCCATCGACGTTATCCAGTGTGGCCGTAACATGTCTGGCCACTGGTACCAAGGTCAAGATCGCATAGCCTTTTCAGTGCTTTGAATAAAAACTGTGGCTTTTTGCGGACGGCATAGGTAAAGATCAGACTGCACAGAACGTAGGGTCTTATCTTTGATCTATACTGTCCGCCCGTTTTATCAAGCCTATAAGATAAGTTTGAGCCATGGTCTGTGAAAAGGGAGCTTAATGCATCTGCAAAAAAGAATCGACGCAGGTCAGCCTGCGCAGTTCGCGCAGGCTGACCTGGGCCGATACTTTTTGCTACTGGTCAATTTTCTGCATGTCCCAGGACCACACTACCTCATGATTTAGCCAGTTGTTAGACAAAATGGACTTTGTAGATCCATAATCACGTGATGACTTGCCTGGTATGATACATAATGGAGATACATTAGGCTCCATTTTGCCAGAGCATGGATCGTTCCTTTTTGGGGTTTCAGTGTAATGTATTTACAGCTCCGGATCCGAATAATTAATTCAGATGGTGCTGTATTTATAAATATCACGAATAATAGGTCAGAATATGCAAAACCCTACATGCAAACGTGGCATTTTCCATGAAAAAAAAATCTCGGCAAGAAGTATTTAATGACGTCATTCCATGAACAAAACTTCTCAAAAAGAAGTATTTAATGACGTCACAGAAGATTAAAACGTGTGTAATATATGAAAATTCGTCATGGTTTGTTTGTTTGGTTTGTATTGGAGTTTAACGCCATTTTAACAGCTTAGGTCATATCATGAGGGTCAGCGACGCACCCATGTGCTTCCTGGCTTTCTCACACTAGTGCTGACACAACTTTTTTTCCAAATGCCACTGACTACTTTTCTCACATGCATCATAGGTGAGAGGCGAAAAATCGCCGGAAAGAAAGTTTGCCTCAGCAGGGTATCGAACTTGCAACCACCAGGTCACGAGTCCGACACGCTAACCACTGAGCTACCCGGGCGGGCCGAATATTCGTCATGGATATGTTACACTTTAAACAAGGGGGGTTCTGTGATAAATGAAAATGAGAGTTAAGATACTGTGAAGCAACTTTTACTATGCTTTATACAAATCAGATGCATTAAAAACAAGAAATATCGTTTAAAAAAGAAAGACGGCGTAAAGTTGCCAGCAAATAGGCAGGGACCCTTAAAATAAAACAGGACTACATTTTTTACCAATCACACATTTCTGTTTATTCATTTGTTATCAGTACCAAAAAGTAGGTCAAAAGCCAGCACATTCAGCTTCGCCGAAAAAAAATATTGAAAGAAAAGAAATTCATATTTTAGCCAAAAAAAAGGGGGAGAAAGATCTAAACATCTCTTGCGTATCATAAATTCTGTTATAGTTCAGGGAACTAAGAAGGAACTATTTTGTGAGAAAAGCATGTGTATTTCTTACTTGTTTTACCTTGAATGTAACCTTTGCACGGAGGTTTTGATCCTCCCAGCGTCATAGTTGAAACAAGGGCTTTTGCGGACGAACTGGATCAAGATCAGACTGCACAGAAGGTGCAGTCTGATCTTGGATCCATGCCGTCTGCTTGTTTAATCAAGTCTATACGATAAAAAAAAATCTTTTTGGGTGTCAGTGGAATTTTTTTTTTTTCAGTCATAGAAAGAGGTTGAATTTATATGAGCCATGCTCTGGCAAAATGGGGCTTAACGTATCTGCGTGATGCATTGTACCAGTCAAGCCATCATATAATTCATGGGTCTATAAAAGCCTTTTTTTATCAACCGACTTAAGCATGAGTTAGACTGGTCCTTTGACATGCAGAAAATTGACCAATAGCGAAAAGTTTCGGCCCAGGTCAGCCTGCGCGGACTGCGCAGGCTGACCTAGGTCGATGCTTTTCGCAGATGCACTATGCCCCCTTTTCACAGAGCATGGCTCATATATTTGACGTCGTAAGTGTTACAGCATTTAATG
The DNA here is from genome assembly GCA_945859785.2 of Tridacna gigas. Lineage (NCBI taxonomy): Eukaryota > Metazoa > Mollusca > Bivalvia > Cardiida > Cardiidae > Tridacna > Tridacna gigas. The sequence goes on from OX244030.2 coordinate 3,170,999, forward strand.
ACAAGACACGTCATACTTTGATGGCGGCGGTGCACCGTCCTTAAATTATTGTTTCCGATTAAAATATGCAAATAAAACCTAGCGGATAATTCAACTCTATTAGACGAAGAGCACGATATTGTACTCTGAAAAAAAAAAGATGACGAATAATGACAATCCGGGTCTGTATTTACCAACCATTCTTAGTAACAGTTTTAGACTATTTCTCAAAATTTTCTGTGTTTCAAAGTAACACAATTTCTGATTGGCTAAAGCAAATGATTTAGCCAATCAGTAATTGCGTTACTTACTAAATCCTGAATAAAGCTAAGAATGTAATTCAATCTTGGGTGAATACGGACCCTGATGAAAGTAATTAGTGGTTGTGTTCGGCAAGCATCCAGAATAAATTCCCAGTCTGAAATCAAAAGACTGTGCATCTGAGTGGCTGAAACAGAGAGCATTAATTAGCCAAACAGGTGCCTAGTTATAGAATTTAAAATAAGATCGATATTTTGAACTGGGGCGTACTCTGGAAAAAGAGGGTTTAATGCATCTCCTTGATCCATTATACGAAGCAAGACATCACATAATTATAGATAAAAAAAATTCCGTTTAATCTTGCATTCGACTGAATCCTGAGATAAAATGGACTTGGACACACAAAAATATTACCGATACCAAAACCCTTTCACCCGGGTCAGTCTGCATGGACTGCGCAGGCTGCCCTGGGTCGATACTTTTTGCTGATGCATCTCACCCACCTTTTGACAGAGAATGGCTCAAAGTGGCTACATCTGCTGACCTTACTCGTTTCGTATATTCGGACAGTCCGTGCAGACATGATATAAGGACGGCGGGGATGTGCACGAATGGGACAGTCGTGGCTAAAAGGTAACTGATGGCTGAAAGGAAACGAATGGTTGATTGGATACAAGGATACAAATGGCTGAATGGATACTAATGGCGGAATGGATACTTATGGCTGAATCAGAGCTGCAGATTGAGTGAGTGAATAGTTACTAATGGCTGAATAAATACTAATGGCTGATGGTTACTAAGAGCCGAGCAGATACTAATGGCTGAGCAGATACTAATAGATGAGTGGGCACTTATAGCCGAATGGTTACTTATGGCTGAATAGTCACAAATGACTGAATGGATACTGATGGTTGAAAGGATACTAATGGTTGAATGGATACTAATGGCGGAATGGATACTGATGGTTGAAAGGATACTAATGGTTGAATGGATACTAATGGCGGAATGGATACTGATGGTTGAAAGGATACTAATGGTTGAATGGATACTAATGGCGGAATGGATACTGATGGTTGAATGTTTATTAATAGCTGGATTGACATAATGACAATACCTGTACTTATAGCCGATAGATACTTATGGCTGAAGATATACTAATGACTTGCTGGATGCCAATAGCTGAATGGAAATTAATCGCACAAATGGATACTTATGGCTAAATGGATACGCACTTATTGATAAGCTTTTCAAAGGAGCAATGATACAGTTCTTCTGTTTTTCTAATGTTGAAGACATTATCGTTCGTTCAGTGGAGGCTGATAGACAATGTATTTGGGTATGTTTTACCTGGCCCTCAAATAATGTTCCATTATAAATTTCCTTTTCGAACGACTCTCCCGTAAATATCTTCCTCAACCATCTCGAAAATAGACAACTAACTGAACTGTAATCAATGTGAGGTTTCTGTATTAAAGCGTTTACGTAATCGTTGTATTAAAAGAAAAACAGAAGATAAGAAACGAGAAATATCTTTCCAAAAGAAAGACGGCATAAGGACCAGCCAAGTGAACATGTCTGCATTTCTGACCAATCGCTAATTACTTTTTATTTATTCAGGTATATGAATACCAAAAATGGTCGAAAGCAAGCATCGTTAGCTTCGTACGTGTAAAAAATCGTAAACTTGCATCAACCAAGACTGGGGGGGGGGGGGGGGGGGGTTTATAGTTCTTAGTTAACTAAGGGTGAAATAACGACAGCAAACCGTAAGCTTTTACCGTACAAGATTATTCTTGTTACTTCAGATGTACAATGCGGAAATCGATCGCAGCAGCTTGACAAAGCACATATTGGAACCAGCAGACGTTCTTTTGACTCTCTTTGTCGTCTGCCAAATGGACCCAGGTGTTCTTTGTAAAGACAATGAAAAAGTCGATGCGCTTTGAAATGAAATTGAACAAAACCTTGCCGGTACATTGAGAAAACATCTGGTGATATTAACTATAAATCATGGCGAGCGTTTTTCAAGAAATGAATTATGACGGAAAAATTATCGAACCATTTAACCCCTAGACTTTCGACTAGTTTTTTAGATTGACATTTCCCTCAATGGTGGAAAACAATTTCTTCTTTTGCGGTATTCAAGTTATATATTGCCAGAATGTCTTAACTCTTTACCAAACGACAAAATTTTAGACCCGTCCAAATTAAAAGCATTTGCAGACGACAATTTAAATGTGGCTCAAATATTGGAATTTTTCTTTGATAGGGTAAAAAACATTGTGGGAAAAGGAGAAAATTGTGGTTACCAGCATTTTCTCCTTTTCCAACAATGTTTTAAAATGCTTCTTTCTTAAGGTGGTTGAAACTCGGAATTGTGTGGTAAAGAGTTAACTCTATTCCAAACGACAAAATCATAGACTTGCCCAAATTGAAAACATTTGCAGACGACGAAATAGATGGGACTCAAAAGTCGAAAATTCTCTTTGGAAGTAGAGAAAACACTGTGGAAAAAGGGAGAAAATGCTGGTAACCAGCATTTTCTCCTTTTCTCACAATGTTTTCGAAAGCCTTCTTCCTTAGGGTCGTTAAAACTCGGGACTGTGTTGTAAAGGGTTAATCAACATGGTGAACAAGGTAGATCCAAGAAAAAACTGCAATTCTAACCATTATTAGGTTTAAACTTTAGAATTTTCTTAAATGATCAATACCACAGCCCGGTTTCACGAAAATAAAAAACTTAAGTCTCTCACAGTTTTTATGAACCCTTATCCTGCAAAATAACTAAAAAGAGATTTTCAAGTCGATAGTAAAAATCCAAATATTGCTATTTCAAATTTATATATTGGGGGAAACATATCTCCTAATCGGACGGTGTAGATCCAAGATCAGACTGCACGTTCTGTGCAGTCTGATCTTGATCTGCGCTGTCCGCAAAAGGTCCTTGGGTCACGCTTAGCAGCCTAAGAGTTAAATTATCCAACGAACTCACTTTCTCTTTTAAGTTAAGTTCGTTACCCGAGACGCATTTCACTAACATTGACTTAAGTAACGTTCTTAAATTCTGAGTTAACACAATGTTTCAGACTCACCTGGGCAAAATAAACAGACTTAACTCAGTTAACAGACTTAAGTCCATTATTTTGCTATTTTGAGTCTGAAACGTTGTGTGTCGAGCCCCGGTAGCTCAGTCGGTAGCGTACAGAACTTGAGAACAGGAGGTCGCTGGTTCGATCCCCGGCTCGGGCAATTTCTTTCCAAGGATTGATGGTAGTCATTGTGACAGGATCCATTCCTCTGTCATTGTTTCGACGATGGTTATGCGGGAAAGCAGCCAGTGGCTCTGAAAAGAATATTGTGCAGAGTACTGGTAAAGAAACTCCAAGAAATATCACTGGCCGCCGCGATATAACTGAAAGAATGTTGAAAACACCATACAATCAATCAATCAATTAATTTGAAACGTTGTGTCACGCAGGATTTGAGAATAATACCAAGTCTGTTAATGTTATTGAAATGCGTCACAAATAACAAACTCAACTTAAGTCAGAAACAGAGTCCGTTAACTATTTTGAGCAATATACGAGACTTAAATTATGGGAGGGGGGGGGGGCGGGGGGTATGTTTTGAAAGACAGGATTTTCATGGTTATAACTGATTTGATGGCGTTCGGGTTCAAACGGTTTCCTTTTGCCTATTTAGCATGGGGTTATCGGTTCAAGTCGGTCGGGCTTGGTCTTTCCAAAACAATAAAACGGTGGTGAGAATATTTTTCTCCCTTACAGCTTACGGCCGACAAAATTGCAGTAAGACTTCTCTGTTTCCGTGAAGATAACTTTCAGCTAAACGATCCTATGTTTTAACCCCTAGGCTGCTAAGCGCGACTCACTGACCTTTTGCGGACAGTGTAGATCAAGATCAGACTGCACAGCACGTGAAGTCTGATCTTGGATCTACACTGTCCGGTAAGGAGATAGTCTTTTCCTAACAAGTTTGAAATAACATTATTTGGGGTTTTAACACTGGTTTGAAAATTTCATTTCAGTTATTTATCAGGACAAGGGTTAATAATCATCTTCACAAATAAGTTTAAACCTTTCCCAAACGACAAATTTTGAACTGGTCCAAACTGAAAGAGTTTGCAGACGACAATTTTAAATTTGATGAAAATGGCAGGAAGTTCTCAAAAAGGGTACAAAACACTGTGGGAAAAGGAGAAATTGCTCGTTACGAGCAATTTCTCCTTTTCCCACAGTGTTTTCAAAAGACTTGTACTGCAGACACGTGAAAACCAGGGCTTGTTTGGGAAAGGGTTACATAAAAAAACCTTTCAAGCCGATAGTTAGAACCCGAATAATGTTGTTTCAAACTTTTTTTGAGAGAGAGAGAAATATCTCCTTTTCTCCTTATCCAATAATGTTTTCTACAATTTTTGATACAAGTTTCATCGGTTTTGCCACATTATTTTTTTTTGACAGTTCAAAATCTTATTTTGTGGTGAAGAGTTGAGGAGTTGAGGAAGATTACAGGATGGTTCGTATTCACTAACAAAATTCTTAGTTTCATTCTGAGTCTTATTCTCGATTTAGAATGTAACACAACTTCTTATTGGCTAAATCATTCGGTTTAGCCAGTCAAAAGTTGTGTTACTCACAAATATAGAAAATTCTTGAGAATAAGACTAAGAATATTCTTAAGAATGGCTGGTGAGTACAGATGCAGTAGAAACTATGAAATGGCTATGAGGTAAAAATTCCTTTAACCCGCTCAGTCTCTATTTCTGGATTGGTTCTCGACCTTTCGTAATAATATTCGGTATACAACTCATAATCCCGTCTGCATGAAGATTAAAAACCGGAAACCAGTCGAAATCTTTATCAGCAGACAAACACATTGACACCGAGATATTTTGCGATGATCTTTTTCAATTATCTGTTTCACACGCGAAAAAATAAACTTGTACAAATGGCTGAAAACCAATTGAGGGCGCCGGGCTGGCGACATTCCTACACAGACCGTCAGAGCGTTTTATATGGGCCGATTTTCTCGTTTGACAAAACCCCCCTGTTGTTTGGTGTGGGAGTTTTTTAATGTTTTTTTTTTCCCTTCTCTGGGACGCTTTAACGCTTAGGGTGCTAAGGGCGACTCTAGGACCTTTTGCGGACAGTGTAGATCAAGATCAGACAGTTCAGAACGTGCAGTCTGATCTTGGATCTACACTGTCCGATAAAGAGATATTTCCCCCACCAAAAAAAAAAAATGTTTGGACCGTTACCCTGCCAAGCGCGACTCTAGGACCTTTTGCGGAAAATGTAGATCAAGATCATACTGCACAAAACGTGCAGTCTGATCTTGGATCTACACTGTCCGATAATGATATATTTTTCCCCCAATAAATACCTTTGAAATAGCAAAATTTGATTCTTTTACTATCGGCTTGAAAGTTTCATTTTACTCATCTATCAGATTAACCCTTAACCCTTTCCCAAACAAGCCCTGGTTTTCACGTGTCTGCAGTACAAGTCTTTTGAAAACACTGTGGGAAAAAGGAGAAATTGCTCGTAACGAGCAATTTCTCCTTTTCCCACAGTGTTTTCTACCCTTTTTGAGACCTTTCTGCCATTTTCATCAAATTTAAAATTGTCGTCCGCAAACTCTTTCAATTTGGGCCAGTCCAAAATTTGTCGTTTGGGAAAGGGTTAAAGCGCCAAATAAACCCATTGGACATTTTCATTTTAGAATAAGACCACGGTAATTGCAAATTCATGGCTACCTTTTGCCTGTAGTGTTTTAACATAGCGGACAGTGTAGATCAAAGATCAGGCTGCATGTTTTGTGCAGCCTGATCTTGATCTACGCTGGCTGCAAATGCAACCATAGTCGTGAAATGCGCTTTAAGGGTTAAGTGTTCACCATTATTCTGCTAAATAAGTCAACTAGAACTTTCAAGCCGGTAGTAAAAACCCCGAATAATGCCATTTCAAACATTTTTTTTTTTGAGAAAAATATCTCCTTATCGGACAGTGTCGATCCAAGATCAGACTGCACGTTCTGTGCAGTCTGATCTTGATCTACACTGTCCGCAAAAAGGTCAGTGAGTCGCACAGAGCAGCTTAAGGGTTATTAAGCCATTCCCTTCGTAGGAAGGCTTTGAGAAATCTGCTGATAACGGAAAAAAGTTGAAAAAAAAACATTGCAATAAATGGAGAAAATTCAGCCTGGTTTTTCAAAAGGATTTCTGCGCTCTCTATATTGATAAAGATTATTTTCTTTTTTTTTTTCCAGATATGACATCTTTTAACAATGATTACATAAATTTGCGCACCAAGAACAAACTCAATCTTTAATATGCAACCCTATTCTAGAACTGCCTATAACTAATACATTCCGACAAGATTTATTCCTCTTTCACCTCTGAACATTGTTTCGAGTATCATTATTTGGGAAAGCAGCCAGCGGCTTTGGGAGAATATTGAGAGAAGAACTTGTAAAAGAAACTCCAGGAAAGAATGGATAGGTGCACTGGCACCAGCAATATAACTGATATAATGCTCTAAACAGCGATAAACACCATTTAACCCTTAGGCTGCTTATCGCGACTCACTGACCTTTTGCGGACAGCGTAGATCAAGATCAGACTGCACAGAGCGTGCAGTCTGATCTTTGATCTACACTTTCCGATTAGGAGATGTCTTCCTTCCAAAAATCCCTTTGAAACAGGAAAGTTTTGGGCTTATACTATCGGCTTGAAAGTTTCATTTCTTTTATTCAGCAGGATAAGGGTTAAACAAATCAACAAGTAAAATATTGTTTCTCTTTAATTAGTATTCGGTGTTACGCGGTTTCATATAAATTCGCGATGAGTTCAATCTGTAACCACGTGTGCTAACAGGTAGATAAGTGCGTTTGCCAGATTTATATTCGCTAAACCATAAGAAGGTAGTCATTTTTCATCGTTAAATTGCCCCGATCTCGCCTCTGTGGCGCCGGGGACGGGGCTAGAGCGAAATAAACTTCGCACGCAGTCATTTTATTGCTATTTTTTTCTGCTGGTGTAAAATTATAACGATATTGTGTATATGAAAAATTTAGCTCTCGAAAACCACTTAAGTTTTTTAGCGCTCTGTACAGATGGGAATTAAATGATAACATATTTCTAAAGGGCGAATTATGCGCATTCTCTTCCCTTCATTTCCTTTTTTCTTCGTTGATGAAGTGATAGCCCGGCATACATGAATAAAACTCACTTTTAACCTTTTACCAAAGAATCACGAGTCTTAACGACCTTTACAGGGAAGTATTTTGAAAACATTGTTGGAAAAGGAGAAAATGCTGGTAACCAGCATTTTCGCCTTTTCCAACAATGTTTCCTACCTATCAAAGACAAATCTCACCATATCAGCAATATCAATTTGGACCAGTCTAAAATTTAGTCGTTTGGCGAAGAGTTAAACCGCACTCTCCAAATTTTTCACGGTGTAGCTGAACGCGCTGGCTTTTGACCCCGTACCTCTTGGTATTGATATACTCTACTAAATAAATGAAAGTTTGCCATTGGTCAATAATGTGAACAGGTTTATTCTGAGGCCCGCCTACAGGCCTATTGGTAGGAAAATTTACGCTGTCGACCATCTTTTTATTGTAAAAATATTTCTTGGATAACATGGGAGTAAGCCCGTGTCTCACATGTATGTGCACCAAATTTCGTAAGGTGGATAGATTTCCCTCTCGGTCCAAACTCCTTCATATTGCATATCTTGCTGTTAACCCCTTAGGCTAATAAGCGCGACTTACTGACCTTTTGCGGACAGTGTAGATCAAGATCAGACTGCACAGAACGTGCAGTCTGATCTTGGATCTACACTGTCCGATAAGGAGATACTTTTCTCCAAGAAATAAGGTTGAAATAACATAATTGGGGTTTATACCAAGGGTTTGAAAGTTCCATATCTTTTATTCAGCAGGATAAGGGTTACACTCTTTACCAGACGAGAAAATTTTGGGCTGATCTAAACTGAAAACATTTGCAGACAACAAAATAAATAGGTATCAAGTTATGGAATTAGTCTTTTAAAGGGCAGAATACATTGTGGGAGTACTATTCGAAAGTGGAAGCATTTGCAGACGACACGAAAACATTATTGGAAAGGAGAAAATGCTGGATACCAGCATTTTCTCCGTTTCCCATATCGTTTTCAAAAGCCGTCTTCTTCATCATTGTTAAAAAATGTGATTGTCTATTAAAGGAATCAAACACATAACTATTACTCTTATGAGTTTTAAAAACGAGACAAATAAAAGATATTTTTGTAAAATTTTAGACATTAAGTGAAGATGATAAGTATGAGTATAGGCAACTGAAGTTTCAATCGTCTATCACTGAAAAAAGAATTTCCTTGCGCGATCACTGGAAAAGGTTACTAAAAATAGCTCGTTAGTACATCGCCTTTATAACGTATATAACAACATGTGTTACTATTTACGATATACAGGCGGTACACAAATTTGCTATTTTTAGTAACGGTGTCCGATGATCGAGCAATAAATGTTTCGGTGTTTCGAGATAGACCAAAGGAGCTTCAAAGGCCTGTGGTTTGTGCCAGAAAACCAGTAAGCTGGATATTGTCATTGCCGAAGTAAAACAGTTTTAAACTACCATACATGTACATGTACTTTGATTTACTAAAAGAAATCATAAAGAACTAAACGAACGTTAACTTTTATACACCGAGTACGTATAGGTTTACCCAGCACGAATTCCTGAAATTTGTTGCAGGCTTTATTTCCTCATCAGTGTTATCACATGCTCTGTGAAAAGGGGGTTTAATGCATCTGCAAAAAGTATCGACCCAGTCAGCCTGCACAAACCGCGCAGTCCGACCTTGGTCGAAACTTTTTGCTTTTGGTAAATTTTCTGCATGTCAAAGGAACATTTTACCTAATTCACTTGGTTGTAAGACAAAATGGAGTTTATGGGGTTATAATTATGTCATGACTTGCTTGGTATTATGTATAGACGAGATGCATTAAACTCCCTTTTGTCGGAGCATTGCTCAACTTAATTGCATAGAATAGAATTGATATCATAGAATATTCACATTTTATAAAAGAGAAGGGAATGGAGGATAAACAAAAACGAAGTTAAAATATTGTCGTATAATAATTCGATGGGTGAGTGCAACACTATCCTAAGTGCCTATACAAATAGGCACTTAGGATAGTGTTGCACTCACCCATCGTATTGAAAAAGATCTATTGGACATGTTTTTTGTACATGTATGTAGTTTAACGTCGTATTCAACATTATTTTAGTAATATCAAGGCGACTAAAGCACCTATCCGGCATTTCTTGAGGTTTCTGCTACAAGTACAAGGCAAATATTCTTCCCAAGCCTTTGCGCTGCTTTCCAACATAGCCATCGTCGAAGTACTGATCAGCAGTGAGACAGGAATGAATCCTGTTGCGATGACTACCATTAGTCCCCATAAAGAGAAGCGCTGAGTTGGAGAATCGAACAAGCGACCCCATGGTTTCAAGTCCTGCACGCAAACGACTATGGTACTTGGCGCGGCTATATTGCAAAAGAAAGAAATTATCAAATAACCCTTTACCACACGGGATCCTAGTGTGTTACTATATGTAGAGACACAACCATTTCGGTAACTTGCATAGAAATATGTCCAGTATGTTACCATACACAGAGACACAACCACTTTGGTACTTTGCATGGAGAATTGACCAGTATGTTCCATAAATAGGGGTAAAACCACGTTGTGTGCCTTGCATAGAGAAATGTCCAGTATGTTACCATACATAGAGACACCACCACTTTAGTACCTTGCATAGAGATATTCCCAGTATGTTACCATACATAGATACACAACCACTTTGGTACCTTGCATAGAAATATGCCCTGTATATTACCATACACAGAGAAACAACCAATTTGATACCTTGCACAGAGGTATGCCCAGTGTGTTACAATACATAATACAGACACAACCATTTTGGTATCTTGCATAGAGATATGCTTTGTATATTACCATACAAAGAGGCACAACCACTTTAGTACCTTGGATAGAGATATGCCCAGTATGTTACCATACCTTTCATAGAGATATGCCCATTACAAAGAGACAAAACCTCTTTGGCACCTTGCACAGAGATTTGCCCAGTGTGTTACCATACATAAAGACACAAGCACTTTGGTACCTTGCTTGGAGATATACCCAGTATGTTACCATACATTGATACACAACCACGTGGGTACCCCTTATAAAGATATGCTCATAATGTTACCATACATGCACAACCACTTAAGTACCTTGTATAGAGATATGTCCAGTATGTTAACATACATAGAGACACAGCCACTTTGGTACCTTACTTATAGATATGCCCAGTATGTTCTTAAACATAGAGACACAACCACTTTGGTACCTTGCATAGAGATATGCCCAGTATGTTACCATTCATAGGGGCACGTTGTTGTTGCATTGTCCATATATAATTATGAACGCCAGGTGGAGCGTCGCACAAATAGACACTCCCGTTGTGGATTTGTGCATTTTTAATCACTTCTTATCGTGGTCTCCTTTCGCGATCTATAATATATATATGGCAGTGAATTGGTGCTCGTTTCCTCATTTATTACCTTTTATTGATAATGTAACGTCCGAATATATAAAAAGAAAGAAATTATCGGACTAGATTGATTGATTGATTGATTGATGTTTCACACCGCTTTCAACATTATTTCACTTACAATGCACCTATCCATGCTTTCCTGGAATATCTTTTACCAGTACTCCGAACAATATTCTTTCCAAGCCAGTCACTGCTTTCCCACATAACCATCACCCAAACAATGGTCAGCGGTGACGGAAACCCCAGCTAGTATATACCCTCTGCAGTGCGGTACATAGAGACCAACCAAACCAAGTTTGAGTCTCATTTTGAATCCTGTGTATTAACGACCATGAGGTAAAAAGCTTTCGAAAGCATTGTGGGAAAAGAAGAAAATGCTGGTAACCAGCATTTTCTCCTTTTCCTACAATGTTTTCTTCCCTTTCAACGACATATTCCGCCATTTGAGCAGCGTACAATTTGTCACCTGAAAGCGCTTCCAATCAGGACACGTCAAAAAAAAAAATGTCGCTTTGGTAAAGAGTTCGTTTTGTGTTTATATGGTCGGATTTCCCTGGACAACAGTTTTAGGCTGACCCTTCAACAAAAGATTCCGTGATTTCATGGCTCTGGTACAGATGGCTTCTGAAAACATTGTGGAAAAACAAAGAAGCACTGACAATTTATTCCACCTTTTAAAGACCAACCAATCATAAAGCTGACTTCAGTTTTTATCGGCAAATGATTTGAAAGTCTGAAATTTTAACGTCTGGTGAAGAGTTCTAACCTGTAAACATTGATTTTCACCAGTGTTTTTCAGACTTTCAAACCATCGAACAGGCAACAGATGAACAGAAAGAAATTACCAGTGTTTTTTTCATATGTGGAGGGCATCTCCGGATGTAAAGTCATTAAATAATGTTGCAAGTTTACATGGATTTTTCATTGTAAACGACGCCATTTTCATATGGCGGACAAATAGGAAGACAGAAGAACAGACTGACAAAAAGAACATGTTAGCAATTTGTGTTAATGTGGATGCAACTCCCAGACTAAAAGCTCTTGGCTATAAAGTCATTACAGCATGTTACAATATTGACCCATTCACATTGATTTCCCTCGCAGTTTTTTTGTGTAGCAGAGTATTCTTGCTTTTGACCTACTTCTTGGTATTGCTATTACCGAATGAATGAATAGTACTTTGCGATTGGTCGAAAATGTGGACATGTTCGCTTGGTGAAGCCCTGTTGGCCTATTTGAGGGCACATTTATCCCACCACATAATTTTAGCAGCAACTGCTCCTTTCTGCTATAGCCAAATGAATGAGTAGTGTTTTGTGATTGGTTAAAAATGTGGGCATGTTTGTCCGGCGGATCCCTATTGGCTATCTGCGGGTACATTAATATCACGCCACATAATTTTTAGCAGAACCTGCTCTTTTTTCAACGATGCTTTGGGTTAACATCTAAGCCTGAAAAAAAAATATCATTTATAATAATTGATGTAAATAAAAATTTCACTTTTCAACAATATAAAAATAATTGAGAAAAAGGGGCCATTATTGGCGAGGTTAATTTTCATTATTTCTATTCATATTAAACTTTAACCTGCTAAATAAGTGAAATGGAATTTTCAAGCTATTAATAAAAACCAAATTTTTGCTATTTCAAAGGGTTTTTTTTTGGGGGGGGGGGATATCTCCTTATCGGACAGTGTAGCTCTAATATCAGACTGCACGTTCTATGCAGTATGATCTTGATCTACACTGTCCGAAAAAGGTCTCTGAGTCGTGCTTAGCAGCATAAGGGTTAAAGCACGAAAACACTTTCAACATTCATATCCGAGTACCTCTTACGTCATACGTCTTTTTATTTCAAAAAATCTAGTTTTATCTGACAAAGAAACGGAGACTGCGCGTTCTATGCAGTATGATCTTGACTTACACTGTCCGAAAAAGGTCTCCGAGTCGCGCTTAGCAGCATAAGGGTTAAAGCACGAAAACACTTTCAACATTCATATCCGCCGAGTACCTCTTACGTCATACGTCATTTTTTTCTTTTCAAAAAAATCTAGTTTTATCTGACAAACAAACGGAGACTGCGCGTTCTATGTAGTATGATCTTGACTTACACTGTCCGAAAAAGGTCTCTGAGTCGCGCTTAACAGCATAAGGGTTAAAGCACGAAAACACTTTCAACATTCATATCCGAGTACCTCTTACGTCATCTGTCTTTTTTTTTTCAAAAAATCTAGTTTTATCTGACAAACAAACGGAAACATATTTACATATGGACCAAGAAAAGAGAACATATATGAGCCATGCTCTGGCAAAAGGGGGTAAAATGCATCTCCGTGATGTATTATACCAAGCAAGTCATCACATAATTATGAATCCATAAAATCCATTTTGTCTAACATCCTGGGGTAGGATGGTCCTTGGATGTGCAGAAAAATGTACCAAAAGCGAAAAGCTTTGACATGTGTCAGCCTTCGCGGACTGCGCAGACTGAGCTGAGTCGATACTTTTTGCACATGCATCGAATTCCCTCTTTCACAGAGAATGAGTCTAATAAATCTCCATGGATATGAGCCCTGGGGTATCCCTTTACCACACGATCTCGCTTTTATGACCCTGAAAAGGGAAAGTTTTTGAAAACATTAGAGGAAAATGGAGAAAATGCTGGTAACCAGCATTTTCTCCTTTTCCTGTAATGTTTTCTATTTCGTTCGGGACCCATCCCATAATCTCAGCCACATTCAATTTTGTCCTCTGCAAGTGCTTTGAAATTGGACCAATCGAGCATACAGCTATATAGTCACTACAGTGTGTTGCCATATTGACCCGTTTACATTGATTTCTGCCACTGGTTTTACAATTGACAACAGCTGGCCTATGGAAACCTGTATAGCACAGCATTTCCCTCATCAAACGACCCTTTACTACACGAACCCATATTTTTCGGCGTAGCTGAATGCGCTGGCTTTTGACCTACTTTTTGGGGTACTGATAACAAATGAATAAATAGAAATTTGTGATTGGTCAAAAAAGTAGATTTCAAGGGCCCCTTCCTCTTTGCTTGTAAATTTACGCCGTCTATCTTTTTTTATACAGATGTTTCTTGTTTACGTTCCTGAGAAAAAAATACATTGGAAAGCACTGAAGGAATTTGTGGAGAGAAAGCAGATAGTCTGGGAGAATAAGACTAGAAATGTTCTTAGAAATGGTTGGTGAATACAGGCCATGGTGTTCAAAAACCTGTATAACACTGAATTCTCTCACCATTTGACCCTTTACCGCACAATGCCGCCTTTTAACGACCCTGGGAAGGAAGCCTTTTGAAAACAAAGTGGGAAAAGGAGAAAATGCTGGTCACCAGCATTTTCTCCTTTTCCCATAATGTTTTCTATCCTATCAAAGACAAATTGAACCATTTGAGCCACACTGAAATTGTCGTCTGCAAATGCTTTCGATTTGGACAAGGCTAAAATTTTGTCGTTAAGGAAAGGGTTAATAATTTGCTAAAAGAACCAGTATTTTTTTACCAAAAGGAAGAAATCATTGGAAAACATTCAATGAAAAGGGAAAACTGATGACTACTGTTAATGTCGCCTCAATGTTTTCGATAGCTGTTTTCAAAACAATACTTTCAACATCTGTTTTTTTCGAAATCTGTACAGCACAGTATTTCTCTCAACATTTAACCCTTTACAAAACCATCCCAATTGTTTACGACCCAGGGAACGAAAGCTTTGCAAACATCATGAAAAACTTTACCAGCATTTCCTCCTTTTCCCACAGTGTTTTCAGAAGTCCTCTTCCTTCAGTTCTTTAAAACTCGTGGATTGCGTGGTAAAGAGATTTTTTTTTTACCAAACGACCCCGATTGTTTACGACCCAAGAAACGAAAGCATTAAAAACATCGTGGGAAAAGGAGAAATTTGTGGTAGCCAGCATGTTCTCGTGTTCCCTAGCACTGTTCACAATCTTCAATGATTGATTGATTGTATGGTTTAGTGGTTTTCAACTTTGTTTCAGTTATATCGCAGCAGTCAGTGCACCAATCAATGCTTTCCTGGAGTTTCTGTTGCTAGTGCTTTTATACAATATTCTTCCGAGGTCAATGGCTTCTTTCCCAAATAACCATCGTCGAAACAATGATCAGCGGTGAGAGAGGAATGATTCCTGTCTCAAATCCTGTCGCAATCAGTCCTCTAAAAGAAATTGGCCGAGCTCTGGATTCGAACCAGCTACCTCCTGGTCTCAATAGCTCTGTGCTGTCTGCTGCGCTTCCGGGGCTCGGCCCACTCTCTTCAAAGATGGATACCATTATTTGATTTTCATATTATATTCTATTTTTCGTCTACACACAATCCCGAGTTTTATCGACCCTGAAAAAGAGGCTTTTGAAAACATTGTGGGAAAAGGAGAAAATGCTGGTAACCGTCATTTTCTCCTTGTCTCACGACGTTTTCTACGCTTTCAGACACAGATCCAGTCATTTGAGCCACAAATTAAATAAAGAGTCGTCTGTAAATAGTTTTGTAAAGGGTTAACCCTTTATCAAACGATAAAGTTTTTGACTCGGCCAAACTGAAAGCATTCGCAGACAACAAATAGAATTAATCTCAAATGCCTGCTTCTGTTTGTAACAGGGTAGGGAACATTGTTGGAAAAGGAGAAAATGCTGGTTACCAGCATTTTCTCCTTTTCCCACAATGTTTTCAAAAACCTTCTCTTCCAGAGTTTCGATAAAACTCGGGATTTTGCGGTAAAGAGTTAAGGGCTGAATTTTGATGTTTGTCTTTTTTTTCTCCCATACGAACTGGTAAAGACCACAAATTTGCGTATGGAGGAAAAGGAATAAAAAACAACCTGTACGCACAAGGTGTTAAAACCAGCCAGAACAGAGGCGCCTACTAAATACTGCGGGGTAAAAAGATAAATTACCGTACTTGATAATTTCGATCTCTGTCGAGATTAGTCAATACGAGGGCTGATACGAGAAGCGATCTCCGCTCTAGCCATCTGGCCGACAGACTGGCGATATAGCAGTTAAATGTAAACACGTTCCCGCTAAACTATTATAATAACACGGAGTGAGCGTAAACATGGATCATTTCACAGTGCGCAGTGGTTGGGTTTAAACCACGGAACTGAGGGAGGACAGTATTGTTTCGTTTTAGTTTCATATTCCGGAATTACATAAAAGAATATTTGAGTACCAGTGGGGATTTTATTTTTTACTCTTTCTGATTTTTGAAGAGGAGTGACTGTTTATCGAGTGCATCACTGGAGTATTATAATATTACTACTGTACAATTATGGCAGTCGATTTTTCTGTGCGGATGGGGAGCGATTTTCCTTCGCGCTTAAAGACTGATGCTCCGATTTCCGGAAGGCGGACAACTATGTCCCCGGACTTGGATGTAGAGGGGGACGTTCCCTCTCCCAGTTCGAGTAAGCGTAGAAGACAGTTGTTGAACCCTGAACTTTCCCCGAGCGACACACCACGAAAAAATAAAAGGAAATTAAGTGAGCCTAAGAGGCGAACGACGGACTTCAGCATAAAACGGCTCTGTCCCGACAGCCCGGGCAGTGTTTGTTCTGAAAGTGGGCGAAGTGAGGAAAGTACCCCGGAACGTGTGAACGAAGAACTGAGAGACTCTCCTAGTGAAAATATTCCGTCGTTAAACTCGGACCTCAAACCACCGTGTGTGTTTCCCGACATGCGACATCATCCGTATTTCATTCCACAGTTTTACTATCCACAACGTTTTGCTGATCCTCTGGCAAATTATGGCACATCAACCACAAGACAATCTTGCTTACCTAATCCATCTATTTCATCACATAGTAATGTAGGAAAAGCAGCTAATCCATACTCAAACGTGCGATATTCGTCATGTGACGACAGTTCTATTCACGAAAATAAAACATCTCATAAAATGAATGTCGATGACGATTTACGGAAAAGCAGCCGAGATCAGGACAGTGATTCTGGTGATAGTTCGAAAGACGGTTTAGGTAAAAAATGTAGGAAAAACTATAAAAATATGACGCGTGAGCGGCGCGTGGAGGCGAACGCTCGGGAGAGGTCACGTGTTCATACAATCAGCGCTGCGTTCGACGGACTTCGACGTGCGGTGCCATCGTACTCTTACAACCAGAAACTGTCAAAACTGGCTATTTTAAGAATTGCGTGTAGTTATATCAATGCTTTGACGAAATTAGCGTCAGCAGACGACAATCCGAGTTCGAGCGACAAGAAGTCGTTTGGTGAATGCGTGGATCATTGCACGAGGACGATACAGACTGAAGGAAAAGCCAGACGGCGACATTAGAGACTTTCAGATGGATCTCCATTATTGTTAGATTTGATTTAACCCTTTACCACACAATCCTAAGATAAAAATGATTCTCACTAAGAAAGGCCAATAGAAAACATTGTTGGAAAAGGAGAACATGCTGGTAACCAGCATTTTCTCCATTTCCCCACAATGGTTTCTATTGCTTTGAAAACAAATTTTGTGTTTTGAGTAACCTTAAATTTGTCGTCTGCAAATGCTTTCAATTTTTTGCAATTTGGTCGAGTGAAAAATTTTGTCGTGTGGTAGAGATTTACAATTTAGGAATTATAATTCTAAGTAAAACACTGAATTAGATGGATTGAAAGTTTTAAATAATAAATTCATAAAGTAGCCTATACAACTGCATTTTGTGGACAGTTTAGATCAAGATCAGACTTCACGTTTCGTGCAGTGCAGTCCGAGCAATAATCTACACTGTCCGCTGTATTTGGACATTATGTTATAAAATTGCCTTGAAGGTGTTTTTCCTCCACTCTGAAAATCTCCATTTATCTTTGTAAGGCTCTCTTAGAGATAGATAGCTTTATTCAAATTTGGTATAAAAGATAGCATATTTTTTTTTACTTAACCCTTTACCACACAATCCCGTGTTTTAAAGACATCTAAAGAAGAATGCTTTTGAAAACATCGTGGGAAAAGGAGAAAATGCTGGTAACCAGCATTTTCCCCGTTTCCCACAATGTTTTCAAACCTTTCAGAGACAAATTCCAACGTTAGTTTGTCGTCTGCAAATACTTTGAATTTGAAAAAATACAAAATTTTGTCGTTTGGTAGAGAGTTGAATTAATTTAACCCTTTACCAGCCGAAGAAAGTTCCGGCTGATCTCTATAGAGCAAGCATTTGCAGACAAATGTGCCTCGAATAATTGAATTCGTCTTTGAAAGGGTAGAAAACATTGTGGGAAAATTAGAAAATTCTGTTTAAGCAGCATTTTCCCTATTTCCCACAGAGGTTTCAAAAACCTATTTCATCATCATCATCTTCTTACATAATTGTTTTGTTAAAACGCGGGATCTTTTTATACGGTAAAGCGTTAACTTCCTTAATTTAAAAAAGAGAAGAGAGAAGAAATAATTATTGTTAGAAAACAAATCGACAACATTTCCAATGTGTTATCCATCTGCTTTTGAAACGTCCATGTTTATGAGAGTACCTGCCTTTGAATACAAATAACTGCCATGTCTTTTATATAACCAATTTTTTTTTCCTACTTGTAATAATATGAATTTTAATTTTTATGTGTTCTAAAACGGTCTGCCAGCCAATTTCATTTTAATTCCACTGTTTAACCCTTCACCAAACGACAAAATTTCAGACTGGTCCAAATTGAAAGCATTTGCAGACGACAAATTTAACTTGGCTCAAATGATGATGTTTGTCTCTGAACGAGTAGAAAACATTGTGGGAAAAGGAGAAAATGCTGGTTACCAGCATTTTCTCCTTTCCCCAGAATGTTTTCAGAAGGCTTCTTCATCAGAGTCGTTTAAACTCGGGATTGTTTTGTAAAGGGTTTTAACCCTTCACCAAACGACCTCAAATCTAACATTTCAAAGACAAAAATCATCATTTAAGCAACGTAATTTGTCACTTGCAAGTGCTCTTGTAGATTGACCAAACCCCGAACATTTTGTATTCTGGTAAAAAATTACTTAAATCAAGAAAAGCACTTGCCAACTACAAATTAAATTAATATGTGGCAAATGACGGTATTGATCTTCGAAAAGGATGGAAAGCGTTTCTCGAAAAGGAGAGAATACCTAATTCAAGTCTTTCCTACAAAATTTTAGAAATTGTATTTGTTATATATACCAGGTAACTTTAACCCTTAAGCTGCTAAGCGCGAACTCACTGACCTTTTGCGGACAGTGTAGATCAAGATCAGACTGCACAGAACGTGCAGTCTGATCTTGGATCTGCACTGTCCGATAAGGAGATATTTTTCTCCTAAAATTAAGTTTTGGAATAGCACTGTTTGCGTTTTTACTATGAGCTTAAAAGTTTCATTAAACTTATTCAGCAGGATAAGGGTTAAAGTTTTAACCCTTTGCCACACAATCCCGAATTTTAACGACCCTGACAAAGAACCCTTTGAAAACATTGTGGAAAAGGGAGAAAATGCTGGTAACTAGCATTTTCTCCTTTTCCCACAATGTTCTCTACCCTTCCAAACACAACTTCCAATTTTTGAGTAACATTTATTTTGTCGTCTGCAAATTCTTTCAATTTGGTTTAGTCCAAAACTTTGTTGTTTGGTAAAGAGTTAAACACGAAACCCTGTGTCGAAAAAGAGAAGGAAGTTGAAATGAGCAATTTAGCTCCTGTTATCCGAAACGAGCAATTTCCTCTTATACCATAACTTTTCAATATCAATACCTCCCGCAGATAACTTTTTAAAGCATGGAGGAAAGGGAGAAATTGTTCATCATAAGCTTTATGCTCCCTTTTCCGCAGTTTTTTTTTTTAATTTATATATGCCAACTTCTACAAATGCACAACGTCACATTAATTAAGAAAGGCGTTAGAAACCAGACTATCTTCTTTCTGATCGAAATGTATGTGTGTTCATGTGGTTGTTGGTTGTAACAAGCAAGCTCTTCTTTTTCTACAATGTTTTCAAAAGGCTCCTCATTTAGTGTCATTGAGAATCCGGACTGTGTGGTAAAGAGTAAATCAAAGAAAGAAAAAATGAATTATAAATTCAAAAACAACTTTTCATTTCCATTTTTATTTAAACGAAATCAACTGGTGCTGTTTTACCAATCATAAGATAATTGCTAGTTTCAAGTTTGGACGAGTCCACATTTTTTGCAAAAAAAGAGTCGAACTATGTAAATGGTCTCTATTTTTGTGGGGGCTTAACCCTTTACCACACAATTCCGACATTCAAAAACCGTGAGAAAGAAAGCTTTCGAAAACATTGTGGGAAAAGGAGAAAATGCTGGTAACCAGCATTTTCTCCTTTCCCCACAACGTTTTCTACCAATCCCAAATCAAATTTCAATTTTTTGAGTCCCATTTATTTTGTCGTCTACAAAATTTTTAATGCTTTCAATTCGGACAAGTCATAAATTTCGTCATAACCAACATCTCCTTTTCCCACGATGTTTTCTACTCTTCCCAAATCAAATTTCAATTTGGATTTTTCTACCTGTTTGGTAAAGCGTTATCAGGGCCACCAGAGGGCGCCTGTGTGCAGTGTGCTGTGACTTCCCATCTGGCGTAGATTGTATTTGTTTTGGGCAGACGATAAAATCCAGCAGGCGACACTATGTCTGTGGATTAAAATTGATTTAACCAACTACAGAAGTGTTAATTAGAGTTTTCGCACCCTTCACCCCAGCTGTGATTTTTTTCAACCCTTATCCTGGCCCCCACGCAACTTGGTTGTACTTTTTGCGGAGAACGTGGACAAAGATCAGACTGCACGTACGTGCAGTCTGATCTTTGTCGACATTCTCCGCCTTTTTGTTGTATCAGGCATTTAAATTTTGGTAACTTACTGAACAGGACGTTTTTTGTTTTTTTTTTCAAAGTTAACGATACAAACAGGCAGGATAGGGACTAAAGACTCTTTTTCCTGCATTGGTTTGAAGATTGGGGATTTTTTATTTTTTATCTAAAGTATATTTTCTGTCTGTTACCAGAGTTTTCTTCTTTCCCAACAAATGTTTTCAAAGGCCTTTTTCATTATAGGTCATGAAAACTGAATTGTATGAGAAAGTGTTATTTCTGTAATATATAACTAGATTTTATACTCGTCCATATTGACATGTAGACAAAGAAATAATTGTAATTCAAACCTACAAATTATCTATAGCAGAGGATAGAATACATAGTGGAAAAGGAGAAAATGCTGGTAACCTTGTCTCCTTTTCCCACTATGTTTTCATCTTCCTCACGGTTGCTAAAACTCAGAATTGTTTTGGTTAAGTGTTAAGATAGAAAATACCTTCTACGTAATAATATCGTTTCTCTGTTAATGCAGACTCGAGCATTTTTGGTGGGTATTACAGTTTTAGAAGTAAGGGCTATTGTGCAATATTATTATAGTTTGAATGTCTCTCTCCAGAACTCCAGATAAGAGGGAGTGATAGCATTCTAAATCCATTATTTCTCTTCCAAACCCTATGTTATGGGTACTCATTAGAATCGTCTCGTTGAGACGATTCTAATGAGTACCCATAACATAGGGTTTAGTGGAGAGTTATAAATATTTTCAATTTTGAAATCAAAATCACTCCCTCTATCTGGAGCTCTATCTCTCTGTTGCCGTAGGTGGGTGGGGGATGTTCATTTTGGGCTCAGTTACGGCCACTTATAATTTGTTATTAAATATTTGTGGTAAAAGACAATTAAAATGCTTTAAAACGATCCTCGTCTTCTATAGTTACGTTTAACCCTTTTGCCCTTGAATAAGTTATTCCGTTTTTTAACGACCTTGAAGGATAAAAAGCATTTGAAAACATTGGTGGAAAAAGGAGAACATGCTGGTAGCCAGCATTTTCTCCTTTTCCAGCAACGTTTTCTACCCTTTGAAAGGTAACTCCCACGCCTTGATTGTCATCCATTTTGTCGTCTGCGAATGCTTTCAGTTTGGACTAACATAAACTCATAAACCAGCATTTTGTCCTTCCCCCCCCCCCCCCATTTTTCTTCTTTCATTTTAAAGAGAAAAATCATCTCTTGAGCTCTTGAGCTTGATTCAATTGGTCGTCTGCAACTGCTATCAATTAAATCGAGTCTAAAATTTTGTCGTCTGGTAAAGATCTTTGGTCTGACTCAAAACAACGAAGGAAACATGAATATATAAACTGTCACTTTTTAATAACTGAAATGCTTTATATAACAACGCATGCCTCTTGACTTCATTCCGAAACAAGAAATATCTTTAAAAAGAATGGAAGGCGTAAATTTACCAGCAAAGAGGTAGGGGCCCGTAATAAACATGTCTACATTTTTGACCAATCACAAATTTCTGTTCATTCATTCGTTATCAGTACCAAAAAGAAGGTCAAAAGCCACCCCATTCAGCTACGCCGAAAAAAGACAAGTAAAAAAGAACATTTTTATCTACAGGTACATTTCAGACAATATACTTCAGGTTTCATCTTTCATTATTTCGAATGGTTTTGATCAGAATTAGAATTCTGTGAACGAACTAAACACAGTGATATATTCTTCACACCTAGGTGTGATGGTAAGGAACTATATAAATAAATCTAAACAGGATATCAATTTCTGGCTTCTGCTGTGATGTCAACTTTACAAAAAAACTCTTTCCCCTATGTAGGCTATTCTAGCTTTTAACCTTAGGGCCGCAAAGCGCGACTCGGAGACCTTTTGCGGACAACGTAGTTCAAGATCAGGCTAAATAGAACGTGCAGTCTGATATTGAATCTACACTGTCCGATAAAGAGATATTTTTTCCAAGAAAAAAAATGATAGACAAATATTTGGGCTTTTTCTATCTGCATGAAAGTTTCGTTTGACTTATTTAGCAGGTAAAGGGTAAAAAAATCATGACAAATGAAGAAATTTCCCTGAAGAAGTCACTTCTTCTTTTGTCTAACGTTTATTTTGGCTATCGTTATATCACAGACTTTTTACGTAAAAAAAAAAAAAGGATTCAATGGCGGTCCAGAATTCATTCTTTCCCGATCCGTTCGATTAGCAGCCATACTCTGTCCGAGTATCGTTCTTTCTGCATTTCAAAATCAAAATGCGATCAGCTTATCTTATAATTTGCACAGAGACTTGCTTTTAAAGTGACGCGACCGACAGTCCCGCAGAAAGAGAATGAAAACAACGCTGCATTATTCCCGCGTTTCTAACTCTGTTGCGCTTTGCTACTGGAGAGAGAAAAATATCTGTCAGCGTTCCAGTTTGCATGGTTGTAGAACATCAATATTGTGAGCCAGATGTTTGGACGCCATATTGAATTTTCTCTCTGAGTGCGAAATATGACTCTTTATCCCATAAGCGCTTAATGCTGTACAAATTCTAATGAGCGTCTGTGAAGTAGCACATATTGCTTTTTACAAATTTCGATATATATTCTAATTTGTTCATACAATTCCTATTTACCGGTTAAAAATTGGCGAAATAAGTATTCAATTTATGCCTATATGTTCAGCAACCAAGGTAGGGATCCAAATATTGGAGAAAAGGAAAAAGGCAAATACTGTGTTTGAACGGTTGCCAGAGTATTTCGATCGTGAATGTGGCGAGTAATTATTGCTGAAAAAAAGTTGATTTTACGGAATCGGTAATACCTGTGACTGTTTACAACTCGAAGCGTTTCATGGGGAAAAATATACCTATCACTTAGTTCTGAAAATATAGATTCAGACAAAAAGGTGCGGTTGTTATTTAGAATTTCCAGGAAAGTATTAATTACCGTTGTGGAAGAAAACAATAATAACAAGAAATATCTTTTAAAAAGATAGACGGCGTAAATTTGCCATCAATATATTAGGCAGGGGCTCTTAGAATAAGCATGTCAACATTTTTTACCACAGGGGCCCTTAGAATAAACATGTCTACATATTTGACCAATCACAAATTTCTATTTATTCATATTTCATCAGTACCAAAAGGCAGGTCAAAAGTAAGCACATTCAGCTACCCTAAAAAATCTGATCATTTGATAGATCTAGAAAAACGAGGAGAAAAACAGTGACTGCTGGAATGGCTGGCTGCAAACGGGTGTAGGACAAAAGCCCCATAAGACAAAAGCCTGCTCCCCATGGGACAGAAGTTCCTTTACTTAATAAAGTCGTATATTAGTAGCAATGACTTCATATCCTCAAAGTCACAAACTCAGTTTGGTTTTGATGATCGTTCATCTATGTTCTGGCAACAGAGAAACTATTTGGATTTAAGAACTGATATAGAATTTCTGGTACTTCGCTTGTGTTTTCCAACAACCTGAGTTGTCGATGATAATTATTTTAACCCTTAAGCTCCTAAGCGCATCTAACTGACCTTTTAAGGACACTGTAGATCAAGATCAGACTGCACAGAACGTGCAGTCTGATCTTGGCTCTACACTGTCCGATAAGGACATATTTTTCCCCCAAAAAAATCATCTTTGAAATAGTAAAATTTTGGGTTTTTACTATCGGCTTAAAAGTTTTATTACACTTATTTAGCAGGATAAGGGTTAAATATATATACGTATGTGCTATGGGGCATTTGTCAGGTCAGGCTGACACGTGCCGATACGTTTAGTAGATGCATCAAACCCCATTTACTCATAGCATGGTTTATATATTTGATACGTAATAGTTCATATTCAGGGTTAAAGCAATCAACAGCGTCAACACGAAGAAGCTCCAGTGTAGCCAATGCCTCGGTAGATGGCGCTATAATACGAATATAGGCCACTGTAGCATCAAAACAATGAAATGAATGAGCAATGGTCTGGCAAAAGGGGGCTTAATGCATCCCAGTAATGCATGATACCAAGCAAGCAATCACATGATCATGGATCCATAAAGTCCATTTTGTATAACAACAGGCTGAATTATGCATGAGGTAGTATGATCCTTTGGCACACAGAGAATTGGCCAATAGCGAAAAGTTTCCGCCCAGGTCAGCCTGCGCGGACTGCGCAGGCTGCCCTGGGTCGATACTTTTCACAGATGCATTAAGTCACCTTTTTACAAAGCATGGCTCGATACATTTTGACACTTAACAGTTTATATTGTTGGAATAAGAACCGACGACTAGAACACAAGAATGTCGCAGACAATTTTGGTTCGCATTGGCAATTACAGTCAAAGCAGTAGGCAAATAAATAGGCAGAAAGGATCGTATCTCTCTTATAATTCAATGAAATCCTTCTGCAGCTTGTAGAAATCTGATGCCTGGCAACACTTACGAGTGCTCTGGCAAAAGGGGGATTTAAAGCATCCCTGCGATGCATGATTCCAAGCAAGTCATCACATAATCATGGATCGATAAAATCAACTTTTGTCTAACAGTCCACTGAATCATGGGGGGTAGACTGGTCCTTTCAAAGCAGAAAATTGACCAATAGCAAAAAGTATCGACTCAGGTCCATGTCTATACTTTTTTGCAGATGCATGAAACCCCCTTTTCACTGAGCATGGCTCAATTATTGTTTCGTCTTTTTATTTAAACACCTCATATTTACCTGATATACACACCTGCTCCACAGAATTTCTTATGTAACTGGAATGTGCCTACCTGGTTACTGTCTATATAGGTAAAACAAGATAAATCTCTGTGGATGCTACAATGCATAATGCTTTCAAGACAGCCTCAATCTTTGACTCGTAACTCTTTGCCAAACCAGAAAATTTCGGACCTGTCCAAATTGAAACTTTTTGCAAACCGGCAACCCAATAAAATTAAATGTACATTTTTTGAAATTTTGAAAGGCTAGAAAACTTTGAGGGGAGGAAGAGGAAATGCTGGTTACCAGCATTTCCTCCTTATCCCACAATGTTTTCAAAAGAGCTCTGCACTATGGTCTTAAATCTCGGGATTGTTTGGTAGGGGTAAGGACAATTGCCCACCCGGACATTTACTCACAAAGACAATTGCCACCTGGACAACTGCCACCTGGACAAAAGCCCATCCACAATAGTGGCAAGCCGGATATTTGCCTACCCTTCTTTTTCCATTTTTTTTTTAACTTTTTTTTGTTAAACAATTTTCATGTGGTTTTAAGTTAAATATTTTTTCGTGACAAATAATTTTTCACCATTTTTTCCCCCCAAATAAACGATTTGCACTGCATTAATGTCCGGGTGGGCAGTTGTCCTACACCCGTTTGGAAGGGGGTTAACTCTTTACTTGACGACATATATTAAACTTGTTTAACCCTTTCCCAAACGACAAATTTTAGACTTGTCCAAATTGAAAGAGTTTGCAGACGACAATATTAAATTTCTCAAAAAGGGTAGAAAACACTGTGGGAAAAGGAGAAATTGCTCGTTACGAGCAATTTCTCCTTTTCCCACAGTGTTTTCAAAAGACTTGTACTGCAGACACGTGAAAACCAGGGCTTGTTTGGGAAAGGGTTAAGCTGAAAGCAATTGGTTGCGAAAATTTCAATGTGTCTCAATGGTGAGATTTGTCTTTTATAGGTTAAAAACATGGTGAGAACAGGAGAAAATGCTGTTCGAACAATGGTTTCAAACGTTTTCTTGCTGAGGGACTGTGAAAATTGGACCTTTATGATAAAGGGTTAAAGTGCCATAAAGTGCCATACAAATAAAATGGGCATTTTCATTAGGAAAAAAAAACAACATATTTACAATAATAATTATGTAGGTTCTGTTTTTAAAAAATATGAGCCGTACTCCGGCAAAAGGGGGCTCGGTGAATCTGCGTAATGCAATGCACCATACAGGACATCATCTAATTAAGGATACCAAAAAAAAAAATCCGTTTTGTCAAACAACCGACTGAATCATGGGGTAAAATTATCCCTTGACACGCAGAAAATTGAAAGATAGCGAAAAGTTTCGGCCCATGTCAGCCTGCGCGTACTGCGCAGTCTGACATGGGTCGATACTTTTCGCAAATGCACTAGGCCCCCCTTTGTACAGACCATGGCTCTTATAATACCATAGGCTTCAGTGAAAAGCGGACGATATAGATCCAGGACCAGACTGATCGTTCTGTGCGATCTGATCTTGATCTACGCAGTCCAACAAACCTCCTGTTTTCACATATTATCATGAAAAGATTAACTCTTTACAAAATAACAAAAGGTTTAGACAAAACCTGACTGTTTTATATGTCTCAGTTGATTTAATACCTCTTTTATATGATAAAAGACGATGTGGGAAAAGGAGAAAATACTTGACACCAGCATTTTCTTCTTTACCCACAATGTTTTCGAAGGCCTTCTCCCCAAAAGTCGTTATAAAATAGGATTGTGTGGTAAAAGATTAATAAAGAAGTCGCAGGGCCCGCACTTCTAGCACAGGAATCATTGGTTCAAACCCCAAACGGCTCAAATCTACAACAATAGTAGTAATAGCTTGTCCACGCCAGCGGTTAGGATTCCTTCGACAAAAGCATTGCAACTCGTGTAAATATGAAGTGACTGGTAAATTATACGATTAAACAGTTCAGATAGGAGGAATCTTTGAACTCTTCGTCGATAAATGGCGTGCCACAATGGCATACCTTAGAACAACAATGTCGATAAATGCATGCCACAATGGCATACCTTAGAACAACAACAACAAGAACAATAATGTCGATAAATGCATGCCACAATGGCATACCTTAGAACAACAACAACAATGTCGATACATGCATGCCACGATGGCATACCTTAGAACAACAACAATGTCGATAAATTCATGCCACAATGGCATACCTTAGAACATTATTATTATTATTATCATTATTATATCAACAGAAATGAATGATTATTATTACATCAACAGAAATGAATGTTTAAATAAAGATGGGTAGACATTAGTCTTATTCGCAATTCCTTGATAGAAGAATGCCCACATGTTGCCAGAAAGGGATGGTCTGGAAGGCGATCGATGTAAAACACGAAGGTTGAATGTTAAAGTAAGCACTTACTCCTTTAACTCGAGCGAAGTGAGGTGAAAGGTGGTTGAAGTATGGTACACTTTATAGTTAACAATCCATGACATACCGCCTCGCTGGCGCCTTGCAAGCAGACAGGTGTTTACCTATCGCACATTTAACACTCTTTACCTTATGATCAGAAACGCTGTTGGCGCGAAGTAGTACACGACTGAAATTAAACACTGGGAAAAACGGAGAAAATGCACAGAATGATCAGTTTCATTTTCTTTTGTCCTAATGTGTGCTTTCACAGGATCTCCATAAAATCTTTTGTTAGTTTTCCTTCATATAATTTGATATGAAGGTCTGTAAAAGAGTCGAGTTATATCATTATGTCAAAACATTTTATCATTTCGCATTTTACGATTACCAGTTCGGTCTCCGTTGTGATTTTAAGGTCATTGTCAACCGTTTATATTATCGACAATGCTCTCTCATTGATGTGCTCCACGGCCTACGTTTCATCAGAATTAAGCTAGGGCAGTTGCTTGTCCAAGGGACAATCCCACGCGACCCTTTCCGTCTGGCGTATTAATTATTTTTTGAAAAAAATGTTTTTATCTTTATTGTTATTCTTTGCACTGAAAATATATATATATATATATATATTAGACGGCGCTAGAGGTAATGGAATATTTTCGAAAACTTAATATGGACATTCTTTTGTGCTTTAGAATGTGCAGAAAAAAAAAATGAATATTGTTGCCACGAATGTGTACCAAAAAATAGGCCAACAGGGATCCGCCCAATAGACATGTCCACAATTTTAACCAACCGCAAATTACTGTTTATTCACTCGAGAATGTATACTGAAAACGGTAGGTCAAAATGGAGCGTATTCTCCTACGCCGAAATAAATAGATCGCGGTTTAAGTCTTTAAACTTATCCAAAATCGGACTCCGTTGTCATCACTTTTATTTTTGCAGGATTTTTTGTTGTCTGGCACAGATGATTTAAATATTCTGAGACCATTTGCCTGTCAGTATATGAAAAACACAGCAAA
This sequence comes from Tridacna gigas, assembly GCA_945859785.2. NCBI lineage: Eukaryota > Metazoa > Mollusca > Bivalvia > Cardiida > Cardiidae > Tridacna > Tridacna gigas. Next base: position 3,199,828 of record OX244030.2, read on the forward strand.
CGCCAACTCTATTTTCAAACAAACAACAGGCACACACAAAAAAGCTGAACGCACGATTCCTCGTCGAGTTTTAATGGGAATTCATTCCTGATGTGAAACGCAATTATCTCATATTTTTCGTTGTTTGCCCAACTCACTTGAATAACATTTTTTTTTTAACTCCTCGGCAACAAATTCCGCGTTTTACGGCTCATACGAAGAGGCCTTTCGCAAACATCGGAGGAAAAGGAGGAAATGCTGGTGAGAGCAGCATTTTGTCCTTTTCACATAATGTTTGCACTCTTTGACATAAAAAATGCCACCTTTCGAATGACAATTTATCTGTCGTCTGCAAAAGTTTTCAATTCGGAAAAGTCTAAAATTGTGTCGTTTGGTAAAAGCATCATTAAACTTACCAAACGACAAAAGTTTAGATAGTGCAAATTGAAAGAATTCGCAGATGACAGTTGGTCAAAAAACAGGATATGTTTCACGAAGTGAAAAATAAAAAAAAAAGTTTAAGGAAAAACGCCGATTAACCAGCATAATTTTTTCTTTTCCATCAATGCTTTCAAAAGCCTTGCACCTTAGGGTCGGTTATCTATTTTTTTCAAATAATCTTCTATTTCCATGCATGTATCAATTTCTTTTGTATTATTGTTTGACAACGATCTTGTTACGTAATATTACGTCACGTCGCGTCACGTTACGGTCACGTTACGTTACGTTATGTTATACAACGTCACGTCACGTAATGTCAAGTTACGTCATGAAATGTTATGTTTTGTAGGGAGTTAATCTAAATGTGTCCTAAAAACCTAACAGAAATAATAATAAAAAGTTACAATGAAAATGATAACGTTATCACCACTATCATAGGCCCGATGATTGCACCTGCCATTATTTTTGACAATAAGGAAATCAATTTCGTTTGCATGTTACAAACCTTTCTATGCTCTTTTCTGCTAACCCTTTACCACACAATGCCGTGTTTTAACGACCGAGATGAAAGGTGCTTAAGAAAACATTGTGGGAAAAGGAGAAAATGCTGGTAACCAGCATTTTCTCTTCTTTTCCCACAGTGTTTCTATCCTCTTAAAGCGAAATCCCATAATTCGTGCAACATTTGATTTGTCGTCTGCACATGCTTTGAATTTGGATAGGTCCATAGTCGTTCGGTACGGAGTTAACACTTAACTCTTTACCAAACGACAAATTTTCAGACCTTTCCAAATTAAAAGCATCTGTAGACGAGAAATTAAAGATTGCTCAAAAAATGAAACTGGTTTTTGAAGAGGTTAAAAACATTGTTGAGCAAGGAGAAAATCCTGGCAACCAGTATTTCACTTAAATTAGACAGAATCAATGTGATTTCAAATTTGTTAATCACATTAATATAATGTCAAAACCTTATTGTACAAGGAACGATTGCTGAATTTATTACGAACATTTTCTCCCTCTTCTGCAACGTTTTTAATGATGGTCACCTGCAAGACGACCAAAAGTCTTCTACATCTGAAATTGAGTCAAACGAATATAGGTTTTTTTTAGCCGACATTGTCGCGATGAGATTTTTTTTTTTTAAATTATCACATATCATTAAATTCTCTGGCGCCAAGTTACCGGGCGGGCCGACCCTCTCCGATCATATCACATAAGATCAAAGTGTAGTCGGTATTTCCTTTTTTACATTTTAACAAAATGTACGGTATTAATTTTCTTTGCATAGCTATGGTGTGAGTGACGGAAGAACTTGTCAGGGAGCCCATAACTCGTTTCATTTACCCATTACCCAGTGATTCACCAAAAAGATTCCTGAAGACATTGAGGGGAAAGGAGGAAATGCTGGCTATCCAGCATTTTCTCCTTTTCCCATAACGTTTTCGGTCTATGCAAAGACAAATCCAATCATTTTAGCCCAGCCCCCCCCCCCCCACACACACACACATATTCTCTCTCTCTCTCTCTCTCTCTCTCTCTCGCTCTCTGTCATTCATAAAGCCATTATTTCATTATTTACGAAAACCAGCCTAAATTGCCAATATACAGCCGCTAAGTGCCTAGATACTTATGTTTTTCCAAGCAGATGTGAATCTTTGAAATCATGCCACTTATTGTCTCTCTTTCCTTCTTCGATTTTCCTGAAAGTGTTTCTTTTTATTTGCATAAGTAGAATGAGGCATAACCAAGACTGACAAAAGCCAGCTTTCAGCTTGAACGTTCGAGAAGAAAAAAATGTTCAGCTGGTTTATACTACGATATAATTCTCAAAGCATTGCCGCCGATAGACAAATTAATGTCGCCTCACTCCCTTATCTAGGATCAAGGATGAAGGTAGAGTATCGCCGTATAATCGTGTCACGTGACGTAAAACGTTAAACACCTGTTGAACAGATAGGCATTCTTCCGCCATGCTGGCGCCGACAATATTTACATATGGCCCGTGTATACCTCCCTATCGCTGCACTCATGCACTCCTCGACGATTTTTAACCCCTTATCACACTGTTTTGTAATCTCTCACAGGTCTAATAGCTAGGAGACACCGAGCAAAATTAAATAATATCATAAAGAACCTGGATTCCTGAATAGCAAAGTTTTTGGGGGAAGTTTTAATGCTTTTACATAATTAATAATTCCCTTTGACCCTTAACAAATGAACCTTTTTGACAAAATTTGTCGTATTTATTTAAAAAATATTGAAAGAAAGAGAGGTTCTACAGTAGATTTTGGATATTTATTTCAGTTGTAACCAAGATGACTCGCAACGCCCTCCTTCTCCTTCTCCTCTTCCTCCTTCTTCTTCTCCTCCTTCTTCCTCCTCTTCCTTCTTCTCCTTCTTCTTCTCACTTGTCCTCGTCATCCGTCTTCGTCCTGTTCATCCCTCTTCTCTTCGAGACGAAAAAGACAAGCGCACAAAAACGATACATGTACTATACATATGAGCCATGCTCTGTGAAAAGGGGGCTTAACCCTTTCCCAAACGACAAATTTTGGACTGGTCCAAATTCAAAGAGTTTGCAGACGACAATTTTAAATTCGATGAAAATGGCAGAAATTTATCAAAAAGGGTAGAAAACACTGTGGGAGAAGGAGAAATTGCTCGTTACGAGCAATTTCTCCTTTTCCCACAGTGTTTTCAAAAGACTTGTGCTACAGACACGTGAAAACCAGGGCTTGTTTGGGGAAGGGTTAATTCATCTGCTAAAAGTATCGACTCAGAACAGCCTGCGCAGTCCTCGCCCGAAACGTTTCGCTATCGGTCAATTTTCTGTATGTACAATGACCAGTCTACCGCATGATTCAGTTGGTTGTTGAAAAAAAAAGTGGCTATTATGGATCCATAATTAAGTGATGGCTTGATTGGTACAATGCATCACGGAGATGCATTAAACCCCCTTTTGCCATCACATGGTTCATGTAATGAATCAATCCAATATCTTTTGAAAGGGTATTGTCGGCATGCAGAGAAACCTGTAGAACAAATCTTACCTTTTCTCAAACAGAAAACTAGACAGAGCTTTTTTTTTTCCTTGTACTAACTGTAGGCTTTGCACATAGACTGGCGCCTGATCTATTACGAAAACTTCCCCTCTAACAGATATGAGCCATGCTCTGGCTAAAGGGGGCTTAATACATCTCCGTGCTGCATTAAATCAATCAAGCCATCACATCATTATGAATCCATGATAGCTACTTGTTTTAACAACCGACTTAATCAAGAGGTAAATTGGTCCTTGGACATACAGAAAATTGACCAATAGCGGAATGTTTCGGCGCGGCTCAATCTGCACGGACTGCGCAGGCTGACCTGGGTCGATACTTTCCGCAAATGCCTTAAGCCCCCTTTTCACTGAGCATGCTTCATATATATTTTGATGTTTTTGCCCCCGTTCAATTCCGTCATAAATAAACCATTTAGAACATCTGTTGACGACTGGCTTTCTTTGAAAATAAGTTAAACCCTGGAGGCATCTTTCACAGCTTTATTCGCTTTTGCGGCCAGCGTAGATCCAAGATCATACTGCAAAACACTGGCAAGATAATACTAGTATGTATTTTTTTAATTATATTGAAAATATTGTGGTGGGGAAAAGGAGCTATTGCGCGGTATGAGCAGTCCATAACATGGTCATAATAAGTTATCTCTGCACTGTAATTAGTGAGTCTGTGACTCATAGTTGTCGTACAATCGAAAATAAAAGTTTCGTAAGACGTATTTAGAATACTTAGCTTTATATTGCAAGTCAGAAAAGCTAAACAATGTGGTGAATAAATGAATGGATCAAGACGGCTTTTATATGATTCACTAGAGTTACAAACACTTATTCTCAATAAGTAAGTCTATGACATGATAAGCTTAACTTACTATGAAGACCAACAACAGACATTGTTGCCTGTTACATGAACGTCTTTACTTAACTTAGCGACGAAAAAATGCTATGGGAGGTAATTTTGTGCAGTTACATTGACTAAGCTTGAAATATTACTAATTCTTAGAGTTAATTGCAGTTATGATAGTCTGGATTACCTGCCCCTACCACTACGCTATCAGGTCAGGCAAGGCGCAATAATGGCGGCCTCCTATGTGTCCTCAAACATAGTCCTACATGCTTCCCCGTTTTCCCCAATTTCATGTGGTCCAGTTTGATCAGTTAATAAAATGAGATCAATTTTGTACAAAAAATACATTACGGAATCTAAAACGTGCTGCTCGGGTATGGTTTAAATATAAATGCAACTATGAATCATTTTAAAAGTGGCCCTGTTTTCGGACGTTTTATGGTCGATTGACATTTCGGATACTTAAAGCATTTCTGATATGTAGTTTTTCTCGCAAAATAAGAACGACATGTACAAAAAATCACTGCCATGACTTTATTGCAATCGATCTGTATTGGATTCAGCCTATGATCCGATTTGATCAAGTAAAATAACAATATCCCGTCTCCTCTGCATATTACCAATGGGGCAGCCATTATTGCGCTTTGCCTTACGTATTCCTGTAGTACGGCGGGGTAACAGACTACAGTTATTAATGCTTTTCTGTTTAGTTCGATAAAGTATTTTTCCGATGATCTTCACAAAGAGGTAAGATAATTGAACTGATTGCCGTTCCAAATATTTCTACTGAAATAAAACTACCGTCGGAAAAAATCTTTGTGAGAAAAAGTCCTGTCCAGTTGTAGAACATTGGGTGTCACACCATTTTTTTTTTCTACATTGAATTTGTCCATCTGTTCATGGCCGTGACCCAAAGCTTTTGTTCCTCAAGTGATACAAAAAGGTCCTGTCAATATACAAGAAAAATACATCTAAGTGGTCCCCCACTGCCCAAATTTGAAGCAAATCTAAATCATATGTCTCCAAGAGCAATCTTGGCTCCAAGAAATAGCGCAACAGAAGTGCTACTGTAAAATTATATATGGAACGATATGAATTTTTCACTGCTACGACCAGGAGGCAATCTGGCGATGGTGCGATACCATTGTTCCCTATGTGGTTACAGGCCCCTAAAAGTTTCCCACGATCTACCAAACCTGCACTCGGTTTCTAGAGACATTATCAAAAACCGTTGAGAAACATAGTATATACTTTCCTTTCATCTTTTACGAAATAGTGCAACAAACTGCATTAAAAAGTTTTTTTTTTTTTAAAAAAAGGAGTATTACGACCCGGAAGCATTATGTAGTATGACCTGGCGGCGGTCACCGAGTTACACACATTGGTTCGATTACACGCATCGTTGTATCTACTTTAGCCTGGGTTTCAGTTCGATCCTTTTTTTTTTTTTCTCTCTTTTATATTCGAACTGGACTTTGTCAAAAATGACGTCATTTTTGACAAAGTAAAGTCCGAATATAAAAGAGGAAAAAATGATCGGACTGGAACCCAGGCTAGGCTATACCTAGGAGGTCTTGCCTGTCTATTTGTCTTAATTTCCTTGCTGTATCAACATTATCCAGTTGTGGTTTTCGGTATGATTCCGATTAAACCTACAATGTGCCACTGACAGATACATTGGCTTAAAAATAATATGGCTTGTCTGCAGGTAATGAAAAACGCCTTTGCTGTAAAGCTGTGGTTTGTCATGAATGTGACTTGCAAAGCAACTCTTTCCAAAGTTACTTTTTCGATGGAGACTCATGTTTAAAAAATATTCTGAGAACGAACCAAACTGAATAAAACTGAATGCCGCAGATATTTTCGGAATGTACTTATACTCAGACAGAGATGTATGTTAATTATTTGCTCTACAGCCGAATGCACGAGGGATGATACCCTGACAAACTACGTCGGTTCAAGCGAATGCGTCGTCCAGTCGAGATTTTCATTTCATTTTTAATGATAATTTGCATCATTTTGTTTGAGATTATCGTCATTTTGTCAACTGGTGTGACATTTTTTTTCTCCTTTTGCAAGTAATTTTCTATTGTAATCACGATAATCTGATGACAGTTTCTAATTGTAATGGTGATTTATGTCATTTGGCAGAGGAACTTTCGTTTGTTGTGGTGTCATTTCGCCTAAGATTTTTCGATTGTGAAGGTGAGTTTGATAATTTTGCGAGGGCTTTTACGTGTGAAATGGTGATTTTTCATCTTTTTTGCACTATATTTTTGAATTGTTACAGTGATTTTCGACATTTTGCACGAGATTATTTTAATTGCCTTGGTGATTTTCGTCATTTTGCGTGAGACTATTAAATTATGGTGATTCTTGTCATTTGCATGAAGTGTAATGGTGCCTTTTGTCATTTTCCATGAGACTTGTGGATTGTGTATCTGAATTTTGTCATTTTGCATTAGATTTTTCTTTGTTATGGGGATTTTTTTCTGTAATTTTGCGTTGGGTTTTTGTTTACAATGGAGATTTTTTTTTTGTTATGAGGTTAATTTAGTTTTGAGTGTGATTTTCGATTTTCTTATGGTGACCTTTGTCATCTTGCATGGGATTTTTCGAGTTTGTTTCATTTTACATGTATTTTTGTTTGATATGGCGATGGTTAGACTTTTCGATTATCATGTAGATTCTTTTTGTCATTTTGCATGAGACTTAATTAATTTTAGTGTGATTTTCGCAATTTCCAGTTAGATTTTCCAATTGTAATAGTGCTTGTCATATTTTTTTTTGGGGGGGGGGGTGTTAAATTGTAGCGGTCATTTTGAGTTTTTGATTTATCAGTTTATTTCACACTAACATATCAAAGGTACGATCTCTAGATGTATTGCTATATAAAGATTTTGATACGGACATCACAAGAGGGAAAGATGTGCCAAAAGGCGGTAGAAACATAATAAGTTAGGGAAGTGTTATCAAAGTTTTCTTGTTTCATCACAAATTTTTTCGCACACGTTTTTGTTGAATAAAACCTTGATTATTTTTTACATGTTTTGCTAATTTTTCCATCTTCAAATTTCTTTATTCGAGCACATCCGAAATAAGCAGACGACTTCGAAATGTCCTTGAGAAATATAATACGGATAATCAATATAAGTAAGTTAAAATTTCATCAGGAGATCTAAATGTTAAAACATTGTGCCAAGCAATTTCTACTTTTACCATTTTTTTTTTAAATGTTTGCAGCAAGACGGAAACAAAGTTATTTTTAGGAATTAATAATTTCAAAAGTTCCCTTAAAACCTTTGACTGAACCCGAACACAACATCGGAAGATAAATCTCTCCCGACAGACCATATTTTTTTCACAACAGCGAAAGAATTTACTTTGTACCTTGTTGACACATTAGTGGTTCCAGGATGTCTGAGCGGTTTATTCAATATTATTGAAACGAGGGTTTGACAAATACTATTAACGCAGTAATGCGCTTTACACCGTCAGGTATTTTAATATAGTTTACAGCGTTATGTATAGCCACCTGTTAAACTTTTAAAGCAGGTAGGGTATAGTTGGTGATACAATTGGACCGTGATAGTCCGACATTCACTACAACGACGAATTCAGCTGCTGACAAAAAATTATATTTTCCGTTCTTTTTGATGTAGAGCATTCAGTTTTGAAAGAAACAAAACAAAAAACGGAAAAAGGCAAACTGATTTCTTATCTTGCGCAAATTCGAATTTTGCCACAGTTTGTACTCTGTAATAAGTTCACATGCACATAACGCTGAGCAAGAACTGAAACACTTCTGGCATCTATCATAAAATCGAACACACCCTGCTACAAAAACTGCCGTCCGAACGGACTTTCATCGCATTTATCCAATCTCCGAGCAGAGTTGTCGTTCGTTACTCTCACCATACATCTCTGCAACGGGCTAAATGACAAGAATCTTGTCAAACCGAGGAAAACGTGTTTTGTTACTATTTAACTGTTTCATGTGTAACATAATAAAGCAGACACAGGAAATATGATTCCGGATACATTATAGGTGCATTCAAACTGATGAATTTACCTGTATACAATGGAACTATTTTTTCAAGCTTCTTTACTGATCAGAATCTTACGCCAATTGTAAAAAAAAAAAAATGGCTGCGCCCATGAATGATGACAATTTAAACAAAATTAAAAAACAAGTTATCGTCCTTTAAAAGACATTTAAGCTTTTCAGAAAATCCCTCTTTTTCACATTTCCTACCACTAAGTCTGATTGGCCGTATGTTGTTTGAACAGCACACAAAACAATCGATTGGGCTTTCTTTCACCGGCGTTTGTGTCGCCATTTTGAGTTATGGTCATGTGACGAAAATATCACGTGATGACAGACTACTTTCTGAGCCAACTACAGAGGTGAATAGGAATGATCCGTAGTGCAAGAGAGTGGCATTTATCATGTCTTGCAAGTTTCCTTAACGGGTCATTATGATCGTATCCAGCGTCTATATTTAGCAACAGTCAAACATCTAGTCGCTGGAGTTATACCGCGATGTTTTCTAGTATAGAAATTGGCCAATGAAATGACAGAAAATTTTTTTATGCTATGGGGGACAACAATTAGCCAATCAAAAAAAAAAAGTATGCGTAGGAAAGTTTCGGAAATGTTTAGTTAATCATAATAAAAAGGAGTCGTGTGCAATTCCGCAAAGAAAAAAAAAACAGTGTTAACAAAACTGTTTATCGTTGCCACAAGCCCGTTCTACTCAATAATGAAAACACAGAAAAAGTGGTGAAAAGTATTAACATAACAGAGAAAGCAGCAGTAGCTGTCATTGCCACATATTGATCAGGTTTTCAATCCTTTGATTTTGGTAAAACGATCATCAAAGAAAACCCTGTTTTGCTTCAAACCATGCCAATGCCTCCGTCAAAACAGACGGTGTTATTGTGCAAGAAAGATTTAATCCTTTACTTGACAATCTCCCGTTTTTACGACCCAGAGTAAAAAAAAAATAAAAGCAATGTGGGAAAAAAGACAAAATGCTGGAAACCAGCAAACCAGCATTTTCTTTTCCCACAATGTTTTTTATTTTAATCCTTTCTAATACGTAAACCATCACTTGAGCCACATTATTATCGACTGCAAATGCTCCCAATTTCGAAAAGTCTAAGATTTTTGTCGTCTGGTAAAGAGTTAAACCTTTACCATACAGTCTCGTGTTCGCGACCTCGAAGTGAAAACCTTTCGAAAACATTTTGGGAAAGGGAGAAAGTTCCCACATTGTTTTCTATCATTCCCAAGCCAAATCTCGACACTTAAGCCACATTTAATTTGCCGTCTGCAAATGCTTCCAATTTGGAAAAGTCTAAGATTTTGTCTTCTGGTAAAGAGTTAAAGTGTCTATTCGGTAATAAAAAGGTTTCTAGGATGGTAATCGATTTTTTCCTTTATGACTTTGGCAGGCCGCGCGCGATCACAGACGATGACAATAATCATTGAACAAAGTTATTTAGTTTCCACATCTGGAAACCGCTTTCCAAAATCGAATTCTGTTCCATGTGTTTGGCTTCGTGCACAAAAAAAAAAACAATATTTTCCCTGCAACCCTTTTCTCTACATTCAGTCAACTTCTAACAACTTCGCTTTCAGGAAAGCTTTCTAACAAATTAAGGGACTACTACTACTACTACTACAACTCAAAAGAAGCAAATTCTCCATTTACCTCAATTTTTTCTTGAAAGCTTCTTGATCAAAATTTGATTGATACAAATTCGCTGTTTAGCACCCTTATGTATACCAACCGTTCTTAACTCCACTGTTGGTCTTATTCTAGATTTAGAAAGTAACGCGACTTCTGATCGGCTAAACCATTTGGTTTAAGCCAATCAGAATTTGAGTTATGTCCAAATTTAGAAAATTCTGGAGAATAAGAATCAGAATGTTCTAAAGAATGTTTGGTGAATATGGACCCTGTCTGTTTTCCAGGCTCTTCATTCACCAACCATTCTTAAGAATATGCTTTGTCTGATTCTCAAGGATTTTCTAGGTTTGAAAATAACACAACTTCTGATTGGCTAAACCGAATGGTTTAGCCAATCAGAAGCTGTGTTACTTTCAAATTTAGAAAATTCTACAGCATAAGCATGACAAAGAATAATCTTAAGAATGGTTGGTGAATACGGATTCACCAACCATTCTTAAGAACGTTCTTAGTCTTATTCTCCAGAATTTTCTAAATGTGAAAGTAACACAACTTCTGACTGGCTAAACCATTTGGTTTAGCCAATCAGAAGTTGTGGTACATTAGCATTTAGAAAATCTTGAAGAATTAAACTAAGAACGTTCTTAAGAAAGGTAGGCGAATACGGGCCCAGGCTGTTCTCCAGATGCATTTGAATGGGACTTGACGAAATGTTGCATTTGACGATAATTGGTAAATGGTGCAGGCTGATGCTTGTTCGCGTCCCACAATCGATACCCAGACCGAGTTCTTCTTGGTCTTATCCTTTGTCAAACAAACCCGGGTTTTAACGACCCTGAGGAAATATAGGCTTTTGAAAACATTGTGGAAATAGGAGAAAATGCTGGTTTGGAATGAGATTTGAAATGAGTACATGTATTTGAACCCTCGATCCTCGGTGTTACGTGGCACTGTACAGGTTGTGGTATTGTTGATACCGTCTGAAAACAAATACAATTTTGATTAACCCTTAGGCTGCTAAGCAAGACTCAATTACCTTCTGCGGACTGTGTATATCAAGATCAGTCTGCACAGAATGTAAAGTCTGATCTTTGATCTACACTGTCCGATAAAAAATTATTTTTCCCCAAAAGATAAGTTTAAAATAGGAACATCCAGGTTTTTTTCTATCGTCTTAAAAGTGTTACTTTTAAACTTTTTAGCAGCTTCAGGATTAAGGCTCAAGGCTAGATAGGAACCAGGCAGATTCGTCGCACTGATCAAACTGTACTTTTCAGCAATGATATTAATCCCAGATGCATTTTAAAGAGGTGGGGGGAGGGGGTAATGGGGAAAAATATATGAGCCATTCTCTGTGAAAAGGAGGCTTAATGCATTTACAAAAAGTATTGATCCAGGAGTAGATATGATAGTACTTGATCTGGGCCAAACCTCTAATATAAACCTTACAATACGACATCCCTTATGCAACACAATAACCCTCACCAAAAATTTCATGTAACACGCCCTCTAAAATCACATGCTCATGAAATCATAAACCAACGAACCAATAGGTTAAGCAATCATAATTAAATCAAACTAACCTCTATCTTAATCATTTTACCTTAAATTCAATTTTAAAATCATATCAATCCCTTATCTACTAGATGAAAATTTTTTCGAAAAAAAAAAATTTAATTTTAAAAAAATTTCATCATCACGCGTCATTGCTTCAGATACTGAGTTACTGAGTTACTGAGTTACTGAGTTGATCAAAATGATCAAATACTGAGTTACTCAAAACAATCACTTACATCAGTTAATCGCTTAACCTCCCCATTAATCTACGCGTCATTGCTTCAGATACTGAGTTACTGAGTTACTGAGTTGATCAAAATGATCAAATACTGAGTTACTCAAAACAATCACTTACATCAGTTAATCGCTTAACCTCCCCATTAATCTACGCGTCATTGCTTCAGATACTGAGATACTGAGATACTGAGTTGATCAAATTGATCAAATACTGAGTTGCTCAAGACAAACTCTTACATCACTTAACCCACTCAAACCCCCCATCAACCAACGCGTCATGCAATGGCTAGCCAGTTTATGAGTTAGTGGGTTAAGATGATGGTGAAAAAAAAAAATTTGATATAAAGTTAAAAAAAATTCAGCAAACATAATAGAACCATGAGTGTACTAAATAAATACACAGAACAGGAAAGAAAGACATTAAATAATTGTTTAAAAAATAAAGTAAACAAGTTCTTAATTAGTAAATTTGTACCCAATCAAAAAATTGTAACTTTTTGTTTTTGTGAACCAGTAAGTATGATTAAAGTTGCAAAAAGAATAATTTCATCTCTTAATTATTTTGCAAGTATAGAAAGAATTAAAAATAAAACCTTTAAAATATTTGTATGTTTCAGTTTTAAAGATATTAAAGTGGGTGATAAAATTGAATCAGTTTTACCAGTGTTATGTGAAGAAGATGGGCTTAAATTGCCTTTTTTAATTTTTGCTAAATTATCAGAATTTTTAGCAGATAAACAGTTTGCTTTACATTATGCATTTAAAGATGGTAACTTTGAAGATGATGAACCAAAAAATATTAACAAAGGCAAAATATTTACTTATGATAAATGTGTTGCATGCTTTGAGGAAGAACCAAAGGTTCATTTTGTTGATTGTGGTCATGTATGTTTATGTATAAATTGTGATGCAAAAGCGACCTTAACTAAATGTCCAATTTGTAAAACAGAAAATAATATTAAGCGATTAGTTTAAAAATATTTTATTCCTTTTAATAAAAATAAAAAATTGATTTTAAGGTAAAAGATCGCGCAGAGATAGTAGGTAAAATAATAATGTCAAGTTTTACTGAGACTAGTGAAAACATGAGTGATAATAATGATAACAAGGGTGTAATCATACGATCACAAGAAGAGTTTGACGACTTGTTTTATGAAGAGGCAAGCATCATCGACGGTTTGTTTGAAAGTAGAGCAGAGGATATAATAGCAAAAGCAACAAGAAAGCTTACCCGTTACTTTAACGCTGTGAAAGACGAGGATCTTCAGTTTCGGTTAGAAGATTTAAAAAACGACATAGCTTTAGATACAAATGTTGATGAGATAGAAGAACGGATGAGGGAAACTCTAGACAAAGTGTTTGAGGATATAGAAGATGAAGTTAAATATGCTTTAAATGATAAACATTCATATTTAGACAAGGATTGTGATGAATTTAAAAAACAAATAATAGAGGAAGTAGCTGAAGTGTTTGTCGAATAAGACTATGAAAAAAATTTTAAATTTTTTATTCCTTCGATAGAAATAAAAAATTGAATTTACTCTTAAAAGTTCTAGCACATAGTTAGAGAACCATAGATATATAAAATATGGAAAAATTAAAGGAAGAAATAGAAGCAAGTAAAACTGTAAAAAACAAATGGGAAATAGACCAATTCCTATCAAGAGCATCTATAGATATTGATCATAAATATGAGTTATTTAAAGAAATAACAAACAGAGCATGTAAAGCATTTTCCACAGAGGATAAAAAATACGAACACGCAGTAGATGTGATAAAAAAATATAGAGAACTAGAAAAGTTTTATGAAGAAATAAATTGTTATACTTACTTCCTAACCCACAGCATATATGGTGGTATAATGCAAGAATGGTTTGATAAAAATTGTGAATTTGCAAACGAATGTTTCTATCTAGATCATCTAATATTCGAAAGAGAAGAACTAGAAAACGGTTTAATAAACATTGAAAGAATTGATTGATGAATAAAAAAAAATATTAAACAAAAATTTTCATAAAATAAAATGCTAGAACTAGAGCCTGATTTTAAACATAAGTTAAGTGACCTACTTAGGGATAAATCAAATATTTATCCTATAAACACAAATAAAATCATTTACACAAATGGAACCGGTCTAATGCCTTATAAAAATCCAAGATGGTTTAGTGATATCTACTATTACTGCAGTAAAATGCTTTATGAACAACCTAAAGAAGATACTTTAAACATAACATTTTATGCTGGTGGTAACAACATACGCGTTAATCATTGTTTTTACAGTAAAGATTTAACCAATTTACTATCTCTCTTTAAACAAAGATTTATAGATTGTCCAAATGAACATAGTTTCCTTGAAAGTTGTATTAATGACATTGAAGAATATAGCATAAACTTTAAGTTTCTATAAATATTTAACCCAGTAAAGGGTTATATATTTTACAAGTCTAACTCTATCAGTATTGTTAAATATGCATTTTTAGCATTAGGATTATTTGTTCTTGTTATAAAGTTTATAACATCACATTGGTCTAATTCTAAAGGCTGTGGAAAAACTACACAACTACAACCTTCTCCTTTCTTTTTTAATATAGAGTAGTCAATCTGTTCAACTCCATTTACGACTATATTAACTTTTGCCTCTTCTTTTAGAATTCCGGTTCCCTTAACAATCATTAAAGTCCCTCTTATAATTCTACCAGAAGCAGACATACAATAACCTCCCATCCCATGACTTACTCCGGCACTTCCATTACCAAAAGAAAACTCATAACTACCGTCTGTTAAAGAACCCTGCTCCTCGGCACAAACGCTTATAATTGTTTTATGAAGCGATACCCTTCCATCCACATAGGATTTTGTTACTAAATCTCCCTCATCTACAGGTATCGCAGCGTTTTTTATAGAAAAACCTTGAAGATCTACATCAGATATTGCTGTAAAGCTTCCATTTGGATTTTTTACAATGGCACCACCATTATCAACATAATTTTTATTAGCAGCAGCGTTAAGATTTATTGGATTTGGTAAACCAGTAATTGAGTTACCACCCATATCTATTTTACCAGCCACTGAAAAAGACCCGTCTTGGTTTTTTGTTAAAGCCTTTTCACCTGCGGTAGCCATCTCAATAACACTATCTACGTAAAGCTTATTTGCTGCATGACTATTTTCAATTGGTGAAGCAACAAAATGAATTCGCCGGTTACCCATAGATATTTCTCCTATTGCAGTATAAAAGTTATCAATAGGGTTAAACAAAAATGGTGAGGATTGACTATCAACATACCCCTTCGTTGCTACATCATCACGTTCAGCCGGTGACAGAACATTAATTAACCCATAATTCCTCATATCTATATTTCCTGTAGCAACAAATTTTCCATCATTACGTTTAACAATAACACTTTCTCTACTAACCTTATCCACATAACTTCTGGTAGCAGCATCATGTGGTTCTTCAGGGTCATGTAGATTAAGTATTTTTTTAAAACCCATATTGAATGGTGCAGTAGCAATAAAATTTCCATTTTCTTTTAATAGTGGTGATTCTGCGTTACCCCCTGCTGTATTATCAACATAATCCTTGGTCGCAACGTCTTGTGGATTTACTGGATTACTTACCCTCGTAAATGTGTTGCCATTCATATTTATAGAACCGGTAACAGTGGTTGTTCCATCTTTACGTAAAAAGTTGTTAGTTATGTAAGCAAGTGACACACCACCATCACCACTTGTTTTAACATCATCCATTCTTCCAAATTTATCAACAGGCATCGTTTTTAATATTACTAAAAAAGTTTATTTAAAACATTTTGAAATTCATTATCATCACACAACTCTTTAAGAATAAACAAACATAAATGACCGCAAAATACTTCACCCGCATGTTGTAATTGATCAGTATTGTAGTATATAGGTTGTTTTAAATAATCTATAATTTCATTAGGTGGTTGAATACCATAACTATCAAAATAAATTTTTCTTTTTCCATCTTTAAACCATGCAACCCAATGAGTACCAGGGCCACCAGAGTCATCAAGGTTTAATATACCACATTCATTTTTTTTATTCTTTTTTGGTAGGGCATCTCTTAAAAATGTTCCTCTAAAATTTTTTAATTTTAATTTTTTTGCAGCATCATTTAGTTCAAAATTACTTAAAGGTTTATTTTTTAAAGTTACATTATCAATTGTAATATCTTTCATTTTTTATATATTTAAATATTTATAATAGCACCGTTGTCAACCCATGAATTAAACTCATCAGAATAACCTTTCCACTTTACAAGAGATTTCTTTTTTCCCTTTTTAATAACCTTTTCTATCCTATACACCTCTTGACTTGTTTTTTGTAGTTCAGGTTCATAAAATGAACCTTTTATTTCTTCACCATTTAAATCTTCAATCTTATATGTTACAGGTGATGTATGTTTTACTTCTGAAACTGTAAAAACCTCTTCAGTCCATCTCGTAGTATAACCTTTTTCAAAAGTCTTTTTCTTTTTACTTATCCTTACTTTGTCTCCAACAGAAAACTTTGGTTTGATATCCTCCCTTACTTGGTCATAATCAGGATACAATGTTGTCCAAACTTTATTTTCATTCTTCTTCTTACTTGCTTCAATTGGTGTCATCTTAATAGAAGAATGCCTCGTGTTGTTGTATTCCTTAACAAGATTTGGTAATACATCAATATATACATTTGTTGAGTGAGCAGAGAAATACTTCCACATTTTTTCTTTCATTGTTCTAATCCATCTCTCAACAACGCTTGATTTTTCCTCATTTTCAGTAGAATACAATTCAACCAAATCTTTAACATCTTTGTTATAAAACTCTTTACCTTTATCAACCCACATTTTTTCAGGCTTTCTTTCCTTAAAAATACTCTTCAGTGCAACAGAAACAGATTTCCCTGTTTTATCTTTTAATGGTATAAGCCATCCATATTTTGAAAAGATGTCAATGACAGCAAGAAGAAATTTTACTCCACGATTTAATTTAGAAAATGCTTGCATATCTACTAAATCTGCAGCCCATATTCTATCAATACCATTTACTCTAACTCTCCTTTTCTTAAATTTTCTTTTTACTGGTTTATGTAATTCTTCTGCTAGCACTATATTTTCTAAATTTTTTTTTTACTCACACCCATACCAAATCTTTTCTTGGTTCCTATCAATGAAGAAACTAATCCTCTTTCCATTCTTTCCTTAATAGTAGGATTATAGATACCCTTTAACTCTTTAAGAATATTAGCATCACACACATCATTACGTGTTTTAGTATCATTATGCTTAAGATAACAGATATCATGATGATATGCTGCCTTGTCAACACGATTTACAGGCTTTGACCATTCTTTAGGCGTTAAATCAGGATTTAATCTTTTCTTTAACTTAGTACCAGGACCAGTAAAATTATGACCAGGTAAATGCATTTCAACAGGTAAGTTATTGATTGCTTTGTTTAACAATGAACCACCTTCTTTCTGTTTAACAAATTGTGTTTTCACGGTACCACAATTAACGCATTTTCCTCGTGCCATATTTTTACCATTTTTACTTACCACATACTCTATATCTGTAGTATCAGTTTTCTTTTTACATTTAACGCAATACATTTTTTATATATTAAAATAAATTTTTTTAATATAAAATATGGATATTGTTAATTTATCATGGAATGAAGCGTTAGCAAAAAGATTTAATCACCCCCTTTTACCTAGAAGCATCAGGGGCTTAATAGTAGGTAAATCAGGATGTGGTAAAACTACACTTTTACTTAACCTTTTGTTAAGACCTGATTGGTTAGATTATAACAACTTATGCGTTTTTGGTAAAAGTTTGTTTCAACCAGAATATCGCATACTTAAAAAAGCCTTTGAAGAAAAATTACCAAAAGAATACATATTAAGGTTGTTCTCACTTAAAGATGAAGTTCAAAACCGTGATATTTCACCTACTGCATTAGTTGAAGAATGGGCAAAAACAATTAAGGAAAAATCTGATATCAATTGTGAATTTTTTGAATATGCTAGTGATGTTCCTGACCCAAGAGATTTAAATGCATCAAATAAAAACTTAATGATATTTGATGACTTACTTTTAGAAAGGCAAAACAAGTGTGAAAACTATTATGTAAGGGGTAGACATAGTAACGCTGATTGTTTTTATCTAGCACAAAATTATTTTAGATTACCTCGTCAAACTATTAGAGAAAATGCTAACTTAATATGCTTGTTTAGACAAGACTTAAAAAATCTTAACCATATTTATAGTGATCATGTAGGGGATGATATGACTAAAACAGAGTTTATTAATTTTTGTAAAAACTGTTGGGGAAAACCGCATGGTTTTGTTGTGATTGATTTAACTAAGAACCGTAACGATGGAAAATATAGATGTGGTTTTGATAACTTTTACATACCACGAGATTACAAGGATTACCATTAAAAATATATTTTTATTTTAAAAATATATTTTACAAATTATAAAATGGAAGTAGAATTACTTGAAAAGATAGTAAAAAACACTAACCATAAAACATCATTTCAAATTATTGTAAGCGATAACAAAACAGAGTTTAGAACAAGATTTACTCCGCCACTTAAATTAGACCAAGATAAAGAATATGAAATAGCATTGGTTAATCTTGAAACTTACTATTCATTTCCTAATATTGATAAAAACAATGGAACTTTTGTTTATTCACCAGACAATGGTGCAACATGGGTAAAACTAAAATTACCAGAGGGATCTTATGATTTAGCTGATATTAATGATACAATACAACAAGAAAAGAGGAAAAGGGGACATTATGACCTAGTTAATGAAGAATATTATATTAATATTTCCGCAAACACTAATACTTTAAAATCTATTCTTTATGTCGAAAATGGATATCAGGTAGATTTTAACCAAGGTAGAAGTATCGGAAAAGTATTAGGATTTAATAGAGCAAAATATCTACAAGGATTTCATGAATCTGAAAATGTAGTAAATATTCTTAGTATCAATAGCTTGTTAGTTAATATTGATTTAATTTCAGGTAGTTATGTTAACGGTTCACAAAGAAATACGATTTACAGTTTTTTTCCTAATGTATCACCAGGGTATAAAATAATAGAAAACCCGGTAAACCTTGTTTATCTTCCCCTAACATTAAATGAAATACATAATTTAAATGTATCAATTACAGATCAGGATGGAACATTACTAAATCTAAGAGGGGAAAATTTAACAATTAGATTTCATATAAGAGAAGCAAGATAGATATAAAAAATGACAAACTACATTAACGCTAAAATAAATATATCAGACGGACAAAAGGAAAAAATTTTACATTCTTTTAGAAACAAAGCTCCAGCAAGTATTCGTTTAAAGCATGAGGATATACATGGTAATGATGTAATAGCATTAACCAAATCACAAGTAAATAAACTTACAAAAGCTTATAAAGGTGGAAAGGGAGCAACGTTTAGAATGGCTCCTAGACAACTTAAACACAATATGAAAGTAGAAGGTGGATTTTTACCTTTGTTGGCTGGTTTAGCTTCATCAGTTTTACCAACATTAGCAAGAACCGTTTTACCTGCTATAGGAGTTGGTGCGCTATCTGGTCTTGCTTCTTCAGGAGTCCAAAAAGCAATGGGTAACGGGCTTTACCTTAAGAAAGGTGGCTGTGTCTGTCAAGTAGAAACTGATGGTAAAGGTTTATTTCTTGGTCCAGCAAAGGGTAAAGGATTGAGTTCCGTTGGTGATGGATTGTATTTAAAACAAGGTGGAAAAATTTATGATGGAAAAGGTCTTCTTTTAGGACCTAATAGCCCATTTGCTAATATTCCTATATTAGGAGCAATATTATAAATTAAAAAATATGAATGTACATAAATTTGGAAATGGAAATAAAAATGGATATCATAAAATAGTTCAACCAAAAACTATTTTTTGGAAACCTGTTGAAGGTAAGTATCCAGCTAAAAAAGTTAATTCTGTTTCATGGGATATTTTTACTCAACAACCATTAGTATTAGAAGGAGGCAAAACAAGAACGATGGCTTTAGGTATGGGTTTTAATATGAGTAAAGGTTTTGTTTTAGTTTCTCTATCTTATGCTCTAAAACTTAATCAAATATCTATTACAAATGAAGTTACATTAGAAGAAGTGGATGACATGGTTACCACAATTACAAACAACTCAAAAAAGTTAGTAAAAATTGATGAAGGTGAATTTTTGTGTCGTCTTTACTATTCTATTTAAAAAATATGTTGTTGTTAATAAAATGGAACTAAAAGAAAAGATTTATCCAGAGTTACCAGAAGCACGAAATATACCAAATGCACCATCAATACAGCCAATACTATCAGCAGAAGACAATGGCCAATCATTCAGACTTAAAAAGATATCAGAGATACAAGATTTTCTGGAAAATGAAGTTAAGGAAAGAGAGCAACTAAGTAAAAAGTATTTAAAGATTAGTAAGAATGTGGACAATGTAGAAGCTGGACTAACCGTTGTAGCACTAGGTGCAGGAGCAGGAGGAATCGCTTTACTATCAACCGTAGTAGCGATACCTGCAACTATGGTTCTAGAAGGCTGTGCTTTAGTTGTTGGGTTAGCCGCATTGGCGGGTAAGTTTGTGGTTAGAAGAACCAGAACAAAATCAGAAAAACATCTTCAGATTAAAATATTAGCAGATTCAAAGTTAAATACACTACTTACGCATATATCAAAAGCAATAACAGACAACAAAATTGACCATTCTGAATTTACTTTAATTATGGATGAATTGGAAAAATACAAACAAAAGAAGGAAGAAATTAGAAGTAAAACAAAGAAAAAAAGCAAGCTAGAGGAATCGGAGAGTTTAATAGAGAAGGGACGAATAGAAGCACGGGAGGAATTCAGGAGACTTGTAGAAAGACACAATGGAAACCATTCAAATTAAAACTAAAACCACCTAAGTTTAAGTGTTCTTGTGCATGTGAGATAGACAATACAAATTAAAAAATTTTTTTACTTTTAAAAAAATGTCATTTTTGAAGATAAAAGACCCTTTGAAAAGGGAACAAACAGTAAAAGAATTTCTTGCACTGAAAAAAAAAATTCGTGATGATCAGATTTCAGAGAAAACAGGTAGACTTAAATATCAACAACAACTTTCTAGGTTTTTTAGACCTGTTACAGAAAAACTAGACCCTATTAAAAAATCAGTACAAGATATTGGAACTATTGAATTAAAAGGTTTTCCTAATATATTAGCATATGATATAAAAAAATTTAGCTCTGAAGAAATAGAAAGTATTGAATTAGAAAGTAAAGAAAAAGGTATCAGAAAACCATTTTTTCTTGGAAATATTGCAAAAAATCAGTTAAAAAGATATGATAATGAAAAAGAAGCTGATACAACGTTTGGGTTTTATGAAAAAGATGGAAAATTATATATTGGTGATAAAGAAGTTGATATTTATAACAATTACTTGTTATTAGTTGGTGAACAAGATTATGATACAGATACATCTGGTTTGTGGGAATTAATTATTTCTAAAAAACCAAACAAAAAAAAATATAATGAAACCGATTTAGATTTTTATACGGACATAATGATTAATTCCAATGCTCTTTATCAGAATAACAACCCATTAAATGGTGTACACAAACATGTTGATAGAACGCTTAGGTTTAAGTGGAATAATATACTTAGTAATATTTGGAATGATACAACCCTTGGAAATGGAATTACGGTAATTCCATCTGACCCTAATGCACTATTAAAAAGATTAGACCTCTTAATGGCAAGTAAAGGAGCCGGTCATACAGGCGTAAGAAATGAGTTGGTAAGTATTTGTGATGAATTAAAAAGACAGCGTATATTAGATACAAAAGCTTATAAAAAATTAATGTCTAAAATATAAAAATGATTACATCACAAAAGAGAGGATTTAAAAGAAGTTATGCTTATGGAGGAGCAGGAATATTTGATACTTTAACCAATTTTCTTACAAAACTCTTTACAAGCAGCGCTGCTAAACAAATTGCATCTTCAGCAGTTGATGTTGGTAAAAGTGTGGCTAAAGAAGGAGCAAAGAAAGCATTAGAGGTTGGAAAGAGTGCAGCTGTTGATGCAGGTAAAAAGTTAGTTCAAAAGGCTTTAACACCAAAATCTAAAAAGATTATAGAAAAATATACTCAAAAGCCTACTACAACTACTCAACCTGCGATGGAAAATATTAATGCTTTAATAGATGGTAGTGCCATTGCTATTCAAGATTTAGTTAAGAAATTAAATAGTAAGGGTTCCGGAGTTAAAGTATTATAAAGTTAAGTTAAGTTAAGTAAAATATTATATTAAATAAAAAAGAATGCCAAATCTAAAATTTAATTTAACACATTATGAAAAATACAATACAAAAAAGGTTAGTATCCTTTATGCAAATTTTAAACTTGATAAAGATTGTGAAGTATTAGATAGCAGTGATACAAATTATGATTATAAAAAGGTTGTTTTAAAATTGTCACCTGAAAAAGCTGATATCATTAAGGAATTTGAAGAAGATGTAAATCAATATCTAGAAAAAAATAATATGTCTAAGGTAACCATACTTTACGGAAATAGAATTTATCTAAAAATGAAAAAAAAACTTTCAGTAGAAAAACTTAAAAATATTAAACTTAAGGGTGTGTATGTAAATGATGAAAACAAGTCATTCCCTCAACTATGGGCAAATTAATATAACAATTATAATTTGAGTTAAAAATTATAATTGCATATAATAAAATGGATATTTTAAATATTAAAGCGCCGATTTTTAAAGACGATAGTATTAATGAATATGAATACTATGAGTATGAGCCTATTTCAGGAACCAATCTAAACAACCCTGGAGGAAATATTAGGATTGATATAGAAACTCAAGATATTTTTTATCATCCTTCAGAGTCATATTTACAAATTGTGGGTGAATTAGTAAGAAATGATGGGACCGCTTATGGTGCAGTTAATGAGATAACCTTAACAAATAATGGACTAATGTATCTGTTTAAAAATATCAGATATCAACTAAGTGGGCAAGAGATAGAAAGCATTAATTATCCTGGTCAGGCTACAACAATGCTTGGACTTTTAAAGTACCCAGATGACTTTTCTAAATCACAAGGGCTAAACCAATTGTGGTATAAGGATACCGGAACTAATGCAGCTAGTGTTGCTAATTCTGGTTTTTCAGCAAGAAGACAGTATATTTTTAGTTCAAATCCAGTTGGAACCTTTAGTTTTAGGATACCTTTGAAACATATATTTGGTTTTTGTGAAGATTATAACAAAATTATATTTGGTATGAAACAAACTTTAACCTTAACAAGAAATGATAACAATGATGCAATTTTTAAAAGTAATGCTAGAGATGGTGGAGGTAATCCTGTTGTTGTTGACGGGAAAGTTAATTTATTAAAGGTATCTTGGTTTATGTCTCATGTAGATCCGGAAGATGGTAATAGGGTGGAACTTTTTAAATTTATCGAGAAAAAAGAAAAATTTCCAGTTGGATATAGAATGATACAAAGCGATAGTATTGCGGTTCCACAGTCAACAGGTTTTACTTGGAGGCTATCATCTAAATCATCTCCTGAGGTACCACGTTTCTTAATTGTTGGTTTTCAAACTAACAAAAGTGGTAACCAAGAACAAAACCCAGCTATATTTGACAACTTAAATGTTAAAAATATTTATGTAATGTTAGGTTCAAAAAAATATCCAGCATATGATTATGAAATAAATTTTCCTGCTAATCAAATTAGTAGAATATATAGTGAAGCTGCTTCATTTAGAAAAAAGTTTTTTAACATGGATGAATTAGTATCAAACCCTAATATTACTCCTTCAGATTATAAAACTCTCTTTCCTTTGTTTGTGTTTGATGTATCAAAGCAAAGTGAAAGGTTAAAGTATTCTGTAACTGATATTCATATTAAAGCAACATTTACTAGAAATCCCCTTGCAAATACTATAGCTTATGCTGTTTTAATTAGTGATAGACTAATTAACTTTCAGAGTGATGGGAATAAGATGAGTGTAGTATATTAAGTAATTTTTTACTTAAATAAAATGAAAAAGGTTGCTGATTTTAAGAAAATATTGACAGATAATAATATTAAGTGGTATTCCTATTGGAACAAGAAAAAGTATATTGATGTGTTAAAAGAGCATGGTTTGTATCCTGAAGAGGAAGAAAAAAAATTTTTAAAAAAAATTCCTAATTATGAAAGATTAAAGGATATTGCTAAAAACCCAAAGAGGGTTACCTTAAAGGATGTTGAAACTGAAGAGGTGAAAGAGTTTCCATCAATTTACAAGGCTAGTAAGTATATAGATAAATGTCCACAAACGATTGAAAACTGGAATGGTAGAGTATGGAATGGTAAATATAGAATTGATATTCTTTAATTTTATTATTTATGAAAAAAATAATAAAATTTGACTTAAGGAAAGAATATTTTATTTTAAAAAAATGGATCGTCAATTTGATAGATATAATGTAGAAGGATTAAGAAATTTAGCAAGGGAAAGGGGATTAAGAAGATACTCAAGGCTTAGACGTGATGAACTAATAACTCTTTTGATTAATACGGGACCCTCAATATTAGATAGGGATATCGTTGCCATTAATGCACCAATATTACAACCAACACCCTATATACCGCCAAGACAAAGACCAACCAGGCAACAAACTACTTCAGTTAATGATTTGTTAAGGAGTTTAGAAAATGTAAGAGTAGAACAACCAAGTATAACACCAGAACTTAATGCTTTAAAAAATAAAATAAAAAGTTTATATGATGAAGAAAGAGAGGAAAAAATAAAAATATTACAAAATAGATCTGCCTTAAATAATTATGCAACTGAACATAAAATAGACGGTATACCTGTTAAAACGTTACAAGAGTTTTTAATGCTAACAAAACCAACAATTGAAAAACTTTTAAGTAGCATGCATAGTCATAAAGTAAGATTAATTCTTCAATGTTTTATGGAAAGAGGAGAGGATAATAATAGACAAATAGTAAAAGCTAATTTTTCTTCTGGTAGTTATGAGATTTCCTTAGAAGGAACCGATATAACAGAAGTATACTTAAATATGATGGAAAGAATTATAGAAAATTTTATTAAATTTACTTCAAATGGTAGTGGTTGGTCGTTTAATAGTGTGGTTCATTTAAAGTTACATAGTGTTATTTATGAACCATTAAGAGCAGGTGAATGGTTAGATTTACCTGATTGGATTAAAAATAAAAAGGCATGTATTAATATGAAAAGTAAGGATGATGAATGTTTTACAGATTGTATTTTAAGGTATTTAAATCCAACAGATAATCATCCTGAAAGAGTTGATAATGATTTAAAATCAAAGAAAAATAACTTAAATATGAAAGGAATTAAATATCCTATTTCTTTACAGGATATAGATAAGTTTGAAAGACAAAATCCAACAATTAGCGTTAATGTTTTTGGGATAGTAGAAGGTAAGGAAAAAATCAAACGTATTAGAGCTATAAAATGTTTAAAAGAAAATCATATAAATTTGTTATATATTGAAGATGAAGAAGAAAAAACACATTATGTTTTAATAAAAAATATTAATGCTTTACTGAGAACACAAACTGCCTCTAATAATAATGTAAAGTATTGTATGCTTTGTATGAATCATTTTGGTAGTGAGAAACTTTTAGAAAAGCATATGGAGCTTTGTAAAGATCATGATGGAGTTGATTTAATAATGCCTAAGTTTGATCCTGAAAATCCTGAAGAAATTTTTATAAAGTTTAAAAACTATTGTAGAAAAATACCGGTACCATTTGTAGTTATTGCTGATTTTGAATGTATATTACAAAAAATAGAACCACAACAAAAAAGTAATACTATTGAAACACAAAAGCATATACCTGTAAGTTATAACTATTTAATTTGTCCTTTTAATGATGAAATTATGAAACCAGTATTAAGAGGATATGTAGGTGAGGATGCCGAAAAACATTTTATAGATACTTTAACTAAGGATGTTAAACAACTTTATAAAGAATTTTATAAAAACCCAGTAGAAATAGAAAAATTAACAGAAGATAAAGTTAGAAAACATAAAAATGAAGTAAAATGTTGGATATGTGGTGGTAAATTTACTCATGAAAATTATAAAGTAAGAGATCATTGTCATTTTACTGGTAATTATAGAGGTGCCGCACATAATGAATGTAATCTTAAAGCAAAAGTTCCAAATTTTATACCTGTTATCTTTCATAATTTATCTGGTTATGATGCACATATTTTTATTAAGTATCTTGGTAAAACTAGTGGTAGAATTGATTGTTTACCTAACACAGAAGAAAAATATATTAGTTTTACAAAAAATTTAAAGGTAGGAAATAAAAATATTAAATTAAGATTTCTTGATAGTTTTAAGTTTTTAGCTAGTAGTTTAGAAAAAATTGTAGAAAATTTAAAAGATAAAAATTTTAAAAATTTAAAGTATTATTTAAAAAAACATCGTGGTGGTTATACAGAAGAAAAATTAAAATTGTTAAGTAGAAAGGGTATCTTTCCTTATGAATGGATGGATAGTTTTGATAAGTTAAAAGAAACACAACTACCACCTATAGAAGAATTTTATTCAAGCTTAAATGGAGAAGGAATTGAAGAAAAAGATCTGGCACACGCGTTAAAAGTGTGGGATGTTTTTGGTTGCAAAACTATGTCTGATTATTTACAACTATACAATGAAACAGATGTTGTACTTTTAGCCGATGTTATGGAAAACTTTAGATTTTCTATGCATAAAGAATTTGACTTAGATCCTGCTTGGTATTATACTTTACCTGGATTTGGATGGGATGCTATGCTTAAGGTAAGCAAAATAAAATTAAAAAAACTTACTGATATTGATATGCTTAACTTTTTTGAAGCATCAAAAAGGGGTGGCGTTTGCATGACAAGTATTAGATATGCAGAGGCAAACAATAAATATATGGGTGATAAATATGATTCATCAAAACCTAGTAAATATATGTTTTACATTGATAAAAACAGTCTTTATCCTTGGGCCATGAGTAAGCCTTTACCTGTAAACTATTTTAAGTGGATGACAGATGAAGAATTAAATAACTGGAAAAAATATCCGTGTACCCTGGAGGTTGATTTAGAGTATCCTAAAAATTTACATGATTTGCATAATGAAATGCCTTTAGCAGCAGAAAAATTAAAAGTTAGTAAGGTAGAAAAGTTAATACCAACTTTAAATGATAAGGAAAAATATATACTTCATCATGAAGCTTTAAAGACTTACCAGAGATTAGGATTAAAAATTAAAAAAATACATCGTGGAATTAAATATCAAGAGAGTACCGCTATTAAAAAATATGTTGATAAGTGTGTAAATTTAAGAACACAAGCAAAAAAGGATAAAAATAAATTTTTAGATAATTTATGGAAGTTAGCAATGAATTCTGTTTTTGGTAAAACCATGGAAAATATAAGAAATAGAGTAAACATAGAATTAGTTAATGGTAAAAATAGTGAACGTTTTAAAAAGTTAACAGCAAAACATAACTTTCATAATCATACTATATTTGATGAAAATTTGGTTGCTGTTCATATGAAAAAAACATGGATTAAATATGATAAACCAATTTATTTAGGAGTAAGCATACTTGATATTAGCAAAACAACTATGTTAGAAGATTATTATAACTATTTTAAAAATAAATTTGGTGAAGATAAAGTATTTATGTGCTATACTGATACTGATAGTTATGTTTTAAAAATAGAAACTGAAGATTTGTATGAAGATTTAAAAGAGGATGCTGATGATTTGTTTGACTTTAGCAATTATCCGAAAAATCATCCATTGTATAGTGATAAAAATTGTAATGTGTTAGGTAAATTTAAGGATGAAATGGAAGGAGATCTTTTAACTGGATTTGTAAGTCCAGGAGCAAAAACTTATGCTATGAAAAAATTAATCTTAAAAAAGGATAAAGAAGGTAAAGCAGTAACCGATAAAGATGGTAAATTTATTTATATTAAGCCTATTGAAGCTAAAGATAAAGATGGTAAACAAATTTATAAAACAAATGAGAAAGCAGAAACTAAAAAATGTAAAGGTGTTAAAAAGTCTGTGATTAAAAATGAACTAAAATTTAAAACTTATAAGGAATGTTTGGATACTGAAAAAGATTTTTGTGTAACTATGGGAGGAATAAAAAGTAAACATCATGAATTAACAACTATAAAAATGAATAAAATAGCATTAAGCTTTGAAGATGATAAAAAGGGTTTGATACTGAGGGATGGAAGTTACAGAACTTTATCATGGGGTCATTATAGATTACAAGGATTAACAGAAGAAGAAAGAGAAATGTATGAAGCAAAGGGGGTAAGACCAAAAACGTATTAAAATTGAATGTGTTTTGTATCCTGCTGGCAGGATAGAAAACAAATTTTATAAAAATCAGTTGCTGTTTAGCTCTCTGTCTGCTACTATATCATCTATTACTCCTAAAACATCTATCTTATCTAATATCTCTCTCCTTAACATTATTAAGCCACGTCTTCTATTGTTTTCTTTCTTTGTTATGTATCTTTTTATCATGTCATCTGTCTGGGTAATGATAGCCTCCATCTCAATAAAAATTATCTTCTTCATTTGGTGGTTTCTATCTTCAGTTTTAACCTTATCTTTCTTTAAAAAGTTAAGAGCCCTCTCTAAACACTTATTACTTACCTCGTGTCTAAAGGTTTCAACTATGCTTTTCAGTATCTCCCTGGATAGATCACCTAGTTCCTCGGTTTTTATATCCCTCACTAGTGTATCGTCTCTTATAAAACTTATTTGTCCTCTCTTTGTGACTCCTAGTGCTTTCCTTCTGTTGTTCATCTTTAGTGGTTGCTTTATAAATATGGGTTTGTTTTGGTGTTACCTTTGGGCGATTTTTTATCTTAAAATCATTTTTTTTTTCACCATCATCTTAACCCACTAACTCATAAACTGGCTAGCCATTGCATGACGCGTTGGTTGATGGGGGGTTTGAGTGGGTTAAGTGATGTAAGAGTTTGTCTTGAGCAACTCAGTATTTGATCATTTTGATCAACTCAGTAACTCAGTATCTGAAGCAATGACGCGTAGATTAATGGGGAGGTTAAGCGATTAACTGATGTAAGTGATTGTTTTGAGTAACTCAGTATTTGATCATTTTGATCAACTCAGTAACTCAGTAACTCAGTATCTGAAGCAATGACGCGTGATGATGAAATTTTTTTAAAATTAAATTTTTTTTTTTCGAAAAATTTTTCATCTAGTAGATAAGGGATTGATATGATTTTAAAATTGAATTTAAGGTAAAATGATTAAGATAGAGGTTAGTTTGATTTAATTATGATTGCTTAACCTATTGGTTCGTTGGTTTATGATTTCATGAGCATGTGATTTTAGAGGGCGTGTTACATGAAATTTTTGGTGAGGGTTATTGTGTTGCATAAGGGATGTCGTATTGTAAGGTTTATATTAGAGGTTTGGCCCAGATCAAGTACTATCATATCTACTTCCAGGTCAAAACTTTTTGCTATAGGTCAATTTTCTGCATGTCCAATGACCAATTTACATGTACCTCCAGATTCAGTGTATTGTTAGACTAAAGGGATATTTTGGATCCCTAATTATGCGATGACTTGCTTGGTATTATGCATCACCGACATTTTTTAAGTTCCCTTTTGCCAGAATATGTCTCATATTGGTTAGTTTATTAATTGAATGGTGTATAACGTTGCTTTCAACATTATCACAATCATATCACGGCGACAGCTCACATATGTATGTCCTGGGTTCCACCAGTACTAGGCTGGGGCTTTGAAGTGTCTTGCCAAAGTCCACTTCCACAATAAAAACCACTGCTTCCCGTGAGGCTCTAATGCGGAGCCTTTAGGTAGGTTACCTGGTTACAAGTCCCACACTTTACCATTGAGCCATGCAGGACCCTAGAAAAAAAAAGGATTTGGTTAGAGTTATTAAACGCGTTACTTGTTCCACGGTATTATTGCATTTTGTCTGTAATATTTTAATTATCCGAAATAGATTGGACAAAACTAGGAAACAGCCGGAACAAGAAATATCATTTTCAAAAAGACGGCGTAAATTCGCCAGCAATTAGGCAGGGGCTCTGAGAATAAACCTGTCTACATTTTTTACCACAGGGGCCCTTAGAATAAACATGTCTACATATTTGACCAATCGCAGCTTTCTGTTTATTCATTTTTATCGGTACCAAAAATAGGTAAAAAGCCAGATCATTCAGCCAAGCCGAAAAAAAAATATGACGGCCAATTGAAGGCTGCAAGGGTTAAACCGTATTGAGGATAAATTGACGAAATGGAAACAACGGTATTATATTGATTTTGTAGCATATGGTTAAAACGAGATCAATTCAAATGATTTCCGACCCGCGATCTTGAACTGGGAAAAAATGTATGAATTATCAAACAGAACGGCTGTTCCAAATACTTTTATATATTAACTCTTCATCACACAATCCCGTGTTTAAACTACCTAAGGAAAAGGACTTTTGAAAACATCGTGGGAAAAGGAGAAAATACTGGTAAACCAGCATTTTCTCCTTTTTCCCACAATGTTTTCTATCTGCTGAAACAGAGAATAGCAGCAGAAGAGATGCGATAAGGTTTTCCCTTCGATATACATGTATGCACTTGAAATGGTGCTCTATCCTCGATGATATGTTTGTTTGTTTGTTTGTTCGTTCGTTCGTTCGTTCGTTCGTTCGTTTGTATTGGAGTTTAACGCCGTTTTAACGGTTACTGTCATATCACAGCGGTCAGTGCACCAACGTATGTGTTTGGCGGCTTTTTTAACATCAGTACTGACACAACTTTCTTTCCAAGTCACAGAACTGAGAGACGAAAAATCGCCGGAAATAAAGTTTGCCTCAACCGGTATAGAACTTGCAACCACCAGGTCACAAGTCAGATACGCTAACTACTGAGCTACCCGGCCGGGCATAATATAAATAGGATATGACATAAGTAGGCATTTGAGATAATATTTTATTAAACGAGTCTAGAAAAATGTTTTTAACCCTTTCCCAAACGACAAATTTTGGACTGGTCCAAATTGAAAGAGTTTGCAGACGACAATTTTAGATTTGATGAAAATGGCAGAAAGGTCTCAAAAAAGGATAGAAAACACTGTGGGAAAAGGAGAAATTGCTCTTTACGAGCAATTTCTCCTTTTCCCACAGTGTTTTCAAAAGACTTGTACTGCAGACACGTGAAAACCAGGGCTTGTTTGGGAAAGGGTTAAACGAGTCTAGAAAAATATTTTTAAGCGAGCCTTCAACATTTTTTTGTACACGAGCTTTATATATAAAATTATATATGAACCATGCTCTGGCAAAGCGGGGCTTAATGCATCTCCGCGATACATTGTATTGTATGGTTTTTAACGCCGTTTTCAACATTATTTTAAGTTATATCACGGCGGCCATTGCACCTATCCATGCTTTCCTGGAGTTTCTCTTACCAGTACTCCGCACAATATTCTTTCCAAGCCACCGGCTGCTTTCCCACATAACCATCGTCGAAACTCCGCGATACATTATACGTTACAAATCATTACAGGATTGTGGATCCGTAAAACCCTTTTTGTAGATTAACCGGGTGAATCGTGACGTAGGATTATACTGGTCCTTTGATATGAAGAAAATTGAACGATATCAAAAAGTTTCAACCCATGTCAGCCTGCGCGGACTGCGCAGGCTGACATGGGTCTATACGTTTTGCAGATGCATTAAGCCCCCTTTTAAATAAGCATGGCTCATCATTTCAATGGTGAAACTTCGTTAAGAATTTACAGCAGCATAGAAACAGACGTGCAAAAAAAATTAGTTCTGTACACATTCCTAAAAAAAAAAAAGCGAGACAAATTTCTATATCAAAATATGAGCATTGTAGAGAATTTGGAATCATGGAACTATTGTAGAAAGAATATTCAATTGAAAGTGGTGGATACGTCAAAGTGTTCTGGTTAAAGGGACATACCTCTGCGAGTCTAATAGTTCCGCTTATACTTCTTGCGAATTCTGGGCTTGTATTCACCAACCATTCTAGTCTCGTTTTAAGTCCTATTCTTCATTTAAAAAGTAGCTAAACCAGATGGTGTAGCCATTCAGAAGTTGGGTTATTTCGTTAACTTTGTACCTATGTATTCACCAACCATTCTAAATTTTGTTCGTAGTCTAATTCTAAATTTAGAAAGTAGCACAATTTCTGATTGGACAAACCACTAGGGTTAGTCAATCAAAAGTAGTATTACTTGGAAATTTTATCAAATTCTTGAAAACTAGACCAAGACTGGTCGACGGAAAGAGGCCCAGTTCTTGAAACATAACACTCTACCAGACGACAAAATACATTCATCCAAATTGACAGCATTTGCAGACGACAAATTAAATGTGGCTCAAATGACAATATTTCTCTTTGAAAGAATATTTTAAAAATTGTGGGAAACGGAGAAAATGCTGTTAACCAGCATTTTCTCCTTTTCCCGCAATGTTTTTAAAAGTCTTCTACCTCAGGGTCGTTAAAACTAAGGATTGTGTGGAAAAGGGTTGATATAGTCGTGCATTGAACCTCAGTTTATATTTGAAAATGCAAGGCGGTGACATCACACCTACACACATTAGTTATAGCGTCCTTGCAGATCTAAGCCTTAGTTTGTGTTTTCCGTTTAGTCTGATCGTAATCCACACTGTCCGTAAAATTATCTTACCGTATAGTAAGTTTGTTGAAGTAGATTAAATTTATGAAATTCTAAACCTGTTTGTGTGGAAAGACGAAGCGTTCCTTGGACGTTGACGGGACATGGTTTGAATAGAAGACGACCTACTTAACTATGTCGGCCAGTTTCGGACAGTAATTTTAAGCCAGTCAGATGAGCGATCTCAAATCTAGGTAAGTGAGATGGTTTTTATTAAGCTGTTGCAGAAGATTTTTATTTTATGTAAGTTTCCTCTGTTAAAGATGCATCTATACTCGTTTTCAGTCAGTTTTTAATCCATTTCATCTTTATTTTATGAAAGTATAATCATTCTTGTATTTTCTCTGTCAAATGTTTCCCCTGACGGCTGCAAGATTGCACAGATTACGACATATAGAAAATGCATTTCATTTTTCGGCAGCCAGCAAAGAAACTACTGTTTTCGTTTCCGGTTTTAAATGAGGACAAATCTGTTGAGTTTCTCTATCCCTTACACCATGTATATTGGTAATTCATCTATTATTACACATTCTGGCCAAATATTGAGCCATTCTACTCACTTTCAAGTTGTAACAGCATTTTTTCTCTCTGGCTATATGGATGAATCTTTAAATGTCAGTGACAAAAACTGCATTGTATATGGTAGCTAAACGACATAAATAATCGACAAGGTGTGTCCCTGTCAGGAAGACGTCGTGGTGAACTCTGGGAAAGAACATGTGCATCTGCACATCTGTGATATTGGAGTGTAAAAGGTCAATTTAAAACAATTAAAAGCCCACGCTTCGCTAGAAACATCTGGCAGGAAAGGCAGACAATGCCGGTACTTCACGGTGCATGATTCACGTCGTGCAGTGTTCATTATGACTTGTCAACCACGGTGCCCCACTGTCTTATTGATTGATCGATTGCGGCTTGTCGACATTTGATTGAACAGATTTATGATGTCACTTCCAGCAGTCAAAAGAAGCCGACAGTGTAGATTCAAGGTCATATTCTGTGCAGTCTATCTTGACCTGCACTGTCCACATAAGCAACTTAGTTTTAGTCCGTAAGTAGCTGGGCTAACGCCCAACAATCGAGGGGTTTGGAACTCGATCATTAGATTATGTTTTTTACCCAAGCAGTTATGAAACCCTATTAATTTATGATTAATCAATTCAACATTACTTGAGTACTGCACGTTCGTTTCGCTTCGAACTGGGTATTGGAAATTGGAGCAAGCTGGTTCTTAGTTTGTTGGAAGGACAAACAGTGGGACGAATACATGTATACCGAAACAAGGGGTAAGGTAATGAATTTAAAAAAAAAATAAGATTCATTGCATAGGGACTTGCTGAAAGATGTAAATGGATAATGTTCAGATCAATTTCGTCATTCTACATGTCAGGATCCGTAATATCCCTAGCGAACAGCGTAGAACACGATCGACCAGTTGATCAGTTGATTAACCCTTTCCCAAACAAGCCTTGGTTTTCACGTGCCTGCAGTACAAGTCTTTTGAAAACACTGTGGGAAAAGGAGAAATTGCTCGTAACGAGCAATTTCTCCTTTTCCCACAGTGTTTTCTACCCTTTTTGATAACTTTCTGCTATTTTCATTAAATTTAAAATTGTCGTCTGCAAACTCTTTCAATTTGGACCAGTCCAAAATTTGTCGTTTGGGAAAGGGTTAATTAAGGCAAACAAAGTAAAACGTCGATAATTAAGCGGGATAGGGATTATTCAAATGCGTTCGAAATGTCGAAATGTTGCCTCAGAAAAAAGTTGTTTGACTCTCATGTGTAATACGTGACTTTAAATTTCTGAGTAGGGAGAGAGAAAGAGAGAGAGAGACACTCTCTCTCTCTCTCTCTCTCTCTCTCATGCGCACAGGCAAGACTTCAGACATTTGAACACAGTCATAGACACAGACAAGAAAACAGTCAAACAAACGAATTGACTTGTATATTCATTTATTCAATTACGTGTTAGTAATTACAGAGTACACTGTTGATGTATTGACTCAACCAACATGGGTCCTTGTAAACAGCTGTCTCCAATAATTCATGTTTAGTGTATGATCTGTTCCACTTACATATGTATATATAATTATGAGCCATACTCTGGCAAAACGGTATTTAATGCATCTCCGTGATGCATGATACCTGTCAAGCCATCACATGACTATGGATCCATAATAAACACTATTTTGTTTTCATCCCTTAAGCTGCTAAGAGTCACCCAAGGACCTTTTGCGGACAGTCTAGATCAAGATCAGACTGCACAAAACGTGCAGTTTGATCTTGGATCCACACTGTCCGATCAGGAGATATCGTTTCCCCCAAAATACCTCTGAAATAGCAAAATTTGGGTTTTTTTTATTATCGACTTGAAAATTTCATTTCACTAATCTAGCAGGATAAGGGTTAACAACGGACTTAATCATGAGGTTGACTGGTCCTTGGACATACAGAAAATTGACCAATTGCGAAAAGTTTCGGCCTAGGTCAGCCTGCGCAGACTGCGCAGGCTGACCTTGGTCGATACTTTTCGCAGATGCATTAAGCACCCTTTTCACAGAGCATGGCTCACATAGACTACATTGAACGGCGCTCTGGAAAAAGGGGCTTATTTTTCTACCAGTGAAGTTATCGAAAGATGGAAACTTTTTTTTCCCCGAAAATCTAGAGGTCTTACGGCACAAAAAGATGTGGATATTGAAATGTTGAAGTAGAAATGTTAGAGACCAACAATGAAATTTCTATCTTTTCAAAGACAAACCTCATCATTTGAGCAACATTTTTTTTTTTTAATCGTCTGCAAATGCTTTCAATTTAGACAACTCTAAACTTCGCTCGTCTGAAAAACAGTTGAATCTTCCAGACGACAAAAGTTTAGACCCCTGTCCAAATTGAAAGTATTTTGCAGACGACAATTTACATGTGGCTAAAAAATTATGGAATTCGACTTTGATGTGATAGGAAACATTGTTGGAAAAGGGGAAAATGTTGGTTACCAGCATATTCTCTTTTTCCCACAATGTTTTCAAAAGGTTTTTTTGTCAGAGTAATTAAAACTCAGGAATGTGTGGTAAAGGGTTAAACGACCCGAAAAAGCCTTTTGAAAACATTGCGGGAAAAGAAGAAAATCCTAGTAACCAGCATTTTCTCCATTTCCCAAAATGTTTTCTACCATATAAAAAAGAGGAAAATCATCATTTACACTTCATTTCGTTCGTCGTCTCCAAATGCTTTCAGTTTGGTCCTGTCCAAAATTTTGTCGTCTGGAACAAAGTTAAGGATAATGGGCTGATGTCTGGACCGCAGCACAGCCATATTTGATAAATGGGTTATAAACAAGACAGGTGCAAGTATAATGGCAGAATAACTTGAGTTACAATCACCTGCTGAAGGCATCGACAGGCCGTCTACCTTCAGCAGGTATGTCACGGGTCACTGCGCATGCGTTGTAACGATGACGGGTAACTTCTGGTGGAGACAGTTCACCCTGCCATTCGCAGAAATGAAATGATTTAACTCTTATCCCGGCTTTAATGACCCATTTGTCGTCTGCATATGCTTTGAATATGGACTAGTCTAAAATTTTGCTGTTTGGTAAAGACTTAAAACATTTTGACCATGTATATATTTTGGACGTTGTCTGCGCATGTCATATTCTTCGAAGATTCGACCTGTCTTATATGACGCATCACCCATCCCCCGTATACCGGGGAAAAGTAGGGCTCATATTGAAACTATTAGCCTATTACCAAAGCATGTAGGGGCTGTTTTGATAAATGGTCGGTGCATAGGTTACATGTTAGCCGATCATAGCTGAATGAATTGCACCAGGTAGCGCTTTATTGAGTAAACGTTTATTTTATTTGAAATTCAAAGTCACGGTTGTTGTTTTGAAAAATTACTCCGCTTCTGTACCCAGGATGCCCAAATTAGATAGATGTGTATTTGTAGAATGCCATCTAGCGGGAGATAATGATATTTTGTATAGCCAATTTTTACAAAGGGTGCGTAAAACGGGAAGGTACACCAGTAAACTGGTACCCGTTGTATCTTCCGTAACCGTCCGATAGACGAAGATCGATAACAGGCTGCCAGTTTAGGTACACCAGCTCATCAGGGTGACTTGTGCTTCGAAGTATTGAAATCTTACTGCAAGAAGGATCAACTTGACCACTGATAAAGTTCCCTGGTCTTTTTTTTTCCTGGATAACGAGATTTCCGGAAGGTAGAATCCGGATAAACGCGGGTCAACTGTGATGGATGGATTCTGCAAGGTACATAATGATAAGTTCAGCAGATCAACAGCACATAGTGGTTTGACGTGGTTTGATACACATGTTTTCCACTGGATAATGGAGCCATTGTGGAAAAATGTTACATGATGACATAATGAGACAATGCGTCAAAAAGGGAAACTGCTCGTTTTGAATAATAGTCATTTTACTCTTTTGCCACAGTGTTTTCAAAAGTGATCAGATGCAAGACGGTACCAGAGATCGTTTGCAGAATGTGATAAATTGATACGTTAAACTTTTACCACACAACAAAGTTTTTAACTGAAGTATAATAAAAGCATTTGAAGAGGAAGAAACTAAATATGGTTCAAATGATTTTTTTTTTATAAGGTAGAAAATATTTTGGGAAAAGGAGAAAATGCTGGTTACCAGCATTTTCTCCTTTTTCCAGAATATTTTCAATAGGCTCCTTTAACACTGTCGTTAAAAGTCGGGATCGTGTGAGAAAGGGTTAACTTTTCCGCGTTCAAATTAACCCTAGAATGTCTCAGGAAAGCCGACAATGTAGATCAAAGATCAGACTGTTCGTTTTGTGCAGTCTGATCTTGATCTACACAGATCGCAAAGGCAAATATAGTCGTGAAAAGTGCTTTAAGGGTTAAAGATCGTCCGAAATTTTAAGTGAAAAGGGGGTCGAAATGGGGTCAACTAGGAGCAGATGTGAAATCAACTGGTGTTTATCGTCAATTGACAGAAAAAGTTCGTGTCGTCTGTTTAGGCCATTCCCGCTCATTTTTGTCATTTTTCTATCAATTAAAACGGGTACACTGCCAGATGCTTCTACAAAGTAGGTCATGTAAAATAGCAGGTGCTTCCTAGCACGTATGAAATTTGACGTTTGTCAATTATTTTCTTTTCTTTGCCATTTAACAAACTATCCTATAGCTTAATTAAAGACCCTTAGGAAAAATGTTTTTGAAAACATTGTGGAAAAAGGAGAAAATGCTGATAACCAACATTTTCTCCTTTTCCCAGATTGTATTAGTCCCTTCAAAGACAACGTTCGTTATCTAAGACACTTTTAATTTGTTTTCTGCAAATCTTTCAGATTGGACAAGTCTAAAATTTTGTCGTCAGATAATACACGTATATGAGCCGCGCTCTGTGAAAAGGGGGCTTAATACATTTACGAAAAGTATCGACTCATGTTAGTCTGCGCAGTCCGCAGGCTGACACGGGCCGAAACTTTTCGCTATCTCTAAACTTTCTGCATTTCGAGCGATAATTCTACCTCATAATTCAGTCGGTTGTTTGGATTTTATCGATCCATAATTAGGTGATTTGCTCGGCATAATGGATTACGGAGATGCATTAAGCCCCCTTTTGCCAGAGCATGACTCGTATAGAATTACACGAACACCATTTCACGCCAGTGCCGAAGATAAGGTTGGAAACAACTGTGACAAAAGTAAGAATCGATCAAGCCAAGCAATTTTGCATGTTATCACTATAGACTGATTGTCAATATATTATATAAGAGCCATGCTCTGGCAAAATGGGGTTTAATGCAACTATATGCGGCATTATGCAAGCAAGTCATTTCATAATTATGGATCCATAAAATTCATTCCATAATTATGGATCCATAAAATTCATTTTGTCTAAGAAACCACCTGAATCCTTAGCTAGAATGGTCCTTGGACATGAAGAAAATTTGCCAAAGGCAAAGAGTTTCGATCCAGGACAGCCTGCACGGACTGCGCAGGCTGACATGAGTCGATACATTTTGTAGATGCATTAAACCCCTTTTCACAGAGCATGGCCAATATATGAGCCATGCTCTGTGAAAAAGGGGCTTAAAGCATTTGCGAAAAGTATCGCGCTGGCTGACATGGGCCGAAACTTTTCGCTATCTTTAAATTTTCTGCGTGTCAAAGGATAATTCTACCTCATGCATCACTCGGTTGTTTGACAAAATGGTGATGTCTTGCTTGGTATAATCCATCACGGAGATGCATTAATCCCCCTTTTGTCAGACCACGGCTCATATCTTACATGTACAAAGTTACTGTCTACTGGTATAACAAAGATCTGCTAGAAACATGTTTATTTCTATACACGAAGTTTTACTTTCAGCGGCAACCAAAATTATATCGGAAGAGATCAACAGAGAGAAAACATAGACGGATTCATAATTTTGGCGTGAAATAGCCATCGCTACTTCCGACCAGGTCGAAAAGGCGATGGCAAGAACAGGATTCCGTAAGTTCTTGATATTCAGAACAAAATGTGATAAAACAAATTTCATATCCGTTAGCTTTTGTGATAAATTCGTCCCGAAATATATCACGCGGCTTAAAACCTGACCAGAGACTCGCTTGGCCGTGTTTAATAAAAAAAAAAATCTCAAAATCCATCCAATGTCAGATCCTATAGAATCTATTTATGAAATTAAGTTACAGGATTGATAAATATATCTGTGCATGATCAAGTGGCATTTTTAACCAGGTGACAGAAGATAGGCGCCAACGTTGAAATATCAAGATTATTTTTTTAAAACACTCGGTAGATCATGTGACAGTCATTTTGAATGGCTGTCGCATAGAAGTACATGTTAAAATAGATTTACTCTAAAGCTTCTGGATAAAATGGAACTGTTTTTCTCACAAGGCTTTACAAATACTACCAAGCTTCTGTTGTGCTGTTACAAACATATTGCAAGGGAGATCACTATGACAGAAACTGGGTTAATAGATCACTGGATTAGATCCCCTGAAACAAAATTAAAAAAAAAAAAAACTTCACTGCCTAATCGTCTAAATTTTACACCGAAATCGCACCAAGAAAAAAGAGGTATTAAGATTGTTGAGGCTATATAAGTCTTATTTAAAGTAAAACGCAAATACTTCGAAGTAAAGATCCATAGCTTACAAAAAAAAAAAATGCAAATGAGAAACTGCAAATGAGTTGGGGGGGGGGGGGGGGGGAGCTTAATGGTAAAATGAGTAGGACAAATAAAATGTTGGACGAGTCAGCATTTTTTTCAATCTAATCAACAAATTCTCTTTTGTAAAGGTAGAGACATAAAATTTTATCTTCACTTTTTGGAAGCCTTCCAGCAGTTTAAAAATGTAATGATGCCATTTCACATAGATATACCAATGGTAAATGGTAAAACCATCAAAATTCTACACCTATAGAGCTATTGCTCTACATGTTCTTACTGAGTCTAAACTTTGCTTTTTGATAAAACATTCAGTTGCTGTCACAATGCGTAGATCATAATCTACTCGCCATAGTAACTCGGCTTACATTTTTACATTTTCTTTCAACAATAAATGCAAATCTGTACCACAGAGCTTCGAAATATTAAAAGAGATGCAAACGAGAAAGTTTAAGTCAATCTAGTCACAGAAATCAGTCCTTTCCTAAATTATTTGTACAAGCTTATTTGTGGAAAAATTCCATGTATCATACAATTGCTGATCCAAGACAGTGCAGAGGGGACAGATGACGTCACTTCAACAGTGATGGACGAAACGTCAACAAACCGGGTGGTGTTGTGTGTGTGCCGAAAGTTGTAAGGCAATATTAACGATATGTCTCTCTTATATCCATTTCAGACAAGCAAATCAAATACAATTTCGTGTTCTTGCAATAGTCGACATGCGTTCTGTTCATGTATTTTGATCATGAACTTGTGAGGAAAGCTTGTGTCAAGGCTTCCGGGCTTTTTCGCCCCACATCTAGTTCGTCCCAGGAAGTTTTGATAGATTCTGCAGTAAACAATGATAAGAGTCATTCAGAAATTTGAATTACATTTTTGGAAAGGTTATCAGCATTTTATCCCTTTCTCACAACATGTTCAAAAGCCTTCTTTCTCAGGGTTGTTAAAACGGAAAGGATTATACACGTCCAAATTGAAAGAATTTGCTGATGACAAATTTGTCCCTAATGATTGGATTTGCTTGTGAAAGGATACAAAAAATTGTGGCAAAAGAAGGAAATGCTGTTTCTTCTTTTCTCACAATGTCTTCTAAAGCCTTTTTCTTCAGGGTCATTAAAACACAGGATTGTTTGATAATGGATTCATCCACATCTTTTGTCATGAAAATGTTTTGACTTTGTATTGGAAATGCAGTCAAAAAAATAACATTGAAACAACCCCCAGTAGCAGGTTACTGCCAACTGCTACGTACATGTCCTGTCATTCAAATGTTTCTGCTTCTCCCCAAAAATGGCTTGATACGAATAGTGTTAGCAGCCAGAGCAGAGACTATGTGAGCCATGCTCTGTGAAAAGGAGGCTTAACATACCTGTGAAAAGTATTAACTCAATTCAGTCTGCGAAGGCTGACTTGGATCAAAATTAAGTGTGATGTTAAAAAATGTGGCTATTACGGATCCATAAGTATTATGGTATTATGCTTCACAGATGTGCATTAATCCCCTTTTTGCCAGAGTGTGGCATATATATATTTTGGCAATAGTCAAACCTCTTTATACTTAGACTGATAACCTGGATTTTGTGAGCCTCTGTACTGCCAGGTCAAAGAAAAATTAATTATTCTACGTATGCTGTTACATGTGTAAAGTTCACCATTACTCTGTCTTTCAGATGATATATTTGACTTAAGATCAAAGCATCAGCATCAGCTTACATACACCTACACATTTATTAACTCTTTACCAAACAACAAAATTTTAGACTAATCCAAATTGAAAGCAATTGCAGACAACAAATTCAAATGTGACTTAAGACATTAAAATTTGTTTTGGGAAGGGTAGAAAACATTGTGGGACAAGGAGAAAATACTGGTTACCAGCATTTTCTCCTTTTCCCACAATGTTTTTAAAAGGCTCCTTTCTCAGAGTCGTGAAAACCTGGGATTATTTGGTAAAGGGTTATCCCTTTACCACACAATGCCAAATTTTAATGACCCAGTGGGAGATGCCTTTTCAAAACATTGTGAGAAAAGGAGAAAATGCTGATAACCAGCATCTTCTCCTTTTCCCAATGTTTTCTACCCGATCAAAGACAAAGTTCCTCATTTGAGTCACATTTAAATTGTCGTCTGCAAATGCTTTCAATTTGGTCAAGTCTATGTTTTTCTTGTGTGGTAAAGGCTTAAAGGCCCAGTACCAGCCAAAGATAAACAATGGGCGTGTAAAAATGCATTTGAAGTTAATTCATACCTTTTAAATGAATGAAAATTATTCTGAAGATGACAATCTGTTATTGTATGGCAGGTCCAAATGTTAGTTGCTGGCAGAAAAAAAAAATTTCAAAACCAGATACAAAGTAAACAAAAGATAAGAACGAACTAGCAACTTTTGACCTGCATTTAAAATTAATTTTTCTGCCAGTGACTAACATGTAGACCAACTGCAAAATAACAGATTATCAGCTTAACAGCTTCTATACTTTTAAAAGGCATGATTTAAATTTTAAATGCTTTTTAACACATGCAGTGTCTCTTGGCTGCTATTGTGGCTTTAACATTTTTTCCGTATATTTGTAAATTATGAGACCAGAGTTGATATCATGTTATACCTTTACTATACAGCAAAATTTTAGACTTGTCTGTTTTGAAGGAATTTGCAAATGACAGTATTTGTTGGTGAATAGGTAGAAAACATTGTGGGAAAAGGACGAAATTCTGGTTACCAGTATTTTCTCCCTTTTTCCAGAATGTTTTCAGAAGCCTTGTCTCACAGTGTCATTAAAACTTTGGATTGTGTGGTGTATGGTTAAACAAGAAACTGACAAAGGAACAAGATAATTTCATTCTTTCAGAGTCTAAAGTTTACTGAATAAATAAACAACAGCAGGAACAAAGCATCATGTCTGTAAGTGACCCTCTCCTCAAGAAATTGAAAGGTAAGACTATTTTTTTTTTTTGGCGGGGGGGGGGGGGGGGGGGGGAAGGGAACGAGAGGGGGGTTATGTTTCCTCTGACATTTTCCAACTTGAAATCCTTCCATCACAAATCTTTGGTCTATTTTTAACTCTTTACCAGACGACAAAAGTTTTGGACTGGACCAAATTGGAAGCATTTGCAGA
Source organism: Tridacna gigas (assembly GCA_945859785.2). Taxonomy (NCBI): domain Eukaryota; kingdom Metazoa; phylum Mollusca; class Bivalvia; order Cardiida; family Cardiidae; genus Tridacna; species Tridacna gigas. Next base: position 3,242,751 of record OX244030.2, read on the forward strand.
CAACAAATTCAGTGTTGCTAAAATGATGATTTCACCTTTTGATAGCGTAGAAAAAGTTGTGCAAAAAGGAGAAAATGCTGGTTACCAGCATTTTCTCCTTTTCCCACATTGTTTTCAAAAGGCTTCTTTCTCAGGGTCGTTAAAAGTCGGGATTGTGTGGCAAAGGGTTAACCCTTTCACAAACAAGCCCTGGTTTTCACGTGTCTGCAGTACAAGTCTTTTGAAAACACTGTGGGAAAAGGGGAAATTGCTCGTAATGAGCAATTTCTCCTTTTCCCACAGTGTTTTCTACCCTTTTTAGCTCACCTTAGCACAACATGCTAAAGGTGAGCTATTGTGATCGCCCTATGTCCGTCGTCCGTCAACAATTTCTTTAAACATCTTCTTCTCCTAAACCACTGGGCCAATCTTGATGAAACTTGGCAGGGATGTTCCTTGGGTGAAGCTCTACCAAAATTGTTCAAAGAATTGAATTCCACCCACAACTCTGGTTGCCATGGCAACAAAAAGGAAAAAAAAGCAAAATCTTTGAAAATCTTCTTCTCTGAAACTAGAAGGCGCAGAGCTTTGATATTTGGTATGTAGCATCTCCTAGTGGACCTCTACCAAGTTTGTTCATATGATGCCCCTGGGGTCAAAACTGGCCCTGTCCTGGGGGTCACAAGTTTGAGCATAGTCATAAAGAAGGAAAACTTTAAAAATCTTCTTCTCTAAAACTTGAAGGCGTAGAGCTTTGATATTTGGCATGTAGCATCTCCTAGTGGACCTCTACCAAGTTTGTCCATATGATGCCCCTGGGGTCAAAACTGGTCCTCCCCCGGGGGTCACAATTTCCAACATAGGAACAAAGAAGGAAAACTTTAAAAATCTTCTCCTCTAAAACTAGAAGGCATAGAGCTTTGATATTTGGCATGAAGCATCTCCTAGTGGACCTCTACCAAGTTTGTTCATATGATGCCCGGGGGTCACAAGTTTGAACATAGGAACAAAGAGGTGAAACTTTAAAAATCATCTTCTCTGAAACTGGAAGGTGTAGAGCTTTGATATTTGATATTAGTTTGAACATAGGAACAAAGAGGGGAAACTTTAAAAATCATCTTCTCTGAAACTGGAAGGCATAGAGTTTTAATATTTGGTATGTAACATTGCGTAGTGGACCTCTACTAAGTTTGTTCATATGATGCCCCTGGGGTCAAAACTGGCCCTGCCCCGGGGGTCACAAGTTTGAGCATAGCAACAAAGAAGGAAAACTTTAAAAATCTTCTTCTCTGAAACTTGAAGGCGTAGAGCTTTGATATTTGGCATGTAGCATCTTCTAGTGGACCTCTACCAAGTTTGTTCATATGATGCCCCTGGGGTCAAAACTGGCCCTGCCCCGGGGGTCACAATTTCCAACATAGGAACAAAGAAGGAAAACTTTAAAAATCATCTTCTCTAAAACTAGAAGGCATAGAGCTTTGATATATGGCATGAAGCATCTCCTAGTGGACCTCTACCAAATTTGTTCATATGATGCCCTTGGGGTCAAAACTGGCCCTGCCCCGGGGATCACAAGTTTGAACATAGGAACAAAGAGGGGAAACTTTAAAAATCATCTTCTCTGAAACTGGAAGGTGTAGAGCTTTGATATTTGGTATGTAGCATCGCCTATTGGACTTCTACCAGGTTTGTTCATATGATGCCCCTGGGGTCAAAACTGGCCCCGCCCCGGCGGTCACAATTTCCAACATAGGAACAAAGAAGGAAAACTTTAAAAATCTTCTACTCTGAAACAGGAAGGCATGGAGCTTTGATATTTGGTATGTAACATCTTTTAGTGGATCTCTACCAAGTTTCTTCATATGATGCCCTTGGGGCAAAAGTTGGCCCTGCTCCGGGGGTCACAAGTTCGAACATAGGAACAGAGAAGGAAAATTTTAAGAATCATCTTCTCTGAAACTGGAAGGCGTAGAGCTTTGATATTTGGTATGTAGCATCGCCTAGTAGACCTCTACTAAGTTTGTTCATATGATACCCTTGGGGTTTAAAATTGGCCCTGCCCCGGCGGTCACAAGTTCAAACATAGGAACAAAGAAGGAAAACTTTAATTTTTTTTTTTTCTCTTAAATGGGAAGGCATAGAGCTTTGATATTTGGTATGTAGCATCTCCTAGTGGACTTCTACCAAGTTTGTTCCAAGGATGCTGCTTGGGTCAAAACTGGCCAAGCCCCTTGGGTCACAAGTTCGAACATAGGAACAAAGAAGGAAAACTTTAAAATTCTTCTTTTCTGAAACCGAAAGGTGTGGAGCTTTGATATTTGGTATGTTGCATCTCAGAGTGGACCTCTACCAAGTTTGTTCATATGATGCCCCTGGGTCAAAACTGGCCCCACCCCGGGGGTCACAAGTTCGAAGATAGGAACAAAGAAGGAAAACTTTAAATTTCTGTTTCTCTTAAACGGGAAGGTGTAGAGCTTTGATATTTGGTATGTAGCATTTCCTAGTGGACCTCTACCAAGTTTGTTCATATAATGCCCCTGGGTCAAAACTGGCCCAGCCCCGGGGGTCACAAGTTCGAACATAGGAACAGAGAAGGAATACTTTAAAATTCTTCTTTAAAACTTGAAGGCGTAGAGCTTTGATATTTGGTATGTAGTGATTCTCTTCTAAGTTTGTTTGCCCATCTAAGCGCAACAAGTTCATTGAGTTCAAAATTGGGTCATCTTGGGTCATAAACTAGGTCACTAGGTCAAATTAAAGAAATACCTTGGCACTCTCGAGGCCACATTATTTGCTCAATTGCCTTGAAAATTAGTTAGAAAGTTTGTCTTTATAAAGTCTCACATAAGATGAATTTGGGTCAACTTGGGTCATAAACTAGTTCACTGGGTCAAATTAAAGAAATACCTTATTTGCACTCTGGAGGCCACATTTATTGCCCAAATGACCTGAAATTTGGCCAGAATGTTTGTCTTGATGAAATACCAGATGAGTTTGGATTTGGTTCACCTGGAACCATAAACTAGGTCACTAGGTCAAAATAAAGAAATACCTTATGGGCATTCTAGAGGCCACATTATTTGCTTAATTGCCTTGAAAATTGGTCAGAATGTTTGTCTTTGTAAAATCTCACATAAGTCTGAATTTGGGTCAACTGGGGTCATAAACTATTTCACTTGGTCAAATTAAAGAAATAGCTAGTGGGCACTCTAGAGGCCACATTTATTATTCATTTGATTTGAAAATTGGTTAAAATGTTTCTTTTGATATAGTCAAAGACCAGTTCAAATTTGGGTCACCTGGGGTCATAATCTAGGTCACTAGGTCAAATTAAAGAAATATCTTTAGGGCACTCGAGGCCACATTTTTTGCTCAATTGACTTGAAAATTGGTCAGAATGTTTGTCTTCATGAAATATGAGTTTGAAATTGGGTCACCTGCGGTCAAAAACTAGGTCACATGGTCAAATTAAAGAAAAACCTTTAAGGCACTCTACTTAGGTGAGCGACCCAGGGCCATCATGGCCCTCTTGTTGAGAACTCCCTGCCATTTTCATCAAATTTAAAATTGTCGTCTGAAAACTCTTTCAATTTGGACCAGTCCAAAATTTGTCGCTTGGGAAAGGGTTAAAGAACTTGAGCTCGTGATTATACTGAAAGAGTTACATTCATTGGATAAGCGGAAAGAAAATCCAAAACTTAGACCGTTATTTGAACTTCAAAAGTTTAGGAATGACATTATAGGGCGTTTTAACTCTTTACCAAATGACAAAATTTTTTACCTGTCCAAATTAACCATTTACCACACAGTCCTGAAATTTAACAACCCTGAAGAAAAAAACCTTTTGAAAACATTGTGGGAAAAGAAGAAAACGCCGGTTAATTCTATTGTTTGGTCAAGATTTCAAATGTTCAAGCTTTCTGAATTTTCAATATTTCGCTTTGATTCATAGAGAAATATTGTTTTACAGCTTTTGTTCTTGCCTTGAGATCGAAAGATGAAATTGTTACTGACAGCCACAATCTACTCAAACCATTGTGTGAGAACTTGGAACAGATCTTCCAAAAAGGACTGAAATGTGAGTACAGTCTAATGTTTTATAACCCTTTACCAAACAGTCCTAAGTCATCGCAACCTGAAGATTGATTGATTGATTGATTGATTGATTGAGTAGTGTTTAACACTGCGCTCAACATTATTTCAGATATATCATAGCCACAGCTCACATATTCATGTACTGTATATCCTGGGTTTTACCAGTGCTAGGCAAGGTTTCTGAGTCGTCTTGCCCAAGGACGCTCCCAGGAAAAACGCAGTGCTTCCAGTGAGGCTTGAACCCAGGGCCTCTAGGTTACGAGTTTTGCACTTTACCACTGAGCCAGGACCCCTCAGTGCGGGCATTTTCTCCTTTTCCTACAATGTTTTCTACACTTCCAAAGACAAATCCCACCACTGAAGCCACTTTTGATTTGGTGTCTACCAGTCCTGTCAATTTGGACAGGTCTGGAATTTTTGTTATCTGGTGAGGAGTTGACCTTTTACCAAACAAATAGTATTACACTGGTCTAAATTCAAATGTCCAGAAAAGGTAGAACTTTACCAGTATTTTCTCCATTTCCCACAATGTTTTGAAAAGCGTTCGTTCTCAGGCTTGTTAAAATATTGGGTTGTTTGGTAAAGGGTTAAACTAGATTTTGACCGAATTTATTTTTGAGAAGAGAAAGCTGATATTTTGTAAAGAAAAGTCATAGGATGTGACTGTAACCTTAGTTTGCATTAAAAAAAAACAAAGGTCCCTGGTTGGACTCAAACCCACAACCTTCAAAATCATAGCGACTCTTACCAACTGTGTTATGGAGCCACTGGTTGTTCACCTTCTTAAAAAAATGTATTTTGTCCCTTCTTATGCAATAATGATTATGCTGTTAAAGATACATCTTTAAGAATGTTTATAGTGTCATAAAATAAAGATGAAATGGGTTAAAACCTATATGAAAACAAGTAAAGATGTATCTTTAACCCTTTACCACACTTTCCCGACTTTTAACGACCCTAAGGAAGATGGCTTTTGAAAACATTGTGGGAAAAGGAGAAAATGCTGGTAACCAGCATTTTCTCCTTTTCCCACACTGTTTTCTACCCTTCAGTGTTTCATAAGGCTTCAATAGCAGGTGTGGTAAAGGGTTAATGTTAGCCCAAAATAGGTAACCATTTACATCCCTCCTAACATTGTTTGCTTACTTGCAGCGACCTCCTCATGGCTCGGTAAGATGTCTTCCGAATATTGGACATGGATTGGCAAACTGCCTTCTGTACAGCCTTTACTAAGGTAGGTACAATTTGCATGGAGTAACAGTGCCTCCTGAACTTGCAAATTAGGTGCAGATGACATTAATTCTATACCAAACGACAACCTCTTAGACTTGTCAAAATTGAAAGTATTTGCAGAAGACAAATTAAAGGTGGCTTGAATGATCGAATTTGTCTATGTAAGGGTAGAATATGTGGTGGCAAAAGGAGAAAATGCTGGCTAGCAGTATTTTCTCCTTTCCCTACAATTATTTCAAACAGCTTTTTCCTCAGAGTCCTTTAAACCTTTGGATTGTGTGGCATTACCTTTCTTAATTTCTACTTTTTCAAGATCTTTAGTGAGCACAGAGTGCTCAAGCTGAGCTTTTGTGATATATAGCCTACTGTCTGTCCTGCATCCTGTGTTGTGCATCATTGAAGGCAAGCCCAGAGGCACAGTCTGCAGCATACAGGACTTGAGACCAAGGGTCGCCGGTTCGAATATCCAGCTTAGCATATTCCTTTCTGAGGATTGATGACAGTCGTTGCGACAGGGTTCATTTCTCTCTCACTGCTGATCATTGTTTTACTGTTAGATGAAGGCTGCATGGGAAAGAAACCAATGACTTGGGAAGAATATTGTGCAAAGTACTGGTTAAAGAAAACTCGAGGATAGCATAGATACGGTAGGTGCAGTGGCTGCCATGATATAACTGAAATTATGTTGAAAATAGTGTTAACCCTTTACTGCACAATGCTGCTTTTTAACGACCCTGGGAAAGAAGCCTTTTGAAAACATTGTGGGAAAAGGAGAAAGTGCTGGTAACCAGAATTTTGCCCTTTTTCCACAATGTTTCTACCCTATCAAAGAGAAATTGCACCATTTGAGCCATATTGAAGTTGTCATCTACAAATATTTTTTATTTGGACAAGTGTAAAATTTTGTTGTCTGGTAAAGGGTTAAACATCATACAAACAAAGCATCCTTGAAATTACTTGCAGACACTGTGAAGACTGTACAGTCCATTCTTTTGTGATATAGTCAAACAAGCCTGGAAAGTGCAATGTTTGTTTGTTTGTTTGTTTGTTTGTTTGGTTTTTTTTTTTTTCTTTTGTTTCCTGACTGAAAAATGCCCATTGCAATTATGTGGCCTTCAGATGGTTTATCATTTCTATTATTTTGTTCTTTCAGATTGCCTCCCATGTTGACCATGAATTTAAGTGCTATAAAAAGGAACAAAAAGGTAAAAGATTTTTGTACAAAGTCAAAACATCTGGAGAATGGAGTATTATTTTGGCCCTTTACCAAACAGTCCCAAGTTTTAACTACTACAAGAAAGAAGGCTTTAGAAAACATTACGGGGAAAAAGCTGGTAACCAGCATTTTCTCCATTTTTCTACCCTTTCTTAGACTTCTTACAAAGTTTGGCCACATTTAGTTTGTCGTCTGCAAATGCTTTCAAATTGGACAAGGCCAAATATTTGTTGTTGGGTAAAGAGTTAAGGTCCTAGGGTACTTAATTTTTCTTTTCTTGGACTGATTTCAAATTTTCTGAGGTAGGATATTTGGCGTGCAACACATGAAAAGGGGTCTTCGGACATATGCGTAAAGTGTCGTCCCGGATTAGCCTGCGCAGTCCGCGCAGGCTAATCCGAGACGGCACTTTACGACTACATAAGATTTTTTCATACAATAGACTTTCGTGAAACAGAAAATCATACAAAAATGGTCACTGTCGTCTTGGATTAGTCACAGGCTGCACAGGCTGATCTGGGACGACACAGTTTTACGCATATGTCTGAAGGCCCCTTTCCGTGTGTTGCGCGCCATTTGAGAGCAGGATGGAGGTTTAATCCTTCACCACATGACTTCAACTTTTAACAACTGTGAGAAAGATGCCTGTTAAAAACATTATGGGAAAAGGAGAAAATGCCAGTAAGCAGCATTTTCTCCTTTACCAACAATGTTTTCAAAAGGCCTTCATCATTTTTGCACCATATAATTTGTCATGGGCAAATGGTTTCAATATGGACAAGTCTTAAATTTTATTAGAACAGGATGTGACACAGAAATGAATCAAAATACATGTAGATGTGGTTATGGGTTTTCAAATGAAAGACAGCCAAAGTGTAATCATGGAAAATATTTGTGGTTATATTAGGTTCATTTATTTTTGTAGACGACGAGCCCCAGTAGCTTAGTTGGTACTTTACAGGACTTGAGAACAGGGGGCCGGCCAATTTCTTTCCGATAATTGATGATAGTCATTGCGACAGGATTCATTCCTCTCTCACCACTGACCATTGTTTCGATGATGTTTATGTGGGAAAGCAGCCAGTGGCTTGGAAAGAATATTGTGTGGAGTACTGGTAAAAGAAACTCCAGGAAAGCATGGATAGGTGCACAGGCCACCATGATATAACTGAAATAATGTTGAAAACTGTGTTAAACACGATACAATCAATCAATCATTATTTTTGTAGACACAGACAAATAAAGGTAGAGGACGATTGTTACTGAGATGTGCTTTGTCAAAGAAATTCCTCATCGATATTATCCAGGTGCTTGTAAAAAATCCACAACTTGCCTATGTAAGTTCATACAGTTTTAGTACAAAGGAACCTTTTATAAAACAAACTGGGCTTGTTCTCAAATCCTATGTTGACCTAACATTTCAGACTCAACTTGGTGAAATATAAGGACTTAAATTGCAAAGATGGCCCTAAAACTTACCGACAGAAAATACATCCTACAAGTAAAAGATGGATGTTCCATATTACTTGGATCTTTGAAATTTTTTTACCCATATTTCGCAGGGTTTAGCATTATCACATGACTATAACTCTTTACCAAACGACAAAAGTTTAGGCATGTCCAGATTGAAAGCAATTGCAAATTATGATCTCTGTCCTTGACAGGGTAGAGAAAAATTGTGAGAAAAGGAGAAAATGCTGGTAAAGGTTTGAAAACACCATTTTAAAATTTTGAATTTTCAACATGAATTCAGCTTGATTACTACTGGACATAGATTTATGTGTGAAAAATTGTGAATAGAAGGAAAAACTGCCCAATATAAGCATTTTCTTCTATTGATACAATGTTTTCAAAAGTTGTCTGTTTGAAGATTAAAATAAAAAAAGCCTGCAGAAGCATATGTGTTAATTTGAAAAGGACACAGATACAAGCTGAGAAGTGTTTTATTCTCCTTACTATTATGTTCCATTTACAGCAATGGTATCATGAAAATGACTCCATTCTTGGAAATGAAATCCTTAGAGGTAGGTGAAACATCTTCGGTAGTACTGTAACATAGATTTTAGATTCTGTGCCGCTTAACCCTTTACCACACAGTCCCAAGGCTTAACAGCCCTGTGGGAGAGAGCTTTTGAAAATATTGTGAGAAAAGAAGAAAATGCTGGTAACCAGCATTTTCTCCTTTTCTCTCAACGTATTCTACCTGTCACTGAACTTCACTTCATTTGAACCACTTTCCAATTTCTAGTCTGCAGATGCTGTCAATTTAGAAGAGACTGGCATTTTATTTTTTGTATAGAATTAAGACACATCGCATACATCTGCAGACAACACTGAGAAGTATTATTTGTCTTGATATAGAATTATTATAAGCCATATCCAGTAGATGATATCAGTACTATTTCAGTGCCTGAACACTAAAAGTGATATCTTTGCCAGTGGTACATGTATTATGTATTTTCATGTCACATGCTATTCAACTGCACAATTTTGTTGTTGTTTTGAACCCAATGTTCTCTTGGCCAACTGTCACTCTGAAAGCAGGTCAGAACTTCCTAAGCTGTAATTCAATATTCTCTTGCTAACCTTTACCACACTCTGTACATGTACTAGGAGACAAAATTTTGGACTTTAAATTAAGACATCGGATTAAACCTTCCTGAACTATGGATTATTATGGGAAATGGATAAAATGCTGGTTATCATTTTCTCCATTTCCTGTGGATTTTTCGAAGGCCCTCTCTCTTCAGGATCGTAAAAACATAGGGTTGTTTGGTAAAGGGTTGACCAATATGGTCATGATTAACCCTTTACCACACAATCCTGACTTTTAACAACCCTGACAAAGCAACCTTTTGAAAACATTGTGGGAAAAGGAGAAAATGCTGGTAACCAGCGTTTTCCCCATTTCCCACAATGTTTTTAACCCTATCAAAGACAGAAATCATCATTTTAGCCACATTTTAATTGTCGTCTGCTAATGCTTTCAATTTGGTCCGGTCAAAATTTTGTCGTTTGGTAAAGAGTTAAATGGAAATTGCCTAATCCGACTTACATGTTCTAAACTATGAATATAACTGAGTGAATAGCACGTAAGAAAAGACTTTTTTTTTCTGCAGAAATTCTCCTGTCTTTGCTGTATGAACTGAAAGAAGTGCAATTTAGTCTTCAAGTCAAGGTATGATTTGTTAGTTTTCTGTTCCTTGGAATAACTTACGTTGAAAGAATCATTTAGGCTGTCACAGTATTGTTCAATAAACACTCATTACATATTATTATTATTTATTATTATTATTAGTAGTATTATTATTATCATCATCATCATTATTATCATCATCATCATTATTATTATTATTAAAACTCTTGAACAGAAATTTTTACAAGAGTTGTGGAAGATTAAGCATTTGACATGTAGTGCACGAAAGGTAGAGACGTATTCCTGATAGGACAATAAGTTTGCCTGTTTGTTGGCTTTTCTTTTTCAATAGAGAGATTTGAATAATGAACTTGGGGTCCAGCATTGCTCCCTGGTAAAGCATAGGACTCGTTACCTGGAGGCCCCAGGTTTGAGCCTCACTGGATCTACTGGTTTTTTTTGTGGGAGTGTCCTTGGGCAAGACACTTCAGAGCCCCAGCCTAGTACATGTACTGGTGAAAGCCAGGAAATACAGGAATGTGTGAGCTCTCACCGTGATATGACTGGAATAATGTTGAAAGTAACATAAACCATAATTCAACCAATCATCAATCAGTAATGAACTTTGTCACTTTCGCTGTCAATAAATGATGAATCTTTTCAGTATCAGTGTATTCATGTAACACTATTCTCAGTAATGTCAATACTTTACTATGTGCCCAAGAAAACATTTTCGTTGATTTACTTGTTATCTCCAGAAACAATTGAGGGCCGCTCTCGCAAAATTGGATTTAACCCTTTACCACACAATCCCGAGTTTTAAGGACTCTGAGGAAGAAGCCTTTTGAAAATATTGCGGGAAAAGGAGAAAATGCTGGTAACCAGCATTTTCTCCTTTTCCCACAGTGTTTTTTACCCTATCAAGGACAAAAATCATCATTCTGGTCACCTTCAATTTGACATCTGCAAATGCTTTTAATTTGGACCTGTCCAAAATTTTGTCATCAGGTAAAGAGTTAAAGTGGTCCTTTGACTTGCAGAAAATTTAACAATAGTAAAAAGTTTCATCCCAAGTCAACCAGTGCGGCTTGTACATGCTGCCATTAGTCGATAGATTTTGCAGAGGTGTTAAATTCCCTTTTCACAAAGCATGATCCACACTGACAATTTCCTTGTTAAACATGACAGTGAGTGAAAAAATTGTGGCCAAATAGGAAATTGCTTATAGGAAATTTCTCATTTTACTGCAATGTTTTTAAAAGGGACATGCTGCAAAACATTTGTTAATTTTGTGGTCTGACATCAGTTATAAAAAATTAGATTTTATTGATTTTCTTTGTTTTTTTTTTTTTAGAATTCCAGCTTTCTAGATATATCCTGGGATTTACCAGTAAGTAACTTCCAACTGTTTAAGTCTTTCCCAAACGACAAATTTTGGACTGGTCCAAATTGAAAGAGTTTGCAGACGACAATTTGAAATTTGATGAAAATGGCAGAAAGTTCTCAAAAAGGGTAGAAAACACTGTGGGAAAAGGAGAAATTGCTCGTTACGAGCAATTTCTCCTTTTCCCACAGTGTTTTCGAAAGACTTGTGCTGCAGACATGTGAAAACTAGGGCTTGTTTGGGAAAGGGTTAAGTCTTTCCCAAACGACAAAATTTTGGACCAGACCAAATTGAAAGCACTTGCAGGCAACAAAATAAATGAGCCATGCTCTGTGAAAAGGGGGCTTAATGCATCTGCGAAAAGCATTGACCCAAGTCAGCCTGCGCTGTCGGTGCAGGCTGACCTGGGCCGAAACTTTTCACTGTTGGTCAATTTTCTGTATGTCTTGGGATAGTCTACCTCATGATTAAGGTGGCTATTTAAAAAAAATGTTGACATTATGGATCCATAATTATGTGATGGCTTGCTTGGTATAATGCATCACAGAGATGTATTAAGACACTTTTTGCCAGAGCATGGCTCAAACATTTTCTTCTCTTTGAAAGATAACCCCAATTATTTGAGCCATAATTAATTAATTGCAAATACTTTCAATTAAGATAGGTCTAAAATTTTGTTGTTTGGAAAAGGGAAAACTCTTTAACTTGACTTCATTTCATTTTGATTACCTGGATTTTGATGTGTACTTTGAACCCTTATTGAGAAACATTTGAAAGAAATGCACAGTAATATTCTCTTAAGCCTTTACTGCACAGTGCCACCTTTTAACAACCCTGGGAAAGAAGCCTTTTGAAAACATTGTGGGAAAAGGAGAAAACGCTGGTAACCAGCATTTTCTCCTTTTCCCACAATGTTTTCTGCTCTATTAAAGAGAAATTGCACCATTTGAGCCATATGGAAATTGTCATCTGCAAATGCTTTCAATTTGGACAAGGCTAAAATTTTGTCATCTGGTAAACAGGTAAAGGGTTTACCACATTGTGTCAATACCTATGCGCAGATATTAGAAAAATTATTGTGGCAGGTGGAAAAATTTCATGCTCTGATAATTCTGGCTTGGCTGTTTTTGAGAAAACATCAGGATATTGAGATAGCCCTATGGAGGTCTGCATCATCATCATGTAAAAAGTATGACACTTTCTCATATCTTTATTATTATTGAAGATATTGATGTCAAACCTGGGCTAGTTCTAGACTATAAACAGAGAACCCCTTAACAGAGGGGCAGGAAACCCTTAGAATATTTTTGATAGAGTTATGCCCCCCTTTCAACCTACAATTTTCACTGAGAAAAACATCTGTAGCCAAGCATTGGTACCTGTATGCCATGTTCTATTTACATTTGGCTATATATCTCCAAGAAGTAATCTATCTCCAGTGCGTCATCTAAAGGAAAAGATTTGGATGTTTTTTTGTGTCAGAGGAAACGTTAATTTGACTAAATGTAAAGAGTCTATTTATTCCCTTTCATAGGTCTACAAGTACTACGAGTTTGTTCCATCAGAAGATTTGGGACTTGATATCAGGTAAGTATGATTGGTTAAACCCTTTGCCAAACGACAAAAATCTTAAACTGGTTCAAATTCAAAGCATTTGCAGATGACAAAAAAATTGTGACTCAAAAATTGAACTTTGTTTTTGGAAGGGTAGACAACACTGAAAACATTGTGGGAAAAGGAGAGATTGCTGGTTACCAGCATTTTCTCCTTTTCCCACAAAGTTTTCAAAAGGCTTTTTCTTCAAGGTTGTTAAAACCCAGGATTGTGTGGTAAAGGGTTACCTCTTTACCAATCGACATATTTTGGACCTGGCCAATTTGAAAGCATTTGCAGACAACGATTTCAATCTGGCTAAAATAATGTGATTTTTCTTTGATAGGGTAGAAAACATGGTGGGAAAAGGAGAAAATGCTGGTTACCAGCATTTTCTCCTTTTCCTACAATGTTTTCAAAAGGCTTCTTCCTCAGGGTCGTTAAAAGTCGGCATTGTGTGGTAAAGGGTTAACTCTTTACCACACGACAAAATTTTAAACCCATCCAATTTGAAAGCATTTGTTGACGACAATTTCAATGTGGCTAAAATAATGTGATTTTTCTTTGATAGGGTAGAAAACATTGTGGGAAAAGGAGAAAATGCTGGTTACCAGCATTTTCTCCTTTTCCTACAATGTTTTCAAAAGGCTTCTTCCTCAGGGTCATTAAAAGTCGGCATTGTGTGGTAAAGGGTTAACTCTTTACCACACGACAAAATTTTAAACCCGTCTAGTTTGAAAGCATTTGCTGACAACAATTTCAATCTGGCTAAAATAATGTAATTTTTCTTTGATAAGGTAGAAAACATTGTGGGAAAAGGAGAAAATGCTGGTTACCAGCATTTTCTCCTTTTCCCACAATGTTTTCAAAAGGCTTCTTCCTCAGGGTCGTTAAAAGTCGGCATTGTGTGGTAAAGGGTTAACTCTTTACTACATAGTCCCAAGTTTTAATATCTCTAATGGAGAGGGCTTTTGAAAACACTGTGGTAAAAAGAGAAAATGCTGGTTACCAGCATTTTCTTTTTTTACCATGATGTTTTCAAAAGGCCTCTTTCTCAAGATCATTAAAACCCAGGATTGTTTGGTAAAAGGTTAATATTACCAACGAGAAAAGAGCAAGCACCAAAGTCATCTGTCTGCCTATTGGTCCACCATAAAATCAAGATTCATTGATAGAATGATGGAAAATATTTCACAATTCAACACTTGTGAAATATTTGATACTAGATGATAAAATTTCAGAATTGAAAGCATTGGCAGATGGCATTGTATGTTTTTAAAATGATTGAATTTGCTTTGAAATATGGAAAACATTGTGGGAAAAGGACAAAATGCTGGTTACCAGCTGGTAATGCTGGTTACCAGCATTTTGTCCTTTTCTGACAGTCTTTTCAAAAGCTTTTTTCTTCAGAGTTGTTAAAAAGTTGTTAAAAGTAGGGATTTTATGGTAAATAGTTAACACAGACAACTATTATGAAAACTTTGATTTTAAAACTCAAAATTTTGATTGTTTTTAACCCAGATGGCTGCTGTACACAAGTGATGGCAAATACAGGATTTTACTCTGTAGTCTTACCAGACATATCATACAATTGTATTCAGAGAAATAGAAATGATATTTTCCAAGTGAGATGTTGTAATTATTTTTTCCCACATTTTGTATTTAATACAGTACAGTACACATTATCATTATTTTTCTCCCACATTTTGTATATAAAACAGGACAGTAAAAGGCTTTCCTTTGGTTACACAAGTTGATCCAACAAGTATAGCTGGAGAAGATGTGAGTAATTTTATTCGGTATTCATAACAGGTTTCTTTAAATATTAGTAATTATTATTCTGTCAGTTGGACTTAGAACATAAAATTATTTGTAAGTGTCTTTTTTTGAAAATAATGTCAAAGGTAGAATTAATTGTCTAGGTAGCATAATGTGATACATATGGAATATTACGATGTAGTAACTTTCCTGGTGTTTGTATCTAATTCGATCAGTGTGAGAAAATTTGATATCACGCAAGATGGAAGGTCGAGCGAGATGTCAAAATTTTCTTATGCAACGAGAAGTAAATACAAGCATCAGGAAAGTTACTACAATGTAATATTCCTTTTACTATATACCTACAACTTTCAATGACAAAATTTTGCATTTATTGACTTGTAATTCGTAAACCAGTAAGCAAAATAAAACAAATAATGGTGTAATTACTAGTTACTTCGTTTTTATTAATTGCAGATAAATATCATTGCATAAATTTTGACCAATCAAATTGCAAATCAGTGTGTATTCTTTCTGCAAATGAGTTACATTATCATATCATAATTGGAACCATATTTCACAGTGTGTAGATACAGATTTATTTTTTCCAGTCGTATGTTATTTTATCCGCTTGCAATGCATGTATTTAAGCCGGAAAATTTTCAGGTATATAATAAAAGTCAATCTTAATGAGTGAACAAGTTTATTTTTCATTATGGAGGTAATTTTGTTTAGAGAGAAAAAACTGTTTAGCTACACATTTACAACCTAATACTCATACTAGCAGACCTCCAGATAAGAGGGAGTGATAGTATTCTAAATCCATTATTTCTTTTCCAAACCCTATGTTGTGGGTACTCATTAGAATCATCTCGATGAGAGGATTCTAATGAGTACCCATAACATAGGGTTAACTCTTTACCAAACGACCAAATCTTAGACAAGTCCAAATTGAAAGCATTTGCAGACAACAAAATAAATTTGAATGAAAAATTGAAATTTGTTTTGGGAAGGGTAGAAAACATTGTGAGAAAAGGAGAAAATGCTGGTTACCAGCATTTTCTCCTTTTCTCACAATGTTTTTAAAAGGCTTCTTTGTCAGGGATTGTGTGGTAAAGGGTTAAGTGGAGAGTGAATATAATATTTTTCAATTTTGAAATCAAAATTACTCCCTCTCTCTGGGGCTCTCTACTAGAGAATGTCTTGTTTTCAGATTGATAAAACTACATTTTTTTGTAAACTTGAGCACAACTTTTATGATCAAGAAGTAATTGATTGTGTTATATGGTCGAAAGTTTAACACATTAGTTGTGACACTTGCTTTCTTAAATCTCTCAAATTAAAGTTTGGGTTAACAGTAAATATGTCGATAAAAATTATCTTTCAGGGAAAGATAGAAGTGGGAGATGTATTGGATGAAATGTGTGGAGAATGTCTCAAAGGTGTTGGAAAAAGTGGGGTGAGTTCCTATGGGCAGTCCCGTGTTTTTATGACCTTGAGGAAGAAGCCATTCAAAAACATTGTTAAAATAGGAGAAAATGGTTATTCCAGATAAAATGCTGATACCAGATGGGTCTAAATTGAAAGAGTTCAACCCTTTTACCACAAAATGCCGGGTTTTAACTACCAAGAGGAAGACAACTTTTGAAAACTTATTGGGAAAAGGAGTAATTTCTCCTTTTCCTGCAATTCTTCTACGCTTCCAAAATCAATTTTGAGTTTTTGATTTATACTTATTTTGTCGTCTGCAAGCGCTTTCAGTTTGGACAAGTCTGAAATTTTTGTTGTTTGGTAAAGAAATAAGATTGATTGATTGATTGTATGGTGTTTAATGCCGTTTTCAACATTATTTCAGTTATATCACAGCGGCCAGTGCACCTATCCATGCTTTCCTGAAGTTTCTTTTACAAGTACTCCATACAATATTCTTTCCAAGCCACTGGCTGCTTTCCCATATAACCATAGTCAAAACAATGGTCAGCGGTGAGAGAGGAATGAATCCTGTCACAATGACTATCATCAATCCTCGGAAAGAAGTTGGCTGAGCTTGGCCAAGCTGGGAATCGAACCAGTGACCCCTGGTTATCAAGTCCTCTTCGCTACCGACTGAGCTACCATGACATGGTGGTAAAGAATTAAGTCAACAAATTATATGTCTCTCAAATGTTGAGATTTTTCTTAGAAATGGGTAGAAAACAGTGTGGAAAAAAAGAGGAAATGGTTGCTAGTATTTGCTCCTTTTCCAATCATGGTTTAAAATCTATCTTCTCCAGAGAAGCTTGAACATAGGATTGTGTAGTGAAGGGTTAAGGTCACATTAACCCTTTACCACACAACAAAATTTTACACTTGTCCAAAATGAAAGCATTTGCAGACCACAAATTAGATATGGCTCATATGGTGAGACTTGTCTGTAAAAGGACAGAAAACATTGTGGGAAATGGAGAAAATGCTGGTAACCAATGTTTCCTACCCTTTCAAAGACAACTTTTAATTTTTAAGCCACTTTGATTTTGTCATCTGCAAATGCTTTCAATTCGACATATCTAAAACTTTATCGTTTGGTGAAGAGTTAATTGTCTTCCACAGATCTACTTTATCTATAACCAGTATGAAGGACAGCCCATACAGATAGGCATTATTAAGGTAAGCTATGTAGAGTATCATACACACAAGTCAAACATTGATCATATGCAGAGCTCCAGATAGAGGAAGTGATTTTGATTTCAAAATTGAAAATATTAATAACTCCACAGTAAAACCCTATGTTATGGGTACTCATTAGAATCGTCTCATCGAGACGATTCTAATGAGTACCCACAACATAGGGTTTGGAAGAGAAATGATGGATTTAGAATGCCATCACTCCCCGATATCTGGAGCTCTGATTATATGTGTGCAATACTAGAAAGTCATATTTATGAAAATCTCTGCCAGAGATAATGTGGCTGAAGTTAAGTAAATCTTGTAAACTGGGACTTAAGAGGTCCCGGGAAATAAGCTATCTCTTTATCGGAAGACAAAAGTTTAGACTTTTCCAAATGGAAAGTAAATGATTGTGAAGATGACATTCTGTTATAGTATGGTCGGTCCAGGTTTTAGTCTCTGGCTGAAAAAAGAAATTTAATACCAGGTAAAAAGTAAACAAATGATAGAGGGACTGGGCAAGTTTTTACCAAACCACATAATTATGGACTAGACCAAGTTCAAAGCAATTGCAGACAACAAATTGAATGTACCCGGTAGCTTAAATGTTGGTTTCTGTCCATGACAGAATACAATACATGGTGGAAAACAGAGAAAAAGTACATTTTCTGATATCCATTTTATTACTGAAGATATTTACTTCAAACGCAGGCTTATTATTAACCCTTCAAGCACCTTTTACAACTATAGCTGCCTTTGTGCCCAGTGTAGATCAAGATCAGACTGCACAAAATATTTGATCTTTGATCTACTCTGTCCACTTTTGCTGAGATACTGAAGACTAAAGCCATCATAATATTGTAATTATTTCGGTCTTATTTTTGAACTTAGAATGTCCATTTGGTTTATTCGGCACTCTAAGAGTTAATCCTTTCCCAAATGGCAGAATTCGGACTAGACCGAAATGAAAGCATTTACAGACGACAAATTAAATGTATCTCAAATGATGATTTCTGTCTTTGATAGGCTAGAAAATATTGTGGGAAAAGGAGAAAATGCTGGTTACCAACATATCCTCATTTTCCCACAATATTTTCATAAGCCTTCTTTTTCAGGGTCCTTAAAGCTCAGGATTGTGTGGTAAAGGGTTAATTGTCAAAAAAGGGAACTCATACCAGCATAGGAATATTTTTAGCGCTGTTTTCAACACCTGTTTAGCTCGTCTGTTTTCAAAGAAAACAGCAAGGTATTGTCATAACTCTGGTGTCGTCATCTGTGTTGTCGTCTGCATCTTGCAAAAACTTTGACATTTCATAATATCTCTGTCTGTACTAAAGATATTTACTTCAACCTGGGAGTAGTTGTTGACTGCCAAAAGTAGAACCCATATAACAGGGGCAGGTAACCATCAAAATATTTTTGACACAATTATGCCCCTTTTTCAATTTTGAAATTTCACTGGAAAGCAACTGTAGCTGAGCATTGGCACCTGCATGTTCATGTTTGTCTGAAAAGCAAAGGCAGCCAAGGTTTGGCACCAGCTGAGCATGTGGTGCTTTTATTATTTTTAAATAAATATTGTTTGGTGAGATCAATAATAATGATCATTATCTACATTTGTCCTTTTGTCATACTGTAGGGTCAAACAGAGGATGGTAACAGGTATGGCCACATTGCTGGACTAATGGAGCGTGCCAAACTGGGCGATGTATCACCCACAAGCCCAACATCACCCACTAGCCAATCTTCATTCTCATTGGACGAGGACAGACTGCCTCCAGATGCACAACTTCCTGAAGAGATTGAAGATGAGGTCCCAGTCTATGATTCTGAAGGGAGGTAAGATTTGTGGTTTGTTTTTTTTTTCATTCTAACATGTGTAACTCTCATATCTAAATACATAATATTAACCCTTTACAAGATGGGAAAATTTTAGACTGGTCCAATTTGAGAGCATTTGCAGACAATAAATTAAATGTTGCTAAAATGATGTTTTCTGTCTTTGATGGGGCAGAAAACATTATGGGAAAAGGAGAAAATATTGGTTATCAGCATTTTCTCCTTTTCCCATAATGTTTTCAAAAGGCTTCTCTTTCAGGGTCATTAAAAGTAAGGATTGCATGGTAAAGAGTTAAAGTGCCTTTTACAACTATAGTTGCCTTTGCAGTAATGTAGATGAAGATAAGACTGCACAAAGTGTGCAGTCTGGTCTTTGATTTACACACTTCAATTTGCTTGCATGAGACCAGGGAGTCGTTGGTTCAAAGCCAAAGCTGGGCAAGGATTGATGAAAGTCATTGCAGCAGGATTCATTCCTTTTACATCGTTTTTCATTGTTTTGATGACGGTTATTTGGGAAAGCAGCCAGTGGCTTGGGAAGAATATTGTGTGAAGTACTGGTAAAGGAAAACTCGAGGAAAGCATGGATAGGTGCACTTGCTGTTGCTATATAACCAAAAAAATGGTGAAAATAGTGTTAAATGCCTTTCAGACCAGGGGTGTGGAAATCTTAGAAATTTCTACTCGTCCGCAGACAAGTAAATTACAAAAATCTACTTGTCCACCAGTGTTGCTCACTTGTCCAAAACAAAATGATTTTAATTAAAAGGTACACGTAAAGTGACATGTCTGCAACATGGAGATACTCTCGACAAACGTTGAAAAATATTGTTACGATCGTCTGCATTCAACCATGGGAATTCTTTCAAGCACGCCTTGTTGAAAAAAATGTTTTTGTCATATTTCTTGCCACGGTCCGCTTTACGTTTGGAGCCGCCAAATGGTTCGGAGTCTTAGATTCCCACTTCCGTTTGCATCGAAAATTTGATTAAAAAAAAAAACATTTTCTCCGATTTTACGCACCAACTGATCGCTGAATCGAAAACTTTTGAATATTGAGACAGCTTCCGGCAGATGTGTTAAATCACGGCCCATTTCGGACCGAAGCTGTTTAAATCAGATTAAAGGCTAAAATTTTCACTCGTGCGACATTGTCATCAAAGATCTCTGAATCGGTGCTAAAATTATACCAATAAAATTATTTTAATCCTTAATGATGATCTTGAAGGTGTTTACACATTTTCAAAAAAAGTGACGTGTAACAACAGCCACATATTTTACTGATTTTGTCTAATGTGGGTTTCCAGAAATCAGGGATCATCTCAAGACACTGTAAATCATTCAAAATGTCATTTGGTACGAAGTGAGAGCATACGTATTTCCCTGGATATGTATATACAACAGATTTTTGTTTCAAAATTTTCCTCATATTTTCAACTTGTCTGCCGACAACTAGACTGAAAAAATTCACTTGTCCGACACTGAATTTTCCCGTGTCGGACGAGTCGGGCATAGTATTTCCACACCCCTGCAGACAAAACAAACGATTGTACCACAGGCCCTTTCTAACACCACACCAAATGATTCAGTCTGTTTCACAACCCTGAGGAGGATGGCTTTTGGAAATATTGTTTGAAAAGGAGAAAATGCTGGTAACCTGCACTTACTCTATTTCAAACGATGGTTTCTACTACTGCTTTAAATTATGGACAGGTAAGAATGTTGTCATCAGGTAAAGGGTTGATAAGAATCAAATTGCACAAGTCATGCTCTGTGAAAAGGGGGTTTAATGCATCTGCAAAAAGTATCAACAGATGCAGCCTGTGTACTCCTTGCAGGCTGACTTGGGTCGAAACCTTTTGCTATTTGTAAACCTGATGATTGTTAACCCTTTCCCAAACAAGCCTTGGTTTTCACATGTCTGCAGTACAAGTCTTTTGAAAACACTGTGGGAAAAGGAGAAATTGCTCATAATGAGCAATTTCTCCTTTTCCCAGCGTTTTCTACCCTTTTTGAGAACTTTCTGCCATTTTCATCAAATTTAAAATTGTTGTCTGCAACCTCTTTCAATTTGGACCAGTCCAAAATTTGTCGTTTGGGAAAGGGTTAAAAGACCATTTGACCTTAGGATTCAGTCATTTAGACAAAATGTATTTAATGTATTCATAATTATGTGATGACTTGCTTGTTATAGTACATCACAGAAATGTATTAAACCCCATTTTGCCAGACCATGGCTCAAATCATTCATTTCAAATGGAAGACGTGATCTGTAGTTAATCCTTTACCAAACAACAGAAATTTAGACTAGTCCAAATTGAAAGAATTTGCAGACGACAAAGGTGGCTCAAATGATGACATTTGCCCTTGATAGGGTAGAAAACATTGTGAGAAAAGGACAAATTGCTGGTCACCAGCATTTTCTCCTTTTCCCACAATGTTTTCAAAAGGCTTCTTCCTCAGAGTCGTTAAAAGTCAGGATTGTGTGGTAAAGAATTAATCCACAAGTAACTAAATTTTCAGGGCTGCATATGAGTCTGTTTATCTTGGAAAATCATTTCTTGGAAAGGTAAGTCTATTTTAATGCAAGAAATGTTGTTTCTGCTCAATGAAGGTTACGTAACCTTTTACTTAACAGTCGAGTGCTTCGGAGGCCCTGAAGAAAAACAGGATTTTGAAAATACTGTGGGAAAAGGAGAAAATGATGGTAACAAGCATTTTCGCCTTTTCTCACATTGTTTCCAACCCATTTTACAAACTAATTTCATATTTTCAGCAACAGCTTATTTGTTATCTGCAAGTGTTTTCTGTACAGGCAAATCATTTGGTAAAGGGTTAAAGGATTTTTTTTGCGGAACACATGTATATCACAAAATGATAGATGGTGTTGATCCAAGATCAGACTGCACGTTGATCTACACTGTCAGCAAAAGGCATTCTTGATCTGCATTGCCTACTACCACAACTGAAGTTGTGCCAAGATCTCTTGGCTATAACCCTTTAACAAACAAACTGTTGTTTAAATGACCCAGAGGAAGGAGGCTTTTGAAACATACTGGTAGTGGGAGAAAAAAATATGCTGGTAGCCAGTAATTTTGGCTCAACTGTTTTCACAGAAAACTTTGAGGTACTATTGTAGCCATGTTGTTGTCTGCGTTGTCTGTGTCATCATGCGAAAACTTTGACATTTTATAATATATGTGTTATTACTGAAGATAATTGCTTGAAACTTAGACAAGTTATTAATTATCAAAAGGGGAACCTATACAACAAGGGCAGGTAACCATCAAAGTATTATTGATCGAATTCTATCCCTTTTTTTGACTTAAAATTTTCCCTGAAAATCAAGCATCCGCAGCCAAGCGTTGGCACCCACATGCGGTGTGCTTGTCTTCATTTTCTAGTATTTTTCAGAGACCATCTCTTCATATGGGTCACATTTTGTCCTCTGCAAATACTTTCAATAGGGAAAGGTCCAAAATTTTGTCATCTGGCAAAGGCTCACTTGCAATCTCAGTGTATTTTTTCTTGAAATGTTAGTTTTCTGTATAACCGATATCGTTTGATATTTAAAGGATGGCAGAGTAAACATGATAGAGCAAGGAGTTGGGGAAGTACTGGATAGAAGTAACACAAGACAGGTAAATCTTCGAACTATATGTGCCATGCTCTTGGAAAAGGGAGTATAATGCATTTCTGTGATGCAATAGACCAAAAAAGTCATCAAATGATTATGGATCCATAAAATCCATTTGTCTGAAAACCAACTGAGTAATGAACTAGACTTGCTTGGAAATGCAGAAAAAAGGATCAACCTAGGTCAGCCTTAGCCTGGGTTCTAGTCTGATCATTTTTCCCTTTTCTATATTCGGACCTTACTTTGTCAAAAAGTCCGAATATAAAAAAGGAAAAAATGATTGGACTAGAACCCAGGCTTGGCCCTTTCCGTCAAATCCTGAAGATGTATGGGGATTTTTCTTTCTTGTTATTATTTATTTTGTGATGTTTTTTAACAGTTGTAAAGGGAAGGTCTATAATAAAAGGAACATTACAACAGTGTGCATTTCTGTGAGGTTGTATCAGGTCTCACAGTTGCATGTGTAAAGAGGTTTGCATTAGATTTGAACTTCCAATATGCACCTCTTTACACATGCAGTTCAACCTGATCTGACCACATGGAAATGCAGACTGAGCTAATGTTCCATTTGTATTGAAGGCATTGGCAGACAATACATTTACTCTTTACCAAACAACAAAATTTCAGACTATTCTAAATTCAAAGCATTGCAGACGACAAAATAAAATCGACCGAACAACTGAAATTTGTTTTGGGAAAGATAGAAAACATTTTGGGAAAAGGAGGAAATACTGGTTACCAGCATTTTCTCCCTTTCCCACAATGTTTTCAAAAGGCTTCTTTCTTAGGATCATTAAAACTCAGGATTGTGTGGTAAAGGGTTAGATGGCAAAAATAACAGGAATTGTCTGTGAATGAGGAGAATACATTGATGCTGGTAACAGGCATTTTCTACTTTTTCTCACAATGTTTTCTACACATCAGAGACAAATCGCATCATTTGAGCCACACTTTTTGTCTTTGAATGCTTTCAGTCTGGTTGACCTTCACTGTCGTTCCTCTCTATTTCAGGATGTAATACTTGAACTTGGAGAAAAAGAAGTCACTGTCAGGGAGAAGGATACTAAACAGGTAAACTATTTGAAAACTAGCCATATTTGAAAATCTTGACTGAAAGACAAAACTTCAGACTTGTCAAAATTGAAAGCATTTGCAGAAGACAAAATAAATGCAACTCGAAGATTGAATTTTGTTTTTGGAAGAGTAGAAAACAACTTGGAAAGACGATAAAATGCTGGTTACCAGCATTTTCTCCTTTTTCCGTGATGTTTTGAAAAGCTGTCTTTCTCAGGGCCTTTAAAACTAGGTTCATTGTTTGAATATTGTTTACGTGGTTTTCAACATTATTTCAGTCATATCACAGTAACAGCTCATGTATTCATGCATGTCCTTGGTTTCACCAGTACGAGGCTAGGGCTCTGAAGTGTCTTGCCCAAGGACAGTCCCACAAAAAACCCAGTGCTTCCAGTGAGGCTTGAAAGGTTAAAACTAGGGATTGTGTGGTAAAGGATTAAACAGTATAAGACAACCACTGTTAATTCATGATTGTGGACTTCACTATTCTTCACATGAATAAAAAATAGTGTATCTTTTGAAGATGACCCTCTGGTAGAATTATCTGTTATTTGTCAGTTTTTTGTTTTCTTTTCCTCTGGTATGGTCAGATACAATGATTGGTTCATTGGTTTCAAATGTACCAGGGATTGAATTCTTTACCAGACAAAAATTGCAGTCTCATCCTCAATGAAAGCATATGTAAACATCAATTTTACCCAACACCATACAATTCCATGTTTTAACAATGCTGCGAAAGAATCCCTCTGAAAACATTATTGTACCAGCTTTTTCACCCATTTTCACAGTGTTTTCTACTCATTCATGGACAAATATCATTTGAAAAATATTTGAATTGTCATCTGTAAATTCCTTCATTAAGGGTGAGTCTAAAATTTTGCTGTGTGTCAAAGGGTTAAATGCTGGAAACTAGCATTTTCTTCCTTTCCCACAATGTTTTCAAAAGACTTCTGAGTGTCGTAAAAACATGGAGAAGTTGGGTAAAGCAATAAAACATTTCCTATTGAATATATTTCTGTGTACTGACAGGTGCTGATGCAACATTTATTCACTGAAATCTCAGCTTGTGGACGGAGAACAGATTCTCTATTACATTTCTCGTACATTGCTGGGTAAGACTCTATGCTTAGACTTAAATTACTTTTAGTTGGTAGTTGTCATAAATACTATTAACCTTTATCCTGCAAAATAAGTGGAATGAAACTTTCAAGCTGACTGTAAAGACCAAATTTAGCT
This sequence comes from Tridacna gigas, assembly GCA_945859785.2. Classification (NCBI taxonomy): domain Eukaryota; kingdom Metazoa; phylum Mollusca; class Bivalvia; order Cardiida; family Cardiidae; genus Tridacna; species Tridacna gigas. The sequence goes on from OX244030.2 coordinate 3,267,577, forward strand.
ATTTCAAAGGTATTTTGGGGGAAAGATATCTCCTTATTAGACAGTGCAGATCCACACTGTCTGCAAAAGGTCCTTGAGTTGCACTTAGCATCCTAAGTGTTAATAGGACCATGCAAGACACGAAACATCCTATTCCAATTTTTACAGGACAATTTTTGAGAAATGCGATGTTTTCTGGGGTTTAGTGTTGAATCAGCTTGTTTGTCTGCCCATCCATCTGTAGGCCTCTGGGCATGCATGTTGGTATATTTTTGTCCCAAAATCTTTCCCCAGTTTTGGTGTCACTGTATTGAAGCATTGTACAACTAGTAACATGAAACTAAATTGACCAAAGTGCAACTTTCAAACTTCTATTTGTAAGCATGGAACTATCTCTCTTTGTATTGAAACAAGAATGACTTTTTGACAAAGAGAAGGGCTTCAGCCATATAAAAAGTTATTACTGTTCTTGAAAGAAAGGTTGTAAGCTTTCATTGCATGATTTCCATTTCAGTGAAACATATTGCAGCCTAGCTGAAAACTTCTATTGTCATGTGTTTGAGTCCAGAAACCATGATGAAGTAAGACTTAAATTTGTATGCCCTTTCCACATCACTTATAACCCATTACCAAACAATCCCGAGTTTTAATGACCCTGAGAAAAAAGGCTTTGGAAATCATTGTGGGAAAAGGAGAAAATGCTGGTAACCAGCATTTTCTCCTTTTCCTACAATTTTTCCTACTTTCTTAAGGCCAATACTACATTGTTAAATATTTCAACTCTCGTCTTAATTCTTTCTGGTTGGACAAGTCCAAACATTTGCCATCTTGTAAAAGGTTAATAGATGGCTAACTGAATCAAACTATACTCTTCCATTTACCTCTGCTATATTGAAATGATTATTACAAAGATGAACAAGCCTTTGAAAAAAAAAAGCTGAGAAAAATAAAACAGACAGACCTAATGAGACAGTAAGGGAGGCAGAAACAGATAGACACAGAAAGAGGAATAGAGACTGAGTGAATATGGTTAACCCATTACCACACAATCCCAACTTTTAACAACACCGAGGATGAAGGCTTCTAAAAACATTGTTGGAAAAGGAGAAAATGCTGGTACCCAGCATTTTCTCCTTTTCCCACAATGTTTTCTGTCCTTCCAAAAACAAATCTTAATTTTTGAGTCACATTTATTTTGTTGTTTGCAAATGCTTTCATTTTGGACTAGTATGTGGTTGTATGGTAAAGGGTTAAAGAAAAAAATAATCATATTGAAATTGTTGTAGTTGTTGTTGCTGTTGAAAGACATAAAGAGAAAAGAGTATTTTTACCTTTCTCTAATCATTTATTCAAATTTATTTTATTTCTGGGCCTGTATTCACTTACTATTCTTAATCTTCAAAACGACAAATAAACCCAATGGACTTTTTTAGCCTAGAATTATCAATAAGACCCATATAATTGAAATAGCTTGATTGCTTTTTGTCTGCAGTGCTTTAGGAAAGCTGGCAATGTAGATCAAAGATCAGACTGCACGTTTTATGCAATCTGATCTTGGTCAACACTGGCCTCGAAGGCAACTGTGTTACTGAAAGGTGCTTTACGGCTTAAGAACATTCATAGTCTTATTCTCAAGAATATTCTAAATTTGAATGGTTTAGCCAATCAGAAATTGCATTACTTGAACCTAGAAGTAGACTTGGAATGAAAATAGGAATGGTTGTTAAATTATGGACCTTGATTTGCATTTTAATTGGTAGCCTAGTAACACTGATTTTAATTTTCTCTCTCTCTTTCTTTCCAGGCTAAAGTAATTCTGTGTACTATTGGTAAGTAGCTGGCAGTTGCAAGGCTGGTTTTATGTTGAGAGTATCCATAGGCAAGGCACTGCAAGGCCAAAGCCTTGTACTGCTGAAACCTTGGAATAGCATGAACAAGTAACCTGCAGTCATTCCATGGTAAAAATACTGTTAAAAATGGTGTAAAACGCTATTCAAGCAACATAGGTTAAGTCTTTACCAAATGACAAAATTTGGGATGTAATGAAATTGAAAGCATTTGCAGATGACTAACTAAATGTAGCTCAAATGATGATTTCTGTCTTTGATAGGGTAAAAAAATACTGTCAGAAAATGACAAAATGCTGATTAGCAGCATGTTCTACTTTTCAGACAATGTTTTCAAAAGCTTTCTCTTTCAGGGTCATTAAAAATTGAGATTTTGTGGTAAAGGTTTAATATAGCATTGCAACCAAAATGTGCATGTGGTCTTTTTTAATACCAGAGAATGAATTTTTGGACTTAGAAAATATTTGAAGACAACAAACTAGATGAGGCTCAAATATTGGAATTTGCCTTTGAGATGGTTTTAAAAAGAAACATTGAGAGAACTGGAGAAAGTTGCTGTATTTTCTCCTCCCACAATGTTTTTGAAAACAGCATTGAGCAAATTAGAGAAAATGCTGCATTTTCTTCTTCTCCCACAACTTTTTTTCAAAAACATTCTCACATAGGGTTTAAAAACTCAGGATTGTTTGATAAAGAGTTACAAGTCAAAGTTATTTTGCTGTTTTCTAATTTCAGCACAAGGTTTTGAGAGGACACATCTAATGACCTAGAGGACTCGGACCATTTCTACACAGACTATTGTTTGGCAAACTGGTTACCAGTACCTGTAACTTAACCCTTTCCCAAACAAGCCCTGGTTTTCACGTGTCTGCAGTACAAGTCTTTTGAAAACACTGTGGGAAAAGGAGAAATTGCTCGTAACGAGCAATTTCTCCTTTTCCCACAGTGTTTTCTACCATTTTTGAGACCTTTCTGCCATTTTCATCAAATTTAAAATTGTCGTCTGCAAACTCTTTGAATTTGGACCAGTACAAAATTTGTCGTTTGGGAAAGGGTTAAAGAAGAATTGAGCCATGCTCTGTGAAAAGGGAGTTAAACTCTTTACCAAACGATAAGTTCTGGACTCAACCAAATTGAATGCATTTGCAGACGACAATTAAATTTGGCTAAAATGATGGTAATTGTCGGTCAATAGGTAGAAAACATTGTGGGAAAAGGAGAAAATGCTGGTTACCAGCATTTTCTCCTTTTCCCACAATGTTTTCAGTAGGCTTCATTCCCAGGCTCTTTAAAACTTGGGATTGTGTGGTAAAGAATTAATGCATCTTCTGAAAGTATTGACCCATGTCAGCCTGGGTAGTCTGCAGAGGCTGACCTGGGTCAATACTTTTGCCAATGTTACATTTTCTGCATGTCGAAAGACCATTCTAGCTCATGAATCAAGACTTTTGAGACAAATTGATCAATATTATGCAACTACTTGCTTGTTATAATGCATTATGAAGATGCTTTAAAACACCTTTTCTCAGAGCACCACTTATTAATATACAGTCTGGAACTAAATAGGCTTATGTAATTAACAATTTCTGAAAAAAAAAAAAAAGCTATGTTTATGCCGACACTCTTAAACAAGAAATAAGTCTTTAGGTTGCAAAAATTTTCTTCGCTTTGCTCTATTCTTGAAAAATGATACAAAGAAAATACAGGGTTGATATGAAAATTTCTTGCACTTGGCAAAATAGATGAAAGATTTGGACATTGTAATTTCTAGCTCAGCTGTTTTCGAAGTAAACTTGTCGTGCAAAAACTTTGACTTTTTAGAATATCTCTGTCATTGGGCAGGTAACCATCAAAATATTTTTGACACAGTTATGCCCCTTTTTGGACTTAAGAGAAAGTAAATAAATTTCAAATTATGGCCACTATTGTTTCATCTTTTTCAAAATAAGGTTGTGTCACAAATTGCTTTTTTTCAAAAAATCATTCATAATGATGGTATGCATAGACCTTTCCTAACACTTTACAAAACAATCTCGTGTGTTAAAGACGCTGATGAATAACGCTTTGAAAACATTTAGGGAAAAGGTGAAAATGCTGGTACCAGTAGTTTTGCCGTTTCCCACAATGTTTTCTACCATATGGGATACAAATCCCAATCACTTAGTCACATTTCAATTTGCAAATAGATTTTGTTGTTTGGTAAAGAGCTAACCGTGTATGAACGGTTTAACCCTTTACCACACAATCTTGACTTTTAACGATCCTGAGAAAGAAAGTTTTTGAAAACTTTGTGGGAAAAGGAGTAAATGCTGGTAACCAGCATTTTCTCCTTTTCCCACAATGTTTTGTTCCCTTTACAAAACAAAATTCACTTTTTGTCATCTCCAAATGCTTTCAATTTGGACTGGTTTAAAATTTTGTCACCTGGTAAAGGGTTAAAATCTTTGGACCATCTTATATCTATTTTTTAGACTTTTTTTTCTGTTACGCAATGAGGTCCACTTTTGTGGTATGATTCATGTCAAACTTGCATAATTAATTAATATGTGCAATAAATGAAATTGTTTTGAAAATGGAGGGAAAATCTTGCATGTAAAAAAGAAAAGTAGCGACGTGAAGTTCAAATTTTCATTAATATGCAAAAGATTCAAAAAGGTTGATTATAATATAATCTTTATCACATAAAGCTTCCTCCTCCAGTGTATTAAACCCATGACTTATTTTTGATAATACACTAGTGTAGTATTGTTTTTTGGGTCACGGCTCTGATTATTTTTGGAGTTATGAGCATGTGACGCCGTGAAAGCAACCACTGCGGGTGCTGAAATTCTAACTACTTCGCCATTATGAGGGAAAATGACGTTGTTGTTGCTAAGTCATATGTGTGTGGAAAATGTCATGATTTTCATGTTTAATAACAACAAGAAATGAAGTAGAAGTTGTTTAAAATCAACAAAATTGAGGAATTATGTAAACTGTTTTATTCTCTTTTTGATTTAAATGCCACAGAACTATTTCCTTGTTTATGTACACATTTCAAACCAAACTACATGGAACCATGAACTGTATACTGGCGGAAGATAATGATGCAGGATACTTATTTGTCTGTCATTCGTTTTATGTGATAAATAGAATCTCATGTTCATTTTTATGTATTATCATTTTTATCAAACTTGTTGACTGAAATGTACATGATGCTTGCCAAGGCTCATGTCATACATTTTTAGTCAACTCATTTGATAAAAATGATAATACATAAACATTCATGTAAGATCCTCTGTTTCATTTATAGCTAGCTCCCTATTTAGTTGTAAAAAATTTAAAAACATCCAAAGGTTAATGTATGTAAACATGTTTATTAACTCTTTACCAAACGACAAAATTCTAGCATAGTCCAAACTGAAAGCATTTGCAGACGACAAAATAAATGTAACTCAAAAATTAAAGTTTGATTTAGGAAGAAAAGAAAACATTGTGGGAAAAGAAGAAAATGCTGGTTACCAGCATTTTCTCCTTTTCCCACAATGTTTTCAAAAGCTTCCTTTCTCAGGGTCGTTAAAAGTTGGGATTGTGTGGTAATGGGTTAAGGCATTGCACTGTTTAACTCTTTACCAAATGACACAATTTTAGACTCTTCCAAAAGTGAAAGCATGTGCAGATGACAAATAAAACTGGCACAAATGATTGTGCTTGCCTCATATAGAGTAGAAAACATTGTGGGAAAAGGAGAAAATGCTGGTTACCAGCATTTTCTCCTTTTACCACAATGTTTTTAAAAGCTGGCTTCCTCAGGGTCATTAAAACTCGGGATTGTGTGGTAAAGGGTTAATCAGATTTTAACATAATATTTTATAAAGAAAAAATCATAAGGATGTGATGAGTTTACCATTAATTGAGGAAAAACACAAATGAAAAACATGTTGAAAAAAAATTGCCCATATTGGAACTCTAATCCTAGACCTTCAGAACCATAATCGATGACTCTACCAACTAGGCTATGGAGGCAACTGGTATTTTTATTGTGCTAAAAATATACATGTATTTATTCCTTATTATGCAGTAATAACTTTACCGTTACTAATGGAGTAGGAAAGTTTACTGTTAAAATATAAAAAACTCTGTAATTCCATGTGTTTTCTACATGTATTTCTATTTCATCTCTGCATGTGAATTAATATTAGCTGTCTTTGTTAAGGTTTTCCAGAGAACTTGCGAAACAAAATCTGGTTTAAATCCCAGTGTTTTCAAAAGTCTTTTTTCTTAAGGTTGTTGAGATTTGGGGTTGTATAGTAAAGGGTTAAGGCATAGTTAAGTAGAGAAGTGAGATAAATAACCTTTTTTTTTTTCATTGTTATGGACTGTTCTTCCTGTGTATGGGTTTTAATTTCTCGTTTGTGCATCACAGACTTTCTTACTTTATTGTTGTCCGTCTCTTTAGCAATAATTTTGTGAGGGACTTTATCGTACAATTGAAAATTTTGGACTTGTTTATATTGAAGACATTGGCAGACAAGATTAAATGTGGCTTAACTGATGGGATTTGTCTTTTACAAAATAGTAAACATTGTGGGGGGGAAAAGGAGAAAGTGCATTTTTTGCCTTTTCCAGCAATGTTTTCTATCCTTTCAAAGACCTATTTCATCAATAAGTTTGGTTTTTTTTGCTAATGTTTTCAGTTTGAACAAGGCTAAACTTTCATTGCCTGGTCAAGGATTAAGTCCACCTGCTGACACATCAACAGCAAAGGTTCTTTGAAAACAGTATGACAGATGGAAAGAAAAACCTACATATTTTTTTTTTGTTCGAAGTCTAGATGTTTTAGAGTTAGTTGAAATTAAGATATTTATCATGTTTTGTTTGTTGAATTAAGATGTTTATCTTTTTTTTTGTTTCGTTTTTATATTACTTTACACAGCATACAATTAATAAACTTATTACTTTAAAATATTTGAGTCTGTGTTGTCCATCAGTTTTAACACTTTACCACACAATCCCGAGTTTTAACCCCTTACCACACAATCCTGACTTTTCATGACCCTGAGAAAGAAGCCTTTTGAAAACATTGTGGGAAAAGGAGAAAATGCTGGTAACCAGCATTTTCTTCTTTTCCCACAATGTTTTCTACCCTTCCTAAAATAAATTTCAATTTTTCATTCACATTTATTTTGTCCTCTGCAAATGCCTTCATTTTACCAGTCGAAAATTTTGTTGTTTGGTAAAGAGTTAATGGCCGTGGGAAATAAAACTTTTCAAAACACTGTGGAAAAAAGAGAAAATGCTAGTAAACCATTTTCTCCCTCTTCCACAATGTTTTCTACCCTTTCAGTTTGGAAGAGTCTTACAGAGCTCCAGATAATAGGGAGTGATGGTATTCTAAATCCATTATTTCTCTTCCAAACCCTATGTTGTGTGTACTCATTAGAATCGTCTCAGTGAGAAGATTCTAATGGGTACCCATAACATAGGGATTAGTGGAGAATAATTAATATTTTCAATTTTGAAACCTAAATCACTCCCTCTGTCTGGAGGTCTGGTCTTAAATATTGCAGATTGGTAAAGGGTTAACTAAATTTCGCGAGTCTGATCCGTTTCTCTTCTTTATAATCTGTATTTGGATTACTGTAGAGAGAAACTTCCCATACAGTTTATTATGATCTAACAGTGTTTTAGGTGTTCTCAAAGCCTATTTGTGGTACATGAACTGGAAGCTGCACATTGTTTGCTTTCCCTGTCTTTACCCTTTACCACATGAAAATATTTCAGTCTGGCCCAAATTGGAAGCATTTGCAGACTACAAAATAAGGCATTGAAATTGAAATTTATTTTGGAAAGGATAGAAAACATTGTGGGAAAAGAAGAAAATGCCTGTTACCAGCATTTTCTTCTTTTCCAACAATGTTTTCAAAGGCCTTTTTTCTCAGGGTCGTTAAAAGTGGGCATTGTGTGGTAAAGGATAAAAACCTTTACCAAACAATCTCATGGTTTAGCAACACCCAAGGAAGAAGGCTTTTAAAACATAGTAGGAAAAGCAGAACACAATCTTTTCAAAAGGCATTTTCCTCCGGATTCTTAAAACTCAGGATTGTGTGGTAAAGGGTTACACTACTCCTTTTTTACTACACTGTCTGCCTTGATCTCTATTACAAATTATTTCGTACAGGTAATGATGAGATTCTTCCATCATTTAATTGGTGTAAGGGAAAATACTTGTGAAGCTTTAAACTCAAATATTTGAAGAGTGACCTCCCATATCATGATTCCCCCCTCTCTCTCTCTCTCCTCCCTGCCTCCCTCCCCCGCTGTCTCTCACTCTCTCTTTTTTCATGAAACGATTGACAGATCAAAACATCTGTTGAAATACAAGAGAGACTACGGTTTCTTTACCCAGGCTACCTTTTTTTTTATTATTCCTGTGTGTAGATCTAGCTGCTTTTTTCTGCTTTTTTATTTCATGATACTTTCAGAACTGCAAACGTTTATAATTATGACCTTGTCATGAAGAAATTAGAAGAATTTACACGTATATAATAGATTGACGTTTTTTTTTTTTTTTTAAATATGTTTTTATACGGATTGACTAGATATATACATATTTTAAAGTTCAATCTTTTCTCAAATAATTCGTTAGTGGTTTTATGCTATTTACAAGGGAGATCACTCTGGTATATATTTGACAACGGTTTTTACGAGTTGTCTCCCTTAGACCTTTAAGGCATTCACGATTTCCAGAGACCATGCCAAAACAAGAATACAGATCAGAACTGATACGTTTTCTACCCTATAGATTAATAGATTAAAATTTATAAGCTTGATAGCAGACATCCTGATTACAAATATTGAGACAATCAAGTCGTTGGATCCTGTAATATTTACGCAGCTGTGTCTGGACTGCACTCATCCCGATTTATGTGACCATCTTGTTATTGAGAGTAAAATTATAGAAGTCATTGAGTATCATACTAGAAAATACATTTTTGATATTCACTTTAAACGTTCAAAAATTCTTGATGATAAACAAATAAATTCATGTAATAGAAAAGTCTAGGAACTGTTAAGTACTACATATAAGGTAGAAGAAGAATATATGATCCTGTATGCGTAAATATAAAGAAACAAAATTTTTTGTGATTGTACATTACTGAATATGGAGCTGAAAGTGGCCTGTGTTATTAGGCATACTGTGTAAATATAGTGTGTTGCAGATATTGGATATTTTTACCTTTTACCCAAGATTTCTGGGGTGCTCCGCAAAATCAACGGAGGAATTTTCAACGAACATCCTGCCAAATAATAAGAAGAAATATATACATTGCATCCAAAATTCCCTACACCTACACATAAACTCGAAAGTAATGCTTTTCTTGTGCAGCAATGCTTTTTTCTGTATTTTCCGATATTTTTGTGCTTTATCGGTAATTTCTATGCACCATAGATATACCGATCAACATGATTATCATCATTAAGAGAGACAAGTAAGTTCAGGCATATGCTATATATTAACTTTAGGCCTTTTTGACATCTTCACGGCAGACGATTTTTTATGTACAATGTCTGTATTTTAGTATTATGTGCTTTAATCTTTGGTTCTCTCTTTCTGCGTCCACATAACAAATATACTCGAAACGGGTACCAATTTTTCAGCGAAAGCGTCAAGATGGCGGGGATCAATCGGGTTGGATCTCCGATGGATCTAATAGATGAAAGTTTTGAACAGTCTAAAGAGAAATTAGAAAAACATAAGAAATCTCTTGAGCTGAAACAACGAGCACAGTCTCGTATCCTTTTACTTTACAGATTTTCTGTATATTTGTATCTCGTTAACGGCAAATAGTTGGTTGCTAGGGCTTTCGTTGTCTACTGTCTGTCGACCAGTTTTCGAGGGTACCCAGTTTCGAACCCCAAAAGATTCCGAGTTTAATTGTGAACATTTTCATAAGTAGCGTCACCTTTTTTGTGAACATATTAGAGAATGTAATGAATTATCTCACTTATAATTTACAAAATGCAATAGAAATTAGAAAGCATGCATGGTTATAATGGACAGGTGTTTTTCTTGACAAATTTCTATTGATCTTTTTGACCAATGCATGTCCTTTTTAATTTTTTTACACACATTTCAATCAAATCCTGGAAATTTTTCTGATAGGCGACAGTTGCTGCTGTAAAGTCATGTGACCATACTGTTATAATGTGAAAAGATTCTGATATAAAATTAGGTCAAAGAATTTCTTCCCCTATTTCATTTGCTCACTTATGGCTTAACTTTTTCAGAACTACTGGTTTTTAAGTTTTTCAGACCTACCGCTTTTAATGAGACGAAAGGTTTTCAATACTTTTTCATTTGGGCATTCAATATTTTAAGATGTATCATATCAACAGGTATTTCATATGATTCCTAATCTGTCCTTGATGATAGAAACAAGTTTGTAAAAGGGACAAAAAAAAGCCTAAATTTATGCTGTTACAAGAGTTTTAGTATACCCTCTATCCAATTCAATTCACTCCAAATATTGAAGACCATTTTTGTTTATTGATATTGTTAAAGACATTTTCTTCTTGTGGTAATTAGCTTTGTTTTTTGTTTTTCGGCATAGCTGAATGCGCTTGCTTTTGAACTACTTCTTGGAACTGATAAAGAATGAAGAGATGTTAATTTGAGATTGGTAAAAATGTGCACCTTTATTCGGCCGGCCCCTGCTGGCATATTTGCTTGCACATTTATTAAACCACTATTAATTAACAAGAGTTGCTACCTCTAATCAATACTCCGGGCCTTGATTCATACCATAGCAAAGTAATGTATTAGAGAATGATTCTTTTCTTGTGCTATTGGAAATTCAGTATTTGCATAAGTGTCATATCCAATACTACTTTTCAACAAAATGAAAAACAGTGAGGAAAAAGAGGCACTTGCTTGTAAGATTACTTTTTACATATTGAACCATAAAATAGTTCCTTGTTTTATTTGTTGTTTTTAGACCTTTATTTTGTAACTCTATTATAAACCTTGAATGTCTTGAAATTACATATAGGTCATTTTTTTTCTTGGTGCAATTTATGGTTTCTAGTGAAATTGAAGGGTAAAATATATTGGTTTTTTTTTTTATGATATGCATGATTCAAGCAGGATGAATGATTAAAAAGTCATGTAAAATAAAATATGTTTGTGATCAATTATAATTCATTTAGGTATGTGTAAACCAAAATCATGAATCCCTTGAAAACTGGTTACCAACGGTCTACCATGCATATACTTGTGTATTTAGGGTTTGTTGGCCTTATACAGGCAGATCCATCAAGGTTTCAATGCTTCACATGTAAGTAAAATCAAGAGCCTTTGTGAACGAGATCAGATCACATAAATTGGTAAACATAGTCCAGTCTCTATCTTCCCTGACCGATATTTGGTGAGGTTACAAATGAAACACATAAGTTAGATTGCGGAATGGATGCAACAGAAGTAGAACAGCATGCAAACCTGGGTGATTGATGAAGTGCACTACCAAAGCACACCCATGCCAAAATGTACCATTAATTTTGTTGACAGCTTTTTGGCAGAAGAACCTTTTATTTTGTTTTATTTATATATATAAGTAGTGGGTCTAAAGCTAGCTTGTTCAGTAATGGGTAAGAAATAAATGAATTATGGTTTGTGAAAAAGGGGGCATAATGCATCTCCATGAAGTATCAACAAAGGTAGCCTGCGCAGTCTGTGCAGGCTGACCTGGGAACTTTTTGTTTTTGATATAGTTTCTGCATGTCAAAGGACCATTCTACCCAATGATTCAGTGGGTCGTTTAACCCTTTCCCAAACAAGCCCTGGTTTTCATGTGTCTGCAGTACAAGTCTTTTGAAAACACTGTGGGAAAAGGAGAAATTGCTCATAACGAGCAATTTCTCCTTTTCCCACTGTGTTTTCTACCCTTTTTGATAACTTTCTGCCATTTTCATCGAATTTAAAATTGTCGTCTGCAAACTCTTTCAATTTGGACCAGTCCAAAATTTGTTGTTTGGGAAAGGGTTAACAAATATGATTTTTTTTATCCATAATTATGAGATGACTGGCTTGATGAGTCCCAGAGATGCATTAAACCCCCTTTTGCTAGAGCATGGCCCAAATGAAAAATAGATACATGTAAACATAAGTGTTTACATTTTTCCAACATTTCCTTAGCTATTTGATCCAGCTTTCTTGATTGGATCCATTGAAGAGGTCAACAAAAAGATTAGTAAACTTGATAGAAAACTGCAGCAGTACACTCAGCTGATTGTAGAAAGTCGAGGATCAGAGCTAGCAGAGGAGCAGTTTATTCGCGGAGATAGACCAAAAAGTTCAGTTGGAAGAGAAATCATTGAGAGGAAAGGTATGGATAAGGACAAGGCTGAGGTTTTAAAATTATATTCCTTATCTTACATGATTTATGCTTACAACATTTCATGTGTCAGGGAGATGCATTTGGTATAAAGCACTTTTAAAAATCCTGCCTTCCTGGTGAACAACCTTTTCTACTGTTAGGCAATATGGTAGTCTAGCTCCCTATGGAATTTTTAATGAACATGCTATCTATACCTTAGTGAATAACTTGAACTTGCAGTAGATACATGGTTCATTTCGTGGCAGAGGAGGAGAAATGAAAGTTGCCAAACTATAAGCACCTTGCCCTGTGTTCTCTCTGTGTTCTCTCCCAGATTCAGGTTGAGAATTTTAAACATGACCATAAAGGCTGTTCCCAGACCTACCAATATCTATTTTAAAAAATGACGCAAAGGGGAAAAACATTTAAAGGAAAGGCAAATGTCTTTCTAAAATGACATTGAGAACATTCTTTAGAATATGAGCAATAGTCATTGCTTGTTGCATGGAATTGCTCCTTTGAGTTTTCCCTTAATGTTTTCAAATGCTGGCCTCTGCAGGCTGAAAGAAACTTGTATTTGAGTCATGCTCTAGCAAAAGGGGACTTAATGCATCAATATGATGCATGATACCCAGCAAGTCTTGACATGATTAGGGATCCATTAAATCTATGTTGTCAAACAACGAACTGTATCATATGGCAGAATGGTCCTTTGACGTACAGAAAATTGACCAATAGCAAAAAGTTTCGGCCCAGGCCAGCCTGCACAGACTGTGCAGGCTGACCTGGGCCGAAACTTTACGCAGATGCATTAAGCCCCTTTTCACAGAGCATGGCTCATTTGTATTCAGTGTAAAGAGATTATACTAAGCCTTGCTGCAGGGCTAGTTTTTCCTGCAATGGAGTTTTTACCAGACAACAAAATTTTAAAATTTTAGGATTGTCCAAATTTAAAGCAGTTGCAGACACCAAATCTAATGTGGCGAAAATAATGGAATTTTTTAAAAGGATAGAAGACACTGTTGGAAAAGGAAAAAATGCTGGTTACCAGCATTTTCTCCCTGTCCCACTATGTTTTCAAAAGCTCTCTTTCTCAGGGTCATTAAAACATAGGATTGTGTAGTGAAGAGTTAATTTTGATGTTTTGTCCCTCCATGAAAGTTGATTCTCTTGGCCAGCAATGTGTTTACTGCTTCCAAGGATAGATGACCCATAGTAGTTGTTTATTATGATATAGTATTTTGTATATGAGCCATGCTCTGGCAAATGGGGGCTTAATGCACCTCCGTGATGCATTGATCCAAGCAAGTCATCACGTGATTATGAATCCATAGAAACTATTTTGTCTTACAGCCGGCCATATCATATGGTGGACTGGTCCTTTTACATACAGAAAATTAATGAATAGCGAAATGTTTGGGCCAAGGTCAGCCTGTGCAGTCTGACCTGAGTTGATACTCTTTGCAGATGCATTAAGCCCCCTTTTCACAGAGCATGGCTCATATATGTGGCCAAAGAAAGTCTTATTTCTAATTTTCAACATTTCGTTGGCAACGATTTGTTGAATTGTCTTTGACATACCACCTGTGACACAAAAGACAAAAATTTGCAGTGAAGTAGATCTGTAGAATTGTTTATATATGATATAAAGATGTAATGTGAAATGGAGTAATTGCTGGTATAAAGTAGTAGCTTATTTGTCCACAATTTTAACAAAAGATTTCTATTGCTCTGAAGTTAAAACTTAAGCCTCTGAATAAATGGAACGCAAATTTCTACTCAATACTAAAAGCCCAAACATTGATTCGAATTTGATTTCACCAGAAAGGAAATACCATATCAGACATTGTAGATCAAAGATCAGACTGCACGTTCTGTGCAGTCTGATCTTGATCTATGCTGTCCGCAAAAGGTCAGTGAGTCGCGATTAGCAGGTTAAGTGTTAAAAATCATAATCATATTGTCAGTGGTATACATCACATATTACCGTATGATTTATTACAGAGAGGGAGCAAAGAGAGTTGAACAGGTTTGCAGGATACTACACCCTTAAACAGAGTAAGCTCTTCTTGTCTATTTTGTTTTGCCTTCATGACAATGAGGATGCGATTTTTATAAAAGTTGTCCTTTTTATACTGTAGACGTGGCATTCAAAATAAAAAAAAGTATGAAACAAAAAAAAAAAGAATGGTACCTGTATTATTATTATACATTATTCACAGAAAATCTTGTAATATTTTGTACATTTTTGAAAAACTACAACATACTTTTCCATTTACAGTGTTTGACAGTATTTTCCCCATCAATTCATATGGTATTCTCTTTTTTTTTTCCAACAAGAATGAAATGCTATCTGCCAATTTCTGAAGTACTACTTGAGCAGAACTTTGGCAAAAGGGGGTCTAGTGCATCTGCAAAAAGTATTGACCCCGGTCAGACTGCACAGACTTTGCAGGCTGACCTAGGTTGAAACTTTTTGCAATTGGCAGAGCACCATATAAGAGGGAGTGATGGTATTCTAAATGCATTATTTCTCTTTCAAACTCTATGTTGTGGGTACTCATTAGAATCGTCTCGATGAGACGATACTAATGAGTAACCCATAACATAGGGTTTAGTGGAGAATAATTGATATTTTCAATTTTGAAATCAAATCACCCCCTCTGTATTGGTCAAAGTTCTGCATGTCAAAAGACCAGTCTACATCATGATTCAGTCGGTTGTTAGACAAAATGTATTTTATGAATACATAGTTATGTGATGACTTGCTGGGTGTAATGCATGATGGAGATGCATTAAATGTTATTTTAATGATAGAGTTTTGTTTTCTCTCTTTAAAGCATTCCTTCCTGGTAGAAGTGAACGAGTAAGGAACATTTCTAAAATAAGTATGTCACCCAGTAAACTGACACAGGTTAGTCTTTCTTATTCCACATTCATTTTTCACTGAACCCTTTACCACACAATCCAGAGTTTTAACGACCCTCAGCAGGAAGGTTTTTGAAAACATGGTTGGAAAAAAAGACAAAGCTGGTAAACAGCATTTTCTCCTATTCCAACAATGTTTTCCATCCTATCATAGAACTTTCACTCATTTGTGCAAATTGTAAGTTTTGTCTGCAGATTGTTTGAACTTGGAAGAGTCTTAAACATATTTTTTGGAAAAGGGTTAAATGTAATTTAGCTCAACTTAGTTGTTATTTTTCGTCTGATTAACTCTTTACCAAACAACAAAATTTTGGACCAGACCAAATTGAAAGCATTTGCAGATGACAAAAAAAAATGTAGCTCAAATAATGATGAGTGTCTTTGATTGGGTAGAAAACACTGTGGGAAAAGGAGAAAATGCTGGTTACCAGCATTTTCTCCTTTTCCCACATTGTTTTCAAAAGCTTTCTTCTCAGGATTGTGTGTTAAAGAGTTAATAATCCGTCAAAACAAAAATATTAACCTCTGAGCACACAAATACAGAAGTGATTTTTATGGAGTAAGCCTCAAATTACACAAGAAATGCTAGGAGAAATAGTTACATGTTTTCCTGTTTTTAGCATAAATTTATAAACCAATGTCATTAAACTTGTGAAAGAATTTTCTTTAACCCTTTACCATACAATCTCGAATTTTAACTACCTTGAATTAGAAAACTTTCAAAAACTTCATGGAAAAAAGGGAAAATGCTGGTAACTAGCATTTTCGTTTTTCCCCACAATATTTTCTACTTACTCAGACAAATATCATTATTTAAGCCAAATTAGGCTTGTTGCTTTCAAATGCTTTCGATTTAGATAAGTCTAAAATTTTGTCTTCTCGTAGATAGTTAAGCTATTTTGAAACTGATAAATAAACAGCTCTTTCTTGGAGAAACAAGGAACCCACCGAATCAAAGTAATTTTATACATTTTTGGACAGATGTCTAGTTGAAAGTGTTGATCCTGCGTCAACTAGACTTTTCCTGGGTTTTCTCATATATGGAGGTCATTGGACCTCCTTTAAATGAATAAAAGCCAATCCCCGTAGCTCAGTCGGTAGCGTACTGGACTTGAGAACAGGAGGTCACTGGTTCGATCCCTGGCTCGGCTAATTTCTTTCCGAGGATTGATGATAGTCATTGCAACAGGATTCATTCCTCTGTCACCACTGACCATTGTTTCGACGATGGTTATGTGGGAAAGCAGCCAGTGGCTTGGAAAGAATATTGTGCGGAGTACTGGTAAAAGAAACTCCAGGAAAGCTTGGATAGGTGCACTGGCCACCCCAATATAACCGAAATAATGTTGAAAACGGCGTTAAACACCATACGATCAATTAGTCAGTTCAATGAATGAAAGCAAAGCAAACATTTAAATTTTAGGGGATGTTTTGGGAGGTCCAAAGCTAAAAAATTGTGGGGTGAGGGGAAATTCTGGATCAGGTGACATGTTTTATTCAGTCTGATTTCGACTTACTCACAAGCAAAGTTGGGATCTTGTCCTTAGCTTGCACAATGTTTATTTTTGACAGTTTTTTCTGTTTTCAGACAAAGAAAGATTCTGGAAAGCCAAAGTTTGTGGAGGTAAGATCTTGTGATCTTGTGATGGATTGCTAAGTTTCGGCAGGATTTTCAAATTTCATGTTCTGCTTTTGAGCTGTCATTCATTTCGGTTGGAAAGATGGATTTAGACCCCTTGTCAGTAAAGAAAATCTCACAAGTTTTAGCCTTTACTAAACAATCTCAACTTAAAAAGACTTTGAGGAAGAAGGCTTTTGAAAACATTGTAAGAAAAGGGGGAAATGCTGGTAACCAGCATTTTCTCTTTTTTCCATGTTTCCTACCCTTTCAAAGACAAATCCACAGTCCGTGCCAGAAGTAATTGATTGTTTACAGATGTTTTCAGTTTGGATAAGCCTACAATTTTGGTATCAAGTTCAAGTTTCAAATTTTTATTTAATTTTTCTAGACGGTCATAGACCCACGTGGCATACAAGTACAATTGATGCAAAAGTGAACATAGTTTTTCATGAATGCTTGATAATATAAAATTTACTAGATAAATTAAACCAGATATAAACAATATTACAACTAAACCTGACATGTACTGACAGAAAACGTTGCTGAACAAACTGCAGTTACGTTATTTAGTTACGATATTTCAGAAGCAAACAGACGGCATGTTACTCTGAGTTTCAAACTTGATAACATTAGCAACAAAATACATTCATCAGTAATAAAAACTTATTCTTAAGGCAATGAACAGTTTTCAATTTGGTTTTAGAATTTTAGTATCTGGTGAAGAGTTAACTGCAAAAGACAAAAATTTATACTTGTCCAATTAAAAGCATTTGCAAATGAAAAGTAGCTCAAATGGTGGAGATTTTCAGTTATAGGGTAGAAAACAGTGTGTGAAAAGGAAAAAAAAATGCTGGTTACCAGAATTATGTCCTTTTTGCCACAATGTTTTCAAGTGCCCATCTTGATCAGGATCATTAAAACTGGGGATTATGTGGTAAAGGGTTAAAGAAGCTTACATGTTTATGAGTTGAAAGAATTAAAAAGATGAGAGTTTCAAAGAAAACTTTTATTGTCTTTTCCTTACAACCCAGGTATTCATACAGTGTTGCAACAGAAGTAATTGAGATATTGGCACTTTGCAACATAACAAAGTCTTCGTCTGGTCCAAATTGAAAGCATTTGCAGACGACAGTTCAAATGCGGCTCTAATGATGGAATTAGTCTTTAAATGAGTAGAAAACATTGTGGAAAAAGGAGAAAATGCTGGTCACCAGCATTTTCTCCTTTTCCTACAATGTTTTCAAAAGGCTTCAAAAGACTTCTCCTGTTTGATAAGGTTAAGACATTACCCTTGAGACAAATTTGCAGCAGATGACCTTGACCTTGTAAAAACTTGAAAAGAAATGTCATTTAAATTTTAATATATGAATACTTGTGAAAACAATGTGGCAGAGGGAGAAATTGGTCTTTATAAGTGATTCCTCTTTGCCACAATGTTTTCACAAAATGGTCTTTTGCAAGAGCCAAGAGAAAACAGCCACGCATTTGTTGAATTTCATTTTCAGTGTGTTTGTTTTTGTGTCAGTGTATGCATTTCCAAAGAGAAATCTCCTGTGAAAAGGGCCTTTAATGTATCTTCAAAAAGTATCGACCCATGTCAGCCTGCACAGGCTGACCTAGGTCGAAACTTTCTGCTATTGGTATATTTTCTGCATGCCCAAGGATCATTCTACCTCAGGATTCAGACAGTTGTTAGACAAAATGGATTTTATGGATCCATAATTATGTGATGACTTGCTTGGTATAATGCATCGAAGAGATGCATTAAAACCCCTTTTGCCAGAGCATGGCCAAAATTTTACTTTATTGCACGAGGATATAAATCCTGTTTCTTTTATGTTAACAGCTGCATCAATACCCTGGATATGATCCTGTGGAACTGACAGCTCTACCAGATGATGTTCCCCCCAAAACCATGTTGCGGAAAGCTGCAGACGCAGAGATGGACCTCTATAAAAAGGTGTTAACTCTTTACCGTACAATTTCAACTTTTAGTGACCCTGAGGAAAGAAGGTTTTGAAAAGATTGTAAGAAAATGAAAAATTGCTGGTAACCAGCATTTTCTCCTTTTCCCACAATGTTTTCTATCCTTTCAGAGACAAATTTCATCATTTTAGCTACATTTGACTTGTAGTCTGTAACTGCTTTGAATTTGGTTATGTCCAAAGTTTTGATTTTGGTATAAAAGATTTAAAAGCTTACCTCTGTAGATGTACCTGGCCATAAATCCTAAATGAAAGTAATTGCCCATAGCCGTAGATGTGCCACATATTTTGACCAGCAGACAAAATTTTATACTCTTCCATATTGAAAGCATTTGCAGATGACACAGTAAATATGGCCGACTCTAAGTTCTGAAAATTCATTCATTCATTCATTCATTCATCCACTCACTCTCTCACTCTCTCTCTCTCTCTCTCTCTCTCTCTCTCATGCTCTCTCACACTCTCTCACTAATTCTCTTGCTCACTCTTGCTCACTCACAACAACAACATCAAAGATTTTAGAGATAAATAAAGATAATTATAGTCTTTGAACCCTAAAGTACTCCCTTGAACATTAACATTAATTTTCCATGTCAGCAAAAAATGATCTTAGAATTTGTTTTCCATTTCAGCCCCAGTTTAGACCTCATTTTGAGAAATGGTTTTATAGTCCCATGTCACAAGCAGTATTTCAGGTCCGTATGTCAACAAAACTCTTTTTCATAGGAATTTGTATGTTTCAGTAGGAATATGCTGTCAGATAACACATAGATAACACATAGTTTTTGTTGCATTTTGCTGTTAAGTAATGCATTGTCCAAATTTTTCTGTATATCATCTTTCTTCTAGTGATAAAAAAGGAGAACATGTATATAATTTCATTACATTTAACTCTTTACCAAACAACCAAGTTTTAGACTTGTCAAAACTAAAGACATTTGCGGACGACAATTAAATGTGACCCAAATGATGGTTTCAGCCTTTGAGAGTGTAGAAAACATTGTGGTAAAAGGAGAAAATGCTGGTAACCAGCATTTTCTCCTTTTTCCACAAAGTTTTCAAAAGGTCTCTTCCTCGGGGTAGTTTAAAGTTAGAATTTTATGGTAAAGGGTTAAGAAACACTTTAGAAGCAATTTGCTGTCAGATAATGCAATTTTTTATAAATCTTCTTCTTCTAGTGGTGAAGAAAGAGCACATCTATTTGATTTTATTGTCTTTAATTAAGTATAGATGGAGCCTATGATATTTGATGTTGGTTTTTTATTGCAGGATATCTTTTGGTATATGTTTCTGGATAAATATCAAGCGAGTAAAAATGCACAGATCAAACTATTTAACAGAGCATCGTTCAATTACGTCAAATTGATGATGTATGTAAAGGGACCAATGTACAGGGATGTATTTTTTACGGTAAGTAAGAAAATTTTATCATTTATCATTGATCTTTAATAAAACACCAACTTCATCATAACTGTTAAAGAATTTGATATACTGAAAGAAAGGGACAAAGATGGATTAAAACTTCAAGGTTGATCAATATTTTTACATTAAATGCATTTGAAACTCTCCTGTTGTAAAACGTTTGTTTATACGATACTGCAACAAAATTTGTGTAATTTTTATGGTGTATTTTAAAATCTGTAAACAGTTAGTAATTACAAACAAAAAGTTATTCTAGTTAGTTTCTATGTCGCAGCTGACGCTTTAACATGACAAAATTTGCATTTGTCAAAAACAATGTGGCTTAAATCTTTACCAAACCAAATTTTAGACTTATCCAAATAGGAAGCATTTGCAGATGATAATATAAGTGTGACTCAAATATTGAAGATTGTTTTTCAAAGGATAGAGAACCCTTACCAGCAATTTCTCCTTTGCCACAATATTACAAAAAGCCTTCTTCCTCTGACTCATTAAAACACAGGATTGTTTGGTAAAGCATTGAATGATTGGATTTGTCTTTAAAAGGGTGAAAAACAGTGAAAAAGAGAAAAAGCTGAACACCAGTGAAAAAGAGAAAAAGCTGAACACCAGCATTTTCCCTTTCTGTCCTGGCTTGTCTTCAAAAGCTTTTTTCCCCAGGAGTCAGTATTCTGCATTCAGCAACCATTCCTAAGACCATTCTTAGTCTTATTCTTAAGTATTTTCTAAATTTGAAATTAACACAAGTTCTGATTGGCTAAACCAAATGGTTTAGCCAATCATAAGTTGTGTTACTTTCAAATTTAGAAAATAGCGCCCAGGATTATTGGTAAATGGTATAGACATTTAACAATAGATTTTTGACACAATCACTTGTGACATTTGACCTATATTTCAAAAGGGTAGAAAATTATGTCAGAAAAGAGAAAATACTGATTGGCAATGTCGGAGGTGTTTTTTTCCACAGGGTTGTAAAAACACTTGATTATTGGTCAATAAGTTAGACACATAGCAATAAACCTTTAGTTAACAGTAGTACATTTACATGCAGCATTTTACCTATATTCTGTCACACATGTGTTTTATGGTACTTCAGGATTATCCCAGCCTTATATCTCAGGCAGTGTATGCAGCTTTCTGTCACTGTTTTCCTGATTCCTACAGACAGTTTGGTGAGGAATTCAAGGAAGACCTTGTGGCTTTAGTGTATGGTTGGATTGCAGGTGAGTATTCACAGTTTAAAGATTTAGCATGCATTTTTTTAAATGTGCAACACTTAATTCAGTACCAATATATTCACCAAAATTGAATTCATCTGCAGATGACAAATTACTTGAAATTAGATATAGCTCAAATGATTGGACTTCTTTCTGAAAGGGTGGAAATTATCATGGGAAAAGGATAAAATGCTTGTCACCAGTACTTCTTTACTCACAATGTTTTCATTTTTTTCTCAAGTATCATTAAAACATGGGATTTTTTGGTAAAGGATTGAACAGCAAAATTTTAGACTTGACTGTATTAAATGAATATGTAGACAAAAAAATCAATTTGTCTCAAATGATGGAATTGGTCTCTGAGTGATAATGACATTGTTTGAAAGGAAGAGAATGCTTATTATCATCCATATACAGTAATGATTTGAATAAGTTGTTTGTGTAAATTGTTTTTGAATTATCAAGATATGACTGTATAGCCAATTTTCTGCTTTTCCCAAAATGTTTCTACCATTTTTAATGATATGTTGAATCATTCTAGTCATCTGCAAATGCATTCAGTATGGACGTCTGAAATTTATGATCTTGCAAAGAGTTCTTTTTCAAGTCATTGTCTTAGACCTTTACCACACAATCCCGAGTTTTAACGACCCTCACAAAGAGGCCTTTTGAAAACATTGTGGGAAAAGGAGAAAATGCTGGTAACCAGCATTTTCTCCTTTTCCCACAATGTTTTCTAACCTATCAAAGACATTTTCCTTTATTTGAGCCACATGTAAATTTTAGTCAGCAATTTTGTTCAATTAGGACAAGCCTACATTTTTTTGTGTGTGGTAAAAAGTTAAGAAAAAAGGCCCAGATTGTCCATCTGTAGATGCAAATTCATGTCCTCCATAGTTCTTGTTTTATTTGTTGCTCAGTATTTTATATGAGTTTTGGTTATGTTTACATACTCTATGTTACAGGCATTAAACCAGCACCAAGAATCTGGATGAAATGGAATATGGACAAACTAGAGCCTCCAAACATCAAAATGAGGGAGGAAATCTTAAATGCAAAGAAAAAATGTGAGTATAGAATATTGTGCAACATTGTAGATGGTGTTAAACAATTATTAAAGATGCAAAAAGGTTTGATTATCAAACGAAGCTTTATACATTTCTCTCTGTCTGTCTCTGTCTTCCTCTGTGTCTCTGTCTGTTTGTCTCTCTCTTACATCCAGGCACACCCTTTCTTCTTATTAAATCACAGTCTTAATTTCACAATTTCTAAGTATCTAAAGCATTCATGAAACTTACAGGTTTATTTCAATGGACAGCATACTGAATTTGGCACAAAATTAAAGTTTTATAAGAACAGGCCCAAGAACCACATTCATCAACCTTTCTACACTCTTACTTCTGTACCACACATCACCAGTTTTAACAACCATGAGGGATAATTCTCTTGAAACATTGTAGGCAAAGAAGAAAATGCTGGTTTTCTCCCATTTCTAGGACTGAAATTGTCTTTTGAGCTTCATGAGATTTGTCGTCTTTGATAAATTATTTCTGTTTGGACAAGTCTAGAATTTTGTTGTGTTGGGTTAATTCTAGATTTCAGTGACAGACCATCTAATGGGCCAGGACAGAAGAATTTGGCCAATTAGAATAAAATTTATGATCGAGCCAAGCTCTGTGAAAAGGGAGTTTAATGCATTTGGAAAAATTTATCAATCCATGTCAGCTTGCACAGTCCATGCAGGCTGACCTGGTTCAAAACTTTATGATATAGATCAATTTTCTAGATCAATTTTCTAGATGTCAAAGGACCAGTGTACCTCAAGATTCAATCACTTGTTATGCAAAGTGGGTTTTATGGATCCATAACTATGTGATGACTTGCTTGGTATAATGCATCACAGACATGCATTAAACCCCTTTTTCAGAGAGCATGGCTTAATTATTGTTCATGAACTTTGGCTCAAATTAGGTGAATACCAGCCTAGATTCGGGGAAAACTGGCTTAGATTTGCTGGATACTGACTCGAATCTATATTTTCAATATATTCTTCAGCCACAACATCCTCAACTGGTGTGAACTTCGATTTTCTGGATTCACTTATCTCCAGTAATATCAGCAGATATGCCTCCTCTGCCTCGCTTTCACAATCAGCCTCAAACTACTCCGCCCACTCTGGGAAAGGCAGGGGCAAGAGGCGGGGTAAATATGGCCGATACAGAGATGACAGAAAAAGTGCTTCAAGTCGGGTACCATCTTCCTCGGAATCCTCTTCAACACATGAAGGTAGGTTGTAAACTATTTCCTGTAAGAAATTATCTATTATTAATACCTCTAATGGTCTCAATATGGAATGAAGACTACTAGATTTGAGCCATACTCTGTGAAAAAAGGACTGAATGCATCAGCATAAAGTATTTACCCATGTCAGCCTGCACCCTCTGCACCGGCTGACCTGGGCCAGAACTTTTTGCTATTGGTCATATTTCTGCATGTTTAAGGTCCAGTCTACCCCATGATTCAATTGGTTGTTAGAAAAAAAGTATTTCATTGATCCGTAATTATGTGATGGCTTGCTTGGTATGATGTATCACGGAGATGCATTAAACCCCCTTTTGCCAGAGCATGGCTTGTATATTAAATCGTTACCTCTTGTTGTAAGTTAGAAGCAGACATGTTTAATGATATCTTTGTGAAATATGAGTAATGAAATGAATTCAGCAAATTAGACTTGGCACAAACTATGAGAATGCTCTGGTCATCAGTTTTCTTTTTTTTCCATTCGCCATATTTTTTTTTAAGGGTACTTTCTAGGGGTGGTAAAATCCAAGAATTATTTGGTAATGGGTTAACCCTTTACCGCACAATGATGCCTTTTGACGGCCCTGGAAAAGAAGCCATTTGAAAGCATTGTGGGAAAAGGAGGAAATGCTGCGAACCAGCATTTTCTCCTTTTCCCACAATGTTGTCTACCCTATCCAGAAAAAATTGCATCATTTGAGCCACATTAAAATTGTTGTCTGCAAATGCTTTCAATTTGGACAAGGCTAAAATTTTGTCACCTGGTAAAGGGTTAAGATATAAATGCAGTTGTCCCAATTCCCATTGACTTTAACAGATTCCACAGAACAGCCCAAGTCAGCCTCAGGGCCTCAGAGGAAATCCGCTTCCAAACCAAAACAAGTAGACCCTCGTAAACTTGTTGAAGCACTCACACCAATTAGGGAGACAACATTTGAAGATTACGAAGATATGGATTCTGCAAGAGATAAAATGAGCCAATCAGAGCAAGTCATCAAAATGATGGCAACAGCCAATAAAATGGAAAGAAAATTACAGAAAGAGGTAGGCTTAACAAGCTTTTTCTCCTTTTCCCACAATGGTTTCAAAAGCCTTTGTCCTCAGGTTCATTATTTGTGTGGTAAAGGGTTATGTGACAAAATGATGATGCTCTTTGCACCAAAAGGTGTTCCCCTTAACTGTAAAGTAGTGGTCAAGTCCAAACCCTAGTTCATATAAATCTGTGCACAGAATTGACCGATTAATTGCATGGTGTTCAATGTTATTTCAACATAATGTAAGTTATATCTTGGTGACCAGTGCACCTATCCATGCTTTCCTGGACTTTCTGTTACCAATACTTTGCACAATATTCTTTCCAAGCCACTGGCTGCTTTCCCACAAAATCCTTGTTGAAACAATGATTAGCGGTGAGAGAGGAATGAATCCTGTTGCACTATATCCTCTGAAAGAAATTGGCCATGCACACAGAAACTCTATATTTAGTTTTGAAATATCTTTCAGTATCATCCTGCTTATAGAGGAGCAGGCACCAGTAAATCTACCTATAACTTATTTAGACAATGCCCACTTGTGGCTCACTTCTTAACCCTTTACTACACAATCCCGACTTTTAACGACCCTGAGTAAGAAAGTATTTGAAAACATTGTTGGAAAAGGAGAAAATGCTGGTAACCAGCATTTTGTCCTTTTCCAACAGTGTTTTCTACCCTTCCCAAAATAAATTTCAGTTTCTGAGTTTATTTTGTGGCCTGCAAATGCTTCCAATTTGGACCAATCTAAAATTTTGTTGTGTGGTAAAGAGTTAAGAGTAAAAAGGGTTACAATTTGTAAACATCTGCACACAGAAATTCTAATGTTGTATTTCTCAATACCTTTCAGTCTCACCCGGCTTGCAGAGGACCAGACACCAGTAAATCTACCTATAACTTATTTGGACAAAGCCCACTTGTGGCTCACTTCTTGAGGGTGAAGAATTTAACACATGAAGCAGGACAAGCTGTACATGTACAAAGGACAGAGCAGGAAAATCCACCACCATATCCTTTTAATTCTAATTTTTAAGCTTCAGAAACACAGTGTGTATTTTTCACACAAAGAGTACTATTGTACATGTATGTTTGACCCATGCTCTGGCAAAAAAGGATTTTACCTTTTACCAAATAACAACATTTTAGACTGGCCCAAATCGAGAGGATTGCAGGTGACAAATTTGATGTGGCTGAAAAAGATGAAATTTGTCTTTTAACGGGTAGAAAACTTTGTGGGAAAAGGAATGCTGGTTACCAAGTGTAGGTCAGTCCAAGTGTTAGTTGCTTACAGACAAATGAATTTTAAAACTTAGTAAAAAGTTGCCGAGTCACTTTATCTTATGTTTAGTCTGAACATGATTTTAAAATTTACTTTTCTGCCATGGACTAACACTAGGCTTGGACCCACCATACAATAACAGCTTGTCATCTTCACAATGATTTACATTCTTTAAAATGGTATTATTAAAATTTAAATGCATTTTTAATGCTGGCATTGTTTACTTTTGGCCACTACTGGGCCTTAAATGCAAAGAAGAGCCCTTGCTGTTGTCACTCTAGCTATTGTTACCCGGTACTCTGACAGTAATAATTACATTGCATTTTCGTGTTTGTAGAATCAATCAGTAAAACCTAATGATTTACACTGTCACATGATCAGACAGATGTGGTAAAGTTGATAGAAAGTGTGAGCTTTATGTCAGTATTTGGTTCTACACTGAATTATATTTTGATTCCTTAACAAATGTCACTCTTGATGCCCCCACTTACAGAGATTTGATCAAAGAAAGTTTTAAGAAAGTACGAGATACAGAGAAACAGTATCAAGAGTATGTAACACAAATTTTTTTATTTCCCAGAGTTTTGTAATTTCCATTTTTAAGACCAGCACAGTGCAACAAAGATTGATTGATTGTATGGTGTTGAACGTTGTTGTCTACATTATTTCAGACATACTGTGGTGGCCAGTGCACCTATCCATACTTTCCTGCAGTTTCTGTTACCAGTATTTCACTTAATACATGTCCCAAACCATGGGCTGCTTTCCCACATAACCATTGTTAAAGCAATGAACAGCTGTGAGAGAGGAATGAAATTTGTTACTATGACTGCCATCAGTCCTCAGAAAGAAATAAGCCAAGCTGGGGATTTAAACCAGCAACCCCTTGTTCTCAAGTCCTGTACACTACTGAATGCACCACTAGGGCAATACAACAAAGAGGAAGTGAGAAAACCAGACACAGACTAAACAGTCCATCTTTACCTCTTTACCACACAATCCTGAGTTTTAACAACCCTTACGAAAACAGATTTTGAAGACATTGTGGGAAAGGAGAAAATGCTGGGAACCAGCATTTTCACCTTTTCCCACAATAATTTCTACTCATTCATTGAAAAATCTCATAATTGGAGCCAAATTTGATTTGTGCTCTGCAAATGCTTTTAATATGGAAGCTTAGAAGACTTTGTTGTCTGTTAATGGGTCAACCCTTTACCACACAATCCTGACTTTTAACAACCCTGAAAGAGAAAGCTTTTGAAAACATTGTGGGAAAAGGAGAAAATGCTGGTAACCAGCATTTTCTCCTTTCCCCACAATGTTTTCTACGCTATCAAAGACAGATATCATCATTTGAGCTAGATTTAATTTGTCGTCTGCTAATGCTTTCATTTTCATTCAGTCCAAAATTTTGTTGTTTGGTAGAGTAAACCCAATTCTATTTTTGAACTTTTTCTTTTCTATTGTATTTTTTTGTATTGTTTATTCAGAATTTATGAGAAAAGTCTGAAAGAGAGTATAGTCTTTAGCCAGAAGCAGAGACAAGTAAGAAAAGATCATATAGCTAAACAACAATCCCTCCTGGGTCAGCCAAATGAAGTCAAGAGACTTAGTGACCTTCTAATGCTAGAATTCAGGGTAAGTTTTCTATTTTCTAAAGGCCCAGTGGTGGCCAAAAGTAAACAATGATGTGTTAAAATACATCTAAATTTTTATCATACCATTTAAAAGTACGGAAGTTATTGCTAAATTATTGCAAAGATGACAGTCTTGTATGGTCAGTCCAAGTGTTAGTCGCTGGCAGAAAAATGAATTTTAAATTTTGATGACTATACAATTATCTGGTTCTAAACTGATGGACTTTTTAAATTGAAATGATTTCATTCACTTGGAATGAAGATATTTTTCATTAATAGGATTTTAGATTTTTTTTTGACAAAGCTTGACAAGGTAGGCACCTCTTCATGTGGTAAATATCAGTATCTGTCAATAATATTATTGTTTAATGTTAAATAAAGGATGCGGCAATACCTGTATTGAGTGGTAAGACAGTATTTTTTGTGATCACATAAAACATTCCCATAGACAACTTCTAGTTCTTCCTTTGCTTCAGCCTTTCCATTGCTGTCTCTCGTCTAAAACTGCCCTTTAAGACCCTCCCTTTGATACCTATCCAAAAATCTTAGATCTGCTTTAACTCTTTACAAAACGAAAAATTTTAGACTGGTCCAAATTGAAAGCATTTGCAATCAACAAAAGTAATTAAAGGTGTCCAAAATGAAAAAATTTGTCCGTATTAGGATAGAAAACATTGTGAGAAAAGGAGAAAATGCTGATTACCAGCATTTTTTCCTTTTCCCCACAATGTTTTCAAAAGCCTTCTTCCTCAGGGTCATGGGGTAAAGGGTTAATCCTTTACAAATTCTATCATTTGAGCTCATTTTTATTTGTTGTCTGCAAATGCTTTGAATTTGGACCAGTCTAAAGTATTGCTGTGTGATAAAGAGTTTTAGAACTTAACCCTGTACGGCATATTGCCTCCTTTTGACGACCCTTGGAAAGAAGCCCTTTGAAAACATTGAGAGAAAAGTAGAAAATGCTGGTAACCAGCATTTTCTCCTTTTCCCACAATGTTTTCTACCCAAATGAAGACAGAAATAATCATTGAAGTTACATTTAATATGTCGTCTGCAAATGCTTTCAATTTGGTCTGGTCCAGAATTTTGTTGTTAAGGGTTAAAAGTTATCTGCAGCATCCTCAAGGATTTAGTTAGTCTAATTAAATTTATATTGATTCTTTACACAAGGACAAAATTTTGATCTTGCGCATTTGAAAAAACATTTGCAGACATCAAATAAAAACCACTTAACTCAGTTTTTGAAAGGTTTGAAAACTCGGTGGAGAAAAGGAGAAAACTCTGTGCAAGTACTGACCAACCATTCTTAGTCTAATTCTAGAGTTGGAAAGTAACACAACCATCAAATTTAGCCAGTCAGAAATTGTGTTACTTTCAAATTTAGAAAATTCTTGGGAATAAGACTAAAAAATGTCACAGTTTATTTTCAGAAGAGATTTAACTCTGTCCCAAATGACAAATCTTGGACCCTTCCAACTTCAAAGCATCTGCGGACAACAAATTTGAAGTTGGTACAAATGAGCTGAAATTCTCTTATAGGGTAGAAAAGGTTGTGGGGAAGGAGAAATTGCTTGTGACAAGTAAATTTGCCTTTTTTCTGCAATGTTTTCAAAGCTTTCTTTATCAAGGTCAATGAAACTTTTTGGTAAAAGTTTAATTGATGTGCAATGAAGGCAAAGATCTTCGCCTTTTCTAAAACCATATCCGAGCAGGTCCTCTCTGTTGTCACATTCCTTAGAAATATGACCTTGTATTATATTAGTACAGGGTGACCCAAAATGAATGCAACCCGTAAAAGTACCCACAACCTCTGCAAATGGGAATGGATTAAGTTTATTTTTTACACACATCAATGTAAGATGATAACAATTAAGTTCTGTAAGTTTGAGTTATTTCGGTTGGGTGGTCTACATGTTAGCGACGTTCAAAGATATGCTCCAAATGTCCACCGCTTTGACAGAGACACTCCTGAATGTACTTTGCAAAATTGTCCACCACCCGGACACACTCTGCCCCTGGAATCTCCCTGATCCTTGCTGTTATTGCAGCTTTCAAGTCCATGATTGTCTTGGGGTTGTTCTCATAGACGTGGTCTTTCAAATAACCCCACAGGTAAAAATCTGGGGGTTAAGGTCAGGTGAGTGCAGGGCCCAGGAGTGTCTCTGTCAAAGCGGTGACATTTGGAGCATATCTTTGAACGTCGCTAACATGTAGAACACCCAACGGAAATAATTCAAACTTACAGAACTTAATTGTTATCATCTTACATTGATGTGTGTAAAAAATAAACTTAATCCATTCCCATTTGCAGAAGTTGTGGGTACTTTTACAGGTTGCATTCATTTTGAGTCAACCTGTATTTATTTTTACTGCAGAGTCCCTTTTAGCTTCTGCAAAAGAATTTTATTGTTTTTTTGCTTGCTTTCTGACAAAGCTTCAAAGTTCAACAGCCTAGAATTTAGAGTCATTTTCAGTATTTTTGTCTTACTCAAAGATTGCACCTGCATCATTCTGTGTTCCTTGTGTTCCAAATCAGACTGTGTGACTGACCAACTGACCAACCGACCAACCCACCAACTGACAGAGACCGACAAACAGACAGACAGACAAACAGACCGACAGACAGAAAGAATTGTATTGATTTTAATTGAGTTGAAAAATATTCTTTTGTAAACTGTCTACAACACTCCCTTATCTCTTATGGAAAAATTCTATATATTCTTACTGAGGCTTCTATGTCTTATGTATAGTATTAGGGATAGAAAAATAATCTATACACTTAGAAATGAATAAACAGCACTTGTATTAACTCTTTACCGAACGACAAAGTTTTAGACCAGTCCAAATTGAAAGCATTTGCAGACGACAAACTAAACTTGACCCAAAAATTGAAATTTGTTTTGGGTAGAGTAGAAAACATTGTGGGAAAAAGAGAAAATGCTGGTTACCAGCATTTCTCCTTTTCCCACAATGTTTTCAAAAGGTTTCTTCCTCAGGGTCGTTAAAAGTCAGGATTGTGTGGTAAAGGGTAAATAGAAGACCATCATCTTAGCAACTGTACTCATGTATAAGAGTGAGAGGGGTGTTCGAAAAGTTTCAGGAAAAGTATCATAAGTTTTTTACTAGTACAAGTTTTCACAAAAAAAAAAATTTAACCAAAGAAATGCAAGGTCAAGTAAATTTTAGCAGATGAAACACTTATAAAAAGATAATGTGTTTGTAGAACATTTTTGACACAGGTAAACATTTCAGTTTTTTCAAAATTTTCTTCTTAATACAATATGAACATGTTGTGTTTTCAAACCCATTTGTCATGCTGCGAATACATGTATAGTACAATGAATTTTGTGGATCATTTTACCTGATAACCATAGACAAGTCATCCCCATTACTTCTTTATCAATTGAAAAAAATTTCCAATTGGAAGTATTTGCAGACAGCCAATTAAATGTAGCTCAAAAGACGAGTTCTGTCTTTTAAAATGTTTTTAAAAGCAATGTTTTTAAAAGCCTTCTACCTTAAAAGTCATTGGTGATTGTCTGAAAAAGAGTTAAAACTTTCTGCTCCTGGCCCCCACAGATTCAATGTTGGAAAGAGCCACAAATTTCATGTTAACAGGGAGTATGCGAGATGCTTCTGAGATACTTTTGAAAACACTGTGGGAAAAGGAGAAAATGCTGGTTACCAGCATTTCCTCCTTTTTCCCAGTGTTTTCTATCCTTCTAAAAACAAATTTAAATTTTTGGTTCACATTCATTTTGTCGTCTGCACCAGGGATCATATATAAAATCCCTGTCTGCACATGCCGTCGACTTGGACAAGCCTGAAATTTTGATTTAGGGTAAAGTTAAATAACATGCTGTAGATATCATGATCCTTTTATGATTGCTTGCTCAGCTCCATGGTACTCGATATTGCTATAGTGACCAAGCAATATGCATCAGCTTACTTGTGCTAAATTTTCTTCTTTTTTTTTTGGTATAAAGAACATATCAAAGCATCTTTGGAGGAAATTCTGTATACTTTTCTAACACTCCTGATACACGTACCTAGATTGAAACTAATCTTCATGTCATTGATCTCTCCAAATTTTTGTCGTCTGGAAAAGTGTTAATCACATTTTGTTCTAACTGGTCTACAGTGTACCAGTGCCATCAGTATGGAGGAAGATCGGAAGAAAAAGCGTGATAAAAAGCTTGTAAACCTGCTGTTAGAACGAGTAAAATACAACTGAATGATTTCAGTTATATATGGTAAAAATCATAGGTATTGTTTAATGGGGTATCTTTTCAACTCCCACAATTTTTGTAGTGGAAAAAATATTGATTATAATGGTGAAAAAGGGGTTGTTTTTTTTTTTATTTTTTTCAAATTTTGAAATGAATTGTTTTGCACTCAGTGTCATTAACCTCTTAGAAAAAAAAAGCAAATGTTTGGGGGTTTTTTTTGCAGACAGTGTAGATCAAGATTAATCTGTACAAAATGTGCAGTCCAATCTTGGATCTACATTGTGTTAACTCTTTACCACACAATCCCGACTATTGACGACTCCCAAGAAAAAGGACTTTTGAAAACATTGTGGGAAAAAGAGTAACCAGCATTTTCTCCTTTTCCCACAATGTTTTCTACCCTTTCAGATACAAATGTCAATTTTTTTTTTTCAATTTTTGAGGCACATTTATTTTGTAATCTGCAAATGCTTTCAATTTGGACTGGTCTAAAATTTTGTCATTTGGTAAAGAGTTTTAAGATATTCTGATCTTAACAGCTATGAAATTTCAATATTTAGATTTTTCACTCATTGAAAGATGTACCCTTTATCTTTAGAATAATTAGTTTACCTTTGGCTCAAAGTTTTGTGTTTTATTCATGTAGCTGTTTACCTCTTTATACAATGACAGAATTTTAGACTGGTCAGAATTGAAAGCATTTGCACACAACAAATTAAATGGCACTCAAAGGATGGATTTTGTGTCTCAAAGAGGAGAAAACATTGTGCAGAAAGGAGAAAATGCTGGTTAATAGCCTTTTTCCGTTTTCCCACAGTGTTTTCAAAAGTGTAATTCTTCAGGGTTGTTAAAATCTGGGATTGTGTGATAAAGGGTTCAAAACGTGTTTTTTTACTTAGTTTAAGTTTCCATATTTCATCACTTAACTCTGTACCACAGAACCAACAAGTAGACTTGTCCAAATTCAAAGCATTTGCAGACAACAATTTAAATGTGGCTCAAATGATGGAATTTGTCTTTGATAGGGCAGAAAACATTGTGGGAAAAGGAGAAAATGCTGGTTACCAGCATTTTCTCCTTTTCCCACAATGATCTCAAAAGGCTTCTTCCTCAGGGTCATTAAAACTAGGGATTGTGGTAAAGAGTCAACCCTTATCCTGCTAATAAACTGAAATGAAACTTTCAGGTCATTAATAAAAACCCAAAGTTTACTATTTCAGTTATCTTTTAGGGAAAAATATATGTTTGTGCAGTCTGATCTTGGATCTACACTGTCCGCAAAAGATCCTTGATTGGCACTTTATCAGCCCAAGGGTTAAGCTTTGTTTCGAAGTTTCTTTGTTTGCAATATGGTTGAAGCAGTTTTAGACTTAACAAATTTAGCGCCAATTCACAGGCCACTGGTATTTTCTCATTCACAAATAGATTTTCAGACTGGCAATGGACCTATGAGGGCTGAAGAAAAAGTTTGTGGAAGTTCTTCATAACTTCTTAATTTGATGTCCGATTGTTGTCAGATTTTCACTTGAGTAATCATGGTCTTTTATCAATTTCCAGGTAAAAAATCACCAGTCTGATTTTTCTTTAGATATATTTATTTTCAACCTAAAAAGCCCAAGGTTTGCTGCCCAAGAGCATGCCGTAAAATCACAGTTGTCATACTTTTAAAATGATCATATTACAAAATTATCGGATTCAAAATCACATAAAATAACGCAAACATAATGGATGGCTCCATTTGACAATCTGTGCGAAATTTCTGATGTTACGTCTGAAAAACAACAGAAGTCTGATAGTTTTTGTGGGCTGTATCAAAGAAAAGGTTAAAAAAGGTGGTTTAGAAAGTGGAAGAAACTCGCATAACAATAACATTCTGTGTAAACCTAGGGCACATTCCATCTGAAATGTTTAATTTATTAACCCTTTCCCAAACAAGCCTTGGTTTTCACGTGTCTGCAGTACAAGTCTTTTGAAAACACTGTGGGAAAAGGAGAAATTGCTCGTAACGAGCAATTTCTCCTTTTCCCACAGTGTTTTCTACCCTTTTTGACAACTTTCTGCCATTTTCATCAAATTTAAAATTGGCATCTGCACACTCTTTGAATTTGGACCAGTCCAAAATTTGTCGTCTGGGAAAGGGTTAAAAGAAACTGGGATAAAGCCAAAATTGAAAAAAAGCAAATCTACAGTATTCAAGTGGCATACATGGTATAAAAACGATGAAAGAGTATTGAAGATGATCTGACAGAGAGCACTGATATGATGTTGAATAACATCCTAGTTAAATGACGTTAATGTTGTGACGTGCTCCAGGTAGCCATTATGATTGTTGTAAAAGGAGTCATAGCAAGTACGTTTTTGATTGATTTATCTGAAACTTTCCTATTTTGTCCATTACGAATGGACCTTAAACATATGAAAATTTAAGTGTAATAGCATTAGTAGTTTTGTTTTAATACACAAATTCCATGAACTTTTTTCTCAGCCCACATACCAAGCCATCCATATCACAACCTGTAGAGCACAGAAAAAAGTTTCAAAATCGCTTGTGACCAGGATATCTGAGCAAAGTAGACAGTGTAGACCAAAGATCACACTGCACATTTTATGCTATTTGATCTTGATCTACACTAGCTGCAATTGCAAATATAGTTGTGAAAGGCACTTTGAGTTTTAGTTGTTTCTTTTAGGTTTCCAAAATTTGAATGTTTTCTCTTGTAGCATGATCAAACTCTTGTTTTGCCACTGTGTTTTAACATGG
This sequence comes from Tridacna gigas, assembly GCA_945859785.2. Lineage (NCBI taxonomy): Eukaryota > Metazoa > Mollusca > Bivalvia > Cardiida > Cardiidae > Tridacna > Tridacna gigas. The sequence goes on from OX244030.2 coordinate 3,302,169, forward strand.
GTTGATGTATTAAATTATGTTTTTGATTCATCCATTCTTTAGCATAAATTAAACAGAAAATACAATTCTTAACTCTTACCAGTCAACAAAATCTTAAGTCTCTACCAAATTGAAAAATCTAGCTCAAGTGATGATTTCTGTCTTTGATAAGGTAGAAAATATTGTTGGAAAAAGAGAAAATGCTTATTATATTTTCTCCTTTTCCAACAATGTTTTCAGAAGCCTTCTCCAGGGTCGTTAAAACTCAGGGTTGTGTGGCAAACGGTTAACTCTAACTAATCAACAAAATTTGAGATCTAAATTGAAAACATTTGAAGACAACAAATTAAATGTGGTGCCAATAACTGGGTTTGTATATGAAGGGTTTGTAAACTGTACCAGCATTTTCTTCTTTTCCCACAATGTTTTCAGAAGCCTTCTTTCTTAACCCTTTACCGCACAATGCCGCCTTTTAAAGACCCTGGGAAAGAATCCTTTTGAAAACATTGTTGAAAAAGGAGAAAATGCTGGTAACCAGCATTTTCTCCTTTTCTCACAATGTTTTCTACCCTATCAAGAGAAAACTGCACCATCTGAACTACATTGACATCGTCATCTGTAAATGCTTTCAATTTGGACCAAGCTAACATTTTGTCGTCTGGTAAAGGGTTAAGGTCATTAAGGGAGAGATTGTGTGGTAAGGGGTTAACTTGTTACCTTCTGCAAATGACAAAATTTTTGTAGCAGAAAATTGAAAACTTATCTGTAACCTATAGGCTGCCAACACTGAATCAGTGTGCTTTTGATGACAGTGTAGATCAAAATCAGACTGCACAGAATGAATAAGCAGACTGATCTTGGATCAACACTGTTTGGCCAAAACTACATTGAAAAAAGGAATGTTTTGGTACTTTTTTTACCCACTGACAAGGTCTGTTGCACTAATTTAGCACTGGAGTTCAATTCATGTAAGCCATGCTCTGTGAAAAGGGGGCTTAATGCATCTGCAAAAAGTATCGACCCAGGTCAGCCTGCACAGTCCGCGCACACTGACCTGGACAGAGACTTTTTGCTATCAGTCAATTTTCTGTATGTTAAAGCACCAGTCTACCTCATGATTCAGAGGGTTGTTAGACAAACTGGGTATTATGGATCCATGATTATATGGCGTGCAAAACACGAAAAGGGGCCTTCGGATATATGCGTAAAAGTTTGTCGTCTCAGATCAGCCAGTGCAGTCAGTGACTAATCCGAGACGACACTTCCCGTTTTTGTGCGATTTTCTGTTTCACGAAAGTCTACTGTATGAAAAAACCCTATGTAGTCGTAAAGTGCTGTCTTGGATTAGCCTGCGCGGACTGCGCAGGCTAATCCGAGACGACACTTTACGCAAATGTCTGAAGGCCCTTTTTCATGTGTTGCACGCCATATGATGTTTTGCTTGGTATAACACATCATGGAGATGCACTAAACCCCCTTTTGCTAGAGTATGGCTCATGTTTATGGTTTTTCTTTATTTGTGTGTTTCAGAAGGACCCTGATTCCCTGTCAACAGGAGCGTACATAGCGTTGGAACAGGCGCTCATAGCCCAATAACCGAGACTAAAGAAATCTGTGACACTTGAGCATACATATACAAACTGAATACTTCTCACCAGATCTAGTTGTGACAACTCCAAAAGAAGCTACTTTGTGTTTTTTTTTTCTATTCCAATAGATAATTTTATTCAAGCAATAATAAGCCACCCTTTTGCTGGAAAACTTCCTAACATGAAGGCTCATGAAGCAAATATCTTTCCCAATATCAATTACAGATCAAAATTGGATATAAAGACAAAAACTCTGTTATTAACTCTTTCCAACATAACAAAATCAGACTGAGCATTTGCAGAAAACAAATTTGATAAAGCTCAAAAGTTCATTTCTGTCTAAGAAATGGTAGAAAACATCGTGTAAAAAGGAATAAATGCTGGTTAACTCTTTACCAAACAACAAAAATGTAGACTGGTCCAAATTGAAAGCATTTTCAGACGATAATTGAAATGTGAATCAAATGATGTAATTTGTCTTTGATTGGGTAGAAAACATTGTGGGAAAAGGGGAAAATGCTGGTTACCAGCACCAGCATTTTCACCTTTTCCCCACAATGTTTTCAAAGGGTTTTTCTTCTTAGGTCGTTAAAACACAAAATTGTGTGGTAAAAGTTAAATGATCATCACAGATGGAGAAAATGTTCTTTTTGGGTATACACCATTTGTCACTATGTTTTTTAGGTTCCTACAGGACTTGTGCTTTCTTTTCCAAAAAGATTTAAAGGTGCCATGAGTCATTATGTCAGAAAATATAGGGAACAGGCCCAGTGATAAACAATACATGAACCCAAGAAGGATGTATGGCAATTGTTTTAAACACTGTGATAAAAATGTATTTATAAAGTTTTATCAAAAACTAGTTTTTATGATAAAAAACATTCCTTGCATCAATATGTTTGTTATAAATGCAATAAATATTTATGTATCAAAGACAGTATAAGTGTTACATATTACAGTGTTACCATAATCATGGTTATCTCTCTCTCTCTATCCTTCCCTCCCTCTCTTTCTCTCTCTCCCTCTCTCTCTCTTCCTCTCTTTTATCCTTTACCAAACAATCCAGGGTTTTCACAACCCTGAGAAAGAAGCCTTTTGAGAAAACAGTGGGAAAAGGAGAAAATGCTGGTAACCAGCATTTTCTCCTTTTCCCACAATGTTTTCTAGCCTTAATAAAACAGATTTTACTTTTTGATTTGCATTAATTTTGTCATCTGCAAATGCTTTCAATTTGCACAAGTCTGAAATTTTGTCGTTTGGTAAAGAGTTAAAAAAGGATATATCCCCTGTAACAATAATGCCTTTGAATGACTAGGTCATAAGTGAAAAAGTAGTTTGTTGATAAAACTTAAAAAAAAAAATTTTTTTTCCTACATCAGTGTCTCCATAACATGACCCTTTTCAGCCCCTGTTTTGATCAACATAAAAGGGTCAGATTTCAATGAAATTGCCACAGAATGCTCATGTTTGAAATGTTGTTTTAAAATATGCAGGGATCATACATGGTCCTATGTAACGCTTAAGACCTTGTAATGGTAAGGCATCAACAAAGAGTTGCTGTATTAACCCTTTACCAGACGACAAAATTACAGCCTTGTCCAAATTGAAAGCATTGGCAGACGACAATTTCAGTGTAACCCAAATGGTGCAATCTTTTTTTTATAGGGTAGAAAACATTGTGGGAAAAGGAGAAAATGCTGGTTACCAGCATTTTCTCCTTTTCCCACAATGCTTTCAAAAAGGCTTCTTTCCTAGGGTTGTTAAAAGGCTTCATTGTGCGGTAAAGGGTTAACCCTTTACCACACAATCTCAAGTTTCAGCAACCCTGAGAAAGAAGCCTCTTGAAAAGATTGTAAGAAAAAGAGAAAATGCTGGTAACCAGCATTTTCTTCTTTCCCCACAATGTTTTCTACCATACAAGAGACTAATTCCATAGATCCATTCCATTTGATCCACAGTTTATCTGTCATCTGCAAATGCTTTCATTATGGACGAGTCTGAATTTTTTTCGTTCAGTAAAGAGTTAACCCTTTCCCAAAGGACAAAATTTAGCCCCTTCCAAACTGAAAGCATCTGCAGACAAAAAATTTTAAAGTGGTACAAATGAACTTAAGGGTTTTTTTTTGACAGGATAGAAAACATTGTGGGAAAAAGAGAAAATGCTGGTTACCAAATTTTCTCCTTTTCCCACAATGTTTTCAAAAGGTGTGTTTCTCAGGAACGTGAAAACACAGGATTGTTTGGTAAAGGGTTAACTGGTCTGTATTTTTCAAACCATCTTTTAACCCTTTTACCACACAATCTCAAGTTTTAACGACCCTGGAAAGAAATCTTTTAAAAACATGGTTGGAAAAGGAGCAGCATTTTCTCTCAGTGTTTTCAAGAGCCTTCTTCCTCAAGGTTGTTTAACTCTACCTAACAACAAAATTCTGGACTGGACCAAGTTAAGAGCATTTGCCGACGACAAATTAAATACAGCTAAAATCTTGATAGTTATCCTTGAAAAGTTGGAAAAAAGGAGAAAATGCTGTTTACCAGCATTCTCTCCTTTTCCCACAATTTCTTGAAAAACCATCTTCCTCAGGGTCATTAAAATGCAGAATTGTTTGCTAAAGAGGTCATTCACTTATTTTCATGGCAACTTAAACTTGGGAATTTGTGACAATCAACTTTGCAATAAATTCCAATCCTGCAATATGAATTCTAGGTTAACACTAGGTTATCCATTAGAAATCTCTGTCCACTGCTATCAACCGCTCTAGCACTTTATTGAGAGAGTTCATTGTTGGAGAGTCTTTATAAGCTTGCTGGAAATCTTTTCCTTCTTCAAGGGACTTCGTTAAAAGTGTATCCATTGGAATGCATCCTGAAATTGATCAATTCTCTCATTACCAGATGACTAGCCTGGGATCACATGGTAATACGTTTTTAATCACAAAAAAAATGATAGGAATTAAACCAAGGCTAGTAGAATGACTAAAGATAAGAAGAATCCATATTGAAAATATTTGCAGGCAACTGATTACCTTTAGTGAGCCAAATAAACCCAAATAGCATTTTCTGTCTAGAAATGCAACCCGATTAGATGCAATTTCAAGGTTGGTTTTGTCTATAGGGTTTCAACAAAGTGGACAGTGTAGATCAAAAAATAGACTGCATGTTTTGAGCAGTCTGATCTTGATCTACACAACAAAAGCAACTATGTTTGTGAAAGGTGCACTATGGGTTAACCATTTACCATACAGTCCCGAGCTTTTACAACCATAACTGCAAAATATTGTGGGAAAAGGAGAAAATGCTGATTCTCTCCTTTTCCCATAATGTTTTCACAGACAAAATTGTATAATTTAGCCACATTTCATTTGTCATCTGCAAGTGGTTTCAATGTAGACAAGTCTGAAATTTTCATGTTTGGTAAAGGATAAACTGTGTTTCAACTATGCAAACTGTTCTTGAAAAAGAAGAAAACATTTTGGAAGTAAAAAAAAAAAATGCTGGTAACCAGCATTTTCTCCTTTTCCCAAAATGTATTCAAAGCCCTCTTCCATAGGATTGTAAAAACATGTCCATATTTTAAGAATTTACAGACAACAACTTATATTTGGTTCAAATGACAGGATCTTTTCCCAACAGCAAAAATTGAAAATATACCTACCTAAGAATGGTACTTTAGCCTGAGTGGCCAACGCCTCTCCCCCGCCTTTGGAAAATATATTTGTGACTTCCTGTATAAACAAGTAATAACCCTAACTCTTTACCACATGAGAAAAATTTAGACTTGTCCAAATTGAAACAATTTTGCAGACTACAATTTAAATGTGACTCAAATAATGGAATTTGTCTTTGATAGGGTAGAAAACGTTGTGGGAAAAGGAGAAAATGCTGGTTACCAGCATTTTCTCCTTTTCCCACAATGTTTTCAAAAGGCTTCTTTCTTAGGGTTGTTAAAAATCAGGATTGTGTGGTAAAGGGTTGATCAATCAGCTCTTAGACTGTCATTGGCAATATCAACTCTTTGCCAAACGACTTCTTACTATTCTGAATTGAAAGCATCCATGGTTGATAAAGTTGAAATAATTAAAAATGAGGTTAAGTCCTTTGAAAGCATAAAAAACATTGTGAGAAAAGGACAAAATGTTGGTCACCAGCATTTTCTCTTTCCTAACAATGTCTTAAAAGCCCTGTTCCGTAGGGTTGATAAAATTTGGGATTGTGTAGTTAAGTGTTAAATAGTTTTTCAGACAAACAAGGGCCAGATCCCTCGGACGGTATTCACCACCCATTCTTAACTCTTTTAACCCTTTACCAAACGACAAAATTTTAGACTGGTCTAAATTGAAAGCAGTTGCAGATGACAAAATAAATATGACTGAAAGATTGAAATTCATTTTGGGAAGAGAAGAAAACATTGTGGGAAAAGGAGAAAATGCTGGTTACCAGCATTTTCTCATTTTTCCACGATGTTTTCAAAAGGCTTCTTTTTCAGGGTTGTTAAAAGTCAGGATTGTGTGGTAAAGGGTTAATAATAATGCAAGTCGACAAAATTTTCAAGTGGTCCAAATTGAAAGCATTTGCAGACAGGAAATGTTGCCAAAATGACGATTTCTGTCTTTAATAGGGTAGAAAACATTGTCGGAAAAGGAGAAAATGCTGGTTACCAGCATTTTCTCCTTTTCCCACAATGTTTTCAAAAGATTTCAAATAATGGTTACAAGGGATTGTATAGTTAAGGGTTCATAGCATTTTTATTCTTACTCATAAGAATATTCCAACTATCGAAGTAAAACAATTTCTGGCAACATAAACATACTTTGTTACTTTCTAAATCCAGAGTATGACTAAGGATGCAATTTAAAATGGTTCATAAATACAAGTCCCGTCTTCCCAATGCTGAAACATCCTTCGTTTGGAAGATATTTTGGCAAACAGGATATAAAATTCAAAATATCTGGTTCTTCATTACCAGTAAGAACAATAGAATGACAAAAGGGGTTGGGGTGCACAGTTTGGATTGTATAATGTGACAAACATTCAGACTACCTATTGCACCAAATGACTTCTACTTTTTCATCAAGAACCTTACAAAAGTGCAAACTTTATCATGAACAGAAAAATCACTCTCTGCTTTAACTCTTTACCAAACGACAAAAATGTAGACTGGTCCAAATTGAAAGCATTTGCAGACGACAATTGAAATATGAATCAAATGATGTAAGTTGTCTTTGATAAGGTAGAAAACATTGTGGAAAAAGGAGAAAAAGCTGGTTACCAGCATTTTCTCCTTTTCCCACAATGTTTTCAAAAGGCTTCTTCCTCAGGTAGAGGCCTTTTGAAAACATTGTGGGAAAAGTAGAAAATGCTGGTAACCAGCATTTTCTACTTTTCCTACAATGTTTTCTACCATGTCAAACAACTTCTATTCATTTGTACCACTTTCAGGTTTGTAATCTGCAGATGCTTCCAATTTGGAAGAGTCTAAAATTCTTCATTTGAGAAAGGGTTAAGCCTATTTTTCTTGGTTTTCCCTATGTGTTCTTTGCAAATATAAAACATATTTATGTAACCGGCATTTTCTCCTTTTCCCACAGTGTTTTCAAAAGCCTTCTTCTTCAGGGTCCTTAAAAGTTGGGATTGTAAAGTGTTAACAAGATAGAATTTGATTACGAGAAATGAAAAGAGTTACATGAATTTTTTTTCTCCTTTTCCCCCACGAATGTTTTCAGAAACTTTCCTTAAGGTTGTAGAAACACATCGTCGTTTGGTTCAACTTACCCCACAACAAGGGCAGGCAAATCCACTCATGTTTTCTATTATACCAAGCACAGGTATTCCAGTCTTCCTACAGAATGTTAACTCTCTCCTAACATCACCCACTGCAACTCCCTGTAAATAGTTACACTCTTTACCAAACAAAACAAGACTGGTTTAAATCGAAACCATTTGCAGACCAATTTAAATGTGGCTAAAATGATGGAATTTGTTTTTGGTGGAGTAGAAAACATATTAGGAAAAGGAGAAAATGCTGGTTACCAGCATTTTCCCTTTTTCCCACAATGTTTTCATAAGCCTTCTTTGTAAGAGTCATTAAAACTCTGGACTGTGTCATAAAGAAATAAAATACTTTTTCTTAAAGTTACTGTTTCACAAAGGCTTGACTCAGTTTGTTGTATGATATTCAACATAATTTCCAACATTGTTTCGGTTATATCTCTGCAGCCAGTGCACCTAACCATGCTTTCCTGGCGTTTCTTTTAAAACATTCTTTACAAAATATTCTTCCCAAGCCAGTGAATAAATGTTCAGTGGTGAGAGAGGAGAGAATCCTGGTTCAATAACTATCATCAATCTTTGGAAAGAAATTCGTCAAGCCTGGATTTGTACCAGTGACCCGCTGGTTTCAAGTTCTGTTGTGATCAACGCTCCTAAGAGGCTTTGCAGGCTTTATTCAGAGCTACAAAAATGTTGTGAAAATGACACAAAGTAGAAATATTTGCAAGAAAGGAGAACTTTTAAAACAACTTGGAAAAAGTAAAAACCAAGCAAAAATATAACCGATTGATTGATCGGATGGTGTTTCGTGCTGCTTTCAACATAATTTCAGTCATATCACTGCAATAGTTCACACATTCATGTATGCCCTGGTTTCATCATTTCTAGATTGATTGATGTGATGTTTTACGCCACTTTCAACATTATTTCAGTCATATTATGACAGCTCACATATTCATGTATTTCCTGGGTTCCACCAGTACTAGACTAGGGCTCTGAAGTGTCTTGCCCAAGAACCCTCCCACAAAAACCCATGGATCCAGTGAGGCTTGAACTTGGGCCTCCAGGTCATGAGTCCTACACTTTACCACTGAGCCACACGGAACCCCTCACCATCTCCAGGCTAGGGCTGTAAAATGACTTGCCCAAAGACACTCCCACGAAAAACTCAATGCTTCTAGCGAGGATCCTTCCCAGGGTCTCAAGGTTATGGACCTCATACTTGACCACTGAGCCACTCAGGACCCAAAGACAAAAATAAGTGGGTCATACTCTGTGAAAAGAGGGTTTAATACATCTGCAAAAAGCATCCACCCATGTCAGCCTGGGAAGTCTGTGAGGGCTCACACGGGTAAAAGCTTTTTGCTAGTTTCAAATTTTCTACATGTCAAAGGACCATTCTACCTCATAGTTTAGCAAGTTTTTGGACATAATGTATATTATGGCTCCGTAACTATGTAAATACAGGCTTGGTATAATGCATAACGAAATTGCTTTTATCTCTTTACCACACGACAAAAATTTAGACTTGTCCAAATTGAGAGTATTCACAGACAACAACAACGTAAACATTACTCAAATGATGGAGTTTGTCTTTGATAAAGTTGAAAACATTGTGGGAAAAGGAGAAAATGCTGGTTACCAGCATTTTCTCCTTTTCCCACAATGTTTTCAAGAGGCTTCTTTCTCAGGGTCATTAAAAGTCGGGATTGTGTGGTAAAGAGTTATTCCTCTTTGCCAGAGTGCTGCTCCAGTAATTTGTAGGAGGTAAGGAGAGTAGAATAAGCGAAAATAGTATTGTAAAGATAAGGTTGAAGCATAGGCAACTGAAATTCCATTAGTCTATCACGGGATAATTAAATTTTCCTTAGCAGACACTGTTACTATAAATAGCACATTGGCGACTGCCTCTATATCGTATATAGTAGGACAAGGTGTGCAACGAAATCAAAGAAATATTTTACCCCTGTTCCCTTTCAGAGCTAATATCTAACCGAAAATGAAACCTAGTTACCATTGCAGATGTGTTCACAAATGATTTTTCTTATCTACCCTGACCTTCAAAAGATCCAAATGGCTTTTGCCATCAAGCAGTAGCTCTGATCTAAAGTTTTTTAAAAAGCTTCCACATTTTCCAGATCGCCATACGCTGATGTCACACAAATTATTATCCTGCATCGAATTATAACTAAAATTTTTTTTTTCAAACAATGATCTAAAATTTTTTTGTTGATATATTGATGAAATTGTTAAATTAAGATTTCGTCTGCTATAATTTATCTTTTCATCTAATCCAGTATCACGATTTTCATCTTCCATTTTGCATATTTCCAAATGTGCATTTACCGTTCATTTGTCAAAGACTTTGGCGCGTTGTTTGATAATAAATTCACGTGAGTTATCATTCACTGTGTCATAATGAATTCTGTGACATCAGTGCATGGCGATCCAGAAAATGTAGAATATTTTTAAATTTTTTAAGATCTAAGCTATTGATTGATCGCAAGAGCCGTTTGGAACATTCCAAGGTCAGGGTACACAAGAAAAATCATTTGTCAACCAATCTGCAACGGTAAATTTTTGTATTTTTTTCATTTTTGGTAAATATTATTTCTGAAAGGGAACAGGGGTAAAATTTTTTTTGATTTCGTTGCACACCTTGTCTTATTATACACAATGCAGAGGCAGTCACCAGTGTACTATCTATAGTAACGGTGTAAATGACAATTTGAGTGTTCCCTGATATACAGGTGATGCACCAATGTGCAAATGTGTTCGATGATCGACAACTGAAAATTTTAGTGTTCCGTGATAAACCAATGGAGCTTCAAAGGCCTGTGGTTGAAGTTATACCAACCTGAGGTGTGGTGACTAGTAAGGCTCCATCTGGATTGTAGGATTTTAGACTTTCAACTACAGTTATGTGTTCATCTGATGTACCCGGGGGCGTGTCTATCACTAAGTAATCTATATCTCTCCAGACAACATCACTCAAGAACTGTTTGATCATTGCTACACAAAATAAAATAGTATCTTCGGATAAAATTAGACCTTTATCATACAGTCCCTCAGAAAGAAGCCTTCTGAGAAGGACTTCAGACTTTCAACTACAATTACATGTATATGTTCATCTAATGTACCTGAGGCTACTATCAGCACATAATCTAATCCATACTATATCACTAAAGAACTGTTTGATCATTGCTATAAAATACATGAGCACCACATGTAGGTGCCAAAGATTGGCTGCAGTTACTTTTAGAAATAAATGGATTTTCAGTGAAAACTTTTGGTCAAAAAAGGGGCATAACTGTCAAAAATATTTGATGGTTACCTACCCTTGTTGTATGGGTTCCCCTCTTGATATTCAACAACTACTCTTGAGTTCAAAGAAATTATCTTTAGTAATGACAGAGATATGTTAAAATGTCCAAGTTTTTGCATGGTGACAGGGCTATGACAATACCCCCCCGTTTTCTTCGAAGACAGCCGAGCCAGTAAAGAAGAATCCTTGGATACAATATTTACCCTTGACCTTACAATCCCAACTTTTAATGACCCTTAGAAAAAAGCCCTTTGAAAACATGGTGGGGAAAGGAGAAAATGCTTGTAACCAGCATTTTCTCCATTTCGCACGTTTTCTACTCCCCCCCCCTCTCCCCCCCCCCCCACAAAAAAAAAAAAATTCGAGTCACTTTTATTGTGTCGCCTGCACATGCTTTCAATTTGGACTCGTCTAAATTTTTTGTCATTTGGAAGAGAGTTAAATAAACTGGTTATACTATTTCAAAAATCTATGTAATCATAGAGCAGGTCTACCAGTTGAAGCTACATACTACATATGGTAGCCCTACGCCTTGTGGTTTCAGAATAGAAGATGTGTAAAGATTTGGCAAATTTAACTTTCTTGTTGCTGTGGCAAGCAGTTCAAATTTCATGTTTTGTTTGTGATGGAGTTTAAGGCCATTTTAACAGCTCAGGTCATACCATGGCTGTCAGTGACGCACCCATGTGTTTCCTGGCTTTCTCACACCAGTACTGACACAACTTTCTTTCAAAAGCCACTGACTACCTTTCTCACATGCATCAGAGGTGAGAGGCGAAAAATTGCCGTAAAGAAACTTTGCATCAACCAGATATCGAACATGCAACCACCAGATCAGTAGTCAGATACGCTAACCACTGAGCTACCCGGGCAGGCTCAAATTTCATGAACAACATTGAAAAAGCTTGACCAAAGGGCGAAATCTTTGAATTTTAGTTGGTTTACAAAAAGAAGATGTTTAAAGAAATGGTTGAGGTACAACACACATTACATGATGACAAAATAGCAGACACTCAACTGATCAGAAAAGCTCACTTTGTGCTGTGGTGAGAAAGATCATGTACTGAAAAATTAGTTAACCTCAAAGTTCCTAGATCACATGTGTAAGACCACAGGCCACTGAAGTTCCATTGGTCTACCTAAGAACACTAAAATTTTAATTGCTTAATCATTGTACACCATTATTACAAACAGCACACTGGCACATGGCCTCTGTATTGTACATAATAACAATTTATGAAGTATGAGAGTTGATGCGCAAATGTGCTATTTTTAATAACGGTGCCCATTGATGGAGCAATGAAAATTCTAATGTTCCGTGATAGACCAATGGAGCTTCAAAGGCCTGTGGTGAAACAGGAAGATCACAAAATCTACTCATTACCATTTTTCTTTGGTCCCCTCCAGACTACAGCATCATCTTTATTACCAATCAGAAACCCTATTGACATCACACCAAGTCTCTGTTCTTTGTCCACATATACAGGTAACCAGCTAAACAAATAACAGACATTAAAAAGGCAAAGAGCAAGCAAATATCAAGGTAAAACTGAAAATTTACACTGTTACTGTCTAAGAGAGTCAACAAGAGATAGCTAAAACAACATGAAAAAAATCCTTGTCACATAAAATATGAATAAAATATCCTGGGTCTGTATTCGCCAACCACTCTTGAGAACATTCTTAGTCTTATTCTCCAAGATTTTTTTTTTTTAATTTGAAAGTAACACAACTTCTGATTGGCTAAACCAAATGGTTTAGCAAATGATTTGGCCAATCTGGCTGAACCAAATAGTTTAGCCAATCAGAAGTGGTGTTACTTTTAAATTTAGAAAAATCTGGGGAAAGAATAAGACTAAGAATGTTCTTAAGAATGGTTGGTGAATACAGGCCCTGGAAGCAAAACAAAATTTTTTGTGTTTGTGTGGAAAATGTTAGCTGTGCAAACATATAACATGTCCACCACAAATTGCAAAGTTTATGACTAAAATCAGTTATCGCTCATTGACAACATTAACCTTTTACTTGTTTTTATTTTTATGCAAGATCATATTATTTCATTCCTGAACACTTAACTCTTTACCAAACAACAATATCTTAGACTTGTTCAAATTGAAAGCATTTGCAGATGATAATTTAGAAGCAGCTCAAATAATTATTTCTGTCTTTGATTGGGTAGAAAACATTGTGGGAAAAGGAGAAAATGCTGGTTACCACCATTTTCTCCTTTTCCCACAATGTTTTCAAAAGGCTTCTTTCTAAGGGTCGTTAAAAGTCGGGATTGTTTGGTAAAGGGTTAAACACAAGGTTTTCTCACATGGCTTTACCACATGGAAATATCAGGTTGGTGTTGATGAAATTGTATCTTGGTCCTTTACTAAACCTTTTACCACATGATTCCAACTTTTAACGACCTTTGACAAAGATTTTAATGAAAACACTTTAAAAGTGCTTTATTTTTAAGCTGAAGATGCCTGTTCTAAGAGTTAACTTTTTACCAAAGAAAATTTTTTGTACACAACCAAATTGAAAGCATTTGCAGACAACAAAATATTAAAATGTAGCTCAAGCGACAATTTCTAGCTTTGATAGGGTAGAAAACATTCTGGGAAAAGGAGAAAATGCTGGTAACCAGCATTTTCTGCTTTTCCCATAATGTTTTCAAAAGGCCTTTTCATGGGGATCATTAAAAGTCGGGACTGTGAGGTAAAATATTAAACAAACAAGCTCACCCTTCCGGACATTGATGGACATCCTGGTTCTCTACCCCAAACATCCTGGGCACGCTTGGACCACATAAATCTACATCTAGTAGACCAACCTTGTAAAAACGATTGACATATGAGCCTTCCTTGGATAAAAGGGGGCCTAATACAACTTCATGACACATCACATAATTATGGATCCATAAAAACCAATTTGTCTAACCACCCACTGAATCCTGAGGTATAATGGTCTTTGGACATCCAGAATTTTTACAAAAAGTTTCATTCAAGGTCAGCCTGTGCAGACTGCAGGGACTGGGCAGGATGACATGGGTCAATACTTTTCTGCAGATGCATCGAACCCCCTTTGCACAGAGCATGGCTCATATCATAATGCTTGGGCTTGCGACTGACCAACCGACCGACCGACTGAACGGTGTTCTACACCACTTTCAACATTATTTCAATCATGGTGACAGCTCACATATTCATACATGTCCTGGGTTTCATCAGTGCTTGGCTGGGGATCTGATGTGTCTTGCCCCAGGACACTCGTATGTTTCGCATCCTTGAAATCAACAAGTGTTTGACCATGTGACATTCCCACAGGTCTTTCCAAAACTCTGGCTCAAAATCTAAATATACTTTAAAAGGCTATATAGCCCATTAAGGAAATACCAGTTAAAAATAGTTTTTTCTTACTTTTGTCTTTCTTCTTCAGTGAAGATTTTGCAGCTATCAACATGCTTAATTCAGTCATAAATCATTTTTGAAGATCGGTAAGATTATGACAATGTGAAGACCTCTATTTAACATGTTTGTTTTCCTTAAACCTTTCCCAAACAAGCCCTGGTTTTCACGTGTCTGCAGTACAAGTTTTTTGAAAACTTTTTTCGTAACGAGCAATTTCTCCTTTTCCCACAGTGTTTTCTACCCTTTTTGAGACCTTTCTGCCATTTTCATCAAATTTAAAATTGTCGTATGCAAACTCTTTCAATTTGGACCAGTCCAAAATTTGTCGTTTGGGAAAGGGTTAACTGCACTATAATTCTATACACAAACTAGGAAAAACTCATAAGCTTTTTGAAAACATAGGAAAATGAAGAATGCTCCTAACCAGCATTTTTATTCCATTTACTGCAATGTTTTCTATCCAAACAAAACCAAATCAAATCATTTCAGCAAAAATTTTCAGTACTGCCAAGTCTATAAAAATTGGTCAATTGGTAAAGTACTGAGTATGTTACCTTTTTGCCTGCATGAACGAGGCCAAGCGCTATTTGTGAGGCCACAGTGCTTTTACCCACTCCTCCTTTACCCGACAGCACCAATATGACATGCCTCACTGTTGTCAGATGATCTGAAAGAAAAACACAACACAAATAATCAGTCCTTTGTCCCCTCTACTCTTGAAAAGTGTTAACCCTTTGCCACATGAGAAAAATGTAGACTTTTCCAAACTGAAAGCATTTGCAGATAATAAAATAAACGTGACTTAAAAATTGAAATTTGATTTGGGAAGCGTAGAAAACATTGTGGGAAAAGGAGAAAATGCTGGTTACCAGCATTTTCTCCTTTTCCCGCAATGTTTTCAAAAGCTTTCTTTCTCAGGGTCATTAAAAGTCGGGACTGTATGATAAAGGGTTAAACTCTTTACCAGATGATCCTACCTGTTGTCAAACCTAAGAATAATGGCTCTTGTGAAAAGTAGGAAGAGCTGATTACAAGCAATTTCAATTACCTCTATGTGTTCTCAAATAACATCAATTAACTCTTTAACATACAATCCCGAGTCTTAACAACCCTGAGGAAATGGCCTTTTCCTACAAAGTTTTCTACACTTTCACAAATAACCCCCATCATTTCTGGTACATGTAATTTGTCGTCCACAAATGCTTTCAATTTGGACGTCTAAAATTCTGTCATTTGGTAAAGAGTTAAGCCACAGTAGTCGTCTGCATAAGCTTTCTATAGGTCAAGTTAGATTTCTTGTCTGTAACTAAGTAAATCTTGTTAACCCTTATCCTGCTGAATGAAACAAATGAAAGTGTCAAGCCAATAGTAAATACCCCCATTTTTCTATTTCAAAAAAATTTTTGTGGAGCAGATATCTCCCTATCGGACAGTGTAGATCCAAAATCAGACTGCACATTCTGTGCAGTCTGATATTAATCTACGCTGTCCGCAAAAGGTCAGTGAGTTGCACATAGCAGCCTATGGGTTAATTAAAGTTATGCTGAAATTAATAGAAAAAAAGTATCCTGCACATGACTGAATGATTGATTGATTATATGGTGTCAAACACAGTTTTCAACATTATTTCAGGTATATCGCGGCGGCCAGTGCACCTATTCATGCCTTCCTGGAGTTTCGTGTACAGTACTATGCACAATTTCTTTCAAAGCCACTGGCTGCTTTCCCATATAACCATCGTGGAAATAATGGTCAATGGTGATAGAGGAATGAATCCTGTACCTATGACTATCATCAATCCGCGGAAAGAAATTGGCCGAGCCAGGGATCAACCCAGCGACCCCATGTTCTCAAGTCCAGTGTGCTAATGACTGAGCTACCATGGCTCGGCTGCACATGACTCAAGCCCAGGACCACTTATCAACAGGACGAGATCTTTGCTGCTCCACCCTTGATAGCAGCAATATCCAATACCCTCATCTTTTATTAGTTTTGAAATTAGCTGCACCTGTGCTTTGTTTGACCAAAGAAAGTTGGGAAGCTACAATCATAAGGGCATAAAAGTGTAGTAGTTTTCTGTAAACAAAACACCAAGATACTACCCTAATAGTCATTGGCTGCAGGTTCATTCTTACCCCACTTTACTCTCTTGATTTTCAATTTCATGGCTCCGAGACAAAGAGTGGTAATCCTTTGAATTTGAAGACATGGGAAGTTTGTTTGAAAAGTGTTTAATACAGCTTTCAATATTACCAAAGCCATTGCACCTGTCCATGCTTTTCTGTAGCTTCTTTTAATCAGTACTTTGCACAATATTTTTCACAAGCTACTGGCTGCTTTCCCACATAATTACCGGTATTGTTGAACGATGATCTGCGGTGAGACAGAAATGAATCCTATGGCAATGACCATAGTCAATCCATGGAAAGAAATATGACCAAGCTGGGGATTTGAAGCAAGGACCTCTTGGTCACAAGTCCTGTATGTAACCGGCTAAGCTACAGGGCAGGAGAAGGGGGTGGGAATAGTGACTATCTGTAGTGTGGTTATGCGTCGTTGGAAACTCGAACAAAATACCATCCTGTTGGCAAGGGCCTAGTCCTATTTATAAGCCCCTACGTACGTTATTTTTCATTCTGACATTCATCGTGTACGCAGGATCTTATCGGCTCCTTCATATTTTCCTTTAGCAAACTCTGACATCGAATTTTGTCGCTGTTTGAACAGCAAATTTGGATACTTTCATGTGAACTTGTTCAATAAAATACACATCAGAAGTAAGATAAATGAATAATTTCTTGATTGAAAAAGGATATTTGTCCAAAACTTGCCTATTTATGAGCTAAATCCATTCCGATTCAACACCACTCTGTTTTGTTATGAATTGCCGTGGAAGAGATATGATTGTTCCGAATGAACTGTCATGTTCGGGTCAATGCAACTTACAGAATGGTATTATGTCTTTTTTTAAAACGAAATTTTGTTTGCTTCGGTCTTGTTTGATTATTGTAACAGATTTCATTCATAAACTTAAAGTCAATTCTTATTTGTTATGCAACCGTCTGCATGACTGAAAAACATGGCGGCGACTCTGTCAGCAATCCCACTTGCGAGTGATTTTATTGAATTCTGAATGAATCTGCCCATTTTTTATCAAGACAGCGGCTGAATATTTTAAAAAAAAGTTCTTCCTACAGGTAAATGAAGTTCTCTTTTGTTATAATACTGGTTTTAGAGAGATCGGATCTGCTGCATAGAACTGAATGGGACCTGTTTAGATGTTACATGCAATGAGAAAAATCAAATGTGAAATGTCCGATGATAAATGTTGAAAGGTAAATAAGCAGAGCTCCAGATAAGAGGAAGTGATGGTATTCTAAATTCATTATTTCTCTTGCAAACCTTATGTTGTGGGTACTAATTAGAATCGTCTCAATGAGACAGTCCTAATGAGTACCCATAACATAGGGTTTAGTGGAGAATAATTAATATTTTCAATTTTGAAACCAAAATCACTCCCTCTATCTGGAGCTCTGAATAAGCATGTATACGTCTAAATATTTGGACTAGCAAGGGCCCAGGGCTCGAGAACTGTTCCAGAGTACTCTCCTCCCTTGTTATTTAGGATACATAGGCATACATTTCAAATAAGTACCTGTGGGAGCGCTCATGTTTCTGCTAGACTATTCGGATGGCGTTAAATTCCGCCCAACTTTTCATGAAAATTTTCCTTTCTACACTGCGCTAATTCTTTGAGAAAGGATGGTATCGTTTCTTCAATATTCGATATACAATCGGGTAAATGGCGAGTAAGTGTTAATGAAAGGAATTCAAGTTATCTTGAATTTTTTTTTTTAAAGAAAAAAAGGAAATGTAGTTAGATCGTGGTCAAACAATTCCGCAATGAGCGTTTAGTGAAAAGATTGATCAAGCGTTTCACGACAAAGATGATTGCGAAACATAATCAAAGTATCTCAAGTACTTCACATGCATTTGCTTGGAGTGTGGTAAATGCGACCATAAACACAAGAAATGAATTAATGATAATATACACTTGCTGCTTCTAAAATATGCAAAAATAAAATACGAAACTGTTAGAAACTGAAAATTCTGAGCATGACCCGATTTTTGTGCATGGCTCTGAGAGAGAAAAAAAAGTTCCATTTTTAATAATTTTTTAATCCTTTACCAAAAAATCCAGAAATGACCCTGAAGAAGAAGGCCTTTCAAAACATGATAGTGACCAGCAGCATTTTTTCCATCCAATCTTTTCTACCATTTGAAAGAAAGAAATAATCTCTTGAGCAATATTTAATTTGTCGTCTGCAAATTCTTTCAATTTTGTCAAGAGTAACATTTTGTCGTTTGGTAAAGAGTTGATTCCTTAATATTGCAATCATTTCATACACATGCACAGTTGTTTTCAAAATCAAACATTTACTTCTTGTTGAAAATTTAATTTCTATCTTACTAGCATTTCTGTTGATGGATTTTAAACCCGGAGTACTCCTGGCGCTGGGTGTTTTTTTTATATTGGAGTGTCCTTGGGAAATACATTTCATAGCCTAAGCTAGTACAAGTGACATCCAGGTCACAATGCTTAAATGAGCTGTTGTGATATGACTGAAATAATGCTGAAAGGGACATAAAACACCATACAATGAATCAATATATCTCTATTGTGGTTTGATAATGATATCTAGCTGTGAAAGCCCTGATAGTTTCTCATTATTCTAGATTGGCTGGAACATGTTTTCACATTGCACATTGTCTCAATTTTAAATTTGATGAAAATGGCAGAAAGGTCTCAAAAAGGGTAGAAAACAATGTGGGAAAAGGAGCAATTTCACAGTGTTTTCAAAAGACTTGTACTGCAGACACGTGAAAACCAGGACATGTTTGGGAAAGGGTTAAACAAAATAGATATTACGGGTCCAGAATTATGTGATGTCCTGCTTGGTTTAATGAATCACGGAAGATGCAATAAGCTGCCTTTTGTCAGAGCATGGCTCATTTTTAAATTCTGACCAGGAGTTCAAAAATTATGGAGCTGACATAATTTTGAACCTTTAGAGAGCTGAAAAATCCGAATGGACGTTTTCTTTCTAGAAATAAGACCCAAATAAATACCATTTCACGACAGCTTTGTTCCAAATGTTAAAGCAAAGTGGAATGCATAGATCAAGGATCAGACTTCGTGTTCTGTTCAGTCCGATCCTAATCTACACCCAAATAAGACCCAAATAATTACAATTTCAAGATAGCTTTTGTTCCGAATGTTAAAGTAGAGTGGACAGCATTACGTAGGTCAAGGATCAGATTATGTGTTCTTTTCAGTCTGATCCTAATCTACACTGGCCGCAAAAGCAACCACATGTAAAGTTGTGAAAGGCCTTTAAGGGTTAGGAGCATGCATAAGACCTCACACCCCTCACCGTGACCTTTGACTTGTCCAAACTGAAAGTATTTACACACCGCAAATATGGCTCTAAAAATGGAACATGTCTTTAAAAGCATCGTGGGAAAAGGAGGAAATAGTGGTTAAACCTTGGAATTGATTGGTAAAGGCTTAAGTCTATAACCCTTTACCAGACAACAAAATTTTAGCCTTGTCCAAATTGAAAGCATTTGCAGACGACAATTTCAATGTGGCTCAAATGGTGCAGTTTTTCTTTGATAGGGTAGAAAATATTGTGGAAAAAGGAGAAAATGCCGGTAACCCGCATTTTCTCCTTTTCCCACAATGTTTTCAAAAGGCTTCATTGTGCAGTAAAGGGATAAACAAGTGCTCATGTTACAGTTGACCCTTTACCACACAAGCCCAAGTTTTAACGAAACCTGATGAAAAATGCTTTTAAAAACATTGTGGGATAAGGAGGAATGTTTCTCGTTTTTCCCACAATGTTTTCTTCTTTTTCAAAAACAAATACCATCTTTTGAACCACATCTAATATGCTGTCTGCATTATGTCTGCATACGCTTTCAATCTGAACTACCGGTAGTCTAAAATTTTATCATCTGTTACACACTTATCCTCATCAGCCTTTAGATTTTCCTGAAAAATCAAATTACCCAAAAACAAAAAAGACTAACAATAGAAACCTGATAAGGGTGGGAAAAAAAAGAAAACAGAGAGATAAATGGTGTTGATTTTTTTTTTTAATTCAGTTAAAGAACAAAAGGGCCATGATAGCCCTGAAATCTCTAATCTGTGCTCATCTAAAACAATGGCATTTTTTACCCCTTTACCACACTATCACAACTTTTAACAACCTTGAGAAAGAAAAAATTGCAGGAAAAGGAGAAAATGCTGGTAACCAGCATTTTCTCATTTTCCCACAATGTTTTCTACCCTTCCCATACAAATTTCAATTTTTGAGTCACATTTATTTTGTCATCTGCAAATATTTTCAATTTGGACTAGTCTTAAATTTTGTCATTTGGTAAAGACGTATTGTCTCAGAGTCTGTGAAACATATGACCCTGTCAGTGAGTTTATTTTTGTAGTTTATCTCAGGGCCATAATTTGAAAACAGTTCATCATATGAGTTTACTTGTTGATTTACACATACACACAAACCCTATTTCTTCTGATTTAGATGAATCTAAAGGCAACATTTGTCACCAGGGCTTCGCAATCTTTCACCACAGGTCTGAGATTTATCCAGTGAACCCTTTACCACACAGCAAACTTTTAGACTTGTCCATATTGAAGAAATTTACAGACTACAAATGTTTTTCAAATGATAGTATTTGTCCTTGAATAGGTACAAAACATTGTGGGAAAAGGAGAAAATGCTGGTTACCAGCATTTTTTCCTTCTCCCACAATGTTTTCAAATTTCTTTTGTAAAACTTTGGATTGTGTGGTAAATGGAAAAGGTAATGATTAATCAATCTGATTTATCTCAGAGTGATAATTTGAAAACACTTCATAAAGTTTATTTGATGATTTACCAGTACACACCAAATATCAAAACCCTATGTCTTATTGTTTAGAAGAAGCGCTTTACCCTTTACCACACAATCCCATGTTTTAGCAGCTCTGAGGAAGAAGGCTTATGAAAACATGGTGAAGGAAAAATTGCTAGTAACCAGCATGTACTCCTTTTTCAACAATATTTTCTATCCTTTCAGAGACTAATCTCATTGTATTTGCTACATTTAATGTGTCATTTGCAAATACAGATACTTTCAATTTGGACAAGTCTAATGTTTTGCCATGTGGTACATAATTAACTCTTTACCAAACAACAAAATGTTAGACTGGTTGAAATTGAAAGCATTTGCAGACCACAAAATAAATGCGACTTTACAACTGAAATTTGTTTTGGGAAGGGTAGAAAACATTGTGGGAAAAGGAGAAAATGCTGGTTACCAGCATTTTCTCCTTCTCCCACAATGTTTTCAAGAGGCCCCTTCAGTGTCGCTAAAAGTTGGAATTGTGGGGTAAAGGGTTAAACATTTTCCTTCTGTAACTTTAAAGGTAACATCTGACACCAAAGATCTGGCATCTTTAACCACAGAGGTTTAAATTTTGAACAATCTCATTAACATTTCAAAAATTGGTTGAAATTCCTCATCAAATCAAAAACAACACAAGAACGTCTTGTCCTGGGCTGTAAAAAAAGCACTTCCATTCTGTCCGTGACATTTAACCGGTATCAACATTCTTCCTGTCAAGTATTCCACCATGATAATAATCCAAGCCCAGGTTCACTAGTGGAGCCCTGGGGAAGAAAAAAAAAAAAAAAAATGAGCCATGCTCTGATAAAAGGGGGTTTAATGCATTTTCATGATGCATCATACTAAGCAAGTACTAATATAATAGTGGAACCTGGCTCTGTATTCACAAACCATTCTTAACAATATACTTGGTCTTGTTCTCCAAAATTGTCCAAATTTGAAAGTAACACACCTTCTGATTGGCTAAACCATTTGGTTTAGCCAATCAGAAGTTGTGTTACTTTCAAACTTGGAAAATCTTGAAGAATAAGTTTAAGAACGTTGTACACTGGTCCTTCGTCCATTGACATGCAGAAAATTGACCAATAGCAAAAAAGATTTGACCCAGGTCAGCCTGGGCACACTGTGCAGGCTGACCTGGCTCGATACTTTTTGCAGATGCATTAAGCCCCCTTTTCAGTTTTCATGGAGCATGACTCACATTTATTCTTAAATCTTTAACCAGACAATATAATTTTGTATTCGCCCGTATTGAAATGTATGCAGAAGTCAATTTAAATATTGCTCGAATGATGGAATTCGACTTTAAAAATGTAAAGTCATTGTGGGAAAAGAAGAAAATGCCAGTTACCACCATTTTCCCCTTTCCCTATACTATTTTTAAAACCCTTCTTCCCCCATCTTCATTAACCCTTTTTCACACAATCCTGATTTTTATCGACCCTGAAGAAGAAACCTTTTGAAAACATTGTGGGAAAAGGAGAAAATGCTGGTAACCAGCATTTTCTCCATTTCTCACAATGTTGTCTACTATATCAAAAGCAAAATTCCCCATTTGAGTCACATTTAAATTGTCGTCTGCAAATGCTCTCAATTTGGACTGGTCTACATTTTTCTCGTGTGGTAAAGAGTTAAACATGAATTGTTTGGTACAGGGTTTAGTTCTTTATGTCCAAGCAAGCTAAAAGATGCATGTCATCAAACACTTACAATAATAGAGTACGGGGACTTTTTAGTTTCTGTTTCTCCTACTTCAGTAGACTGGTCTTTGTTGGCATTTTCAGGACCTGTTGGACTTGTGTCTACAAAAACTCCATCAACAACTCGAAACCTGGACATAGGAAAAAATCAAAGGACTGAAAGTCTTGAAAAGCAGATTTGTGAAAGAGTATTTAGCTATCATTATGGTGTAATGAAAAATAAAATGTCCATTTCATGTAATGCGTGCACATGTAACCTTATATGTAACTCATTGGTTGAGTTAGCAACGGCAAGAAAAGTCAAAGTTGTTCTGTCAAGCGGGACGCGCAGTAACTGTTTATTACGTGAACTTATTACGGAGGTGCAATTTGATCCATTAATCAGACGCAGTAAACGTGTAGGACTGTATATATGGTAGTGACAAAAATGAGGTCGGCGTGTACTATCTAAACGTGTTCTCTAAAAGTAGAATGAGTAGAGCGCCTATATGACAACATTTGGTTCAGGTCAAGAGCACAAGTGTCGTTACACATGATGTATTTGGTTCCGGTCAGTTTGATCATGGTAAGCAGGCTTGCTATAAAAACCTGCTAAAAACATTGATCAATTTTTATCTTTGTGTTGGTATGTCATATGTTATGCCATTAATGTTTAAACCAAGCTCGAGTATTTACAATCTTGTTTGTATTCATTAACCCTTTATCACACAATCATGACTTTTAACGACCCTGAGGATGAAGGCTTTTAAAACCATTGTGGGAAAAGGAGAAACCGCTCCTAACCAGCATTTTGGGAAAAGGATAAAATGCTGTTAACCAGCATTTTCTCCTTTTCCTATAATGTTTTCAAGAGCTTCCTTCCTCAGGGTTGTTAAACATCAAACTGCTTTGTAAAGGGATAAGTCATCTAATCACAGATAATGGAAGCTTTACATTTAATAGTAATCGAGATAAATACAGACCTAATATCTTCTCCAATATCCATAAACAGATCATGTTTACCATCCTCTAGTTCATACTCCCATGCCCAGAGCTGTTCATTCTCATCACTGTTGTTTAGATATTTCAGAAAAATAATGACCAAAACAGTTTGTTTGACTCTGCGAATTCCTCAAGAGATGAATGAAAAACTATGAATGTTACACAGATGACAACAGGACTATGACAACATTTTTCTTCAAAAACAGCCAAGCTAAAAAAGGATACAATCTAGTAGGGTGCTGCAGAGCATCTGGTGGAATCATTATGTCGTCAAAGAAGCCCATTGTTACTGTAATAGATTTGACAGAAATAGGTACAAATAGATTGGCACAAGTCTGATGTTTGTATGTTTACTGGCATTTCTGATTGTCTGTAAGCTATCTCCAGAAAGTTTATTCACTTTGCCATGTATTCCTTGAATATTTTACTCAGTTCTGCAAACATTCTGTTTTCCTAAGCCAAAAGTAGCTTTCATAATAATTCATAATAATTCTTTAACTCTTTACCACACAATCCCAACTTCTAACAACCCTGAGAACAAAAGCTTTTGAAAACATTGTGGGAAAAGGAGAAAATGCTGGTAACCAGCATTTTCTCCTTTTCCCACAATGTTTTCTACCCTATCAAAGGAAATGCTGGTTACCAGCTTTCAATTTGGACAAGGCTAAAATTTTGACATCTGATAATAAATTTGATAGAAATAGATATTAACAGATGAGCACAAACCTGATGTTTTATGTATTTATTACCATTCTAAATCACATGTCAGCTATCTCAAGAAAGTTTAGTCACTTTGTATTATTTGCCCAGCACTGCAAACATTTTTTATACTAAGCCAGAATCAGCTGACAAAAGTTTTACACTTGTCCAAGTTGAAAGCTTTGCTCATCATTACAATCTAAATGTGACTCAAATGATGGGCTATGTATGAGAAAGAGTCGAAAAAATTGTGAGAAATGGGGAAAATGCTGGTTACCATCATTTCCTCTTTTTCTCACAATGTTCTCAGAGGCCCTCTTTCTCAATGTCATCATAAAAACTCAGGATTGTTTAGTAATGAGACAAAGTAAGTCCACACTGCTACACTTTCAACCAATTAGCAGTTATATTTGGTTTTGGTTTGGTTTGTATTGAAATTTAAAGCCATTTTAACAGCTCCGGTCATATCATGGCAGTCAGTGACACATCCATGTGTTTCCTGGCTTTCTCACACCAGTACCGACACAACTTTCTTTCCACAGCCACTGACTACTTTTCTCACATGCATCAGAGGTGAGACCCAAAAAATCGCCCAAAAGAAAGTTTGCCTCAACCAGGCGTCGAACTCGCAACCACCAGGTCACGAGTCAGATATGCTAACCACTGAGCTACCCAATTGTGACTTTCATCAAGGTTAAAAATAATTTTGGGCAAGCTTAGGATTGAACTTTAAACCCTTGTATTACAAGCCCAGTGTACTACAAACTGACCTGCTAAATTTAAGAGAATAGGAGAGAAAATGGAATCATTGATTCTTTACATGACAACAAGGTTTTAGACTTGGTCTTATTGAAAGCATTTGCATAATTATGACTACATATTGTGGCTTAAAGTTATATGATGGTATTTCAAAGAATCCCAAAATCGACCCTAAAGAAGAGGTCTTCTAAAACGATTGCGGGAAAAGGAAAAAATACAGGTAACCAACATTTTCTACTTTTCCCAAAATATTTCTACCCTTTCAAAGACAAACCTCATCATTCGAACCACACTTAATTTGTTGTCTACAACTGATTTGAATTTGAATTCATTCACATGTTTGCTAAGACATGGGATTGTGGGTAAAATAAGAAAACAGAATACTACCATGAACTCCTTCTTTGCTGCATGACTTGATTTTTCCCAATAAAATTTCATCTACAAATGGTCTGAATACTACATATCTAAAATGAACTGTAAAGACAAAAACTACATGTAAAATGAAAACCACATGATCCATGCTTTGTGAAAAGGAGGTTAATGCATATGCAAAAAAAGTATTGACCCAGGTCTGTGCAGGTTGACCTGAATCAAAACTTTTTGTTAACAGTCAATATTCTGCATATCAAAGGACTAGTCTACCTCACCATTCAGTTGGTTGTTAGACAAAATAGATTTTATGGATCCATAGTTTTGTGATGACTTGCTAGCTTGTAATGGATCACAAAGATGCATTAAGCTTCCTTTTGCATGGCTCATATATAGGTAACGATACCACAATCAAAACATCTATTCAAAGCAATGCAACAAGCTTTCAACTGTCTAGTATGTTAGGATATTGCAGCCAAAAACACCAGCATTGGCTATAAACGATAACAATCCTCACTACAAACAATCCAAATGATCTCACTCTTTGTCTGTAGCTAAGCTTTCGACCCCATGGGAAAAGGAGAAAAAGCTGGCTACCAGCATTTATTGTTTTCCCTACATGATTTGACATTTCCAAAGAAGAGTACCATTTGCATTGCGTGAGCTATGTTTGTCTTCTAAATTTTCTTTTAGTATGACCAAGTCTTGTCTGTTTTGTGAGGAAAAGAGTGAAGAAAGAAGAAAATTGTGACTGGCTGAATGTTTTATCCTGTTTTCAACATAACTTAACGGAAAATAATTAACTAACATACAGAGCTCCAGATAAGAGGGAGTGATAGTATTCTAAATCCATTATTTCTCTTCCAAACCCTATGTTGTGGGTACTTATTAGAACTGTCTCAATGAGACGATTCTAATGAGTACCCATAACATAGGGTTTAGTGGAGAATAACTAATATTTTCAATTTTAAAACCAAAATCACTCCCTCTATCTGGAGCTCTGAACATACCAACAGTGTGATGAGAACCATCCCCAGGGAAGATGTAACTGTCTTCTAATTTCTGTATGTCCCATAAACTTATACAAAGTCCTAAATTATGTACAACCTGTGCAAACAAATTAATTCAAAATTTTTTAGCTCATGAACACATCTCTTTTTGTCTTATAAAAGACGACTTTTGAAAACATTGTTGCAAACGAAAGTTTAAATTTTACTAACCACTTAACTCTTTACCACACAATCCCGACTTTTAACGACCCTGAAGAAAAAGCCTTTTGAAAACATTGTGGGAAAAGGAAAAAATGCTCGTAACCAGCATTTTCTCCTTTTCCCACAATGTTTTCTTCCCTATCAAAAAGAAAAATCATCATTTTAACAACATTTAATTTGTCACCTGTTACTGCTTTCAATTTGGATCAGTCTAAAATTTTGTCGTTTGGTAAAGAGTTAACAAATTTTCCTAGCTACTGACAACATAACTTTAAAGGCACAAATTCAGGAAAACAAATTTTTTTTTTCAAATGAAATGCTAATTCGGTCTATCACAATACTAACTTGTTCACTAAAAATGCTATTTCGAGAAAAGAAAATGGGTATGTTTGGAACACTTGTTAGCTTTGGTGTGCCATTACTGGACTGAATTCTAACCAAGTGTCATTTCTTTTTATCAAAATAAATTTCTGTTCAATGAATTTATGGTACAAGGAATTATTATTTCATTTTATCAACCTGCTGTTTTGAAATAACAAATTATCATTTCCTTTTATCGAAATAACATTTCATTATAATGCATTGATATTTCATTTTAACTCTTTACCACACGATCCATTCAAATTGAAAGCATTTGCGGACCACAACTTCAATGTAGCTCAATTGATACAATTTTTCTTTGATAGGATCGAAAACATCGTGTGAAAAGGAGAAAATGCTGGTTAGCAGCATTTTCTCCTTTTCCCACAATGTTTTCAAAAGGCTTCTTCCTCAGGGTCCTTAAAAGCCGGCACTGTGTGGTAATTTAGTATTGTATTTCGTTGTAATGCAATCAAATATCTGTGACACATGAAAACTACAGGGAATTCATTCAAATTGCTTACCATGTTTTCTGAGTCCACTTCTGAAAATTTGTTTCAGGGGCTAACATTTTACAAATAAAGATACATTTAATTTTACTTTGCATTTCTGGAATTCTCACCTGACTTTCATTTGTGAAATCAAAATATGAAATGTTCTGCAACAGAATGAGGGTTTTTTAACCAAGGAAGTTTTTAGCTTTACAGTTCAGTCCAAGCTGTAATCCCCAAACACCCATGGGATACTAAAACAGGCACTTGTCTTGTACAGGTTTATTCCGACATAATTTTCCTCCTCAATATGTGCCAGCTTGATTCTTTCGTAACCCTTTCCAACACAATTCCTACTTTTAACGACCCTTGGTGAGAAAGCTTTTGAAAACATTGTGGGAAAAGGAGAAAATGCTGGTAACCAGCATTTTCTCCTTTACCTACAATGTTTTCTACCCTTTCCAAAACAAATATCAGTTTTTGAGTTACATTTATTTTGTCTGCAAATGCTTTAGATTTGGACTCATCTATAATTTTGTTGTTTAGTAGAGTTAAACAACAAATTTTACCCTCTACAAAATTCAAAGTGTCTGCAGACCACAATTTCGAAGTATATACATATGAACAGATGTTCTGTAATAAGGTAGTAAAAATTGTGTGGAAAGGAAAAAATGCTGGTTACCAGGTTACAGGTTGCAGCAATGCTTGCATGACCCTTCATTAACCCTTCACCAAACAGTCCTGGGTTTTCACTACCCTGGGAAAGAAGACATCTGAAAACATCGTGGGAAAAGGAGTAAATGTTGGTAACCAGCATTTTCTCCTTTTCCCACAATGTTTTCTACCCTGTCAGAGAGCTTAATTTTGAACTTGTCGTCTGCAGATGTACTGAATTTGAAAGAGTCTAAAATTTGTTGTTTCGGAAAGGGTTAAACAATCCATGACCCTTCATTAAATAATCCCTGGAAAAAAAAAACTTTTGAATTTGAAAGCATAATGAGTAAAATAGAAAATGCTTTTATATAATCTGGCATTTGCAAATGCTTTGAACTGGACAAGCAGTCTGTAAACTAGCAGAGTTGATATAAGGGGCCACTATAAGAGATTTGACTGTATTTTGCACATTACCTTGTTTGCTAATTTCTTATTTAAGGCTTCTGTAACAGCCTCATTAATATCTTTATCAAACCTCCATGGTGGAATGCGGACAGTATCCTTCATTTCTGTTAAAACAAACATCTTTTCAGTGATCTACCTTTCACTCAACCCTGTCTGTAAATAAAAGATTTCAATTTAGATGTACCCTTTACCAAAAAATCACTTGTTTACTACTCTGTTTTTTTTTTAATCCTACATTATGTATTTTACATCAACTGAGAAACAAGCTCTTTCAACCTTTACTAGATTCTGCTTCATGGAAACCACCTGAGTACTCACACCTAATGTGTGGGCTATTGAATAGTCCCAAAGTTGACACCAGCTCCGGGGAATTGAACAGGGGACCTTATGGTTGCAAGGCTGACGCTGTTCCTCACGATCATCAACACCTCACTCAAAGGTATCATCCTTTGTTTAGTGGTGAAGATAAGAGTCAGTTCTGTATTCAGGAGAACCCCAGTACAATCCTCACCCAGATGTCTTTTGGCATACACATATGAGTCCCAGCCTACTAATGTTGAAACACAAAAAACACAAGCCGTTTCGTAGTCTCAACAGTGAGACCTTTATGGTGCTTCTTTTCTTATTTTGACATTTATTGTGCACCACACTGTCTCAAGTCCATTGTGAATTTTCCAGTAGCAAAGCTACAGCCCTGTACTGCCTTTCTATTTTGTTGTTTTAATCTGTATTGCAGCGAAATGCAGTTAATTTTTAATGACCCATGACCACAGACAAATTATTAAACGTTTCATTACCTAAAGCACTTGTAGAAGTCTTTTAAAAAAAAAGATGTAAATCTCTAAAAGAACAAACAAAATTTATCGTGTTTGGCGGCCATTTTATGTGTATTTTGTGGAACATAAACACCTTGAGTAAGATGAATTTAACTTTTTTTTTCATATGTTTAGCATGACAAATATTTGTATTTGAAACAAAGTAAAATACTTAAGCAACAGGTATGTTCAAATTCTTGATTGTCGTCTATCTGTGAAAATACAAGTTTCAAAGTGTGCATGAAATCTGCACGAAGATTTCACCTGTTCTTTTCATGATCGTCTCTGTACCCGGAGGCGACAAATCAAAAAATGAAATTGCCTTTGCAGACAGTTATGTTTACCAAGACATTTCCACTGAAAAAACGTTGAAAGTGGCATTAAAAAACATACAATTAATATAGTATTTATCTTAACCACATTCCTTGACAATGCCATGTTAAGGTGTTGACAGGCAAGGGGGAAAAAACTACCAGTAGCGAAATCTTATGGGGACGAAACCTCAGAGTAATGAAACCGCATGAAAGCAAAACCTCAGATGGTGAAATTGTTTAATCCCGCTTAAAACAGGAAAAGACTAGCTTATCATTTGTTGAGAAAATCTAATTTATCCCAACGTCTAAAGGCTTCTTACAGAATGAAGTAAGTCTAGTTTGCTCTATCATTTTCCGTTTGAATCATTTGGGGAAAAGTTGGCTTTATTTACGTTCATGTCTTTTACACGACACCGCTACCTATTTCGACCATTTAAAGTTCCAACTCGAATATCTTGATAGAAATACGAAATGATATGTTAAGTGCATGTTTCGCAAATACTATTGAGCTATAATTGTTTTCAGTGCTCAAAAATACGCTACAACGCACACATGGCTACGTTTACAAACGTAAGAATCTACAATGAATTCAAACACGATCTGTAAATAATTCTACAGGAACAACAACCCCAAAGTACAACAACAACAATTTCAACAACAACAAAACTGAAACAGAAAATGGCAAAATTGCAGACGATGTGTGCACTCTTTTCAATACTTTTTCCACATGTAATTTGTGAATTTCGGAAAGACACGTTTTCAACGAAAACAGCTTACAAATGGATTCAGGACATAGATCAGAAAGTCGACGAGAATGAATGGATGAGCGTCAAGTTTGAAGGGCGTCGATGCACAGCCATAAATTCACAAGTGTTTTTCAGACATGGGGCCAGGTATCCAGGTTTAAAAGATATACGAAATATGTCGAAGTTACACCAAAAGCTCTTGTTAGTCGTTAGAAACACGAACTTCCTATCTTTCCTGAAGACTTGGGAAAATGGGTTCCCAGAAGAAGCCGAAAAGCATTTGGTTGATGAAGGAGAGGATGAACAATACTTGCTTGGTCTGAGAATTGGAACAAGGCTAAAACATTTATTTGACAGTAGCATTAAAAAGGTGAAATTTATTTCGTCAAGCAAAGAAAGATGTAGAGATAGTGCTGCAGCATTTTATGAGGGTTTGACAGAAATTATCTTGGAGGAGGCTTATGATGATCTGGTCCCAGATATTGATGACAAGATTTTAAGATTCCATGAGTCTTGTCAAATGTACATTAATGCAGTTGAAAAGAATAAAACTTATAACATTGAATACAGAACCTTCAAAACAAGCCCAGAAATGTTGCAAACAGCTGAAAATTTGAAACAACGCCTTGGTATAGAACATGCTGAAATAGATGCAGGTAATAAGTAAATGTCAAAGATTGAAAAAGTTTGGATTGATCTAAAAGCAGTTGAAAAGCTGAACCCTTTACCACACAATCCAGACTTTTTTCGACCCTGTGAAAGAAGCCTTTTGAAAACATTGTGGGAAAAGGAGAAAATGCTGGTTACCAGCATTTTCTCCTTTTCCCACAATGTTTTCTTTCCTTTCCAAAACAACTTTCAATTTTTCAGTCATGCTTATTTTGTTGTCTGCCTATGGCTTGAATTTGGACCATTCTAAAATTTTGTTGTTTGGTAAAGAGTTAAGATATTTAATCCTTTACCAGATAATCCCAGATATTAACAGCACTGGGAAAGAGGCCTTCTGAAAACACTGTGGGAAAAGGAGAAAGTCCTGCTTTTCCACCCTTCCAAAGATGAATTCGATCATTTGAGTCACCATCATTACGTCATCTGCAAATGTGTTCGGTTTGGGCAAGTCTAAAGTTTTGTTGTTTGGTAAAGAGTTAAGAAAGATATTTGAAAGAATTCTGCTGCCTTTTTGTCATTTAGTTATCAGAAGTTGTAACATATAGAAGGTTGTTGCCATGTATATATATATATTTTTTTTTTCAGATGTTACCAATTAATCTGATCTACTGTGATAATTAGCTCTTTACCAGATGACAAAATTTTAGACCTGGTAAAAGTGAAAGGTTTTGCCGAAGACAAATTGTTTGTAGCTGAAGTGAAAGAACTCATCTTAAAAAGGGTAGGGACATTGTGGGAAAAGGGGGGAAATTGCTAACCAGCATTTTCTCCTTTTTCCACAGTGTTTTCAATCATCTTCTTCCTAAGGATCATTGAAACTCAAGATTGTGTAGTAAAGGGTTAAGTAAATAAAGACTGACACTAAAAAAAAAGATATTCGAAATCAAATTTTTTCTTTTTCACCAGCCATGTTTCACAAAACGTGTCTCAACCCTTTACCAAACATTCCCGACATTTAAAGACCTTGGGAAAAAAACTTGTGAAAACATTGTGGAAAAAGGAGAAGATTACTAACCAGCATTTTCTCCTTGTACCACAAAGTTTTATGCCGTTTCTAAGATGATTTTCGTCATTTGAGACACTTTTTATTTGTTGTCTGCAAATGCCTATAATTTGGATGAGTCTAAAAATTTGTCTTACGGTAAAGAGTTAAGTAAACAGCAGAAGTTCAAACTGGTTTCAACTTGTGAATTCTGTGTTTTCAGGTGAATTGAAATTGATAAACTTTCTCTGCACCTTTGAGATGATTATTCTAGAGAAAGATGAGTGGTGTCCATTGCTAAATGATACAGACAGAGAGGTATTGGAATATCACAGCGATATTAAGGTATATTTTAGAATTGTTAAGTAGAGTTTGTAAGAATGATGCTCTGCGAAAAGCGAGTTTAAATTAATGCATCTTTAAAAGGCATCAATCCAGGTCAGCCTGTGTGAGTCCAAGCAGGCTAAACTGGGTCAAAGCTTTTCACTATCAAGCAATTTTCTACGTGTCAAAGGACCAGACTTCCTCATAATTCAGTTTGTTGTTAGCCAGAATGGGTTTTGTGGATGTATAATTACTGGTATATGATGACTTGCTGGTACCACTATTATGCATCACAGAGATGCATTAAACCCCCTTTTGCTAGAGTATGGCTCGTATTTGTGACTCATCATCAAATCCTAGAAAAAATGATGGTCAAGCCAGGGGCAAAACTTTCGAGACATGTACCAATAGTCCTTTAAATTTGTATTACTAACATAATGATCCCAGTTTAGCTACAACATCCTTTCATGATGGAATAAAAAAAACATGTAGCCTGCATTTCTGCTAAAAATAATTAGGAGATCCATGCTTTGTGAAAGGGGGTTCTAATGCATCTACAAATAGTATCCACCCAAGTCAGCCTGCACAGTCCAAGCAAGCTGACCTGGGTCAGAAGTTTTTGCTTTTGATCAATTTTCTGCATGTCAAAGGACCATTCCAGCTCTTGACTAAATCAGTTAACCCTTTCCAAAACAAGCCCTGGTTTTCATGTGTCTGCAGTACAAGTCTTTTGACAACACTGTGGGAAAAGGAGAAATTGCTCGTAACGAGCAATTTCTCCTTTTCCCACAGTGTTTTCTACCCTTTTTGATAACTTTCTGCCATTTTCATCAAATTTAAAATTGTCGTCTGCAATCTCTTTCAATTCGGACCAGTCCAAAATTTGTCGTTTGGGAAAGGGTTAAAAGACAAAAAGGGTTTTATGGATCCATAATTATATAATGACTGGCTTGGTATGATGCATCACAGAGATGCATTAAATCCCCTTTTGCCAGAGTGCTGCTCAAATGAACATGATATACAGTTTAAAAAAACTTAAGACAACACCATTACATAAGTGCATTTTGGCACCACAGCCTAGTTTTACACATCCATTTAGAAAGCTAGCAGTTGTTTCTCCTCTTTTCCAGAATCAAACATACTTTACCCTTTATCAAACGGACTTGTCCAAATTCAAAGCCTTTGCAGACGACAAAATAAATGTTGCACAATTAAGCAAATTTGTCTTTGAAAGGATAGAATACATTTTTTTTTGTGGGAAAAGGAAAAAAATGCTGGTAACTAGCATTTTCTCCTTTCCTCGCAATGTTTTCATAAGTCTTCTTTCCGAAGGTTGTTAAAAGTCAGCACTGTGTGTTAACCCTTAAGCTGCTGATCGCGACCCACTGACCTTTTGCGGACAGTGTAGATCAAGATCAGACTGCACAGAACGTGCAGTCTGATCTTTGATCTACACAGTCCGATACGGTATTTTCTTTCCTGTGAAATCAACTTTGAAACTGCAATGTTTGGGCTTTTAGTATTGAGTAGAAATTTGGGTTTCATTTATTCAGCAGCTTAAGTGTTAAAGGGTTATGCAAAGGGAAAAAAAGGTAGATGGCAATATGTATATGAGCCACCCTCTGGCAAAAGGGGGCTTAATACATCCTCGTGATGCGTTATACCAAGCAAGACATTTTGTAATTATCCATAAAATCCACTTTGTCGAACACCAACTAAATCAAGAGGTAGAATGGTCCTTTGACATGCAAAAAATTGACCAATAGTTAAAAGTATCGGCCCAGTTCACCCTGCACAGACTGCACAGTCTTATCTGGGTAGATACTTTTTGCAAATGCATGGCGCAATTATTTCGAGTATTTTTCCACAGTTAGAACACTACTGTATCCTTGTGTTACAAACTTATTGTTACTTTTATCTGTTTACAGCAATATTGGAGGAAAGCATATGGTCACCCCGTAATGGCAAAAATGGCTTGTCCATTGGTGAAAACCATATTCACTGCACTTGATAAAGCAGCAAGAATGCAGCTCAATAATATGAATAGAAGGTATATTTTTCTTCTTTCTGCTACAAGCAGCTGAAATATCTGCACCAGTTAGCTAATTCTAGACAAACTAAAATTTGATACTGTAAATGACACAAGTGAGAGTGAAAACTCTGGATTGTGTGGCAAAGGATTAAGTTAGCTGGCATGTTTTTGCACAGGGATGTTTTTTTCCCTAAGTTTACTGCAACTGGAGTTGAATCATGCGTTATTACTATCCTAGGCCTCGCAAAATGTTTCTATTTTGCAACCAGTTTGTATCTTGGTAAAATTCCGTAACGTAATGGCATGGATGTAAATTTCAGGTGTATTGGAATAAAGCAAGAGATATGCATAATGTATTTATTTCATTCAGGATCAAAGTAGAGTTTACATATAGAGCACTGTATAAAAATGCATATCAATTATGAATTAAACAGTGTTTTTTATCTTTGTATAGTTTTGACTTAACCCTTTACCACACAATCCCTGGTTTTAACGACCCTGGGGAAGAAGCCTTTTGAAAATATTGTGGAAAAAGGAGAAAATGCTGGTAACCAGCATTAACTCCTTTTTCCACAATGTTTTCTACCCAATCAAAGACAGAAATTATTTGAGTTATATATAAATTGTCATCTGCAAATGCTTTCAATTTGGTCATGTCCAAACTTTATCGTTTGGTGAAGAGTTAAAGGCATGTCATTGTTTGCATGGCAAAAAGATTTTGTATGGAACAAATTAAGAAATAATTGATGAATAACTGAAATCTTATTCTGCATATCCTTTATTTTTAGCAAAAACATCTAAACTGAAAGAGTTAGTGAAGTAGTGCTAATTATTTTCTTTTTTTTTTTAGGCCTAGCTTTTGACCTACTTTTTGGCACTGATAAAAAACAAATTAATAGAAATCTTTGGTAAAATATGTAGACATGTTTATTTTAAGGGCCCCTGTGGTAAAAAATGTAGATATGTTTATTCTAAGAGTCCCTGCCTAATTGCTGGCAATTTTACGCTATGTTTTTTAAAGATATTTCTTGTTTCTATTTACAGAGGGGATGTTGCAGCATTTTACTTTGGTCATGTTGAAACTCTTGCTCCATTTTATGCAGCTCTTGGTTTATTCAGGGATTCAGACCCAGTGTCAGCAGCTAATTTCTCAAAAATGAAAAACAGAAAATTCAAATCTTCTCAAATTCTTCCTTTTGCCGCAAATATTGCATTTGTATTATACAAGTGTGATGGTAGTAGTAGTTTTGATGAAGAAGATTTGATACTAAGAATATTTGTAAATGAAAAACCAATCAAAATTCCAGTATGTGACGACTATCAGTGTATTTATAAGAGAGTCCGAAATGCATATAGACAACATATTGATAATTGTTATTACGATAAAGTATGTACTCCGACTCATGATGAACTTTAACGCTTTCCCTGCCATGTGATCACTGTTATGAATTACTCAGTTAAAGTGACTGAGCCTGGCTCTGGCAAAAGGGTGTTTAAAGCCTTTACCACACGATAAATTTTAGACTGGTCCAAATTGAAGAGCTTGCAGACAACAATTTTAAATTTGATGAAAATGGCAGAAAGTTCTCAAAAAGGGTAGAAAACACTGTGGGGAAAGGAGAAATTGCTCATTACGAGCAATTTCTCCTTTTCCCACAGTGTTTTCAAAAGACTTGTACCGCAGACATGTGAAAACCAGGGCTTGTTTGGGAAAGGGTTAACCCTTTACCGTACAATGCCGCCTTTTGACGCCCCTAGGAAAGAAGCCTTTTGAAAACATTGTGGGAAAAGGAGAAAATACTGGTAAGCAGCATTTTCTCCTTTTCCCACAATGTTTTCTACCCTATCTAAGAAAAGTTGCACCATTTGAGCCACGTCGAAATTGTTGTATGCAAATGCTTTCAATTTGGACAAGGCTAAAATTTTGTCGTCTGGTAAAGGGTTAAAGCCTTCACCACACAACAAAATTTCCGACTTGTCAAAATTGAAAGCATTTGCAGAGGACAAAATAGATGTGATTCAAAAATTGAAATTTGATTTGGAAAGTGTAAAAAACATTGTGGAAAAAGGAGAAAACAATGGTTACCAGCATTTTCTCCTTTTCCCGCAATGTTTTCAAAAACTTTTTTCTCAGGGTCGTTAAAAGTTGCCATTGTGTGGTAAAGGGTTAATTCATCTCTGTGATGCATTCTACCAGTCAAGCCATCACATAACCGTGGATCCATGATAGCTACATTTTTTTTTAACAAATCGACTGAATCAAGAAGTGAACTGGTCCTTGAACATACAGAAAATCGACAAATAGCTAAAAGTTTCGACCCAGGTCAACGTGCGGAATCGACAGGCTGACCTCAGGCAATATTTTTCACAGATGCATTAAGCTCTCTCTATTCACAGAGTATGGCTCAGGTACTTTTGGAGACAACAGAGATCAAGATCAGACAGCATAAAACATGTTGTCTGATCTTGGACGTATACCGTCCACTTTGTTAGTCAAGCCAATAATTAATATAAAAGTCTTTCTTACTTTCAGTGGATTCTATTTTCAGTCGTTGATCGAGGTTTAGTTCATAATTCTGGTGCTGAAAGGTTTTAACATAATATTGCCAATAACTTTTTAGACTGTTTACATTTGTTTACCTGCAGCATATTGTCAGTTTGTTGTGGGACACTTCAAAATCACTTCTTTGTACTTTTGTGAAATATTTGATCAGTTAACTTGAAATGCAAAGAAAAACATGTTATTTGCATGTGCAACTGGCGATTACTTTTCACACTGTTACCTTTAGAAAATAACCACAGGCATTCGTTTCTTGTAACAAACTTTGCCGTCTATATAATGTAATATATAAGACATATATTACATTATGTAGATGGCAAAGCACATCACAAAATGAGCGTCTGTGAATATACATGTAACATGCTTTTCTCCGCATTTAAAGATAACTGATCTAGTTGGTCTTAAGACTGAAAAAAAGAAAAATGATTTTGCTGCTTAACTTTTTGTGAGGAGTATATGTGTGAAAATGAAAGTTGCCAGATTTTATTCTGATCTTGCCTTTATTGTAAATACATGTACAGTTAAATTTCCTACGTCCAAACATCCAACAGTTTGGATTTTGTAAAACTAATTATTTTTTTAAGTTTTACCAAATAGTCTTGAGTTTTAATGACCCTGTGGGAGACATCTTTGGAAAACATTGTGGGAAAAGGAGAAAATGCTGGATAACCAGCATTTTCTCCTTTTCCCACAGTGTTTTCTATCTTATCAGAGAGCTGAAGCTCATCAGTGCCAATCTTGAATTTGTCATTGGCACATGTTTTGAATTTGGAAGAGTCTAAATTTTTTTGTCTCAGAATGGGTAAGCGTAACATTACCAATAACTTTTCAGACATTTTTTCCTTTTTGTTCACCAGCAGCACTTTTTTAGTTTCTTGTGGGAAACTACCAGTATGTGTGAGAATGAAAATTGTCAGATGTTATTCTTATCTTGCTTTTATTGTGAATATGGTAAAATTTCATGTGTTCAAACACCCAACTGTTTGGATTTATGAAAATGACAAGTTTTTATTGATGATGAAATTCCTTACCTGTCCTTGTTGAAAGCATCTGCAGACATCTTACTGAAAGGATTTGTCTTTAACCCTTTACCACACAATCCCAAGTTTTAACGACCCTGGAGGAAAAGACTTTTGAAAACATTGCGGGAAAAGGAAAAAATGCTGGTAACCAGCATTTTCTCCATTTCCCACAATGTTTTCTACCCTATTAAAGACAGAAATCATCTTTAAGCTATATTTAATTTGTCGTCTGCAAATGATTTCAGTTTGGACCAGACTAAAATTTTGTCATTTGGTAAAAAGTTAAAAGGATAGAAAATAATGCGGGAAAAGAAGATATCATTCACCAGCAATTCTCCTCTTTCTCTGATGTTTTAATCCTTTGCCAAAGAGGCCTGTGTTTTAATGACGCTGAGGATGAAGGCTTTTGAAAACATTGTGGGAAAAGTAGAAATGCTGGTAACCGGTTTTCTACCAATAAGTTTTCTACCATTTTACATCGATTGAGAAATAAGTTCTTGCAACTTATACTAATCTCTCTCGATTTGGCTTCCTGGAAACTACTACAGTACTCCCGCCGAATGTGTGGGCCAATGAACAATCCCAAAGTTGATATCCACTCCTGGGTATCAAACTTGGGACCTTTTGGTTACAAGGCCAATGCTCTACCTCACGACTGCAAACACCACATGCTCTTGAATTAGGTAAGTAGAAAATTTTGTCATTTGATAAAAGGTTAAAGTCTGCAAAAGGCATAGATCTATGTAACATTATGAAAAAGAGGCTATTTCCACCTGAATACAATAGATTAAATACTACAATCTAAGAAATGTCTTGGACTTATTCTTAACTCTTTACCAAACGACAGAATTTAGGACTCGACCAAATTGAAAGCATTTGCAGACCACAAATTAAATGTAGTGCAAATAATGATTTCTGTCTTTGATAATATGGAAAACATTGTGGGAAAAGGAGAAAATGCTGGTTACCAGCATTTTCTCCTTTTCCCACAATGTTTTCAAAAGCCTTCTTCATCAGGGTTGTTAAAACTTGGGATTGTGTGGTAAAGAGTTAATCTTCGTTATTTTGACCTCTCTTGTGCAAGGATGCTGGTGTAAAACTGTAGAAAGTAAGAAAACTGGTAATGGGCACATTTCTTAACCCTTTACCAAACAATTCCTGGTTTTTTACGACCCTGAGATGGAAGCATTTTGTAGGCATTGTGGGAAAAGGAGAAAATGCTGGTAACCAAGATCAGACAACATGTTTTATGCAGTCTTGTTTTCTATCCTATAAGAGAACTTAAGTCTTAAATATTAATTTTGAATTTGTTTCTTAGATGTTTTAAATTTAGGAGAGTCTAAATTTTGTCATGTGGCAAAGGGTTCACATGATATCGTATACGATATAATGTAGCCTATAAATATTTGACTACATCTGTACCCAATCATGCAAAGACTCTTTTAATATTTTATGGTCTAAGGGACAAAACTCGTCTATCCTAAAGTCTGATTTGTGCGGAGTTACCTCCCTTACTGTTTCAATTCGCCTCCGCGCTTCATAGAACTATTGACGAATGAAACTCAATAATTAGTTCTTTCGGGGAAAAAAAGAGGTAGATATATGCTGAATTATAGTAATCAGTGATTAATTTTATTGAATATTCTACATAATTTTGCAAGAATTCCCGCCAAGAGGTGAATACAACATCAGATTTACTTGAAGTTTGTAATGTATCGGATATTGAAATAGTATCGAATGAGACAACCTTCACCTCCACTCCGATAGTCCAGAGACACTTTGGATGTAATCGCCAAAAAAGACAGGCGACAGTTTTCAGCACATGGTGTTATCTTTGCTCTTATTCAGCGAGCCAAAGATTTCGCACCAAAGTTTTTAAAACTATAACTAGGCACATTTGACGAAAACCTGTCGATAGCAAAAGACAAGTGAACGAAAAAATGGTAAGATTGGCAAGTATACTGTTAGATCCAGTAGATTTAAATATATTGATGTAGGTATTGAATTTAATTGTTTGGTAATGACTAATGTACCTAAATCAAATTTATATTCTTTGTGAAATTTTACCTTGATATATCTAACCAACAGCTATTTTCGACTTCAAATTATGGCGGTTATTGTTTAAAAAATTCAAGGGAGACTACCCATGGTTACAGAACGTTGTTGACAGTTTTAATTTTTCTTTCTTCTGTCCGATTACCCGTTAACATGATGGTCCGACAGTGCATTTTAAGAAATCTAATTCATTACCGCCTGACAATAAAAAAGTTTTAAAACCGATATCGTTTCTTAGTTTTTTTCCGTGCTTTACACTTTATTCGTCTTTGGTTTTATGCTGTCTGGAACTATAGGGGACGCGACTCTCGTATGATGAAAGATAATTGTTTTCACGAGTTTTCTCCCTTAGACCATTACATTTTTCCCTTGGTCTTCCAGTGCATGAAATCGGTCTTTCTCTCTTTTAAATAAGAAATGATTAAGAGTGGAAATTAAAAACAAAGGCGAAGGAAGAATAAAAAAAAGAGCGAAAAACAAAACATAAATGGGGTGTTTCACTTTTTGCATGGCTTATTTTCCTGTCTAGTTGAGAACCTCTATATTCCACGAAAGTTTCATAACAGTGGAAATGACAAGGATGAAGATGCCTACTAGAAAGTTGAACCAAGACATTTATTCACCTCAATCATCTTTCATTATCATACAATAGTTCTACTGGCTTAACCCTTTCCCAAACAAGCCATGGTTTTCACTTGTCTGCAGTACAAGTCTTTTGAAAACACTGTGGGAAAAGGAGAAATTGCTCATTACGAGCAATTTCTCCTTTTCCCACAGTGTTTTCTACCCTTTTAGAGGCCTTTCTGCCATTTTCATCAAATTCAAAATTGTCGTCTGCAAACTCTTTGAATTTGGACCAGTCCAAAATTTGTCGTTTGGGAAAGGGTTAATTAAATGCTCATCAGTACAATAAGCAGCAAGAGATACGTCCCTTTTACACATTTTTAACCCTTATCCTGCTATATAAGTGAAGTGAAATTTTCAAACCGATAGTAAAAACCCGAATAATGCTATAAAAAAACAGGAAGAAAACATTTCCTAATCGACCAGTGTAGATCTAAGACCAGACTGCACGTTGTGTGCAGTCTGATCTTGAATCTACATTGTCCGCAAAAGGTCAGTGAGTCGCGCTTAGCAGCCCATGGGTCAACTGAATCATTGCCGCAAACAGCGGTATCATACTGCAGAGAAAGCGCATATTTGAAAGGGAAAAAAATCCTACAAAGATTTTTCACAAAAATTCAAGATTAAACCTTTAAATACTCACATATTTTTACAAGCTTCATCCTGCATTTTCCCCGCTCCCATGTGGTAGTGAAATAATTCTACGCCTGCTCTCAACAGAAGCACAGGTTTAGAATTAACTCGGCCTTCCCCCACCCCGACAAGAATTCATGAACACTTAAAAACGGCAGCCTGTGTATCAAATATTGGGCAAATAAGTTCTGTGAATTCATGATTTATAAATGAAAATGCCGAACTGGTGTAAATTGTTTGACAAAACATTAAAAATTCTTTTCTAGTTCATTCGAACGCCCCGATATAAAGGCAGTTGAAAATTAAATTAATTTTCACCTGCCTTTATATCGGGGCGTTCGTCGCACCCACTAAACTAAAGAAGAGTATAATGGTTTTAGTAAACCTTATCCTACTAAATAAAAGAAATGAAACTTTCAAGCCGATAGTAAAAACCGAAATTTTCCTATTTCAAAAGTAGTCTAGTTTTGGAGGAAAGATCTCTTCTTATCCAACAGTGCAGGTCAAGATCAGACTGCATGTTTTTTTGCAGTCTGATCTTGATCTACACTGTCCGCAAAAGGTGAGTAAGTCGCGCTTAGCAGCCTGAGGTCCTAGCTGTCGGATCAATACTCTTAACATTTTTACTCTAAAATAGGAACCAGCCCATATCAATATCCGGATACCAAGAAATATACCGGTCAAAGCAAAACGGAGCTTTGATATTGTAATTCAATCCATTGTTTGAGATAAAATTTAGGATTAAACCTCACGTGCCTCACTCAAACTAGTATTTGTATTGTTGATAGCAGACATTGTGTAAATGACATATTTTCTTTGCGTTATCATTCTACTTTCAGTCGCTTTGAAACTGTTCAAGAGATAGTTGAATGATATTCGGATGGAAGTTTATTTCGGACTAATGTAAACAAATACTAGACATCTGAAATATTTTTACTTTAATCTGAAGAATTTATAGACAAGTACTCATCTGTTGTTAGACAACGACTTGATTGTCGTTTTACAACTGACGTATCACAGTTGTGTTGTATGCCTCCTAATTTTCAGACTAGACAAACATTTCATTTTCCCCAGAGAATTGGTAAGTAGCCTTATTCTCTATAGCTGTAATAATTCCTGTAGAATACACTAAGTTTGGTGCTTTGTCTCTCATTGAAGTTTATCCTTTACCAATCAATACACAAGTTTATGTTTTGTTTTCAGGGTATTTAAAACATGAGATTGTCCTGTAAAGATTAGAAAAGCGAAATGCCAGGTGTCTAGTGCTTGAGTTGTATGGTACAACTGGAGGTAGCTGAGGGATAGCTAGCTCACTGGCAAGGCTTGACTTTTACCCTTTCAGCCACACAGGCAGAAAAAGGACTTAAGCAGATAGCATAGATCTAGATCAGAATGCATCGTCTTACTGCTTTACAACATCTGTCTTTTAAGTAGAACCTACCAGGTAAAATCTTTATACATTTCAATGAATGGTATTTCTGGCCATCACAAAAAGTGGAATTTATTTGTTTGACACCAAAAGAGTAAAGTGATGTATACCTGTGACAGATGCAAAAAGTTGATAAAGATTATATTTTTTTTTTAACATCAGCAGATGTGGATGTCATGTTGTTAGTCTACATGTATCTGTCTTTCTTTTCAAAGAGTGAAAGACTAGAGTTGCAAAATGGACTGGCTGAATTCACTGTATGTGAGAATTGAAACAGAAAAATTAGAACTGGAACAGGCCAACCAAACTCTTCAAGCTCTTTTTAAAGCATGGTAGGTATGAATGAGAGATTACCCCAATCTTAACTCTATACCACACCATCCTGAGTTTTAACAACTCTGAGAAATGAAGTTTTTGAAAATGTTGTTTGAAAAGAAGAAAATGCTGGTAACTTGCATTTTCTTCTCTTCTTACACCTTTGGAAAAGACAACTTTGGCCATTTCAGCCTATTTCAATTTTCTGTGTGCAAATGGTTTCAGTTTGAAAAAGTCTAAAATTTTATGTTTTGGTAAAGAGTTAGTCATAGATTACGGTACACTTTTTCATCAGCCTTTATTGGACAATCTGGAGTTTTCATGCTCCTCAAAAGGAGGCCTTTTGAAAACATTGTGAGAAAAGAAGAAAATGCAACCAGCATTTTCTCCTTTTTCTACTATGTTTTGCAATGATTTAAAGACAATATCTTTTTTTTTTTTTTTTTTTTAACCACGTTTAACTGGTCATCTGTAACTTGTTTTAATAAAGAAAAGTCTCACATTTTATTGGTTCTGTGAAGGGTTAAGAGATGTTTTTCTCTACCACAACAATTAATTTGTCCATGTAGTGAAGCCAAGCATGGTAGCTCAGTTGAAAATCTACAGGGCTTGTAATCCAGGGACTGCAGGGAT
Source organism: Tridacna gigas (assembly GCA_945859785.2). NCBI lineage: Eukaryota > Metazoa > Mollusca > Bivalvia > Cardiida > Cardiidae > Tridacna > Tridacna gigas. Next base: position 3,346,036 of record OX244030.2, read on the forward strand.
TTCCTAATTCATTCCAAGGACTGATAGTAGTCATTGCAACAGGATTCATTCTCTCTCATAGGAAGCAGCAAGTGGCTTTGAGGGAATGTTGTGCAAAGAGACTCCAGGAAAGCTTGGATAGATGCACTTGCTGCTGTGATATGAATGAAGTAATGGTGAAAATGGCGTTAAACACCAAACAAAAATTTACAAAAGTACATGTATGTCCTTAAAGTTACCAAAGAAATACAGAGGTTTTTAGATTAGCTTGAGGTCTGTAAAAATTAAGTTTTGGAAATGATTGTTAGAAATTTATTAAATTCTCTATCAGAAAATGATATAAATTTTCTTATAGTAAAATAAAAAAAAAAAAATCAAATTTATGAATATGAGACAGTTTCTATCTTAGACTTTATTTTCTTTATGCTTCTTCATTCAATATTGAAAATTTAAGCCTGCTAATTGTTTCAAGTTTTTGCTCCTTATAGATAATTATTTTCTCATTATTTTTACTGTAGGCCTCATTCCGATCAAGAAAAAAAAGTTGATGAAAAAGCAGGTGAACAAGCCAAAACAGGTAATTTCACTAACAAAAAAGCAATAACCAGTGCCTAATTTTTTTCTCATGTCACCTGAGCATGACATGCTCAAGGTGAGGTTTTGATGATCATGCTGTGTTTGTTGTCAGCTGTGCATCATCCATCTTTGCACTCTTTAGGTCAAGGCCACATCTTTAGTCCAAAGGCCATGAAACTTGCTTAAAATGTTCGTTTTAACCCTTTTCCAGTCTCGTGTTTTGACAGCTATGAGGAAGGCAGATTTTAAAGATATTGTGGAAAAAGGAAAAAGTGCTAGAGCCCAGCATTTTCTTCCTTTTTTTCAATGTTTTCTACCCTTTCAAAGACAAATTTGGTCATTTGTGCCACATCTAGTTTGTAGGCTGCAAGTGTGGTCAATTTGGTCAAGTCTGAAATTTGTCTTTTGATTTAATAATATCTTAGAATACTTCGAGACATTTTCAAGGCAAACATTTTAACCAAAATCCTAAGCATTTGACAGACTTACATGGCTTTTACTAAAGTGTAAACAAGGTTTTCCTGAGATTTACGCAACCTCTTTAAACAAGAATTGAAGTTGACTTATTTTCAAGTCTTGTTTTCAAAAAGCTGTCAGAGTTTATTTGTAACTGATATGATTAGTGCTTGCATAGGATTCTTCTAGATTTGTTAATAGAACCTTGGTACAAATTTGAACAGTTCCTATTTTCTCTACTTTATGATAAATTAAGAAACTGCTGGCTAGAAATCATCAATAATTTATATGGATGATTCGTATTTAAAAATTTTATACCATTAAAGCGCCTTTCATTACATTTACATGTACTATAGTTGCCTTCGCAGCCACAAAAAGTGCAGGGATCTTTGACCTTCACTGTGTACAGAGACAGTAATTATCTGTGATCTATTAACTCTGTACCAAACGACAAAATTTTAGACTGGTCCAAATTGAAAGCATTTACAGACGACAAAATAAATGTGACTGAAAAATTGAAATTTGTTTTAGGAAGGATAGAAAACATTGTGGGGAAAGGAGAAAATGTTGGTAACCAGCATTTTCTCCTTTTCCCACAGTGTTTTCAAAAGCCTTCCTCCTCAGGGTCGGTAAAAGTCGTGACTGTGTGGTAAAGAGTTAAGAAACTTGGCTACTGAAGACTGAGCTTTTTGTCTTTATTAGACCTTGCATAAAATATTGCATACATGTATAGGAGAGCATTGCAATGCTGTCATGGGTCTCTTGTATGTCTATGCATTAATTCTAATAAATTGGTGACCGATTTACCCGTAACAAAATGTTAAACTTTTAGACTTGTCCAAATAAAAACCATTTACAGACGACAAAGTCAGTGTGTCTTAAAGGAATAGATTTGTTTATGAATGGTTAGAAAACAAGGTTGGAAAGAGGGAAAATGCAGGTTACCAGGCACTTTCTCCTTTTCCCACAATGTTTTGCACCCTTTCAAAAACAAACCCCATCATGTGAGCAACATTTAATATCTCATTTGGAATTACATTCACTTTGGAAAAGTGGACAATTTGGACATTTGATAAAGAGTTAAGCCATAGCTCTAGATAGAGGGAGTGATTTTGATTTCAGAATTGAAAATATTAATCACTCTGCACTAAACCCTATGTTATGGGTACTCATTAGAATCATCTCATCGAGACGATTCTAATGAGTACCCACAACATAGGTTTGGAAAAGAAATAATGGATTTAGAATACTATCACTCCCTCTTATCTGGAGGTTTGGTTAAACTACATGTACTGTATTTCACTTTTCAGAACCCTCAGGTGTTGATGGAAATCTTGAAGCAGGACTGACGGAGGAAGAAAAGCAAGGTGTGTGCCTTGTTGATAAACTGTTGCAAAAAGCTCAGAAAGCCAGAGATGTACAGAAAAAGGTAATGACTGTTTACCAAACAACAGAAAAAGTAGACTTGCAGACAACAATTCAGATGTGACTCAAGTGAAGGAACTTGTCTAAGTTAATAGGGTAGAAAACATTGTGGGAAAAGGAGAAAATGCTGGTCACTAGCATTTTCTCCTTTTCCAAAATTGTTTTCAAATGGCTTCTTCTTCAGGGTGGTAAAAACTCGGGATGGTGTGGTAAAGGGATCAACAGATTCACTGTATATTGTTTATGAAATAATTTTTATAGTTATCTCTCTGTTTGAACACATGGAAACAGGACATGGGGACTACTGTATACATGGATAACCATGTATACTCATGTCGAAAAGTTTGCGAATTACCAATTGCGGATATTTCACATATGGTAATGTTTGCGGATTTAAGAAACTCCATACTTGTTGGTATATTTGTGGTTAAATACGCAAACAGAAATGTTTGTGAACTTTTCAAATTCGTGAAATCGCAAAAATTCCCATGTCGCAAACATTTCCACATACTGTATACATGGATATGTATGGATGTCAAAAAAAAGAAAAAGTGAATTACCGATTACGGACATTTTGCATGCGAAGATGTTTGTGAATTTAAGACACACCTAATTTGATGGTATACTTGTGGTAAAATACGCGAACAGAAAAGTTGGTGGTTTTTTCAAATTCGCGAAATCGAAAAAATTTCCACATAGCAAAAATTTTCACTTACAGTATACAGTGTGTGCTCCAAGATGTTCCTGCCAATCAAACATGGCAGCAGACTTATTACTATGAGACTCAAAATATATACATGTACCTTTGTGCTTGTTGTTACACTTCTTATATGTCTGATACTTTTTATTATATCCCAGTTTGATCTTCAAAAATTTCAATAAGTATCTCGGATAGAATATATCATAAATTGAGTACTTGGATTGCCCTTCCCAGTAGCTCAGTGATTAGTGTATACATCTTTCTTTCTGGCGTATTTTTGCCTCTCACCTCTGATGCATGTGAGAAAGTGGTCAGTGGCTTTGGAAAGAAAGTTGTGTCAGCACTGGTGTAAGAAAGCTAGGAAACACATGGGTGCATCGCTGACCGCCATAATATGACCTGAGCTGTTAAAATGGCATTAAACTCCAATACAAACCAAACTAATACTTTGATTAGTTTTTGATAAATTGGCTTGATTTGAGTATCTTACTCTAATAATTGTTTCCAATTTCAACCAGCTTGAGGAGCCAAAACGGAGCAGAAATATTGCAGAGTTGGATCATATCCAAAATACAAAAAAGTTAACTTCAAAAAATGGAATTGTCAAAGTGACTCAACAACACAAACCAGCACAGGTTGCCAAAACTGCACTAGTCAATAACATAAAGGGTTCACTGTCTAGTACAAGACAAACAGCGAAAGATAAAATGGTACATGCCAATAAAGGTTCAGCGGCAGTTAGAGATGGAGCCAGCAAGATGGGAGAAAATTCTTCAACATGCAAAAGTAACCTAAAGGAAACAAATAAAGTTAAGTCAGCTGGAAGGAGAGTCACTCCAGCGCATGTTAGTGCCCCTTTTCAGACTAACCCCAGACTAACCAGCGCAAAGTTAAAGACAGAGTATGGTGCTGCTACTGGAAAAGTGGCATCAGCAGCCAGACAATCTGCCAATCTTGGTGCCAGAGCCAAGGGAACCTTCTATGCTCCATCCAAGAGACCTGCTTCTAAAGAGAGTGATAAACAGCAAGTTACTGCGTTACATAAGGTTGCTTCACATAAAGATTCTGTTGCTAGTCTGGATCAGGTCATCCATACTGATTGCGAGTCAGAAAAGGTTGAAGAGTTAAAACAGTTAACAGATGATAACTGCCTGCAGATTCAGTCAGATAGTCAAGGTGGCTTAGATATTACAGAGACAAAAAACAGTGATAGTGTCAGTTCAAAACAGGGCGAGTTAGAGAATACAGAAAGTCAGACCGGCAGGGAAGTAAATCCATTCAGTTTGTCCAAAGATGGGTATGGTTGTTTATCTTTCTTTTCACATGTCTTTATTTCTGTATGTCCTTATAACAAACTATTTTTCAACCCATTACCACACAATCTGGAGTTTTGATGACCCTGAGGATGAAAGCTTTTGAAAACATTGTGTGAAAAGGAGAAAATGCTGGTAAACAACATTTTCTCCTTTTCCTGCAATGTTTTCTTCACTTTCACACACAAATTCAAGAATTTTAGCCGTATCTAAATTGTTGTCTGCAAATGCTGTTGATGCAGATGAGTCCAAAATTTTGTTTGCTGGGGGTCCTGTGTGGCACAATGGTAGAGTTTAGGGCTCGTAACCTGGAGACCCTGGGTTCAAGCCTTACTGGGAGCACTGCGTTTTTTGCGAGAGTGTCCTTGGGCAAGACACTTAGTCCTAGCCTAGTACTGGTGAAACCCAGGACATACGTGAATAAGCAAGCTGTCGCAGTGACATGACTGAAATAATGTTGAAAGCGTCATAAAACACCATTCAATCTTGTCTGCTGGTAAAGGGTTAAATATTACATACAAATGCATGAACGAACTTTTGCAACTGATGTGGAGAAAAGGAGCCATTGCTGGGTACTCACAAAAGTCACAATAACTCAGTTACTGTTAAACTGTTGCTTTTCCCCAAATACTTTCATATCATGTAAACAAATACATGTATCCTATTGGTACACATTTTGGCTATGTACCATTTTAGTACAGTATGTCTAAAGATAGCAAGTGAATCTCCATGTTAAGATATAGAGCACAATAACAAAATGAGTTTTTCCAGTCTGCGAAACAGCTCCAATTTTTGAAAAATATGTGTATTTTGTACTATGAATATTGTCACAGAAAACAATGTAAGTCTAAGATCACACTAGATGATACCTAATCTTACATACTGAGGGTAAATTCCATTCATAGTTTTGGGATTCATTTAAAATTCAAGACCTGCAGAAAAAAGAGCAATTATAGCCTTGTACTAGTTACATTTACAGACAAGGAAACATGTTTTTTTAACCTTTTGCCAAATGACAAAATTGTTTACTTGCTCAAATTGAGAGCATTTGCAGATAACAAATCAAATGTAGCTTAAATGATTGGATTTGCATGCAAAAGGATAGAAAACATTGTGGAAAAAGGAGCAAAATGCTGGTTACCAGCATTTTCTCCTTTTCCCACATTGTTTTTAAAAGGCTCTTTTCCTGGGTCGTTAGAGCATGGAATTGTGTAGTAAAGGGTTAACTGTTCTGATGAATGTCTGAAACAGTTTTGAAAACGACTTACCAGGAAAATGCATCTAAACATGTGTTGAAATGTTAAAATGAACTTACTTATTTATTAATGAAAAATTTGTTATCTATTTGCCTTATTGAGTTGTTCCAAAAATACTCAAATGGTTGAATATGCCATTGAAAGGGCAAAAAAACATTGAGGGAAAAGGAGAAAATACAGTTATATTGTTTGTCTGGTGGTGAGCCTGCGAACTTTATGGCCTTAGATACTGTCAATGAAATGTTGGTACCCCTGTTTTGTATGTATCCTTAAAGCCCCAATAGCAGCCGAAAGTAAACATTACATGTGTTAAAATGCATTTAAATTTGAATTTAAATCATAGTATTCGAAAGTATAGAAATTATTGTGAAGATGACAATCTGTCATTGATTGTATGGTTGGTCTCAGTGTTAGTAGCTGGCAGAAAAATGATTTTTTGCCATGTCACTCAGTGTTTTGTCTTCTTTTTACCTTGTTTTAAAATTAATTTTTCAGCCAGTGACTAGCTCTTGGACCCACTGTCCAATAACTGATTGTCATCTTTACAATAATTTCCTTGCTTTTGACAAGTATGATTTAAATTCAAATGCATTTCAACACATACATTGTTAAATTTTGGCTGCTATTGAGGCTTTAATAATAACTGTATATTTTTCATTGGTAGGCATTCTCTCAGTTTACCCAATAAGTTAAAAAAGCTTGCAACACTGAACAGAAAGTTGAGACAGAAAATTTATACACAAAATGTGACAACAAAAGTTGACTCACCACAACCTAACAAACAGTTTCCAATCCAGTTACATCACATGGTAAGTTTTTTAAGGTCTGCTTTCCTAGAAATTTTGAAGTGAAAGTGTCTCTGAATTTGTTCTACTCTTTAACCTTTTGTAAAACAAACTCGTATTTTATCTGAAAACATTGTGGGAAAAGGGAAAATGCTGGTAACCAGCATTTTTTCCTTTTCCCACAATGTTTTCTAACCTTTCAGAAACAAATGCTATCATTTTAGCCACATTTAGTTTGTTGTCTGCAAATGCTTTCAGTTTGGATCAGTCAGAAATATTGTTGTCTGGTAAAGCATTAAGCCACACTTAAGTTGCTCTCTCTCTCTAAATGTTTTAACTTTGGACCAGCATAAAGTTTTGTTGTTTATTAAACGGTTAATCTGCAGAGAACTCTTTTGTGAAATTTAATATATATGAGTTTTAATTAAGCAGGCGTACAAAACTGTTGATGATATAAATCCCCTGTACACATCCGTTAACAATGTCTCTTTCTCAATATTGGTTTAACTCTTTCACTGCCAACAAAATGGATTCGACTTTTCCTGAGGTCTAAAAGTATATTTTTCGTTGCATTTTGAACAGATTTTGGTTAAGGATTGGCATCAGGTAGTGGACGATGTAGATCCAAGATCAGACTTCACGTTTTTTGTGCAGTCTGATCTTGATCTACGCTGTCTGCAAAAGCTATCTAAGACGACATTGGCAGTGAAAGAGTTAAAGAAATCCATAAAATTCTGGCTTCTAAAACAGTCAATTTAACAATGGGCAATTTCTTTTGTGTAGAATATATTAAGTTTGTCATCTGCAAATGCATAAAATTAGATAAGTCTTAAAATATTTTCATTTTGTAAAGAGTTAACCCTTTACCGCACAATGCAGTCTTTTAATGACCCTTGGAAAGACGCCTTTTGAAAACATGGAGGGAAAAGGCGAAATGCTTGTAACCAGCACTTTCTCCTTTTCCCACAATGTTTTCTACCCTATCAAAGAAAAATTGCATTGCACCATTTGAGTCACATTGAAATTGTTGTCTGCAAATGCTTTCAATTTGGACAGGGCTAAAATTTTGTCATCGGGTAAAGTGTTAAGAATGGTTGATAAATTCAGGGCCAGAATTCATAAAATTTTGTGCCATAGCCTGATCGTGAGAACACTGTGTAAAGATGTTTTAGGGATTGAAACAGATAATGACTATAATTATCTTAACCCTTTACCAAACGATGCCGGGTTTTCACAGCCCTGAGAAAGAAGCCTTTTGAAAACATTGTGGGAAAAGGAAAAAATGCTGGTACCCAGCATTCTCTCCTCTTCCCACAATGTTTTCTGCCCTTCCCAAAACAAATTTCTATTTTTGAGTCACATTTATTTTGTCGTCTGCAAATGCTTTCAATTTGGACAAGTCTAAAATTTTGACGTTTGGTAAAGAATTAAACAATCTTTTCAGTTTGGTGATCCAGAAGCTGTCAAAATGCAGATGGCAGCTTGTCAAGCAGAATATTTTATCAATGTATACAAAAGCCTGGCAGACCTGTTAGAAAACCTTCATTTGAAGAATATTAAAGGTAAGTTTGTTCTTGCCAAGTAAGAAAAAGAATTCATGTACATACAGGATCTGATGCAAGTTGGCATTTGAGATAAACTTTTATTAAACTAGTCGAGCAAAATAATATTAACGCTTTACCATACAATCTTGAGTTTTAATGCCCCCCCAAGGAAAAGGACTTTTGAAAACATTGTTGGAAAAGGAGAAAATGCTGGTAAAACTCATCACTGTGTGGTAATGGGTTAATTAAAAGCACTTGGATTTTACAAACTTGGCCATGTATAACCAAATATATTTGACTAGGTGTCTAACTGTATTATCTGCTGTGATTTAACCTTGATCATTTGTCAATATTTTTCAGACATTTCTAAACATTGATTAAAAATGTTGTTGATTCTTTCTTACTCTACGGTAGTTTATTGTAGATCTAAAGCAAGTAATTAAGGTTGAAACTTTGGAGGTGGACAAATTTTTCTCTCCTCGGGGGTGATTTGGAAATTTTGATACTGCAGTGAATATATTGACCAAATCTGATTGGTCAGTGAAATTTAATTATCAGCCTTGGAAGAATGGCGTTATACTAAGGAGAGTTTTGACAAGTCACATTTTTCCAATAAGCCATATCAAAACTATTTTAATCATCATGTTGATATTTTTAAGCTGATATTCAAATTTCATTGACCAATAAGATGCATTGAAGATATTTAACCACGCTATCTAACTTTCCATCTTGGAGTGGGAAGGAAAAAGCTTTTCTGCTTCCAAGGTTTTTATCCTTATTACTCCCTTAATATGAATCAGTTGTTCAGTTCTTTGTACCAAATTAAAGATAAATCATCACAGAACATAATTAAAGTAACTACTTTTTCCATTCAAGTTAACTCTTTACCAGATGAAAAAATTTTAGCCTGGCCCAAATTCAAAGAATTTGCAGATGACAAATTAAATGTGGCTCAAATGATAGGATTTGTTTGTGAAAGGTTAGAAAACATCGTGGGAAAAGGAAAAAATGCTGGTTGCCAGCATTTTCTCCTTTTCCCATGATGTTTTCAAAAGTCTTAAGTTCCCAGAGGCGTTAAAGCTTGTCATTGCATGGTAAAGAGTTAAGACTTATGTTAAGAATACTGAGGACTGACTCTTGATGGTGTTAGGTAACCCAGTTGGACACCATGTCTTATAAGTTAGAATATTGAAGGGATACTTGTTAGAAACCAAGCCTGTGGTTTTAAGTTACCTTTTGCGATAGTTTTAGTTTCAACTTTCAAAAAGTAAATAGTTACCGGTGGTTGATCCTCCAAAAAGGGACTCAATTCTTTGCCAGATGGTCAAATCATAGATTTGTCCATATGAAAAACAATTAACCTTGTAGCAAATGACCTGTCCATATTGAGAGCATTTGCAGGCAGCAAGGAAAACGTAATGAAATGATTGGATTAGTCCTTGAAAAGGTAACAAACATTGTGGAAACAGGAGAAAATGCTGGTTATTCCAGATTGTGTGGTAAATATTTGAAGATGATAATTTAAATGTGGCTCTAAGGATAGCATTTGTCTTTGAAAGGGTTAGAAATATTGTGGAAAAGAGATGAAATATGTTTTTTCTGTATTTTCTTCTATTTTAGGTGGTAAATACATTGGGTTGTTTGTTAAGGAAATATAAATCTATTTTATTTAACTGTTGCAGGTGATTCCAGAACAGAACATGTTCTGTTAGCCAGAAAAGCCCTAGAATACATCTTAACTACATTCCATGAGGCAGAAACACAACTAGGTTCCACATCCTTTGGTAAATATGGAAAAATTTTGTTGTAGTAACTTTCCGGGAAGTTGTATTTGCTTCATGCAGCATAAGAACATTTGAAAATTTAAAAAAAAAAAAATAGTTAACCCTTTCCCAAACGACAAATTTTAGACTTGTCCAAATTGAAAAAGTTTGCAGACGACAATTTTAAATTTGATAAAAATGGCAGAAAGTTATCAAAAAGGGTAGAAAACGCTGTGGGAAAAGGAGAAATTGCTCGTTATGAGCAATTTCTCCTTTTCCCACAGTGTTTTCAAAAGACTTGTACTGTAGACACGTGAAAACCAGGGCTTGTTTGGAAAGGGTTAAACAACAAATGGTTAATTTACTTCTTTAGTCATTGTGATATGCTTCATATCCCTATAAAATTACCCATATAGTTTGCGACTGCCTTTGGAAGAGGGCCAAATATTTGATGGTAAATCGTATAATGTATCACCAGACCTCCAGATAAGAAGGAGTGATAGTATTCTGAATCCATTATTTCTCTTCCAAACCCTATGTTGTGGGTACTCATTAGAATCATCTCGATGAGACAATTCTAATGAGTACCCATAACATAGGGTTTAGTGGAGAGTGATTAATATTTTCAATTTTGAAATCAAAATCACACCCTCTATCTGGAGCTCTGTGTCACCATTTGTAAATGTTAGATTATTTCTTGCTTTTGATTTAATAAAAAATACAAACGTTTATAAATATGAAAAATTTTCATTGTTCTTTGGGACTTACAGGCATATTGAAGTCAACAGACTGTTGCTATGGTAACCACAAAAAGAAAATGCCCTCTGCTGTCAAAGAGAGTATGACAGTGTGGAATCCAAGGACAGAACTAAGTACATAACTCTTAGTTTGTCAAAAACCCTTTACCACACAATCCTGACTTTTAATGACTTTTAGAAAGAAAGCTTTTGAAAACATTGTGTGAAAAGGAGAAAATGCTGGAAACCAGCATTTTCTCCTTTTCCCACAATGTTTTCTACCCTTCTATACACAAATTTCAATTTCTGAGTCAAATCTGTTTTGTTGTCTGCAAAATGCTTTCAGTTGGGACAAGTCTAAAATTCTGTAGTATGGTAAAGAGGCAACCCTTTTCCAAATGATACCTTGTTGTCACAGTCCTAGCTGTTAATTTTCCTAGGAGGGTTATGCTTGAAAGGAGTGAGTGACATGGGAAGAATATTGTGCGAAGCAGTGGTAATAGAAACTCAAGGAAAGCATGCATAGGTACTCGTAGGTACAGTGGCTGCTGTGATTTAACTGAAGTAATGTTGAAAATGGCCTTAAATATTATACAAACAAAGAAACAATTTCACAGTTCTGAGGAAAAAGAGTTCTGATGATAAGGTGGCTAAAGGAAAAAAAATTCTGGCAACCAGCATGTTCTCCTCCAAACATTTTCAACCCTCCAATGAATCCAATCACTTTTAAGGGTTGCATTTCATCATCTCTTGCCATCCAGAATGCTTTGAATGTTGTCAAGAGTTTTGTTGTATTGTATGGATTTAACTCTTTACTAAACGACAAAATTTTAGACTGGTCCAAATTGAAGGCATTTGCAGATGACAAACTAAATATGACTGAAATTCCTCTTTGGAAGTGTAGAAAACATTGTGGGAAAGGGAGAAAATGCTGATTACCATCATTTTCTCCTTTTCCCACAATATTTTCAAAGTCTTTTTCTTTGCAATCATTAAAACTTTGGATTGCGTAGTATAGAATTACAGAGGAATCATGTAACTATTTTGCCTACTTATTGCATGACAAATCCGTATATATTGTATTGTCAAACATCAACTTTTATTTATATGAGCCATGCTTTGTGAAAAGGGAGTTTAATGCATCTGCAAAAAGTTCCTACTCAGGTCAGCCTGCGCAGTCCATGAATGCTGACCTGTAAGTGAAACCTTTTGCTGTTGGTAAATTTTCTGCAGGTCCAAGGGCCAATCTACCTTACAATTCAGTTGGTTGTTAGAGAAAGTGGATTTTAGGGCTCCACATTTAAGAGATGACTTGCTTGGTATAATGCCTCAAGGAGATGCATTAAACCCCCTTTTGCCAGAGCACTTCTCAGATATAATAATTTAATTTAATCTTTCCCACATAATCCTGACTTTTAACGACCCAGAGAAAGAGGCCTTTGGAAAACATTGTGGGAAAAGGAGAAAATGCTGGTAACCACAATGTTTTCTACCCTATCAATGACAATTTCCACCATTTGAGTAACATTTAAATTGTCGTCTGCAAATGCTTTCAATTTGGACAAGTCTACATTTTTGTCGTATGGTAAAGAGTTAAGTATTTATAGTTGCCATTGTTATGTACATATATTTAATCCTTATTTGGCGTGGCTCAGTGTTATAGTGTAACCTGGAGGGCCCAGGTTTGAGCCCCACTGGCAGCAATTAATTTTCTGTTGGAGTGTCCCCAGCCAAGACAAGCAAGTGCCAGCCTAGTACTGGTGAAACCCAGGTCATACATGAAAATGTAAGCTGTTGCTATGATATGACCAGAATAATGTTGAAAACAGTGTAAAACACCATTCCAACAAGCAACCATTATTTGATAATGATGAACCTTCACATTTGAGTCAGGGAAGTAAGATTACATTTAGTTCTGTTTCATATGTGGAGACACAATGCAGTAGGTTAAAAAACTCATCTACATTCTTACATGTACTTTGTTTACCATTAAGGTTTTAAAGCAGGCCATTCCTTGAGATATAAAGCCTACAGACAACTAGAAAAGTACAACAGCCTTGTCCACCGTGCCCAGTTGTTACAGCTTCAAATAGATTCCATGGACATTCTTGCAGAGCATACATTGCCATTACTGCACACGTTACAACCGTCATCAAGGTAAATTATTTTCTATAGATTTAAACCCTTTACTGCACAATTCCACCCTTTAACAACCCTGGGAAAGAAGCCTTTTAAAAACATTGTTGAAAAGGAGAAAATGCTGGTAACCAGCATTTTCTCCTTTTTCCACAATGTTTTCTATCCTATCAAAGAAAAATTGCACCATTTGAGCCACATTGAAATTGTTGTCTGCAAATGCTTTCAATTTAGACAGGGCTAAAATTTTGTCGTCTTGTACGCCTTTACCAGACAATCCTGAATTTTAACAACCTTGAGGAATAAGGCATTGGAAAACCTTGTGGAAAAAGGAGAATTTGGTGGTAACCAGGGTCTATATTCACCTGTCATTCATAATTTAATGTGAATTCTGAATTCCAAGACAAGTCATTGTTTTGGCTGCAACAGCATTTTGGCCAATCTGATGTTTATTCTTGAAATTAGAATGAAAGGAATGTTTAGAGTTTTTGTTGAATTTGGCCAGTGGTAAAACAAACTCCAGGACACATTGACAGGTGCATTTGGACTGAAATAATGTTGAAAAAAGTGTTAACTCTTTACCACACAATCCTGACTTCTAACGACCCTGTGAAAGTATCCTTTTGAAAACATTGTGGGAAAAGCAGAAAATGCTGGTTACAGCATTTTCTGCTTTTCCAACAAGTTTTTCTACTCTTCCCAAAACAAATTTTTATTTTTCATTGATGTTTATTTTGTTATCTGGAAATGCTTCCAATTTGAACCAGTCTAAAATTTTGTCCTTTGGTAAAGAGTTAAACAACAAAAAGACAAATCTGGTGTAACACCAAACAGACAAAACTGTTCATTATTGTAGAAAAATTACATTGTATATAATTCAGTTTCTGGTAAGATATACAGGATCTGACATAAGTTTGCATTTGAGGTAAAATTTTATGAAACAAAAACAGTTTTGCGGACAAATTTTATAAAATTTTATCTCAAAAACCAATGTCAGATTCTTTTTATCACCTAGGGATATTTCACAGATTATCAGTCAGAACATGCAAAGCTGTTCATGCACATGGGGTAATTCCCATGGATTAAACCAGATAGACTTCTCTAAAAGAAGCATACAATGATGTCACATATGATGCTAAACTATGCTTATCTTAACCCTTTACCACACAACCCCGACTTTTAACGACCCTGAAAGAGAGGGCTCTTGAAAACATTGTGGGAAAAGGAGAAAATGCTGGTAACCAGCATTTTCTCCTTTTCCCACAATGTTTCTAACCTATCAAAGACAGAAATCATCATTTTAGCAACATTTCATTTGTCGTCTGCAAATGCTTTGGTAGAGTTAAATGTGTGTAAAACAGGGAAATTTGTAATGGGTATATTACACTGAAAACAATGGAGGTTATATGATAAATCTGTTTTTTTCAAACTTCTTCCAGCGAGTTCATTCAAGTTTTATGCTGTACCTACTCCATGTTGTCCACAAATCCAAACAGGGTACCAGTCATTGTGAGAGATACCATCATAGATGAAGCTGATGTCCAGGAATCAGACATTATAGAAGTTGGGGAACCAGATTGCACATAAAAACATGGTACCAGTCATTGTGAGAGATACCATCATTAGATAAAGCTGTTCAGAAACCAGACAATACACAAAGTTTGGGAACCAGGCTGTATATGAAAAGGGCTGGATTGAGCTTGGATATCTCAAAAGATTAGCATAGAACCTTTGTGAAATTGCAGAATTTGTGCAGTATGGGTCCATATTCACCAACCATTCTGAAGAATATTCATAGTCTTATTCTCCAAGATTTTCTACAACAGAAAGTAACACAACTCCAGATTGGCTTAACCAAATGGTTTAGCCAATCAGGAGTTGTGTTACTTTCAAACCATTTGGTTTAGCCAATCAAGAGTTGTGTTACTTTCAAAAGTAGAAAATTCTGGGGAACAAGACAAAGAACACTCTTAAGAATGGTTGGTGAATACAGACCCAGATCTTGATCAACAGTCTGCAAGTGCACCTAAATTTGCACTTCTGGCATGATGATGGATCAACCCATAGAGCGCCAAATAAACCAGACACATTATCAGTGGAGAAGGAAAATCCAAATACATGTAATTGCAATTTGAAGCTTGCTCGTGTCCAGATTGGGCAAAGCAGATAGTGAAGAACAAAGATTAGACTGCACTTCTTGCAGTCTGATCTTGATCTACACTGGCCGCAAGGGGAACTATTGTCGTGAAATGCGCTTTTCGGTTTAAATTCATTTCAGAATGGGACATGTCTAAATCTCTATTAGGTTACTTTTTCTAGGCTATTTCCTTATAAATGCATTTCTTGTATGTATATTCAGGTATAATGTCATTCCTTGTTTTAACTACTGTGAGGTAGAAGACTTTTGAAAGCATTGTGTGAAAAGGAGAAAATGATGGTTACCAGCATTTTCTCCATTTCTCACAATGTTTTCCACCCATCCAAGAACAAGTTTCAACCTTTGACTCAAATTTATTTTATTATCTGCAAATGCTTTGGCTGATCATTGTTTCAACAACACTTATATGGGAAAGCAGCCATTGGCTTGGGAAGAACATTTTGCAAAGTGCTGATAAAATTTAAGTCCAGGAAAGCATGCACAGGCTTCCAGGATATAACTGAAATAATGTTGAAATTACCGTTAAACAACATACAAACAAAAGCAAATGCTTTGATTGGGAAAAATTTTAAATTTTGGATATCCAAAATATTTGGTCTGGTAAAACTCCTTATCAGATAACAAAATATTGGAATTGTCCAATTTGAAAGTATTTGCAGACGACAATTAAGATGTGCCTCAAATTTATAATTTGTCTTTGAAACGATAGGAAACATTGTTGGAGGAGAAAATGCTGGTACCAGTATTTTCTTTTTTCCCACAATATTTTCAGAAGACCTTTTCCTTAGGGTTGTTAAAACTCGGGATTGTTTGTTATAGGGATAATACTGTAGTTGTGTATTTACCACAATTTTGATCTCAGGATTGTTTCGTATTCAAAAAATATTATTTTGTTGTTACTTGTTATAAAATCTTTTTTTTTCTATAATAGTCTCTTACTTGTAGTAGAAATGATATATTTGATGAATAAAAATGCCACCCAGAACATGCCATGGCTTTGTTGAGAATGATTTTGTATACTTTGTTTTGATAATTGCTTTTCATTTGACTTAGGCATTTTCTGATGTGAGGTAGACTAAAATTCTGTTAACCCTTTCCCAAACAAGCCCTGGTTTTCACATGTCTGCAGTATAAGTCTTTTGAAAACACTGGGGGAAAAGGAGAAATTGCTCGTAACGAGCAATTTCTCCTTTTCCCACAGCGTTTTCTACCCTTTTTGAGACCTTTCTGCCATTTTCATCAAATTTAAAATTGTCGTCTGCAAACTCTTTCAATTTGGACCAGTCCAAAATTTGTCGTTTGGGAAAGGGTTAATTATTTTTGAGGTCTTGAGTGGCTCAGTGGTCAAGTTGAAGGATTCGTAACCTGGGCCCGTATTCACCAACCATTCTTTAGAACGTTCTTTGTCTTGTTCTCCAGAATTTTCTACATTTGAAAGTAACACAACTCCTGATTGGCTAAACCAAATGGTTTGAAAGTAACACAACTCCTGATTGGCTAAACCAAAAATGGTTTAGCCAATCAGGAGTTGTGTTACTTTCAAATGTAGAAAATCTTGGAGAAAAAGACAAAGAATATTCTTAAGAATGGTTGGTGAATACGGGCTCTGGAGATCCCAGTTGTATACTGATCTTTGTGCGAGTTTTTTCTGGGGATGTCGTTCGGCATGATACCTTAGAGCCCTAACCTATTATTGTTGAAACAAAGTACAGACATAAATATATAGGCTGTCACTGTGATATGACTGAAATAATAATAGCAACAGCGTAAAACACCAACCAGTCAAAAACTTTCAGTTAATGATCAGCTTATTGCATGCTGTTTAACACCATTTCGTACACTATTTCAGGTATATTGCGGTGGCCAGTGCACCTTTGCATGCTTTCCCTTGAGTTTCTTTTACTAGCTGGGGATCAAACTAGCAACCCCCTGTTCTCAAGTCCTGAATGCTACTGCCCGAGCTACTGGGGCTCACCATTTTCAGTTAAAAGGACAAAACACAAATTCAAAATTTGTCTTGCATAATGACATTTTATTCACAAAATGAAGCTTTCCATTAATCAATGTAACCATCAAATACACATACATTTATGAAATATAGTTGTAAATTGAAAAAATGGACATTTTATCATAGTAAAAAAATGTTCAAATATTTTTGAAACAATAGTAACGATTCGGAGCAACTTCGAGTAAGTCTGGCATTAGGTATCACATGGTTTGTGGAAACAAACAGTAATAATACATTTGCATGGTATAAAAGGACAAATTTTGTTTTCCCTCAGATTTGCCACTTTTGTAATAATATACCCTCTGATAAAACATCCTTGGCAATCTTTTTTAGTCGTTTTATAAAGGTTGAAAACAACAACACATTTGAAACATAGACAAACTCATTTTTTCCCCCGATACAAATATTTTGCAAGAATATTCATACTTCTGTTTTTTTGTTGTTTTTTTTTCCTTCATTTTCATATCATTCTTCGTCCAGTTGTAGCAGGAAAGACTGGATGTCCCAGGAGGAAAATAGATTACCCAAAAAGATGGTATGTCTTGATGAAGAACTGAAACGATTTGCAAAATTGTTACCGATATTGGCGTTGATGTCTTCAAGAAAACTAAATTCATTTGTAACTTGTAATCACTTGTTAACTCACAGGCATTTTTTGTTGTGTTGTTAAAGGCGTAAGTGTTTAACGACTTTATCAGATGTTGGATACATTTTGACCAGAAGGACTGGGAAAAGGGGAAAGCAAAGTGATTGCCTGGGACTGCTGCATTTTCTGGAAGTACTATTGGTCACACTTGCTGAATGATTTTATATACCTAGCCGTAACCTTAAAGAGTTAATGACAAAAATACTGAGCAGTAGGTATACCTTTCCAGGGTATGGAAGTATGCACACACAAATCGACGGTAAATAATGGAACACAATAGCACAAAATAAAGAGGGTGATATCACTCAGATGCTGGTGAGGATGGGGGAAAAAACACAAAACAAAAAGGGGAGGGGGGGTGAGGTGGGTCACAAAAGCCATATTGACGTGTACCAATTACATATTAATTGACACCCTTAGATCTGAACAAACCTATGGTTGATTAAATAATCATGAAACCAAAAGGTTTGCTTCATATTTTGTCACAGGGGCATGGGAAACAGAATGCATGTATTTAAGTGCCATTCCAGTTGATGGTTTTATGAACTTGTTTTCACTGCACTTCATGTTTTTTGCAAGAACAATTTTGTCCATCTATAGGTGAAAAATCTGATATGATCTCTGAAATCACATTTCTGTTCTTTCATTTCAAAATAGCTTTTTGTACACTGATACAGCATTTCTAAAGATTGCTTGACATATGTGTTGGATGAAGTTGTCATTATGAGCACAGGTGTTGGGTATATAGACATAATACTGATACACAAATGAGCCAACAATTTATGCAAGAAGGAAATGAAATCATTACACAAGCCAATATACAGTACAGACTTCAAAATATCTGCTTCTGCAATAACATATTTTATACATGTAGTTTTGAATAAAGATTAACTCTTTACCACACAATCCCAAGTTTTAACATCCCTGAGGAAACGGCCTTTTGAAAATTTTGTCGTAACGGAGAAAATGCTATTAACCAGCATTTTCTTCTTTTCCCACAAGGTTTTCTACACATTCAGAGACAATTACATTCCTTTCAACTACATTTAAATTATCGTCTGCACATACTTACAATTTGGTCCAGTGCAAAATTTGTTGTTTGGTAAAAAGTTAATAGTTTTGAATGAAGATTAAGCAAAACGTGCAACTTTGTCAGGTATTCAATATTTGAGCACTGTATCTTCTATCAGTTTCAAAGAAATCAATAACAATATTGATCAGTATTTTCTTTAATGATAATTAGAAACTACTCAAACCATTTGAATGCCTTACTCATTAAGGGATAGATATGCTTTAACAAATTATATTTTTATATAAAATAAAATACCAAATTTTAAAGCCAATAAAACATCTAATGTCTATTGATATCCCTGTAATTTGAGGGTGCTAGGATATCTTGTGCGGACGGTCATGCACTTGTCTCTGTCGATGAATAAACTGTTCTTCTTAATGGAAATTTCCTTTTCTAGGCCCATGCGGTTATCCTGCAAGTCCTTTAGGGAGTTCATGGCCTGGTTCAGCTGCTCAGTGAGTGCATCAATGGAAGAATGGATTTCATTGACCTCTCCCACCAACCTAGAATAGAGTAGAAATAAACATATTTACTACTTTTTATCAGACAAATAGTTTCTGACTTTCATAGAGTACAAGGGAAGAACCAGTTCTATAAACTAGTTCAACTCTCTACCAAACGACAAAATTTTAGACTTGCTCAAATTCAGATTATTTACAGGTGACAATTTAAAATGTGGCTCAGCTGCTTGAATTTGTAAATAAAAAAGCAGAAAACTTTGGTGGAAAAGGAGAAAATACTGATGGGAAAAGGATAAAATGCTGGTCACCAATTTTAATTTTTTCCCAATTAACAGATTTTTAGGTTTACCGTTATCAAAATCTTTTTTACAACAAAAGTAGACATTAACTCATGACTGCCTGCAGATGGCCTGAATCTTAATTGTTCTTCCTTCCAATATTCATACAGGTTTTGCTCAGATATTCATCATCAATAATTTGAAAAATATATTGAGCATTTAGTGAGATGGTATATCTGTAAACATTTACCAAACAATCCCAAATTTTAACCCTTTACCAGACAATCCAGACTTTTAATGACCCTGATAGAGAACACTTTTGAAAACATTTTGGGAAAAGGAGAAAATGCTGGTAACCAGCATTTTCTCCTTTTCCCAAAATGTTTTCTATGTTTTCTACAAATCTAAGAATTTGAGCCACATGTCACCAGCAAATGCTTTCAATATGGACATGCAAGTCTAAGATTTTGCCATCTAGTAAAGGGTTAATAATCCCGAGGAAGGCTTTTGAAAACATTGTGGAAATAGGATAAAATACTGATGACCAGCATTTTCATCCTTTTCCCACAATGTTTTTGACCCTTTCAAAGACACATCATCTTTTACACCATGTATATTTTGTCGTCTGCAAATGCTTTCGATTTGGACAAGTGTAAATTTTTGTCGTCTGGTAAAGAATTCATCTTGACATATCAGATACTCTCGGCATTAACTCTGTACCAAACGGCAAATTTTAGACTGGAAGCATTTTCATACAACAAATTATATGTACTGATGGGATATGTCTCTGAGAAGGTAAGAAAAATTGTGGGAAAAGGGGAAAATGCTGGTTACCAGCATTTTCTCCTTTTCCCACAATGTTTTAAAGTCTTCACTGTTAAGGTTGTTAAAACCTGGGATTCCATGGAAAAGGTTTAAGTGGCAGCATCAAATTTAGAATAGCCAGTAAATACACCCCCTGCACTTACTTGTATTGCACAGGATCTCTGCAGAGCTCAACTCCTGGTCTGTAGGTCCTGTTCTCTAGTCTTGTCTGGGATACTTTCATTGGATTCTCCTTGTCGCGAATAGCTTTCTTTAAGTTCTCAATATTCTTCTCCATCTGGCTGATCTCCTCACATACCTTTTTAAGAAAAGAAAACAAACCATCATGCTGGTACATATCAAAATAAATTTTGTAAAAAAAAAACAACTTTTTTTATCACTGTAGCCAAAGTTTAACTCTACAAAGGCTAATTGGATAAGACCAATTTTGGCCTTACCCAAAATGAAAGCATTTGCAGACCACAAAATAAATAAGACTTGAAACTTCAAATTTGTCTTTGAAAGGGTAGGAAATACTGTGGAAAAGGGAAAAAATGCTGGTAACCAGCATTTTCTCCTTTTTCCTTAATGTTTTCAAGTCATCTTTGTTTAAAAACCCTTAGATAAATTGTTAAAATAAAGAGGAAACAACATTTTATCTAACTCAGTTTACCTTCTTCAGGTTCTCTTCCATCTTTGTTTTGGCATCTTCCATTTCTGTAACTCTCTTCTGGAAGGCCACATCAACAGCGTCACACTGCTCGCGCTCGTCTCTCGAAGTGTCTTCAAGAATGTTGTCAATCAACTGGCGCAGTTGCATAGACGCCATCCTTTCATGTTCACCCCGTACAATGTTATCGTGAGAATACTGAGCCCAGGATTCTGGTGTTGATTGACTGGATTATGAATGAGAGATAAATGCAAATACATAAATAGCTAGTTAAGTTCAATAGCTTTCATTGGGTAAAATTCCTTCATTCTTTTGAGTTGTAAATTATAGCCAGCATGCTTTACAAGTACAAGGACTTTTATCTCTAATGACAAATTTTTAGACCTGACCAAATTGGAAGTATTTATAGACAAAATAAGTGTAACTCGAATGATGATTTTTGTCTCTGAAAGGGTGGAAAAGCATTGTGGGGGAAAAGGAGAAAATTCTGGTTTTTTCTAGAGCTTTCCTCTACCGGGTTGTTTGAACTTGGGATTGTGTGGTAAAAAATAATTTCAAAAATAAGGAGCCATGTTTTTTGATAAACTTTAGAAAAAATAATAAATTCCTGTGCTGAAAGATGATCTGTAGGGAAAAATTTCATTGCCTACTCCATGACTTGTTAGACTTTTATTTCTTGTGCCATGGAAATGATACACAATCACATGAAAAACAATTAAGTAAACAATTTAATACATAACAGTACAAGTGGCTAGAGCCTTTAGTGCTCGTGCATTAAGTTTGCGAATACTTTTTTGAAAAGTATTTTACAGAGCTAAAAGGACAAAGCTAGGCTCTCGCTCTTTCACACATTTGGGTCTGTATTCACCAACCATTCTAAAGAATATTCTTAGTCTTATTCTCAAGAATTTTCTAAATGTGAACATAACACAACTTCTTATAAATTGGCTAAAGCATTTGGTTTAGCTAATCAGAGGTTGTGTTACTGTCTAAATCTAGAATAAAACTAAGAATGGTTGGTGAACACACATCCTGGACTTTTTCCTGCCAACATTTCTAAATATAGACCCAAATCTTTTTTCAAGACAAGCTATATGATTGGCCAAATTGGAATGACATTTTGCCAGATAGCTAATCAAATAACTAGCCTTGGAATTAAGAATTAGAACAATGAGTGTTTGGTGAATTAAGCTCTGAGCTTTCACAAGAAAGGTCTACTCACATTTCTTGGAATTTAGCTGCACCTGGGTAGAACTGTTTGTTGGTGTGATGGTTTCTTAGAGCTCCTGAGGCTGTGTCAATTTCTAAAGCTTCTTTCTTATCTGACCAGTCCATTTCCAAATTTTGTTTGGCTTCTCTGTTTAACCTGAGAAAAACAAAAGTTAACAACTTATACATTATGCCATTTCGAAACTTCTAACTGAAGTTTCAATTACTGACTTTCAATACATTTTAAATATTTTGAAGATTTGTATTCATCAGCAATTCTAAATATAGTTATAATTCTAAATTCTATGATGAGCCGTCTGACTGAACAGAAGATCTCAATTATTCATATGGTTAGCCTTGGAATTAAGAATTCACCTTTATATGGTTAGTTAAGAAAAAAAAAAAAAAAACTCTGGAAGTCATAAAAAGGCCAGGTATTCCTTTAATCCTTTAACACACAATCCCAAGTTTTAATGACCCTTAGAAAGAAGGCTTTTGAAAATATTGTGGGAAATGGTGAAAATGTTGGTAACCAGCATTTTCCCTTTTTCCCAAAATGTTTTCTACTCCATCAAAGACAGAAATCATTGTGTCACATTTAACTTGTTGTCTACAAATGCTTTCGTTCTGGTCAAGTCCAAAGTTTTGTCGTTTGGTAAAGAGTTTATGAGGCTTCTTAGAACCTCGATCTGACTCCAGAAGCATTTAAGTGCTTCATGAAAATTAACTCTTTACCAAACAACAAAATTTTAGACTAGTCCAAATTGAAAGCATTTGCAGACGACAAATTAAATGTGACTTAAAAATTGAAATTTGTTTTGTGAAGGGTAGAAAACATTGTGGGAAAAGGAGAAAATGCTGGTTACCAGCATTTTCTCCTTTTCCCACTATGTTTTCAAAAGGCTTCCTTTTTAGGGTTGTTAAAAGCCGGGATTGTGTGGTAAAGAGTTAAGCAGATCTTTTGTCACAAGGATATATACTTGACAAAGAGTAGAAACAAGCTAGAATATTTAAAATAACTTTTTAACTTACTTAATTTGCTTTTCAGCCTGATTGATTGTTTTCTTGAGGAGATCCTGAACATTGTTGATAATCTCTACTTCCTGTAAAGGAAAACAAGGTCAATTACATATCATGATTACATTGTTAACTTTCAGATAAAGAAAATAGCTTCAGAAATATTGAAACTGAAGCTGTACAGCATGCCATCTATGTAGCTATCATTCATAACCGAGACAAAAATAAACACATGTAAATTCAAATGACCAGAAATACCAAAAATGACCTGTCATTTTTTTTTAGAGCTGAAAAAAGCCCAGAGGAATTCACAGAGCAATTGCAAAGTGAGTTGACTTTCTCTGTGTTGAATTTTTCAGATATTTGTTGTCTTTCAACTTTGACAGTAAAATTACTGTTTACACAGCAAACTGTAACAAGGTCATTGACAAATATGAAATTAATGCTTTCGTGTCTCTCTGATCTCCCACTGAGTGAAGAAAAAAAGTTTTGCTAAAAAAGTCTGATCTGTAAGTAACACCTTACAGTTCTTTATAGTTCTATCATGTTGTGAAGGAGATTGAATGGGTGACGGATGTTTCGCTGATAGAAAAGTCGTGTAACTTGAAGCTTATAGTGAACCAGTTAAGAGGTTTCGATAACAAGGTAATTAAGTAGTATTAATGCAGTATGACAATTTTAACACTGATTAGCTGGCTTCCATTTGTCTCTTGTGAATAAAACACAGCCCTAAGTTAGTGACGGTTTCACTAATACAATTCATAATGCTAAGACATCAAGAAGTAAAAACGATGAACAAATCAAAGCCAGGATACTGGGTGTGAAGAACGTAACTGGGCAAAAACACTTCACAATTACATTTTCATTGCAACCTGCAACTGATTACCTATACGAGTCCATTTTACCAAACCTGTTCATTACCAAAACAGCCAGAAATTGATTAACCCTTTCCCAAACAAGCCCTGGTTTTCACGTGTCTGCAGTACAAGTCTTTTGAAAACACTATGGGAAAAGGAGAAATTGCTCGTAACGAGCAATTTCTCCTTTTTCCACAGTGTTTTCTACCCTTTTTGAGATCTTTCTGCCATTTCCATCAAATTTAAAATTGTCTTCTGCAAACTCATTCAATTTGGACCAGTCCAAAATTTGTCGTCTGGGAAAGGGTTAAACAATCAAACAACTAGACGAAATGATAAGCACTTAAATGAGATCTCACCTTAGTGGGAAAAAAAATTTGAGTAATAGCCAAAGTATTATGGAATGAATGCAACAATAAATAACCTTTAACAATGACAATTCCACATCATCCTGAACCAAGTCAACATTTTCTCTCCTCTGTCTGCAATTTAAATTATCAGTAGCAATGTGAAGAGGAATTTCTGTGGCTCTTAATGCATTTTCTAAACGCTTCTTCTGTGCAAGCAGTAATTCAGTTTCATCTATGACATCTCTGATTTCTCTTTCCAACTCGAATTTCCAAAAGTTGATGTCTTGAATACGTTCTCCTAACTTCTTGGTCACCTCTGCCTGTGTTTTATTTGTAGTAGACTCCGTTTCATTTACTGTACGCTTAGATTCGTGTCGAATTCTTTCAGCGTTATCACGATCTACGAATGACTGATAATATTTAGAATAATTATTCTCGTGCCATTCTGTTGGGTTGTATTTTGATGACCTAAAACCCATGGTGGATATCCCCATATCGTTACCAGTATTCCCAGTGTAAGTTATCTCCATATTTTCGTTCCTAGACCCTCCTGAAGTTTCTGCCAAAGGCGCCGGACGTTCCGGTGGAATTTCGCGACTCTCGAGTTTAGCTGATGCCATTGTTATTGGTTATCTACAATTTCTACTGTCCACAATGTATCATATGTCACGCATTTAAAATTCTGATGGTGGCAACGAGGTCGCTTTGTTGCTGGTTGCTATAGAATAATCAACTTCCTGTCTGGATTCTATCACTTCCGGTTATCCAACGACCAAAATGTTGAGATTTTTTGAAAAGGACAATCAAAGTACAAAAAGTGTTACAATGCATGCAGAAATACATTCAGTACAATAGTTTCCAGTCTGCAACCAAATATGACCGAGCTTGCATAGTGAGTTAGTGACATTAATTTACTTTATTCAAAAGTTGCAAAAAATTCGCATGAATGTATTGTAACAAGTGACACATTGGAAATCTATCTGAAAGATCATAAGAAAGAACAATTATCCAATTTGAACATGATAAACTTGGAGGAAGAGAAGCAACTGCTTGTACAAACCCCTGTCTTTTAACCCTTTACCGCACAATCCAGATTTTTAACGAAACTGGGAAGGAGGGCTTTTTGAAAACATTGTGGGAAAAGGAGGAAATGCTGGGAACCAGAATTTTCTCCTTTTCCCACAATTTTTTCAACCCATATGAAGACAAATTCCATCATTTTCGTCATAAATTTGTCAATTGGAAATGCTTTCAAGACAGACAGGTTAAAAAGATTGTTGTGTGGTAAAGGGTTAAAGGATTGCCCTGCAGTGATCAGAATTCTTAAAACACTGTGGACGAAGAAGGAAATGCTGGAGCAATTTATTGTTCCAACAATGTCTCTGACCCTACCCATCACTTGAGCCCCATTTTCTTTGTCATCTGCAAATAGATCTACTTTCAACTTTGACTAGCCCCAACTTTTACAGTGTTTAACACTTCACAGAGCATGACTAATATATCACAATGCCTTTGACTTAATAAACTTATGAATTTATGATGCTAGGTGCCCTCCCGGGTAGCTCAGTGGTTAGCGTATCAGATTCATGACCTGGTGGTTGCGAGTTCGATACCTGGTTGAGGCAAACTTTCCTTCTGGCGATTTTTCGCCTCTCACATCTGATGCATTGAGAAAAAGTAGTCAGTGGTTTTGGAAAGAAGTTGTGTCAATACTGGTGTGAGAAAGCCAGGAAGCACATGGGTCTGTCACTGACCGCCAAGATATATGACCTGTGCTATTAAAATGGCGTTAAACTCCCAATACAAATTATGATGCTAGGTAATGAATAAAACAAAGGGTTAAAAAAGAAAGCAGAAAGTAATGAAGCAGTACAAATCCAGCCTTTATCAGTCAATTATGGCTTTAGCTCTACAAACATAGATAAAAGTCAACCAAATCTAATAAATATGAACCGTACAGAACAAGAAAACTTGCAAGACAGGAAAGCATTTAACTCTAAATCTGAAACGACAGGCTTTAACCCTTTACCAAACAATCCCGACTTTCAATGACTCTGTAGAAGACGCCTTTTGAAAACATTGTGGGAAAAGGAGAAAATGCTGGTTACCAGCATTTTCTCCTTTTCCCACAATGTTTTCTACCCTTTCCAAAACACATTTCAATTTTTCAGTCACATTTATTTTGTCGTCTGCAAATGCTTTCAATTTGGACCAGTCTAGAACTTTGTCGTTTGGTAAAGAGTTAGGGATAGGGACCAGTCTTTGTAAATTTTGAAAGGCCTAAGGGCTTAAAGAGCTTATGAAGGATTCTGCCAAACAACACCTTCAAAAGGCACTTATTAAAATTCTGACTAGTTCATTCCATCATGTTCAGAACTTGGATTCTTCAAAATTGCTTAATCTTGCGCCATTAAACTTTTCGGCTTGTACAAATTGACACCATTAGCTGATTATGTACAAATGCTGTTTAAAAATGGGATTGATCTATGAAAGGGTTGAAAACATTGTGGAATAGGAGAAAATGCTGGTTACCAGCATTTTCTCCTTTTCTCAAAATGTTTCTAAAGCCTTTTATTTTTAGGGTTGTAAAATTACACTTTAGATTGGTTCCACATGCTAATGCAAATGCACTCAGAAGCATGAAAAGATGCATGATTTCTGGCTACTTAAGCTGCATTGCTCATTCCTCTGCATTTTCTGCACTCCCTTTCCATATTTATTTTCCATTTATTAACGAGTCATGCTCTGTGAAAATGTGGTTTAACATATCTGCAAAAAGTATCCACCTGTGCAGGCTGACCCGGATCAAAATTTTTTACTTTTGGTAAATTTTCCGCATGTCAAAGGACCAGTCTACCTCATGATTCAGCCGGTGTTTAGATAACAAGAATCCCTTTTATGCTAAAACTTGTATAGTATTGTGCTTTAAGAGAATGCATTAACCCTTTACCACACAATCACCAGTTTTAACAACCCTGAAGAAAAAGCCTTTTGGAAACATTGTGGGAAATAGAAAAAATGCTGGTGACCAGCATTTTTTCCTTTTCCAACAATGTTTTCTACCCTTCAAAAAGCATATTTCAATTTCAAGTCATTTATTTTGTCGTCTGCAAATGCTTTCAATTTGGACTAGTCTAAAAATTTTGTCGTTTGGTAAAGAGGTAACTCTTTACTACACAATCATCTCTTTCAATAACCCTGAAGAAAAAGCCTTTGGAAAACATTGTGGAAACAAGAGGGCCATGATGGCCCTGGGTCGCTCACCTTAGTAGAGTGCCTTAAAGGTTTTTCTTTAATTTGACCATGTGACCTAGTTTTTGACCGCAGGTGACCCAATTTCAAATTCACATTTCATGAAGACAAACATTCTGACCAATTTCCAAGTCAACTGAGCAAAAAATGTGGCCTCGAGTGCCCTAAAGATATTTCTTTAATTTGACCTAGTGACCTAGATTATGACCCCAGGTGACCCAAATTTGAACTGGTCTTGGACTTTATCAAAAGAAACATTTTAACCAATTTTGAAATCAAATGAATAATAAATGTGGCCTCTAGAGTGCCCACTAGCTATTTCTTTAATTTGACCAAGTGACCTAGTTTATGACCCCAGTTGACCCAAATTCAGACTCATGTGAGATTTTACAAAGACAAACATTCTGACCAACTTTCAAGGCAATTAAGCAAATAATGTGGCCTCTAGAGTGCCCACAAGGTATTTCTTTATTTTGACCTAGTGACCTAGTTTATGGTTCAAGGTGACCCAAATCCAAACTCATCTGGTATTTCATCAAGACAAACATTCTGGCCAAATTTCAGGTCATTTGAGCAATAAATGTGGCCTCCAGAGTGCAAACAAGGTATTTCTTTAATTTGACCCAGTGAACTAGTTTATGACCCAAGTTGACCCAAATTAATCTTATGTGAGACTTTATAAAGACAAATTTTCTGACTAATTTTCAAGGCAATTGAGCAAATAATGTGGCCTCGAGAGTGCCAACAAGGTATTTCTTTAATTTGACCTAGTGACCTAGTTTATGACCCAATTTTGAACTCAATGAACTTGTTGCGCTTAGAAGGGCAAACAAACTTAGAAGAGAATCACTACATACAGAATATCAAAGCTCTATGCCTTCCAGTTTTAAAGAAGAATTTTAAAGTTTTCCTTCTTTGTTCCTATGTTCGAACTTGTGACCCCCAGGGCTGGGCCAGTTTTGACCCAGGGGCATCATATGAACAAACTTGGTTGAGGTCCACTAGGAAATGCTACATACCAAATATCAAAGCTCCATGCCTTCCTGTTTCAGAGAAGAAGATTTTTAAAGTTTTCCTTCTTTGTTCCTATGTTGGAAATGGTGACCCCCGGGACAGGGCCAGCTTTGACCCAGGGGCATCATATGAACAAACTTGGTAGAGGTCCACTCTGAGATGCAACAAACCAAATATCAAAGCTCCACACCTTTTGGTTTCAGAAAAGAAGAATTTTAAAGTTTTCCTTCTTTGTTCCTATGTTCGAACTTGTGACCCCAGGGGCTGGGCCAGTTTTGACCCATGCAGCATCCTTGGAACAAACTTGGTAGAAGCCCACTAGGCGATGCTACATACCAAATATCAAAGCTATACGCCTTCCAGTTTCAGAGAAGATGATTTTTAAAGTTTCCCCTCTTTGTTCCTATGTTCGAACTTGTGACCCCCGGGGCAGGGCCAACTTTTGCCCCAAGGGCATCATATGAACAAACTTGGTAGAGATCCACTAGAAGATGCTACATACCAAGTATCAAAGCTCCATGCCTTCCTGTTTCAGAGAAGAAGATTTTTAAAGTTTTCCTTCTTTGTTCCTATGTTGGAAATTGTGACCCCCGGGGCAGGGCCAGTTTTGACCCCAGGGGCATCATATGAACATACTTGGTAGAGGTCCACTAGGCAATGCTACATACCAAATATCAAAGCTCTACGCCTTCCAGTTTCAGAGAAGGTGATCTTTAAAATTTTACCTCTTTGTTCCTATGTTCGAACTTGTGACCCCCGGGGCAGGGCCAGTTTTGACCCCAAGGGCATCATATGAACAAATTAGGTAGAGGTCCACTAGGAGATGCTTCATGCCAAATATCAAAGCTCTATGCCTTCTAGTTTTAGAGAAGATGATTCTTAAAGTTTTCCTTCTTTGTTCCTATGTTGGAAATTGTGACCCTCCGGTCGGGGCCAGTTTTGACCCCAGGGGCACATCATATGAACAAACTTGGTAGAGGTCCACTAGGAGATGCTACATGCCAAATATTAAAGCTCTACACCTTCAAGTGTCAGAGAAGAAGATTTTTAAAGTTTTCCTTCTTTGTTACTATGCTCAAACTTGTGACCCCCAGGGCTGGGCCAGTTTTGACCCCAGGGGCAACATATGAACAAACTTGGTAGAGGTCCACTAGGCAATGCTACATACCAAATATCAAAGCTCTACGCCCTCCAGTTTCAGAGAAGATGATTTTTAAAGTTTCCCCTCTTTGTTCCTATGTTCGAACTTGTGACCCCCAGGGCAGGACAAGTTTTGACCCCAAGGGCATCATATGAACAAACTTGCTAGAGGTCCACTTGGAGATGCTTCTTGCCAAATATCAAAGCTCTATGCCTTCTACTTTTAGAGAAGAAGATTTTCAAAGTTTTCCTTCTTTGTTCCTATGTTGGAAATTGTGACCCCCAGGGCGGGGCCAGTTTTGACCCCAGGGGCATCATATGAACAAAATTGGTAGAGGTCCACTAGGAGATGCTACATGCCAAATATCAAAGCTCTACGCCTTCAAGTTTCAGAGAAGAAGATTTTTAAAGTTTTCCTTCTTTGTGACTATGCTCAAACTTGTGACCCCCGGGGCAGGGCAAGTTTTGACTCCAGGGGCATCATATGAACATACTTGGTAGAGGTCCACTAGGCAATGCTACATACCAAATATCAAAGCTCTACACCTTCCAGTTTCAGAGAAGATGATTTTTAAAGTTACCCCTCTTTGTTCCTATGTTCAAACTTATGACCGCCGGGGCAGGGCCAGTTTTGACCCCAAGGGCATCATATGAACAAACTTGGTAGAGGTCCACTAGCAGATGCTTCATGCCAAATATCAAAGCTCTATGCCTTCTAGTTTTAGAGAAGAAGATTTTTAAAGTTTTCCTTCTTTGTGACTATGCTCAAACTTGTGACCCCCGGGGCAGGGCAAGTTTTGACTCCAGGGGCATCATATGAACAAACTTTGTAGAGGTCCACTAGGAGATGCTACATGCCAAATATCAAAGCTCTATGCCTTCAAGTTTTAGAGAAGAAGATTTTTAAAGTTTTCCTTCTTTGTGACTATACTTAAACTTGTGACCCCTGGGGCGGGGCCAGTTTTGACCCCAGGGGCATCATATGAACAAACTTGGTAGAGGTCCACTAGGAGATGCTACATACCAAATATCAAAGCTCTGCGCCTTCTAGTTTCAGAGAAGAAGATTTTCAAAGATTTTGCTTTTTTTTCCTTTTTGTTGCCATGGCAACCAGAGATGTGGGTGGAATTCAATTCTTTGAACAATTTTGGTAGAGCTTCACCCAAGGAACATCCCTGCCAAGTTTCATCAAGATTGGCCCAGTGGTTTAGGAGAAGAAGATGTTTAAAGAAATTGTTGACGGACGACGGACGATGGACGCCGGACATAGGGCGATAACAATAGCTCACCTTTAGCACGTTGTGCTAAGGTGAGCTAAAAAGAGAAAATGCTGGGTACCAGCATTTTCTCCTTTTCCCACAATGCTTTTTCCTACCTTTTGCAGACAAATCCAATTATTTCTCCCAAATTTATTAAGTTGTCTGCAAATGCTTTCAATTTGGACCAGTCTGAAATTTTGTCATTTGGTAATGAGTTAAAACCCCCTTTTCCTAGAACACAGCTATTTTTTTTTTTTTAAATCAGTTTGTTTTTTATGTTGGGCAAGAAAACAAGAGGGCCTTGACTGCCCTGAATTCACTCCCCTGGAATGTCGGCTCCGAGTATTTAGTGTCCACAAGTCAATGACAAGAACGACCCCTCAAAAGGGGCTAGATTGGACCCTTTAGGCCATTGTCTTACCTTTATGAAGGCTACCACTAACATACATGTATAAAATCTCTAGGTCTTACAGTTTAGGAAAAGAGAATTTTTATAAACAAGAACACCATGGTGAATCACTCACCCCAGCCTTTAACTCTTTACCAAACGACAAAATTTTTGACTGGTCCAAATTGAAAGCATTTGCAGACGACAAGTTAACCCTTTCCCAAACAAGCCCTGGTTTTCACGTGCCTGCAATACAAGTCTTTTGAAAACACTGTGGGAAAAGGAGAAATTGCTCATAACGAGCAATTTCTCCTTTTCCCACAGTGTTTTCTACCCTTTTTGAGACCTTTCTGCCATTTTCATCGAATTTAAAATTGTCATCTGCAAACTCTCTCAATTTGGACAAGTCCAAAATTTGTCGTTTGGGAAAGGGTTAAAGGTGGCCCAAATGATGAAATTTGTCATTGACAGGTTAGAAAAACTTGTGGGGAAAAGGAGAAAATGCTGGTTACCAGCATTTTCTCCTTTTCACACAATGTTTTCAAAAGGTCTCTTTCTCAGGGTCATTAAAAGTTGGGATTGTGTGGTAAACAGTTAAATCATAGAAAATAATAAGGTCACTTAGCACTTAACCCTTTACCACACAATGCCGCCTTTTGACGCCCCTGAGAAAGAAGCCTTCTGAAAACATTGTGGGAAATGGAGAAAATGCTGGTAACCAGCATTTTCTCCTTTTTCCACAATGTTTTCTACCCTATCAAAGGCAGAAATAATCATTTTAGTAACATTTATTTTGTCGTCTGCAAATGCTTTCAAATTGGATGAGTCTAGAATTTTGTCGTTTGGTAAAGGGTTAACCAAACAATCACATTTTTAAACAACCCTGATGGGGAAAGCTTTTGAAATCATTGTGGGAAAAAGAGAAAATGTTGGTAACCATCTTACTTTTCCCTTTTTTCCAGCCTTTCAAATACAAAATCTTTGGTTTGATCCAGATTTATTACACCACCTGCAAATGCTTTCAATCTGGACAAGTCTAAAATTTTGTTGTCTGATAAAGAGTTCTATAAATTATGTCAAATTGAATGGGAAGTTGTCTTTCAAAAGACAGAAGACATTGTAGCAGAAGGAGAAAGTGTACATGCTACTTACCAGCATTTTCTTCTTTTTGTCAGTTTTTTTTTAAAAGACCAAAACATGTGAGGGTCTGGTGAACGACCTAAGTAAGTCTATGAGGAACTTTTCTTTATCTTAAAAGATAACATTCTGGGTCCCTATTCATCAACCATTCATAAAAACATTCTCAGTCTTAGTCTCAAATAGTATAGTCAATCAGAAGTATTATTACTTTCTAAATCTAGAATAAGACTCGGAGTGAAAATAAAAAATGCTTAGTAAATACTGGCCCATCTATTTGTCAAAATTATAATTTTCATAATACTCTTACAGAATTCAAAGCACACAATCCAGAATGAGAAAACCCACAATGACATTTAACAATATTTATTCAGTTGTTCAAAGTAAAAATACAATCAACAATATGCATTCTTAAATCAGAGTCAGACAAAATGGCAGAATCTAGACAACCCATTCTTTTATTCTAATGAAATTTGATGAATCTTGAACCCCATTAAATCCCTGCTCCCCCAATTTCATGAGGGATAACTATTCAGGGTGCACCAGTAACTGCATTCTTAAAACATTAAGGCAAATGACAAATTTTCTATTACATGAACAATTTCCAATTTGCCTTAACTCTTATCCTAATAAAGAAGTGAAATGAAACTTTCAAGCCTATTGTAAAAAACCCATATTTACTTTTTAAAAGGTATTTTTTGGGAAAGATATCTACTTAATGGACAGTGTAGAGCCAAGATCAGACTGTACATTTTGTGCAGTCTGATCTTGATCTACACTGTCTGCAAGAGGTCCTTGAGTCGCACCTAGCAGCGTAACTCTTTACCACACAATCCTGACTTTTAACGACCCAAAAAAGGAAGCCTTTTGAAAAAATTGTGGGAAACAGAGAAAATGCTGGTAACGAACATTTTCTTCTTTTCCCACAATGTTTTCTACCCGTCCAATAGCAAATTTCAATTCTTAAGTCACATTTAATTTGTTGTCCGCAAATGCTTTCAATTTGGACGAGTCTAAAATTTTGTCGTTTGGTAAATAGTTAAGGGCTAGTATTTTTTGCACTTTTTTTTTTTCAGCTGTCACTAGTCTGAAAGTAATCATGCAACAAACAGATTTACCCATTTGCATAGGACTTTTTCCATCCTCGGGTTGGACAGCTTCTCCCTCATTGCAGAAAAAGGAGGAACTGTTGGTCATACAACCATCCCATCTTTTTAGCTAAAATGAATTTGTCATCTACAAACCATGTTTCCATTTTGCATGTGTCAAAAACTTGGTTGTCCTGAAGAGCTTACTGCTATCATCTCTAAGACTGTTCAGTACAGGAACAGAACAAGTCATATTCATTACTGTGATTTCACAGAAAGCTGCGCCAGAATAAAGCAACAAGAGGGCCATGATGGCCCTGTATCGCTCCACTGGCTTATAAATATAAACCATAAATACTACACATTTCAATTCTGAGCCAAATTGTTTCAAAATGAAGACTTACAAAGTTTTCTCTGTAAAAGCCCATGTGAAAGTTGAGACCCACAGGGCAAAGCCATTTTTGATCCCAGAGCTATAATTACTTGAACCCTGGTACAGGTCCACAAGATAAAGCCACATGTCAAAATAATACAAGTCTATGCTGTATGGTTATAAATAAGGTGATTTTCAAGTTTTGTCCATATGAAGCCTCTGTAAAACATAAGACCCCTGATGCAAGGCTAATTTCAAAAAAAAAAAAAATCAAAACAGGAAGATTTCTTAAGTTGTCAATATGTAAGCCCATGTAAAACTTGTGACCCCTGCAGCGGGGCCAATTTTGACCCCAGGGCTAAAATTTTGGCCCGCTTGGTAGAGGCCCACTAGATATAGCTACATGCAAAATTTGGTAGCTCTAGGCCTTATGGCTAGGTAGAGGAAGATTTTTAAAGTTTTCTCTATATAAGCCTATGTAAAACTTGTGACCCCTGGGGCAGAGCCAATTTTGACCCCAGGGCTATAATTTGAAGAAACTTGATAGAGGTCTACTACATAAAGCTACATGCCAAATTTGGTAGCCCTATGCCTTTTGGTTTCAGACAAGAAGATTTTTAAAGATTTCTAATATTTTTCAGTTTTGTTGCCATGGCAAACCAGAGTTTTTGAAGGAATCAAATTCTTTCAAGAAATTCTGAAGAGGACCATGGCAGGATCATTTCTGTGAAGTTTCATGAAAATTGGATGGGTAGTTTCAGAGAAGAAGATGTTTGAAATAAAAGTTAACGCACGGACGGACGGACGCATGCACGCACGGACGGACGGACGGACGCACGACGGACACCGGGCCATGACATAAGCCCGCTGGCCTTCAGCCAGTGGAGCTAAAAACTAATAGACTTTTGTAAACCAAGTTCATACTGCATCTTCTGTGCAGTGTGGTATTGATATGCACTGTCCACTATGCCAAAATCTAAACCTATGTATGCTAAACATTATGTCAAAAAAAAAACCCTTTTGTCTTCAGTAATCAACTTAACTAATAATTCTAACACCCCGACCCTTAACATTTTCTTTGAGATAAACTAAAGAGAAAATCATTAAAGATGTTCAATTCTTAGTTTCGATAACATCTGATTTTATTTTTCCTTTCACCATACAATCCAAAGTTTTAACAATCCTGAGGGGGCTTTTGAAAACTTTGTGGGAAAAAGATAAAACTCTGGTATCCAGCATTTTCTCCATTTCCCACAATATTTTCTGCCATTTAAACACAATTATTATCATTCCAAACACGTTTGTCGTTCACGAAATTAATTCTTTCAAAGTGGACCTGTCTAGAACAATTTTTTTTGGTAATGGGTTAACCGTTGGGCTGCTAACCACTACTGACTTTGTGCAGACAGGGTAGATCAAGATCAGACTGCACAGAATGTGCAGTACACTGTCCAATACAAATACATCTTTCCTCCAAAAGTACCCGTGAAATAGGAAAATATGGGTTTTTACCATTGGCTTGCAAGTTTCATTTCTTCCATTTAGCAGGAAAAGGATAAGATATGCAGACATAAGTTGCACTAAATATCGTACCACTGTCCCCATTTTGTAAATCTTACAAGCAGTAGCCAAGCAAGAGAAGCAGGTCTCTTTAACCCTTTACCACAAAATTATGAGTTTTAACGACCCTAATGCAATGACCTTCTGAAAACATCGTAGGAAAAGGAGAAAATGCAGGTAACCAACATTTTCTCCTTTTCCTACAATGTTTTCTACCCTTTCAAAGGCGAATTTCTCTGTTTGAGACAAAATTATTTTGTCATCCGTAAAAGCTTTGAATTTTGGCAAGTCTAAAGTTTCATCGTTTGGTAAAGGGTTAACCAAGTAGATTCCAAAAACCAACCTCATCCTGAACCAGTTTCGCTGAGATTCATAAATACTTGATTTAGCCCAAAATTCTGATAGTTTTCGTGGCAGGCTGGTTCTTTCTGTATACGGAGTGGCTGTCATACAGCGAAAAGAGCAATAAATAACAAACTAGAACTGTCGCAAAGCAATAGTATATCTCCCCCCCCCCAGCACGTTGTCACTGAAGCAGCACAATCTGAGAATGGAAATGATTTTCAAAACAAAGATCACCAGTGACCTTGACCTTCTGAGGATTTGACCCCAAAACAACAGGGCACCTCCTTGGGTCTTGAGCAACACTTGTATAAAGTTTCAGGATCCCAGGTCAAATAGCTATTGAGTTATAGCAAGGAAACAAAGTTTACCTGTGACCTTGACCTTTGACCAATGTGACCAAAAAAACTATAGAGCACCTACTTGGGTCACGATGACACTTGTATACAGTTTCAGCGTCCTAGGTCAAACAGCTATTGAGTAAGAGCACAGAAATGAAAATGGACAGATGGACAGACATGGTAAACCCAGAATACCCCTCTATACCTCTTAGGTGGGGGGTATAATAAATTTACTACTGATAAAAATTGATCAATAATGATTTGAAAAATATACAAAGAAAAAAAAACTCCCTCAGCAAGAAAACCAATGTCACAGAAATATACATACCAAATGATACAGTACATAATATAAACAAAGGCCTTTTTGTTTCCCTTTAACTCTTTTACCATACAATCCCGACTTTCAAAGACCCTGAAAAAGACAGCTTCTGAAAACATTGTGGGAAAAGGAGAAAATGCTGGTAACCAGCATTTTCTCCTTTTCCCACAATGTTTTCAAACCTTCCCAAAATAAATTTCAATTTTTGGGTTACCTTTATGTTGTCCTCTGCAATTGCTTTCAATTTGGACCAGTCTAAAATTTTGTTGTTTGGTAAAGGGTCAACTCTTTATTGGGTGTAAGAATTGACCTGAAAGGGCATGGCTAACCCTTGACATAAGTCAAACAGTTTATTTTTCATTTTAGTGGCCTCGAGCCATTTTGGAATTGTTCGTCATAAATCTATGTAAACGTGTGCATCGTAACAGTGCTATATCGATCCTTTGCTTTATGGACACATGAAGTGCATACTCTTTTAGCGTCTGAAAACATTGCGAAAAAAGGTGCTTCTTATCCATGTTGTTCTGTTGTCATGTTCTTTTTCTTTATATTGCATTTCCTACCACTACTCACGATGATTTCTGAATTACCTATTTTACCTCCAACTAAAATGAAGTGAACTGTCACATAGCTCCACCCTGCCAGGTCAATCTTTACAGCCTATACAACACAATCCCACAACACCTTGTGGGAAAAGGAGAAAATGCTGGGTACCCTCACTGACCTGGGTCAATACTTTTAGCAGATGCATTAAGCTGCCTATTCACAGAGCATGCATCTGAACCATTTACCACACAATCCTGAGTTTGAACAACCTTGACTGAGAGGGCTTTTGAAAACATTGGGGGAAAAGGGAGAAAATGCTGGTAACCAAGGTAAACAATGCATGCCATTCAAGCAGATGGAAATATGACATCATTTATGCCTATTAACCTTATACTTCACACGCTTTACATAATACTGTAATGTGTTGTTATGTGAGGGTTGTACACCACAGAAAATTACCTGAAACAACTGTAATGGATTTTGAAGAAAGTCACAAGAAAAAAAGGGGTTAGAAGCATGAAATAAATAGAATATTTTTTTCTGTGAAAAATCGAAATTTATTTCATCTTGTGAACATCATCGGAAATATTTTCACTCATGGCTGCAACACTTTTGAATATTTTACTAATGATGTTCACTCTATGGAACAAATTTCAATCTTTCACCGAAAAAAAAAAATATCCTGTGTATAATATTGTTCTGCCGGTGACTGGAACTTTGACCAACCTTACTCTAACCCTTTACCACACGACCAAATTTTTAGACCCGTCTAAATTGTAACATTTGCAGACGACAATTTCAATGTGGCTAAAATGGTACAACTTTTCTTTGATAGGACAGAAAACATTGTGGGAAAAGGAGAAAATGCTGGTTACCAGCATTTTCTCCTTTTCCCATATGTTTTAAAAAGGCTGCTTCCTAAGGGTCGTTAAAAGTCAGCATTGTGTGTTAAAAGGTTAACAATCATCAGACTTAACATACTCGCCATACTTATATTGATTGATTGATTGAATGGTGTTTTACGCTGCTTTCAACATTATTTCAGTCATATCACAGCTCACATATTGATGTATTTCCTGCATTTTACCAGTACTAGGCTAGGGCTCTGAAGTGTCTTGCCCAAGGACACACCCACGAAAAACCCAGCGGATCAGGCAGGGCTCGAACCCCGGGCCTCCAGGTTAGAGTCCCACGCCTTACCACTGAGCCACGCAGGACCCCTTCGCCATACTTATAATTGGTATGAATGAATTCACCTGTATTTCGTATACAGAAATGTTTACTTTGGGCCATTTTTGGGCCTTAAAACATGATATATGCACCAAGAATCATAAAGATGACAATGCAATTCTGTATAGGGCAATCATCTCTATCAGTGCATTATTTTACCTCACAACTATAGAAATGTCAACAACAGTGATTTAATACCCTCGCCAAAAGGTAAAAGGTTTGATGTGGAAAAGTCTGAAATTTAAAATTTTGTCAACTAGAAAGGTGGTAACAACCTATGAACAAGAGGGCCATGATGGCCCTCTGTTGCTCCACTTTCTTTTAAGTATAACATCACTTAATTGGCATCGACAGAGACATAAATTATAAGAAGTTTGTATGGCAATAAACTTTCAAAGAGAAAAAAAGCCCCCCCCCCCCCAAAAAAAAAAAAAGAAAAAAGGGCTATGGCAAGAACATTTTCATTATGTTTCATCAAAACTGGATGGGAAGTTTCAGAGATGATGTTTGAATTCAAAGTTAACACAAGGACACACAGACGCACTATGGACACAGGGCCATGATATCAGCTCACTGGCCTTTAGCCAGTGCAGCTAAAGAGTAGCACCCAGGTAAAGAACAAAGATTAGTCTAAAGACTTGGGCAATAGTTTCAAATTTCCTCATCTTTTCCATTTACAGTATTTGCTGGAATAGCAAATCAACTGTATCATTTCTTTCACACCCTGCAATAAGTGTCCTGAGCTAGCTCTCCTGATACAAAAAGATTTATGTGCTAATTACATGTTTTTCATAATTTCACAGTATAATTTTATAGCACTGAAGAACAAGAGGGCCATTAGGGTCCTTTATTGCTCAACTAGCTAACAACTACAACACCATACATACCATACCTTAGAATTTCAGGCAAAATGGTTTTAAACAAGAAGACATAGTTTTCTCTATTAAAGCCCATGTGAATGTTGCAACCTCAGGGCTAGGCAATTTTTAACCACAGAGCCACATACCAAATAATACAGGTGTAGGCAGTATGGTTATAATGAACATTTCCATAGGTTCCTTAATACATGTGGGCCATGCCCTGCTTTGTGAAAATGGGGCTTACTGCATCTGCAAAAGGTAACAACCTATGTACGTGCAGGCTGGCTGACCTAGGCCAAAACTTTTTGCTATTTGTCAATTTTCTGTATGTCAAAGGACAGTCTACCTCATGAATCATTCAGTTTTTTGACAAAATAGAATTTATGGATCCATGATCATGTGATGACTTGCTTTGCATCATGCATCACTGAGGTGCATTAAGCCCCCTTTTGCCATGGCAACCCAAGTTTTTACAGGAATCAAATTCTTTCAAGAAACCATAAAGGTCATGGCAGGATCATTAGTGAAGTTCGGTCAAAACTGGACGGGTAGTTTGAGAGATGTTTGAAATAAAAGTTAACATACAGACGCACAGATGGACACATGGACAATGGACCACGACACAAGCTTGCTGGCCAGTGAGGCTAAAAACTACTAAACAAACAGAAAAAATTAATTATCTAAGGTATGTAGAAAAGTTTCAAGACAAGCATATGCAGGAATATCATTGTAATATGTTTTGTTTGTCTAAAATTCATAATAAATCATCAAATACATGAGTACCAAAGACATGGATTTAAATGAAACACTTAAAACAAAAATGCCCTCTGCCCTTTCACAAGCCAACCCTGGTTGTTACCATTCAAGAAAGACTGCTTTGAAGATATTGTTGGAAAAGGAGAAAATGCTGGTAAGCATCATTTTCACCTTTCCTTTAAACATTTTCTACCTTGCCAAAGACAAATCACCTTATATAAAACTTGTGCTGTATGTTGTCTGCAAGTGCTGTATATAAGGACCGGTGTATAATCGTTTCTGGTAGAGAGTAAAACCAAACCATAATATCCCGAGTTTTAACGACCCTAAAGATGGAGGCCTTTTAAACAACTTGTAGCCAGCATTTTCCCCTCTTCCCAAAATGTTTTGTATCCTATCCAATGCAAATACCACTACTCAAGTCTTTTTTTGGCATGTCTTCTGAAAATCACACATTCAGTTTGAGAACTTGAGAACTTTTTGTAGAGAGTTCACAGACTTTAAATCCAAACAACACAATTTCAGACTTGTCAAAATTTAAGGCATTTGCAGGTGACAAAATAAATATGACTCAAAAATTAAAATTTGTTTTTTGAAGGATGGAAAATACTTTCAAACTCAAGGTGGAATATGCTGAATATCTTAAATCCAAATGTTTCAGGTTCAAGTATTGTCTAATTAAAAGGCAAAAAAGGCCAAAAAGAAAGTATCAAACAAAGGAGATCTGAGTAAAACCCCCCAAAAAAACAACAACAGCATGAAGGATATGTACTTAAATGTTTATTTTTTAACTGTTGCAGTTTCATAGAAACTATTGCTTTCCATAACTTGTAGCATCCAGAGAGTTTCAGATATTTCCATATTTATCAACCATTTCGAACACAGAATTATTGTTGCAATTGTGTTCTAATTCTACAACCCTTTACCACACCATCTTGAGTTTTGCCAACCTGAGAAAGAAGCCTTTTAAAAACACTGTGAAAATGGAGAAAATGCTGCCAGCCTTTTTTCCCTTGGGCCATAAAAACACGGATTTTACAGACAGGTTCAACTTGTTCCACAATTGCACTCATTCATTTCATCATCCTAGAACAGATCACATCTATCAGCTGCCTCTAGACAATACTTTTTATTCTGTTATCTTTCCACTAATGGAAAACACTTAGTCAAAAATCACACATTACCAACTCTATAAAAACAGTGGAGGCACCACTAAGAATGATCAATAAATAAACCTCACTCTGAAGTATTTGTTGAACAATAATACTGTAAAAAGCAACTCCAATAAAAGCAGGACCATGAAATTTGTTAATGATTATCAGTGTTTTCAAGTTACTGCAAAAATTCATTTGAAAATTTGGCAAAATCTTTTTTGAAAATTCAATCTGTCGTAACCCTTTCAGCGCCATAGGCAAAAACATGGATTTTCAGGGACAGCATAGATCAAGATCAGACTGCACAAAATGTAAAGTCTGATCTTTGATCTTTACCGTCCGCTTGTTCTGTTGAGCCTATGCCATAAAAATCATTCTCCATTTCAATGGATTATACTGACAGCCATCAAAATGGATTAACACTTAAGCTGCTGAATAAATGAAACACAAATTTCTACTCAATACTAAAAACCCATACATTGCGGTTTCGAAGTTGATTTCACCGGATAGAAAATACCGTATCAGACAGTGTAGATCAAAGGTTAGACTGCACGTTCTGTGCAGTCTGATCTTGATCTACACTGTCCGCAAAAGGTCAGTGGTTCGCAATTAGCAGCTCAAGGGTTAATTTATATGGCGCCCAAAAGATTTAAAAGGACAAATACACATTTTCCTCGGGTCCTCTTTTTTTCCTGTTGCTGCCACAGTTGTTTAAGAATGTCTCTACTCAAACAAATACTTCCAATTAAG
Source organism: Tridacna gigas (assembly GCA_945859785.2). Classification (NCBI taxonomy): domain Eukaryota; kingdom Metazoa; phylum Mollusca; class Bivalvia; order Cardiida; family Cardiidae; genus Tridacna; species Tridacna gigas. The sequence continues at coordinate 3,387,745 of OX244030.2, forward strand.
GGATATATGTGTATTATTGCGTGTTCAAATAAACCATGATTTCACCGTAGTCAACATAACGAAGATCACAGCAACTTTGAGTTGCACTATCACTCCCTAATTCCGATATATGGTTCATCACACCATACTTCTATGTCCTCTCGTCGTTTCTTAAATTATTGTAACTTTCTAACAATCTTTATTCCGTGCACTAAAGAACTATTTTCACACTTCACAAGCTGTGCAGTTAACAAATAGCTGTGTCACTCATGCACTATTTCACCAGTGTCCTGTTTTATTTGCTTTGCTAAAGGTTCGTCTTTTGTGTGAATTTCATCCATCGGGCGCTTTGTAGTAATAGGCATTGGTGCTGTAGTAAGAGCTGTGACCTGAAAGACAGTCAGATTGGATTGATTCAATAACACCTTACTCTTTACCGAATGATAAAATTTTAGACCGATTGATTGACTGTATGGTGTTTAATGCCCTTTTCAACATTATTTCAGTCATTACCTATCCATGCTTTCCTGGAGTCTTTTTTACCAGTACTCCGCACAATATTCTTTCCAAGCCACTGGCTGCTTTCCCACATACCATCATCAAAACAATGGTCAGCGGTGAGAGAGGAATTAATCCTGTCGTGATGACTATCATCAATCCTGGGAAATAAATTGGCCAAGCCGGGGATCGAACCAGCGACCTGTTCTCAAGTCCTGTACGCTACCGACTGAGCTACGGGGGCTTGGTGATAAAATTTTAGACATGTTCCAAATTGAAAGCATTTGCAGACGACATATCAGATGTGTCTCAATTTGCTGAATCTGTCTTTGGTAGGGCAGAAAACATTTTGGGAAAAGGATAAAATGCTGGTAACCAGGATTTTCTCCTTTTCCCACAATGCTTTAAGTGTTCCTGTTCAGGGTCGTTAAAACTCGGGATTATGTGGTAAAGGGTTAATTCTTTACAACACAACAAAATCTGAGAGCAGTTCAAACTGAAAGCATTTGCAGACGACCAATAAAATGGGCTACAAACGACAGTATCTGTCTTTGAGAATGCTGAAAACAATGTGGGAAAAGAAGAAAATGCTGGTTACCAGCATTTTCTTCTTTTCCCACAATGTTTCCAGCATTTTCTTCTTTTCCCACAATGTTTTCAAAAGTCTTCTTCCTCAGGGTCGTTAAAACTTGGGATTGTGTGGTAAAGACTTAACTCTTCACAACACAATCCCAAGTTTCCCTGGGGATTGATTAATTGACCAATGTTTTACACCGCTTTCAACTTTGTTTCAGTCGCATCACAGCAACAGCTCACACATTCATGTGTGCAATGGGTTTCACTTGTACATGGCTAGGGCTATGAAGTGTCTTGCCCAGGGACACTCCCTGGAAAAAACACAGTGTTTCCAGTGCAGCTCAAACCTAGAGACCTCCAGGTCCCACACTTCACCAAGCCATCCAGGATCCCATTTCCCTGGGGAAGGAGCCTATAGAAAACATTGTGGGAAAAGAAGAAAATACTGATAACCAGCATTTCTTTCTTTTCCCACAATGTTTACAACCTTCGAAAGACAAATTCTATGTTTTGAGTCCCACCTAATATGTCTTCAGCTAGTGCTCTCAAGTTGAACCAGTCTAAAATTTTGTCATTTAATAAAGGGTTAATCTTTAACCCTTTACCGCACAATGCCGCCTTTTGACGCCCCTGGGAAAGAAGCCTTTTGAAAACATTGTGGGAAAAGGAGAAAATGCTGGTAACCAGCATTTTCTCCTTTTCCCACAATGTTTTCTACCCTATCAAAGAAAAATTGCACCATTTGAGTCACATTGAAATTGTCGTCTGCAAAATGCTTTCAATTTGGACAAGGCTAAAATTTTGTCGTCTGGTAAAGGGTTAACAGATGACAAAATGGTAAACTGGTCCAAATTGAAAGCATTTGCAGATGACACATTAAATGCGACTCAAATGTTGAGATTTGTCTGGAAAAGGATAGAAAAAATATCATACAAAAATCTTTGCAGAGCACCCAGGATCATAAGGAATTGTGATCTTCGCAGAGCATTCAGGTTCATAAAACACTGGTATTGAGATTCTCTCTATTGGTCACAACTGTTTCTTTATCATTCTATATAGCAAAATCTACACTTACATGATTTCTCATTTCTTTCTCATTAAATGTCTATGACCGGACAGACAAATAAGCCTGTCTGAAGAAAAAAAACACAATCCAGTTCTACCTACCAGAACAGGCTGCTGGGCAGCCAGGGAGCTCATGTTTTGTTGTTGTGGCTGTTGTTGCTGCTGCTGTTGTTGTTGTTGTTGAAGGTGCTGTTGTAACTGCTGTAGGCTGACAGTTTGAGTCATACTGGGAGAGTTACTGGACTGGGATATGGCCTGCTGAACTAACTGTACACCTGGCTGGGACAGCAGCGTTAATGGTTGCCCACCTTGCTGCCCTCCGGCTAGCACTGACTGCGACACCTACAATACAATTGTGCTGTGCTCTGGTCAAATGGGACTTAATGCATCTCCTTGATGCATTATACCATGCAACTCATCTCATAATTATGGGTCCATCACATCCATTTTTTCTGAGAAATGAGTGAATCCTAAGTTAGAATGGCCCTTGGCCAAAACATTTACCAATAGCAAAAGTTCAGCCCAGGTCAGCCCGCCTGTACGGTGCAGGCAGACCTGGACCAATACTTTTTGCAGATGTATTAAGCCCCTTTTCACCTAGCATGGCTCAGTCACTTTTTTTATCTTTTGTTGCAGCCTCAAGCACAAGGCATAAAAACATGCCTGTACTTTAAGCTAACATACAATAAGAGGTTAATCACTGGTAGGCAAGAATTTTATCTTTCACTCTTCTGATAACAAAAAAAAGCAACACTGGGAAAGGAAACATGACAGCCCTGTATTGCTCCATAATATATAATAAATAATGCTTGTACATGAACTGTTTTCGGCAAAAGCTTAGATAGTAATCCATTTGAAGCCATTCTCATTGCACATTAATTAAGTTCTATAAAAAATCTACAAACATCTCTAGCCCAGAATAATCCCTGCCATATATAACCAAGTTCTCTATAACAAAGTCTAGGAAAGTAGGAAAAAGTGTGGCAGTAATAGAAATTGCTGGTAAACTGCACTTTCTCCTTCTTCCACAATGTTTTCTATCCTTTCAAAAGCATATTTCATCATTTGAGCAACATTTCATTTGTCATCAGCAAATGCTTTCAATCAGGTAAGTCTAACATTTTATCGTTTGGTAAGGGGCTAAAACACAGGATTGATTTGTGAAGTCTTAAAGACACATCCTTAATGCAAGAAAGAAATCAGTTGTTAAAATTTGATGGACTATATCAGTTCAGAATTTAGTCTGCTGTGTAAACATAAATAAACTACCAATATATATAGTATGAGGGAATAATACATATATCGCTAGTGGAAATCTTTGATTTAGAACTGGAAACGTCAAAACAGTGATTTCTTTGAAAGCCTCCAAAAAATGGAATGCAATTCCTATCTTTTGTAATCTATGCAACCCTGCAACTGTCAGGGGCAACATTTGGGATGAAGATGCAACAATGATTATAGTTCGAAAAAATAAAGATAAAATGGGTCAAAAACTGGCCTAAAACGAGTAAAGATGTATCTTTAAATCATTTACCTGATTGAATACGCCTGAAGAGACAGAGGTATTTTGTACAGCTAGAGCTGACACGAGCTGATGTGCTGCCTGCTGCCCAGCTTGGGCAGCAGCTGCAAGTTGCTGTGGAGTTGCCGGCTGACTTGACTGAATATTGTTGACAGGATGCCCGGATAACTGACTTGTTAAATTAGCAACTAAAGTGACAGGTCTCATGATCTGGCCATCTCTGGAGGGCACTACTGCTTGTAATTTTTCAGCTAAAGCTGCAAAAAAGGAAAACGAAAAGGTTGACTGATTGATTGAATGTATGGTGTTTAGCACAGTTTTCAACATTATTTCAGTTGCTTGCACCCACCAGCGCATCTATGCCTGCTTTCCCGGAGTTTCGTTTACCAGTACTTCACACAATATTCTTCCCAAGCCATTGGCTGCTTTTCCCTGATACCCATTGTCAAAACAATGATCAGCAGTGAGAAAGGAATGAATCTTGTCCCTATGACAATCATCAATCCTCGGAGAGAAATTGGCTAAGCTGTGAAAATGAAAAGGAGGTAGAAAAATTTTATATCCTAGCAAAGAGAGACAATGCTCTTCTCTTGTTATTTCTTCTCTTCTTGCGCTCAATATAAGTCTCTGCTAGGGGAAAATAGACACAAAACAGTAACACAAACCAGCGACACTGTCCGAAATATTCATTTTGTACTGTCAGCGACTAAATTTTCTCCCTTTTGTTCCTGTGTACATCATAATTTTCAAATCTTTGCATCTGTATAACCCTTTCCCAAACGACAAATTTTAGACCCTTCCAAACTGAAAGAGTTTGCAAATGACAATTTTAAATTTGATGAAAATGGCGGAAAGTTCTCCAAAAGGGGAGGAAAACACTGTGGGAAAAGGAGAAATTGCTCGTTACGAGCAATTTCTCCTTTTCCCACAGTGTTTTCAAAAGACTTGTACTGTAGACACGTGAAAACCAAGGCTTGTTTGGGAAAGGGATAATTATCAAGGAATTTTGCATGTATTTTGTAACATTGCAGTACACCATACTTAAGGATTATTGACCCTCATCAAATGGGCCAGTGTTTTCACAACCCTGGTGAAAAAAGGCTTTAACCCTTTACCACAGAATCCCATCTTTTTAACGACCCTGTGAAAGGAAGCCTTTGAAAATACTGTGGGAAAAGGATAAAATGCTGGTAACCAGCATTTTCTCCTTTTCTCACAATGTTTTCTACCCCTCCCATAACAAATTTCAATTTTTCAGTTTCATTTATGTTGTCGCCTGCAAATGCTTTCAATTTTGACTAGTCTAAAATTTTGTCATTTGGTACAGAGTTAACTCTATACCAAAGGTGAGTGTTTTAGACTTGTCCAAATCCAAAGCAATAGCGGAAATTGTTATTTTTTCAAAGGTTAGAAAAGATTGGAGGAAAGGGAGAAAATGTTGGTAACATGCATTTTCTCCATTTCCCACAATTTTTCAAAAGCCTTCTTCCTTAAAGTCGTTTAAACTGGTAATTTTGAGGTAAAGGATTAATCTTAAAACAAGGCTCTAAGAATAGAATTTGCCTTTCAATGGCAGAAAAATACATGTATATGGAAAAGGAAGTGAGTGCCAGTTTCCACAAAATGGCATTTTCTTCATTCCCAATACTGATTTCGAACAGTCTCCTCCTCTAATGGTTCCTAAAGTATGAATTTTTTTGGTTAAAAGTCTGTAAAACAGTATCATTAACATAATACTATCATTAGAAAATAAATTATGTTTTAAAACTCATGGGGCTTATCATGTACATTGACAAATACTATTTTATTACTGGTTAATGGTATATACCTGTGAATGATCTAAGATAAGATGTTGTCTTAAACACATTTACAACAGAGCCGGATACTCTGGTAACCAGCATTTTCTCCAGTTCCAACTATGTTTTCAACATTTCTAATACAAATAGCCTTGTTTAATTTGGCATCCACAAATGCTTTCAATATGGACCAGACCAGTCTGAAATTTGTCGTTTGGTAAAGAGTTATTTATCAGTCTTAAAGTACTATCCAAGGTGACCCTCCATTTTCCTATCTGAAACCAAAATAACTAGGATATCCTGATTACATGGGATGTACTATCATTTTAACTCTTATAGCACTTAATCCATTACCTAACAATCCCGAGTTTAAATGACCCTGAGAAAGAAGCCTTTTGAAAACATTGTGGGAAAAGGAGAAAATGCTGGTAATTAGTATTTTCTCCTTTTCCCACAATGTTTTCTACCCTATCAAAGACAGAAATCATCACTTAAGCTAAATTTAAACTGCCATCTGCAACGACTTTCAATTTGGACCAGTCTGAAATTTTGTCGTTATTAAAGAGTTAATCCTAATTTAATTCCTGATGCAAATCGTTAAAATCTGACCATATGTAACATGCAGTCTGATTTTTAATCTACAGTGAGTGTTTCTCTGAGAGATGCATTGTAGTCCAACAAACACTTCTTTGAAATAGAAATATCTGCATCTTTTCTACAGACTAAGGACGTCCATCTAACCTATTTAGCACTCCAATGTATACAACCATTCTTAACTCTTTACCACAAAACAAAAATATAGACTTGTCCAAACTGATAGACGTGTCCAACTTGAAAGCATCTGCAGACATCAATTTAAAAGTAGCTCAAATGATGAAATTTGTCTTTGACATGGTGAAAAACCTTGTCGGAACAGGAGAAAATGTTGGTTTCCAGCATTTTCTCCTTTTCCCACAATGTTTATAAAAGGCTTTTTCCTCAAGGTCGTTAAAACTTGGAGGTGTGTGGTAAAGGATTAACTCTTTAAATCCAAAGCACTTGCAGACAACAGATTGAATACAGCTCAAATGATTGAACTTTTCTTTGAAAAGGTAGAAAGCACTGTAGGGGAAAAGGAGAAAATAAATGTACCAGCATATTCTCCTTTTCCCATGATATTTTCAAAAGCCTTTAAAAACGCTTTTAAACTTCTGGAAAAATAAGATCTGAGTGTAGACACGTATAAGAGGTTTGTGAATACAACTTAAGTGGCTTCATTCACCAGTGATTCCATGGTCCATCATATATTCAGAACTCATCTTCCGATGGCTGAGATAACAAGATTAACTATAGTTAATCAGCCAACACTTGTCTTGAATAAGAATTAGACCAGGGTCCATATTCACTAGCCATTTATAGCTCTTAACCAATCCTGTGTTTTAACAACCCCCGATTGATGATTTATTGACTGAATGGGGTTTTTCTCTGCTTTCTACATTATTTCAGTCTTATCACTGCGACAGCTCACATATTCTTGCATGATCTGGGTTTAAGAAGTACCAGATTAGGGCTCTTAAGTGTCTTGCCCAACGACACTCCCACAAAAAACTCAGTGCTTCCAATGAGGTTCAAAACCTGGGGCCTCCAGGTTACAAATCTTGCAATTCACCACTGAGCCAGCCAGCACCCCATTTAACAACCCCAAAGAAGGCGGTTTCCTTGAACATACTGCAGGAAACAGAGAAATGCAGATGACCACCATTTTCTCCTTTTCCCTCAATTTTTCTTCATTTTCAGAGACAATTCTCATTATTTGAAGTATTTCTCTTTTGTTATCGGCAAATGCTTTCTATTTGGACAAAACTATAATTTAGTAAATAGTCCATTGCATTGTAATTCTACTTTTGAAACGCAACACAATTTCTGATTGGCTAAACCATATGAGCCCTGCTCTGGCAAAAGGGGGCTTAATGCACCTCTATGATCCATTATACCGAGCAAGCCATCACATAATTATGGATACATAAAAATCCATTTTGTCTAACAACCAACTGTATCATAAGGTAGACTGGTCCTTCACCATACAGAAAATTGACCGATAGCAAAAAGTTTTGGCCCAGGTCAATACTTGGGTCAATAAGCTTCACAGATGCATTAAGCCCCCTTTTCACACACTATGACTCATATCATTTTGGCTTAGCCAATCAGAAATTGCTTTCCACTGAAATTTAGCAAATTCTTAAGGATAACAATAAGAAAGCAATTTAGAATGGTTTGTAAATATGGCCTGAAATTCAGGATATTTGGTGAAAACAGCCTTGGCTAAGGTAGGTATCTGGATGAGGGGAAAAGAATCTACCACCTTCAGGAAACTGTGACCCCATGCCAAATAGAAAAGGGTCCATTCCATAAACTAGTAAAAACAAAAGTTCAAAAATCAATCAATACAAAATGCAGCCTCAACAAAAGAATGTTCTCTATTCCTTCAATTTTTTCTCCTCTGAAAGACTTGCATTAGTTCTGGGTTGACCTAAAACTGATGTGTATATATACAGTAACAAGTTAATGTAATTCAGTCCTGCTATATAATTATCTATTAATAAAACAACAATACAGAAAATCAAATCCTTCAAATATGAATAAGAAGGTATATTGGAAAGCACTTGATTTTTAAAACTGACTTTCTTTGGAAAAAAAGGTATTGACATGCTATACATAACTTTGAAAAAAAAAAAAAAAAAATGTTATCAATACAAAAATAAATGAGCCATGCTCTGGCAAAAGGGAGCTTAATATACCATGATCCATGATACCAAGCAAGTCATCACATAATTATGGATCCATAAAAATCCATTTTATATAACAACCACCATGCAAAAAAATTTACCAAAGCAAAAAGTTTCTGCCCAGTTCCACCCGTGCAGATTGCACAGGCTGACCTCAGTTGATACTTTTTGCAGATGCATTAAGCTGCCTTTTTTGCAGAGCATGACTAAAACATTGATAGCAGATCACCAAACAAGAGGGCCATGATGGCCCTGGGTTGCTCACCTTAGTAGAGTGCCTTAAAGGTATTTCTTTAATTTGACCATGTGACCTAGTTTTTGACCGCAGGTGACCCAATTTCAAACTCGGATTTCATGAAGACAAACATTCTGACCAATTTTCAAGTCAATTGAGCACAAAATGTGGCCTTGAGTGCTCTAAAGGTATTTTTTTAATTTGACCTAGCGACCTAGATTATGACCCCAGGTGACCCAAATTTGAACTGGTCTTGGACTATATCAAAAAGAAACATTTTAACCAATTTTCAAATCAACTGAACAATAAATGTGGCCTCTAGAGTGCCCACTAGCTATTTCTTTAATTTGACCAAGTGACCTAGTTTATAACCCCTGTTGACCCAAATTCAAACTCATGTGAGATTTTATAAAGACAAACATTCTGACCAACTTTCAAGGCAATTAAGCAAATAATGTGACCTCTAGGGTGCCCACAAGGTATTTCTTTAATTTGACCTAGTGACCTAGTTTATGGTTCCAGGTGACCCAAATCCAAACTCATCTGGTATTTCATCAAGACAAACATTCTGGCCAAATTTCAGGTCATTTGAGCAATAAATGTGGCCTCCAGAGTGCAAACAAGGTATTTCTTTAAATTGACCCAGTGAACTAGTTTATGACCCAAGTTGACCCAAATTAATCTTATGTGAGACTTTATAAAGACAAACTTTCTAACTAATTTTCGAGGCAATTGAGCAAATAATGTGGCCTCGAGAGTGCCAACAAGGTATTTCTTTAATTTGACCTAGTGACCTAGTTTATGACCCAAGATGACCCAATTTTGAACTCAATGAACTTGTTGTGCTTAGATGGGCAAACAAACTTAGAAGAGAATCACTACATACCAAATATCAAAGCTCTACGCCTTCCAGTTTTAAAGAAGAATTTTAAAGTTTTCCTTCTTTGTTCCTATGTTCGAACTTGTGACACCCGGGGCTGGGCCAGTTTTGACCCAAGCAGCATCCTTGGAACAAACTTGGTAGAGGTCCACTAGGAGATGCTACATACCAAATATCAAAGCTCTACACCTTCCCATTTAAGAGAAAAAGAAATTTAAAGTTTTCCTTCTTTGTTCCTATCTTCGAACTTGTGACCCCTGGGGCGGGGCCAGTTTTGACCCAGGAGCATCATATGAACAAACTTGGTAGAGGTCCACTCTGAGATGCAACATACCAAATATCAAAGCTCCACACCTTTCGGTTTCAGAAAAGAAGAATTTTAAAGTTTTCCTTCTTTGTTCCTATGTTCGAACTTGTGACCCCAGGGGCTGGGCCAGTTCTGACCCAAGCAGCATCCTTGGAACAAACTTTGTAGAAGTCCACTAGGAGATGCTACATACCAAATATCAAAGCTCTATGCCTTCCCATTTAAGAGAAAAAAAAAATTGAAGTTTTCCTTCTTTGTTCCTATGTTTGAACATGTGACCACCGGGGCAGGGCCAGTTTTGACCCCAAAAGCATCATATGAACAAACTTAGTGGAGGTCTACTAGGCGATGCTACATACAAAATATCAAAGCTCCACACCTTCCAGTTTCAGAGAAGATGATTCTTAAAGTTTTCCTTCTCTGTTCCTATGTTCGAACTTGTGACCCCTGGGGCAGGGCCAACTTTTGCCCCAAGGGCATCATATGCACAAACTTGGTAGAGATCCACTAGAGGATGCTACATACCACACATCAACGCTCCATGCCTTCCTGTTTCAGAGAAGAAGATTTTTAAAGTTTTCCTTCTTTGTTCCTATGTTGGAAATTGTGACCCCCCGGGGCGGGGCCAGTTTTGACCCCAGGGGCATCATATGAACAAACTTGGTAGAGGTCCAGTAGACATGCTACATATCAAATATGAAAGCTCTACGCCTTCCAGTTTCAGAGAAGATGATTTTTAAAGTTTTCCTTCTTTGTTCCCTTGTTTGAACTTGTGACCCCCGGGACAGGGCCAGTTTTGATCCCAAGGGCATTATATGAACAAACTTGGTAGAGGTCCACTAGGAGATGCTTCATGCCAAATATCAAAGCTCTATGCCTTCTAGTTTTAGAGAAGATGATTCTTAAAGTTTTCCTTCTTTGTTCCTATGTTGGAAATTGTGACCCCCGGGGCGGGGCCAGTTTTGACCCCAGGGGCATCACATGAACAAACTTGGTAGAGGTCTACTAGGAGATGCTACATGCCAAATACCAAAGCTCTACGCCTTCCAGTTTCAGAGAAGATGATTTTTAAAGTTTCCCCTCTTTGTGCCTATGTTCGAACTTGTGACCCCTGGGTGAGGGCCAGTTTTGACCCCAAGGGCATCATATGAACAAACTTGGTAGAGTTCTACTAGGAGATGCTTCATGCCAAATATCAAAGCTCTATGCCTTCTAGTTTTAGAGAAGAAGATTTTTAAAGTTTTCCTTCTTTGTTGCCATGTTGGAAATTGTGACCCCCGGGGCGGGGCCAGTTTTGACCCCAGGGGCATCATATGAACAAACTTGGTAGAGGTCCACTAGGAGATGCTACATACCAAATATCAAAGCTCTGTGCCTTCTAGTTTCACAGAAGAAGATTTTCCAAGATTTTGCTTTATTTTTTTCCTTTTTGTTGCCATGGCAACCAGAATTGTGGGTGGAATTCAATTCTTTGAACAATTTTGGTAGAGCTTCACCCAAGGAACATCCCTGCCAAATTTCATCAAAATTGGCCCAGTGGTTTAGGAGAAGAAGATGTTTAAAGAAATTGTTGACGGACGACGGACGTAGGGCGATCACAATAGCTCACCTTTAGCACGTTGTGCTAAGGTGAGCTAAAAATGCAACCAATGTGCATCCTACCTGGATTTTGGGAAGCTGGATCCTTCTTTAATTCGACATGTGTCGCCCCATTAGCCAATCCAGTTAAACCTGGTCCGTTAAACATCACTTGGGTACCATTGGATACTATCACTTTAGGTTTACTGATGACAGATGGAAGCTGGTGTAGGGCCGCACCAGTGTTTGGATATGCTGAAGATGTTGTTAAAGTGACAGTTGTATACACACCAGAATCTGTGACATATAGAAAGGTACAAGGGAAACCTTGATTATGCAAACATATAATAGTTTAGTCAACGAATGGTGTTTTACGCCGCTTTCAACATTATTTCAGTCATATCATAGCAACAGCTAACAAATTCATGTATTTCCTGGGTTTTACCAGTACTAGGCTAGGGCTCTGAAGTATCCTGCCCAAGGACACTCCCATGAAAAACCCTGCGGATCAGGTGGGGCTCGAACCTGGGACTTCCAGATTACAAAATCCACACTCCACCGAGCCACGCAGGACCCCTTAAATAGATTAGATTACACTCTTTACCAAACAATCCTGAGAGAGAAATTTTTTGAATACATTGTGGGAACTGAGACATTTTCTCCTTTTTCCCAAAATGTTTTCTACCATTTCAACAGTGATGAACAGTTACAACTTTGTTTACCTAATCACCTACACTCACCCCCCCACCCCCCCCACACACACACAAAAACAAAGGCAACTTGCAGTAGACACCCTTTGAAAAAAAAAAAAAAATATATGGAAAAGAAGCTGTCACTAGTTTTCAAGAAATTGCTCCTTTTCCCCATAATGTTTCTGACATCAATGAAAACTGGTATTTTCCTATTTTTCTCCTAGATGACCCTTTTTCATTTCAGGTACATTGAACTATAACTTTGGGTAATAGACTGACATAACAATTTTTTCATTTCACAGGCATTTGTTGGCTATAACCGCTTTCATTAACCCTTTCCCACACAATACATGACCCTCAGGAAGAAGACTTTTGACAACAGTGCGGAAAAAAAAAGAAAATGCTGAAAAGGCTAAATTTTTGTTGTTTTGCAAAGCTTTAAGAATGGTCCAAGAATCCATTTAGGATAATTATTTCAGTACCGTTCAATACAGAAACATTATTGTTTTTGATCAATTGATTTTTTGTTAATCTATTGTCACCATCAGTTGCCCATAATGGGCAACGCCCCCTGAAAAATTTCTGGAGAATAAGACTGAGAATGTTCTGAAGAATGGTTGGTGAATACCAACCTGGTTCTTTCAAATGTTCAGCGTACATGCTTGTCACACAGACCTTGGTTTAACATCTCGTCCAAAAGACTTTTTTAGTAATTTTAGGTGGCCATCGGGGGGGCATCGAACCCACGTCCAACATTTTTGTACCTGTAGCTAACCTTTTTATGCTTATAACTAACCTGCTAAAACTGACGATGCTGGGAAGCCTGCAGTTGATTGGCTGATTCGAAGTTCAGCTGCTGATGGAGGTAAAACCGGTTGTCTCTGAGCTACATTAGTAACCATAGTAACCTGTTGATTTGACTGTTGTTGAATAATCTCATCCTCAGGGGTGGGGCTTCCCTCCCTGGACAAGCTATCAGGGGTATAAACACCACTCATGTGACTAGGTGAGGTTGGCGCAGATCTTTAAAAGGAACAGATAATTATACATAACGTTTTCCCTGCATTAAATTGTTTGCCTGCAAACTACTGAACATTTACAAACAATTCTGAAATCAAACAAGAGTGGCACATGCAGATGCTAACGTTAGGCTGCAGTTACTTTCAAAAATACCTATATTTTTTTTGAAAAATTCTGTGTCAAAAAGGGGACATAACCAGGTCAAAAATATTTTGATTACCTGCCCCTGTTGTTAACAAACAAGTAGTCTTGAGTTTGAAGTAAAAATTTTCTGTAATGACAAGAGATATTATAAAATGTGAAAGTTCTTGCACGAAAATGACAACAGTTCAGATGACAACAGGGATATGACAATGCCTAGACTTTTTCTTGGAAAACAGCCAAGCTAAAAACTCACAGTGAAAAAAATCCCATTCTGATCAATTTCTGTATCTGTCTTTAAAGATCAATAAGTTCCCCCTTATCATTGTTTTATTAGGCTTAAGTTCTTGTATTTTTTTGAGTGATGTATCAGACATTATCAGTAGCATGATTCATGCATTTACAGCTTCCAAAAGAGCTCAATGTTATATGAGCCATGCTCGGTGAAAAGGTAGGGTTCAATACAACTGCAAAAAGTATCAACTCGGGTCAGCCTGCGCAGGCTCAAACTTTTTGCTATTTGTCAATTTTCTGCATGTCCAAAACATTCCATATGTGCCTCATAACTTAGCCGGCTGTTAGACAAAATGGGTTTTATAAGTCCATATTGTAAGATGACTTGCTCGGTATAATGCATCACAGAAATGCATTAAAACCCCTTTTCCCAGGACACCACTCATATATTTGGTGCTAACAGAGCTAAGGCTCAGTACTACAAGCTCTGAACATAATTGCTATTGAAGCTAGACTTATTTAGTGAAATACATGTAGAAATTTAAGAACTTTTGTTCAAGTTTTCTGACCTTGAAGACAAACCACCAAAAGGAGCTCTGAAACATGGTACTCCCCTCTGCCTTCGTCGCCTAAAAGCCTGGGCTGTAAGTTTAGCTTCTGACTGAGGGTCTATCCTCCAAAATGAACCTTTCCCAGGTTCCTCCTGTGAACGTGGTACTTTTACAAAATATCTATTGAGGGATAAGTTATGTCTAATTGAATTCTGAAGAAAATAAAAAAAAAAAAAATATAGTATACACTTTTTTCTTGACAGAACAAGTAAAGTTTGGGTCCGTATTCACCAACCATTCTTAAGAACGTTCTTAGACTTATTCTTCAAGATTTTCCAAGTTTGAAAGTAACACAACTTCTTATTGGCTAAACCATATGGTTTAGCCAATCATCAGGTGTGTTACTTTCAAATTTGGAAAATTTTGAAGAACAAGACCAAGAATGTTCTTAAGAATGGTTGGTGAATACGGACCTTGGACTCCACCAAACTGAAAGCACTTGCAGACGACCTATCATATGTGGCTTAACCTTTTACCACACAGTCCTGACTTTTAACGGCCCTGAAAAGGAAGCCTTTTGCAAACTTTGTGGGAATTTTCCCCACAATGTTTTCTATTTGTCCCATAATAAATTTCAATTCTATAAGTCACCTTTACCGGTAATTTGACGTCTGCAAATGCTTTCAATTTGGACGAGTATACATTTTCATTGTATTATAGAGTTAAAAGAGAACTGCTGTCTTTGAAAGCTTAAAAAATATTGTGGGAAAAAGAGACAGTCTTCTATGGCACTAAAGGAGCAATTTCTGAAATACTAAACAATGCACACTTAAGCCATGCCAAGTTTAACCCTTTAGCACACATTCCGGAGTTGTAACGACCGAGGAAGAAAGCTTCTGAAAACACTGTGGAAAAGGAGGAAATGCAGGTTACCAGCATTTTCTCCTTTTTCCAAAATGTTTTTTATCATTTCAAAGATATATTGCATCATTTGACAAACATCCAATTTGTCAACTGCTGAAGCATTAAATAGACAAGTCTAAAACTTTTTGTGTGGTAAAGGGTTAAACACCACATGGTCTCTACCTCTAGAAACTTAGGTCTGTATTCACCTAACATTCTAAATTGTGTTCTTGTCTCTTATTCTATATTTTCAAGGTAAAGCAAGTTGTGTTACTTCAAAAATTAGACACATTCTCAAGAATCAGACCAAAAATGGCATTAAGAGTTGGTTAGTATGGGCCTTGGTCTTTTAAATTTCCTTCCTCTTTAGCCAGTGATAGCCATGCTGGTCACATGACTAAAATAACTTGATCAATGTTTTTTCTCCCAAGCTGTATGTGAAATCTGATCATGAACGGCCAAGTATTTCTGAGGCAATGATATCAGAGACTGTTTTAATTGTGATCCCCCAAAAAACATCAGGGCCTATAGTTGCCAACTATTCTTAGTCTCATTCTTTTTCTTACTCTAGATTTAGGAAGTAACACAACATTTGATTGGCTACCCATTTTGTTTAGCCTATCAAACATTGCGTTACTTTCAAAGAAAATTTTTCAGAATAAGACAAAGAATGATTGGTGAATACAGACCCATGTTTAGATGTTTTCTGCCATTCAAATTTGAAGAAGTAAGCAAAGATGAAGAGAAACTGAAGAGAATAAGGAAAAAACTTGCACTCTAGCTTACCTGCCAACCTTTGTCTGCATTCCTATAGTATGGGTAATTTTTAGTAATGTAAGCATAAATTCCACTAAGAGTTAATTGTTTATCAGCAGCTGATGTTATCGCTTGCACTATTAACTGTGCATATGAATAGGGCGGCTTTGATTCGTCTCTTATGCTTATTTCTGAAGATGCAGCTGGTGGGTTCGTGACGATGCTAGGGCTTTCTTTCTCTGTCTCTTGATTCCGATGATGCTGTGCAGCCGCAGTCAAAGCTGCCATTTGAATTTCTGACATGCCAATGATACGATTACCTGAGCCGGCACGGGGACTTGTAGGGCAAGAGTTTGCAGCACTGTATGGATGAAAATAAAACATTTATGAAATGGTGAGAAAATAGCATCACAATAACAAGAGGGCCATGATGGCCCTGGGTCGCTCACCTTAGTAGAGTGCCTTAAAGGTTTTTCTTTAATTTGACCATGTGACCTAGTTTTTGACCGCAGGTGACCCAATTTCAAACTCATATTTCATGAAGACAAACATTCTGACCAATTTTCAAGTCAATTGAGCAAAAAATGCGGCCTCTAGAGTGCCCACAAGGTATTTCTTTATTTTGACCTTGTGACCTAGTTTATGGTTCCAGGTGACCCAAATCCAACCACATCTGGTATTTCAACAAGACAAACATTCTGGCCAAATTTCAGGTCATTTGAGCAATAAATGTGGCCTCCAGAGTGCAAACAAGGTATTTCTTTAAATTGACCCAGTGAACTAGTTTATGACCCAAGTTGACCCAAATTAATCTTATGTGAGACTTTATAAAGACAAACTTTCTAACTAATTTTCAAGGCAATTGAGCAAATAATGTGGCCTCGAGAGTGCCAACAAGGTATTTCTTTAATTTGACCTAGTGACCTAGTTTATGACCCAAGATGACCCAATTTTGAACTCAATGAACTTGTTGCGCTTAGATGGGCAAACAAACTTAGAAGAGAATCACTACATACCAAATATCAAAGCTCTACGCCTTCCAGTTTTAAAGAAGAATTTTAAAGTTTTCCTCCTTTGTTCCTATGTTCGAACTTGTGACCCCCGGGGCTGGGCCAGTTTTGACCCAGGGGCATCATATGAACAAACTTGGTAGAGGTCCACCAGGAAATGCTACATACCAAATATCAAAGCTCTACACCTTCCCATTTAAGAGAAAAAGAAATTTAAAGTTTTCCTTCTTTGTTCCTATCTTCGAACTTGTGACCCCTGGGGCGGGGCCAGTTTTGACCCAGGGGCATCATGTGAACAAACTTGGTAGAGGTCCACTCTGAGATGCAACATACCAAATATCAAAGCTTCACACCTTTCGGTTTCAGAAAAGAAGAATTTTAAAGGTTTTCCTTCTTTGTTCCTATGTTCGAACTTGTGACCCCAGGGACTGGGCCAGTTTTGACCCAAGCAGCATCCTTGGAACAAACTTGGTAGAAGTCCACTAGGAGATGCTACATACCAAATATCAAAGCTCTATGCCTTCCCATTTAAGAGAAAAAAAAAATTAAAGTTTTCCTTCTTTGTTCCTATGTTTGAACTTGTGACCCCCGGGGCAGGACCAACTTTTGCCCCAAGGGCATCATATGAACAAACTTGGTAGAGGTCCACTAGAAGATGCCACATACCAAATATCAAAGCTCCATGCCTTCCTGTTTCAGAGAAGAAGATTTTTAAAGTTTTCCTTCTTTGTTCCTATGTTGGAAATTGTGACCCCCGGGGCGGGGCCAGTTTTGACCCCAGGGGCATTACATGAACAAACTTAGTAGAGGTCCACTAGGCGATGCTACATACCAAATATCAAAGCTCTACGCCTTCCAGTTTCAGAGAAGATGATTTTTAAGTTTCCCCTCTTTGTTCCTATGTTCGAACTTGTGACCCTCGGGGCAGGGCCAGTTTTGACCCCAAGGGCATCATATGAACAAATTTGGTAGAGGTCCACTAGGAGATGCTTCATGCCATATATCAAAGCTCTATGCCTTCTAGTTTTAGAGAAGATGATTCTTAAAATTTTTCTTCTTTGTTCCTATGTTGGAACTTGTGACCCCCAGGGCGGGGCCAGTTTTGACCCCAGGGGCGTCATATGAACAAACTTGGTAGAGGTCCACTAGGAGATGCTACCTGCCAAATATCAAAGCTCTATGCCTTCAAGTTTCAGAGAAGAAGATTTTTAAAGTTTTCCTTCTTTGTTACTATGCTCTAACTTGTGACCCCCGGGGCAGTGCCAGTTTTGACCCCAGGGGCATCATATGAACATACTTGGTAGAGGTCCACTAGGCAATGCTACATACCAAATATCAAAGCTCTACGCCTTCCAGTTTCAGGGAAGATGATTTTTAAAGTTTCCCCTCTTTGTTCCTATGTTCGAACTTGTGACCCCTGGGGCAGGGCCAGTTTTGACCCCAAGGGCATCATATGAACAAACTTGGTAGAGGTCCACTAGGAGATGCTTCATGCCAAATATCAAAGCTCTATGCCTTCTAGTTTTAGAGAAGAAGATTTTTAAAGTTTTCCTTCTTTGTTCCTATGTTGGAAATTGTGACCCCCAGGGCGGGGCCAGTTTTGACCCAAGGGACATCATATGAAAAAACTTGGTAGAGGTCCACTAGGAGATGCTATATGCCACATATCAAAGCTCTACGCCTTCAAGTTTCAGAGAAGAAGATTTCTAAAGTTTTCCTTCTGTGTTACTATGCTCTAAATTGTGACCCCCGGGGCGCAGCCAGTTTTGACCCCAGGGGCATCATATGAACTAACTTGGTAGAGGTCCACTAGGCAATGCTACATACCAAATATCAAAGCTCTACGCCTTCCAGTTTCAGAGAAGATGATTTTTAAAGTTTCCCCTCTTTGTTCCTATGTTCGAACTTGTGACCCCCGGGGCAGGGCCAGTTTTGACCCCAGGGGCATCATATGAACAAACTTGTAGAGGTCCACTAGGAGATGCTTCATGCCGAATATCAAAGCTCTATGCCTTCTAGTTTTACAGAAGAAGATTTTTAAAGTTTTCCTTCTTTGTTCCTTTGTTGGAAATTGTGACCCCCGGGGCGGGGCCAGTTTTGACCCCAGGGGCATCATATGGACAAATTTAGTAGAGGTCCACTAGGAGATGCTACATGCCAAATATCAAAGCTCTACGCCTTCAAGTTTTAGAGAAGAAGATTTTTAAAGTTTTCCTTCTTTATGACTATGCTCAAACTTGTGACCCCTGGGGTGGGGCCAGTTTTGACCCCAGGGGCATCAAATGAACAAACTTGGTAGAGGTCCACTAGGAGATGCTACATACCAAATATCAAAGCTCTGTGCCTTCTAGTTTCAGAGAAGAAGATTTTCAAAGATTTTGCTTTTTTTTTCCTTTTTGTTGCCATGGCAACCAGAGTTGTGGGTGGAATTCAATTCTTTGAACAATTTTGGTAGAGCTTCACCCAAGGAACATCCCTGACAAGTTTCATCAAGATTGGCCCAGTGGTTAAGGAGAAGAAGATGTTTAAAGAAATTGTTGACGGACGACGGACGACAGACGACGGACGCCAGACATAGGGCGATCACAATAGCTCACCTTTAGCACGTTGTGCTAAGGTGAGCTAAAAAATACAACACATAAGTAAAGGCTAGACCAAACATATGAAAGAATTGTCTCTATCCTGCAAAAGAAAGTTGTCCTAATCCTGTGTTCTAGCAATCCTGCGAAATAAGATTTTTAAAAAGATTATAGGAAAAGGAGAAAAGCTGATTCCCAGCAGTAGATTTATCCCTTTCTCACAATGATTTCTATTATTCCAAAAATCTAAATCATCATTTGACACACTTAATTGGCTGTCTGCAAATGCTTTCTATTTGGATAAGTCTAGGATATCGTTGTTTGGTACAGAGTTCAGTTAGAGAAGCACCACTCTTCATAACAACAGCAATATGCACTGATAGCAACCCTTAGGCTGTTAAGTGTGACTCAAGTATCTTCTGTGGACAGTGCAGATCAAGATCAGACTGCACAGAATGTGCAGTCTGATCTTGGATCTACACTGTCCAATACGGAGATATCTTCCCCCAAAAAAATATCTTGAAAATGAGAACACCTGGGTAGTTTACTATTGCCTTGAAAGTTTCATTTCACTTAGCAGATTAAGAGTTAACATGCAGAGCAACAGCTTGCTTTTTGGTATTATAAATTCACCTTTGCCGACCAATGAAGAGAAGAAATCATGCACTTGCAGCAGAATGACCAGATACCGCAGCAGTCAGTGCACCATTCTAATATATCTGTCCTTGTCTAAATTCATCAATACAGCAAACACCACTCTATTGAAAGCACTAGCTGCTTCCTTGTCAATCCTTTATCCCACCAATTTTAATAATATAGAGGAAGAAGGCTTTTGGAAACATTTTGGGGGGAGAAAATGCTGGTGACCCGCATTTTCTCCCTTTTCCACAATGTTTTCTACCCTCCTAATGACAGATTTCAGTTTTTGTGTCACATTTAATGTGTCATCTGCATTGCTTTTAATTTTGAACAGTGATAAATTTTGTCGTGTGGTTATTTCCATGCAACACAGAGTTGTAACAACCCTATATAAGGCCTTGAAAAACATTGTGGGAAAAGGAGAAATGCTGGTAACCAGCATTTTCTCCTTTTCCCACCATGTTTTCTGCCCTATTCCATACAATTTTCATCATTAGAGACACTTTTTATTTGTCGTCTGGAAATGCTTTCAATTTGGAAGAGCCTACAATTTTATCGTTTGGTAAAGAGTTAACCCTTTACAACATAATCCCGACTTTTAACGACCCTGAGAAAGAAGCTTTCTGAAAACATTGTGGGAAAGGGAGAAAATGCTATGTAACCAGCATTTTCTCCTTTTTCCACAATGTTTTCTACCCTTCCAAAAAACAACTTTCACCTTTCGGTCAAATTTGTTTTGTCATCTGCAAATGCTTTCAGTCCAAAATTTTGTCGTTTGGTAAGGAGTTAAAAGGAAACTTTTTCTACAAAATTTACAGAGAAAACAAACACACCTTAATGTTCCAGTAGGTGACAGACATGGACTGTTGCTAATGCTATGGTTTGTTTCTGGGATGCTGATTTTCAATGGTGGCAAAATTTTCTTCTTGGGCGGACTGGCAGGGGGTGGGGGAGGATTGTTCACCGGCGTCTCATCTTCCTCTACCAAAGACTGGAAACTTATCTTGATGTTTGTGCTAGGAAACCGCAGAACACATCTGAAACAGATTTGGAATGTATAAATTCTATAAGTTTCATTGGAATTTTAACCTAAAAATTTCATATTTCAGGGAAAAATATTAGTGCTTGCCAACTCGCCCATGGTGACCAGAAATTCGGCTGGGCGAGATGAAAATGCCTATCAGGGGCCAAGGTAGCGATCCCAAAAAATAGGACGAGTTTGTCATATTTATTAAATTTTCTGATAGAATAGCAGTGATTCCATTTGAATAAAATTTTACGGAGTCCATGGGACCCAGTGCAACTACAAAAGTTGAGTTTCATTACATTCCTTCTGAGTCCCATTTTTGCTTGCATAAATCGTCCATTTATTAAGGCCAAATTTAGTTCGTGGACAAAAGGGAGAAGCTGTTTCAAGTGACTTCTTTATGAAACTTTTTGCAGATTCAGTGCGCTGTGCAAGCCGGTGACCGTCGCTCGAAAAAGTATAGATCTTACGCCACGATGAAACTTCTTTGAAAGACCATGCAACCTCTTGTAAAAGCCTTATTTCTGCTTAGTTTCATAACAAATCAAGCACATTTACATGAATAGAGGAATATGATAAATTTCTTTTAGCATCTAATCTTGGAACTCAGGATCTTTCAGTCACTGGTCTTGGAAAGATTGCGAATGCTTTTTCTTTTTGGCCCAGGAAGCCATCTTCAGGAAAGTAATGCTAAACGACAGCTGTTTTCCTACAATCAGTTCGCCGGAAAAGACAATATGGGAACGACGCGGGTCGAAGTCAACGACAGAGATCTACTTTTATCTTTCTCTGTTGTATCCTGGCATACCAAGATCTATTTATGGACACTTTGGAATTCCGATGGTCAGAAATGTTAAATTTTCGTACCGGTATTTTGCATTTTTTTCGTTATTGATGTAGATCTAGTTAAATCATGGTTCTGACTGCGTCCATGGGACGCGATCAGCTTTGGTATTTTGCATCCGAGCTGATTTTCCTGCATATATAGATACTTTTACTTCGTAAACGGAAACCCTGGAATAGTGACCAAAGACAGGTTTCTGTCTAGTTTATTATTTGAATCTGTGGGTAAATGGACCCTCAAATCAACCCCAAGCTAGCTTTTCAGACTTATCTTACATTGACTGCCATTCAAGTTCCAACAACTCAATTCAATCACTCTCAGCGATCACTTTCAAGAAACCAAGTAGGTGCTTGTGCTGTGATGAAGGCAATTTCATGGATATAGTCCTCTCATCACTGGATCAGGCCTGCGATAATTGTAATCTCAGGGCTTTAGCTAGCCTCTGAAATTCAGGAGTCATTGACCCCTTGACCCTAAAATTTTAGGGGTCAAATCTAATTTTTCAAGAGTCAAATCAAAAAAATTCAGGAGTCAAAATGGAAAATTATAGAGTCTTTAGTCAACAATTTATTGTTGTTGTTGGATTTATTATCAGTATTGCAATAAAGATGTGAAGATAATAACTGATTTGTAAAATTTTACATTTCAAAGAGGACCCCCCCCCCACCACACACACACATAACATGTTCAAGGAGGCTAAAGTTAAAACGTTGTCAACCTAAAAAAATCAATTAAAAATTTGGTTAATAAATTGCACTCCGAATTCCTTTTTAAAACTTTGCTGAAATGAAGGTTAGATTTATTATCCAATTTCTAGTACCATCCAGAAATATGTACAGTATCATAGTTTTCTTGGGCCTGAATAAATTAATTAGTTATTTTCATTCATAAGGACAGTTTAAGGTATCTTTTTGTGTGAAATGAGATGCAGATACATGTTTCATTGGTTACTTTTTTCAACTTACTGTTTTTAATAAAATTAAAACAAGTACGATCATTATTGGGTACAAATGTTGAGCAAAATCAGGGTTTTCATTTAAAGCCGATTGCCAATCAAAAACATCATTTGAAATCAGACTTTAATCGGTTGTTTTTGCTGGATCTTCGAAAAATCGATCGCGTTGTTTATATCGAAAATATTTCAAGTGTTGGTAACTGTACTGCGACACTGGTTCAGTTTTACCGCGAAACCAAGAAAATTGGTTTATGAATGTTACGCGGTCATTCATTGGATACGTGCATCCAATTATCCAATCGTAGGCAACGATACGTTTCTCCAATCTCCATTTGGTTATCATGGACGCCAAAGACTAGGCGGCCCCCTTGACCCCCGGCCTGTTGTTTTTGTCAATCAATCTGTTGCTTCATTTCAAAATGAAAACCCTGAATGGTGGACATCGGCGAGTGAAGATGTTTTACAATATCCATACATGAATGGTTAAACTTCAAAAGGATATGCCAATACTGAATTTATAGCCCTGTCTATCACTTTTAGCAAGGTTAGTGGCAGTTGTAAATCTATGATTATCATAGGTAACAAGTCAATTATCACCTTCCCGTCACACTTCGCTGATTTTATGCAGCAGTTTAACACCAATCTGACGATTTTCACGCCTTTAACATGATTATATTTTGATATGATTGTTAATATATTTTTGATGCATCTCTGAAAGTTTTTGGGGGTCAAAATGACCCCTGGTTTGGAATTTTCAGTGTATCAAAAAAGGGTATTCGAAGGTTTTTAGCGTCAAAACCCGGGTTTACGGTCTAACTAAAGCACTGAATCTATAATCATGATTCCTTGTAATCGGTTACAATTTCTGAATCCAAAACTCTGATATGATAGGTCATCTTTCTAGGACATTACTGTCTCCCACAAATACAAGTTACAACCCTCAAAATATAAATATCCATGTTAATGGCTTAACATCTATTTCATATTGGTTTCTGTAGTTACAACGTTCCATTTACACGTTACCAAACAATCTTGAGTTTGCATGACTCTGAGAAAGACGGGAACAGAAAACAAAAAATGTGGGAAAAAGAGAAAATACTGTAAACAAGTATTTTCTCCTTTTTTCACAGTGCTCTCTATCCTTTCAACAACAAATTCCATACCTAAACCAAGTTCAATTTGTTGTACGCAAATGCTTTCAAATTAACCCTTTCCCAAACGACAAATTTTGGACTGAGTTGAAACTGAGTTGGACTGACCAAATTGAAAGAGTTTGCAGACGACAATTTTAAATTTGATGAAAATGGCAGAAAGTTCTCAAAAAGGGTAGAAAAGACTGTGGGAAAAGGAGAAATTGCTCATTATGAGCAATTTCTCCTTTTCCCACAGTGTTTTCAAAAGACTTGTACTGCAGACACACGAAAACCAGGGCTTGTTTGGGAAAGAGTTAAACCAGTCTAAAATTTTGTTGCCTAGTATAGTTAAATCTTGGAGAATATAGTGGGTACCTGTAAACAAAGAATGTTTTGACCATTTATGGAATGACATGAGTTTGTTTACAAACAAATGTCATAAAAACATAAACAAATAAATATCAATGGTAATTTGGATTCTTTTAACTTGGTTTCAAGCATGATTTTGCGTGTGAGAGACGGTGAATATTGTCTGGCTGATTGGGGCTAGTTGACAATGCCTGTGACCGGTAACATAAAAAAAAATCGATTTTTTCCGCAGACTTATTTGTTTACACTGTCCGCCATTTTGAATTGACCACATGGTAACATAAACTTCCTTTCAAAATCGAAACAGAAATAATGAAAAAAAGCCTCAGTCATATTACAAAACTAATGTATCAAAAAGAACTTCAAACAATATATTTCAAGAATGACACTGAGACAACTGTCTAGAACACACGCGACGCAGACATGAAACAGCGTGGTTGTGTGTGTGTGGAGCACTTACGATCTAGGTAGCTGTAACGGGGGTGCTCCTTTCCGTTGAAATATTCCGTCAATGAACACACCATTTTTACCGTTGCACTTCATGAAGAAATTAGGATGGTCGAAGTTAATTTCCAGATGAACTCTCGATATGAAACTAGAATGTCCCATGTTCACATCTACTTCGCCCTTGCTACTGTTTCGACCGATTGTTGTGCGCGTCTTGTGCACATCAAACTTGAAGTCTTTTCCTTCTAATCGCGCAATAGGAGTTCCCTTCGCTTCTGGGGCCCACTGAATCTTAGACGGACTTGCTGGCGCTGACTTGAGCGAAAGCAAAGCCCACACATCGTTTTCCGACGGCTGTTGGACCGACATCACGAGGTCAATAGCTCAACAAGATGGCAGCTCAAGAGGAAAACATTTACCAGAGACCTCGCTGTTTACATCAAAAATTCTCCCACAATGCCCCGTAACTGTCTAAAGTCTATATCATACTTTAACGTGCTACCTTCTTTTTTACAGCCTTTTCAGGTATATTGAAAAGAACATTGCAATAGGAAATGGATATAATAATCTTTTTCAGACAATATGGTAAGATTTGCACGAATGATTTTATTAATTTTATGCCCATGTTGCTATTTTTGGTTCATAAAGATAGTAACTGATACAGACTATAATATATAAGAGGTCAACAGGCCTCCCCTAAGGCCGACTTTCAATAATATTTACATTGCCTCGGTATCTTGGATAAGCAGTGTGAATGAATCCGCGCAAATACAGCAAAATGCTGTACAGACGACCTCCTGTGTTCGATTGGCGGGATATTGGTAAAATTAAAGAGGAAGAAAAGAAAGCTTAAATAACGCAATACTATTAGGCCGAAATGCTTCTGATGATGTTAAATATTTTGGTCTTATTAGATCCAGGGATCATATATACGCATATATGATCCCTGTTAGATCGAATAGAATATGTTAGAGACAAGAAAACTTATGTGTAATAGTTTCATATAGCACCGAGCTTATCCTTTGTCTTACAAGATCTAGATTCTAACAATTAAATTTGTTAGATCAAGAGCTGTTATATGAGCCAAAAATTACAGCTTGCAGTATGCACTTGAGCCATGCTCTGGCAAAAGGGGGCTTAATGCACGTCTGTGATGCATGATACCGAGAAGGTCCTTATACAACTATGGATCCATAGAAATCATTTTGTCTAACAACCCACTGTATCATAAGGTAGACGGTTCCGTTGACATACAAAAAATTGACTGCGCAGGCTGACCTGAGTCGATACTTTTCGCAGATGCATTAAGCCCCTTTTCACAGTGCACGGCTCACGTGTATATGAGTATTTGAGCGGCGCTATATGGCAAAAGAGGGGTTAATTAATCTCTTTGATGCATTATCCCAAGCAAATCATCAAACAACTAAGGATTCATAAAATTCGTTTCGTCTGGAACAACAAACTGAATCATGAAGTAATGTAGGCCGGTCCTTTTACATGCAGAAAATTGAACAATAGCAAAAAGTTTCGACCAAGGCAAGCAGCCTGCGCGGACTGACAAGTTATGGTCGATACATTTTGCAGATGCAGTAAACACCTTTTCCAGATCATGGGCCATTTATTTCTCTCTTTACTCATCTTTTGATCTAAATCTATCCAAACTAGATCTATGAAGGGCCGTCGTCGGCTTTTTAAAAGTGGTACGACCATGCAACGCCTTCGGTGCGGGGGGGGGGGGGAACGAGGGGGGGAGCACGACGGGGGGGGGGGGGATCCAGCCTCTGGTAAAGGGGGTCGGGGGGGGGGGGCCTACCACTTAAAAAATTTCGAATTCAAGATGTCTCGAAAAAGCGATTCTAATACATTTTGAGGACATTTTTCCTAGTGGAGTATTTCCGGTATTTCAAACGCTTACATTAGCTTTTTAACAACAACACAGTCTTTATTTATAGTAATTACAGTAGTTATTACTTGATGAAGAGATCAGATATTGTGATTGGTCGTTCGAGACCCGCCTTAACCACCCGCTGCCCATATGATCCCTGCTTTCACCGTCAAATGTCCATATTGCACTTATTTCAACTTCTTGGCAAAAGCGTGAATGAATATGACTTAAACTGATCAACAACAGTGCATGTATCTGTTCCTTCGCAACCTGAATTACCCTTTATTTCTGTGAACAGTTCGTGCCCTCCCTTTTTCTGGCAATGGATGAATCTCATTATTTCAAACATGGATAGAAATGTATATAAGCCATGCTCTGTGAAAAGGGGGCTTAATGCATCTGCGAAAAGTATCGACTCAGGTCAGCCTGCGCAGTCCGCGCAGGCTGACCTGGGCCGAAACTTTTCGCTAATGGTCCATTTTCCACGTTTCAAAGGACCAGTCTACCTCATGGCTCAGCTTGTAATTTAAAAAAAAAAATGGCCATTATGGCTTCATAATTATGTGTTGGCTTGCCTGGCATCATGGATCACGGATATGCATTAAGCCCTCTTTTGCCAGAGCACGGCTCAAATATCTATATAAATCTATCAACCTACGTTCCCTGTTTAGTATCAAAAACAAAATATCGTAATGACGAAGACGACGACGATGATCATGACCGTGATGATGATGATGATGATCGTTATCATCATTTTCTTCTCCTCCTCCTCCCTCCTTCTTCATCTTCCTTCTTCTCATCCTTCTTCTTCTTCCTCCTCCTCCTTCTTCCTCCTCCTCCTCCTCCTCTTCTTCATCATCTTCTTCTTCTGTAAAGTTATCGGTGGTCTCGTGTGTCATGTGAAATTTCAGAATAATTTTTCGTTGTACTGCATTACCCGATAGCTTTATTGTCAGTTTGGGTACACATTCAGACATTAACAATCAACAGAAACAAGAAATATTTTTAAAACGGATAGACAGCGTAAAATTGCCAGCAAACAGGCCGGGCCCGTTACAATTAACGTGTCTACATTTTTGACCAATCACAATTTTCTATTTATTCAGTTGTTATCAGAACCAAAATGTAGATCAAAAGCCAGCACATTCAGCCACACCGAAAAAATTACGATTAACTGTGAACTGTTAAATTGAACTTAAGGCACATGCAACTAAATTTACGCTTCACCGTGAATCATAATTTGAATTTACGCATTACATAAACACACTCACATTCTTTCTACGTAACTTTATAAACTGGATCATCTTTCTACGTTCTCAATATTACGATGCCTAGTGGAATAACATACTTCACATGTCTTATCAGCTGTACAATCCACGATAAGCTGTAGTAGGAATGATTTCTTTAGATAAATTTAAATGACTTATGCTGTAGTCTGTTCAAATATGGCTGTAAAATTTTGATATGTTTTCTCCGAACTTCATCCAAACTTTATTGTTTCATAAGAAAGTGTTCAATACCTTCCAACATCTTTCTTGTTCTTACTTAATTGACATATCAGTTTTTTTTTTTTTGAAAGGGAGCAGCATCTGATTGCTGTACGTATGTACAGGTCTAAGTACATGTATTGCTATTCTACCTTTTATTTCTGCTTTCCTCATATCATTCTGACTGCTTTGAACTGTTTCTCATAGTGCATGCCTATTTTCCAGTGACGATTTTTGTACCTTCAGGAACTTGATGGTTGATCTATGAGCACTCTCCCAATTCCATTTATTTATCGTTTATATTCATTCTTATTTTTCTTTATTATTCACTTTTGGCATATCAGCCAGTTCAAAAACATTTACACTCATATTTTTTCTTGTACATGTTTACTCTCGAGATAAAAGATACTGGGGTATTCAAAATGCCTGACTGTCTCTGAATTATTTTGAATTCTGTCGTTGATGAATATTTTTTAGGAATCTTTAAAAGCTACTCTATCGGCTCTGCACCATAGAAGTGGCATTTACTTGCCGCCCTAGTGTGGAGACCCTGAATTTCTTTTAGAAACTTGTAACTGCAACCTCTCTAGTTTCTGTACAGGCCTGTCTGGTTTAGTTTACTGCATAGTTTCTATTCCATAGTATACTTTTGATATGACATATGTATGCAATAACTTTTAAAATCTATTGCAATATTTCTTGCGTATTGAATTGAATTGAAGTATCAAGGGAAACAACCATGATCGGTCCTATTAGAGTTACCTCGCTTGTAATTTCGAGATGGCGTTGTTAGGTCGCCATGTTTGTTACCCTTAGCAACCAATAAATTTCAAAGCATCAGTGTTGACTCGTAGATTGGCAACGTTTCGAAGACTCGATTGCCACAATATGATGCAGCAAAAGCAGCAAGACGGTTTTCCTGATATGCAGATAATCGATGTTGACTCTGTAGTGGGATTCAATGGTAAGATTTTATGAGACATATCACGATAAAAAAGTTCTTTGTTGTCTTATAACGAAATGCAGATGTTTTCTTAAGCTCATGTGTCGGATATAATTTGTTTTAGCTTGTCCTATAAATCACATCCGAACTATGAAAAACATGTTAATAGTCGGACAGAAATAATAATTTTTTTAAACCGGATTCCAATATCTAAGGAGAACTATTTTGGAAATGAGTTAAACTAATGTAAGATGGAACACGATTCGTTCGGTGTAGGTTTGATGTCAGTTTCTTCAATGCCATTGCTGTGTTAGACTGACAAGTTACTTGCCGGTTTAGGGTGCAAGTTTGGACAACATTTATATAAAGTGCCCTTTAAAAACAAACTTCAATATTTAAGAAAAAATATTCTGAAAATGGGTTAAACTGGTCTATTTTCAAACAAAATTATTTTTTCACACCCCTGCAACCATTTATTTTGCTAGACTTGTTTGTATGGGGTTTAACATCATTTTCAACATCGTTTTAGTTATATCACAGCAGCCAACGCACCTATACATGCATTCTTAAAGATTCTTTTACCAGTGCTTTGCACAATATACAAACCACTGGCTGCTTTTCACATAACCATTGTCGAAACAATGATTGACAGGCAATTGTCCCCTCTGCTACTAGTCCGTGGCAGAAAACTTCTAATTTATATCCACATTCACTAACTATTCCACACGGAATTCTGGGGCCATGCAGTCTTTCTAAAAGTTGCCAATTTCTTACTGGACATTTGGTCTAGTAAAAAAAATCTTTTACCAGACTGAAAAAATCAATATATTGAAATTATTACATGGAACATTTGTGAATTTATTTAGGAATATTAATTGGATACACATACACAAATTAGCATTTGACCTTTCAATGTTATTTTCAACTTTAAACAGATTCTTGTAAGGAAAAAGTGTAAACACCTATCACTGTGTATTGTAGAGGAATATTAAATTTTGATGTCTGATTTGTACTGGACAATTTCTCTTCTGAACTGAAGAATTTTGGCAAATCGATCTTACTTTTGCAAGACACGTCCACCTGACCAATGCTGTTTCGGAAAGACTTACCATGCTTATAAAACTTAAGGTCATACTTAGGAAAATTTGTGCTCAATTTAAGATACCATTAATGCTTCAGACAGTGAGAAAATTTGAAAAATATATATGGACATTAATCTGTCGAGAAGAAGAAAGGAATTGCACTAAAAGTTTAGAATTTACTCCATTAGTTACATTAAATAATATTTGTATGAGCCATGCTCTGTGAAAAGGGGGCTTAATGCATCTGCGAAAAGAATCAATCCAGGTCAGCCTGCGCAGTCCGAGCAGACTGACCTGGGCCGAAACTTCCGCTATCAGTTAATTTCATGTATGTCAAAGGACCATGCTACCTCATGATTCAGTTAGTTGTTAGACAAAATGGGCTTTATGGATCCATGATCATGTGATGACTTGCTTGGTATCATGAATCACGGGGACACATTAAACCCCCTTTTGCCAGATAATGGCTCATATAAATTTGAAAGTTTATGCTCTTCTGAGTTGAGCATCAAAAAAAGTTTTATAAGTGCTGTACCTAATTCTTCATAGTGAGCTTGACACTTCGGAGTTTTTTTTTTTTTCCCATTTTCAGGAACTGTTAGAAATGGATTACAAGTTCATCCAGACAGACAGCACCTCGTGTATCCATTGGGATGTGCTATTGTTATTGAAGATATTAGCTCAGGAAAGACAGATTTGCTTTGGGGCCACACAGATACTGTGACATGCTTAGCAGTTTCAAACAAAAATGGAGAATTGCTGGCTTCAGGACAGAAAACTCATATGGGATTTCTTGTAAGTAACCCTTGTGGACTGTTGTTCTCAGGATTTTGCCTTTATCTATGTAAAGAGGCATTAATCATAAAAAATTCTGAATGTAGTTTTGATTCAAAATTCCAGGGTTAGTATTCCTTGACCATTCTAAATTTCAATCATAGTTTTATCTTAGAATTTAGAAAGTAACACAAATTTTGATTGGCTTAAACATTTGGTTACTTTCAATTTAGAAAATTCTTAGGAGTAAGACTAAGATTGATATTTCTACTTGAGAATGGTTTGTTAGTAAGGACCCTAATTGTCAGAGACATTCCATCTTAGCCAATCAGAAGGTATAGTCTTGGAATTTAGACACATTTAAATTAGAGTTAGTACACTGGCCACTGTTTAATACTGAAATACCGTTGAAAATGGAATAAAGCATTATACAAAAAACCTTCAAGTGCAAGTTTATGTACTTGAAAGTCATGAAAAGTCAATCTCAAAAACTCAGTGATGCATTCAACCATTTTTTTATACCTCTTGTTCGTAGATGATGATTTTTAACTTATTCCACCACTTTTTGTATTATATTTTATCTTGTCATTGTACATGTACCTTCCTACCAGGTTATCGTCTGTGTTCCCCTCCTGTTATATTGTGATAAGCCTCATAAACTATAAATCTTTACCAAACAACAAAATTTTGGACTTATCCTAATACCAAGTATACTTACAGAGGACAAATTAGATTTGGCTACAATGGTAGAATGTCTTAGAAAGGGAAGAAAATTCAGGCTAAAAGAGAAGGTTCTGGTTACCAGCATGTTCTCCTTTTCCCACAATTTTTAAGACATGTTCTTCCTTAGGGTCATTCATTCTTGGAATTATAAGAACTTTGTTTCACTCTGGTTTACGTTCAAGAAGTACTCATATGGACATACAGGTACTCAAAACTGTGTTCAAAGTTTTGTTAGCCAGAGGAAAAGTCTAAGGCCATGTAATTGGTCTGTCTTAGATCTACCTGTAATATTCCAACCTATTACTGTACAAATACGATTTTTGTGCCCCTGCATTTTGTAGCTGTGGAAAACTATGTGAAAAAAACAAGCAGTTGCTTTTTTTCACACTGTTTTCCATACTGTTCAAAAGATCTTTTTTTTTTCTTTAAATATTTATGGTTTTGTGTAATCCTTGATAGTATAGTGTTAAAGTTGTGAGAGTTGGGAATGTTTGGTAAAGGGTATAATTTTTGTCAACATGATACATGCAGAGTTATTGCTTGAAATGTGTTCTGTGTTGAAGCATATTTTCTACCTTTTTTATTTAATTTCATCAATCATTAGTTAAACATATTTTAAAGTGTGTCCATACATGCTAACTGGGCAGTGAAGCTTAAGAATTTGCTCAAATCAGAAGCCTAAGTGTATCAATTAATTATTCTCTATTTGACAAAAAAATGTTTAGTTTATTTTGCCATGGAAAGGGTTATAAAAAGATTAATCTGAATGATTTGTGTGAAAAATTTTGTTACAAGAACTCTGATGGAAGAAGGGGATTGTTAAGTATTTTTATGTGATAAATGTTCGAAACAATCACCAACGATTTCAAATTATCTTTTCATGCTTTGGTTGGATATATTTTAAACCTTAGAGTGCCAGATTAACCCAAATGAAATTTACAATCCAGGAAAAAGAGCCTAGTAAGAGCAGTTTCAAGGTTGCTATTGTTCAGAAAGTCTTGGCAAAGCAGACAGTGTAAATCAAAGATCAGACTGCACATTTTGCACAATCTGATCTTGATCTACACTGTTGGCAAAGGCAACTATAGTTTTGAAAGGCGCTTTAAGGTTTAAAGTTCCTTTAACTCTTTACCAGACAACAAAGAAAGAGACTGGAAGTATTTGCAGATGACAAACTAGATTTAAACTTGAAAGATCAGATTTTGCTTTCAAGAAGTAGAAAATACTGTGGGATAATGGAGAAAATGCTGGTTGCAAGCATTTTCCAATTTTCTCACAGCAGTTTTAAAAAGCCTTTTTTCTCCAGAATTTATGAACTACCAGATTGTCTGGTAAACAGGTAACCCACATACTATCATTTCAATTATTGTCACTATGCTGTTCATATATAGCCTTCCCGACTTTTTAATTTTTCTGTTGCATCTGAGCTCGGATATACAATGTATCTTCAAAGCTGTCTCTTACCTTGAGGTTCAGAAAATTCTTGAGAATTCAACCAAGAATATTATTAGGAAGGGTTGTTGAATACAGGCTTTCTTGTTAGGAATACAGGCCTTGTTAAATGCAGGCCTAGATTTCATTGCCAGAAATTTTAACTCTGTACAAAATAACGATTTTTTTTGACTTGTCAAAGTCCAAAGCATTTGCAGACAAGAAATTAAATATGGTTTAACATGACAGATCCCTCCTTGAAAGGATAGAAAACATTGTGAGAAATGGAGAAAATGCTGTTTACCAGAATTTTTTCCTTGTCCCATGTTTTCAAAAGCTTTCTGCTATGAGGTCATAAAATTTCAGAATTTTATAGTTAAAAACTGCATTAATTTTGTTGATCAAATGTAAGAAACACACATTGCTTGGCATTATTGTGGTCATTTCATGCTTCACATCTACATTGTGTTTCACTGTCACAGTATCACCATAGCCAGCCAGAAATACACTCTCATGTAAAGCTGTCAGCTTTTATCATAAGAGTCCTGGTGAGGAAACAATTTTTTATCATGTACATCAACTTACCGTAACCCTTTCCCAAACGACAAATTTTGGACTGGTCCAAACTGAAAGAGTTTGCAGACGACAATTTTAAATTTGAGGAAAATGGCAGAAAGTTATCAAAAAGGGTAGAAAACACTGTGGGAAAAGGAGAAATTGCTCATAACGAGCAATTTCTCCTTTTCCCACAGTGTTTTCAAAAGACTTGTACTGCAGACACGTGAAAACCAGGGCTTGTTTGGGAAAGGGTTAAACAAACTAAAGACTGTAGGTGAGACTGTGAATGAGTTAAACAAGTTGTAATCATTTGGCTTCAAAACTTAGAAGTATTATCTGTATTTAAGGGAAAATCAATCATGAACGATCTGTCTTGCAGAGAAGAATCAGTCATAATGAACCATGTGTATTAACTCTTTACCAGACTGCAAAATTTCAGGCTAGTTCTAATTGAAAGCATTTGCTGACAACAAAATAAATGTGACTGAAAATTTGAAATTTGTTTTGAATAGGGTAGAAAACATTGTGGGAAAAGGAGAAAATGCTGGTTACCAGCATTTTCTCCTTTTCCAACAATGTTTTCAAAAGGCTTCTTTTTCAGGGTTGTTAAAAGTCGGAATTGTGTGGTAAAGGGTTAAAGGAAAAACCAGTCATCACAAGCCATCTGTGTTGAATGAAAAATCAATCATGAACAGAAATTTAGTACTATCTGTATAATCAAGCTTGAAGGAAAAATCAGACATCAATCACAGAAATGAAAAGTTCAAGAAGAGCTCAACTTGGGCACACTGTCCATTTTTCACAGTGTTTTCAAACACTTTTTGAAAGACACTTTGCACCTATAACAACCTTAGGCAACTAAACAAATGAGTCATGCTCTGTGAAAAGGAGATTTAATGCATCCACAAAAAGCATTGACCTGGTTGAACTTTTTGCCAGTGATCAATTTTTGGCATGTCCAAGGACCATTCTATCTGTTATGGTTCAGTCAGGGTCCATATTTACCAACCATTCTTAAGAGCATTCTTGGTCTTGTTCTCCAAAATTTTCCAAATTTGAAAGTAACACACCTTCTGATTGGCTAAACCATTTGGTTTAGCTAATCAGAAGTTGTGTTACTTTCAAACTTGGAAAATCTTGGAGAATAAGTCTAAGAACGTTCTGAAGAATGGTTGGTAAATACGGACCCAGTTGTTAGACAAAATAGATTTTATGGATCCATAATTGTGCGATGACTTGCTTGGCATGATGTATCACAGAGATGCAGGATTGAAACCTCCCTTATCCAGAGCACAGCTCAAAAGAAATCTGTTCATTTGATTTTAAAGTGAACTATTCCGCTACACTGCTGTATAAAGGTAAAGAAAAAAGCACAAAGTAATTGTCAAATGACTGAAAACTTTGAGTCTTTATTCAAAATAGTATTTGGTTTGTATTTAAACCTTATAGAAAGGAATCACAAATGCATACCTGTCATGTCTAACACATTGTGCATGTCTCTCTCACCTTTTTACAGCCAAGTCCCCATGGCTCAGGCGGAAGCACACAGGACTTTAGAACAGGAGGTTGCTTATTTGATCCCCAGCTTGGCCAATTTCTTTCCGAGTTTTGATGATAGTCATCACCACAGGATTTATTCCTCTCTCACCGCTGACCATTGTTTCGACGATGGTTATGCGGGAAAGCAGCCAGTGGCTTGGAAAGAATATTGTGCGGAGTACTGGTAAAAGAAACTCCAGGAAAGCATGGATAGGTGCACTGGCCGCCGTGATATAACTGAAATAATGTTGAAACGACGTTAAAAACCATACAATCAATCAATCACTTTTTTACATAAATAATCTCCAAAGGCTATGTTCACCGTAACAAATGAGCCATGCTCTGTGAAAAGTGGGTTTAATGCATCTCAGTGATACATTATTATGCATTCGGGCATAT
Source organism: Tridacna gigas (assembly GCA_945859785.2). Classification (NCBI taxonomy): domain Eukaryota; kingdom Metazoa; phylum Mollusca; class Bivalvia; order Cardiida; family Cardiidae; genus Tridacna; species Tridacna gigas. The sequence goes on from OX244030.2 coordinate 3,423,067, forward strand.
GCGTAAAAGTGTGTCATCCCAGATCAGCCTGTGCCATCTGTGACTAATCCAAGACGACACTTCCCGTTTTCATGTGATTTTCTGTTTCACAAAAGTTTACCGTATGAAAAATCTTATGTAGTTGTAAAGAGCCGTCTCGGATTAGCCTGAATGGACTGCGCAGGCTAATCCGAGATGACACTTTATGCAAATGTCCGAAGGTCTCATTTCGCATGTTGCGGGCCATATAACGATGGATCCGTATAAACTATTTTGTCTGTTGACCACTGAATCATGAGGTAGACTGGTCCTTTGACATGCAACAATTGTCCAGTAGCAAAATGGTTTTGAATCAGGTCAGCCTGCATGGACTGCGTACCCTAGGCTGAGCTGGGTCAATACGTTTTGCAGATTCATTTAACCCCCGTTTCACAGACATGGCTTATATACATTTCTTGCAGAAAGTTTGATAAGGTATATCATAATATGACAAACCATCCATGATTTCATTCTGTTATCATGCAGGGCAGATGTAAAGAAAGATTGGTAAACATATTTTATTTTAGGATGTTGTTTTATAATTCTTTGCTGCTGAACTCGATAGGTCAGTGGATAACATACAGAGCTTAAAACCAGAGGGCACTGGTTTGAATCCCCAGCTTGGCCAATGTCTTTCCGAGAATTGATGATAGCCATTGCAACAGGTTTCATTCCTCCCTCATGCTTACTGTGTTACTTTGAAGTTTAGAAAATTCTTGAGAATAAAACTGACAGTATTCTAAAGAATGGTGGTTGAATACAAACCCAGCAGGCCCATCATAATTATGAGTTTCACTTGATGTGTTCTTTGGAAAAACTTCCAATATGGACAAGTTTAAAGTTTTGCTATCTGTGGTGAATAGTTTAACCTTGAACTGTCAAATATATTTGAGCCATACTCTGTGAAAAGGGGCTTTAATGTACCTGCAAAAAAAGTCTAGTACCAGGTCAGCCTGCACAGACTGTGCAGTCTGCACAGGCTGACCTGGGTTAACCCTTTACCGCACAATGCCGCCTTTTGACGCCCCTGGGAAAGAAGCCTTTTGAAAACATTGTGGGAAAAGGAGAAAATGCTGTTAACAAGCATTTTCTCCTTTTCCCACAATGTTTTCTACCCTATCAAAAAAAGCTGCACCATTTGAGCCACATTGAAATTGTCGTCTGCAAATGCTTTCAATTTGGACAAGGCTAAAATTTTGTCGTCTGGTAAAGGGTTAAAACATTTTAAATTTGTTAAATTTTCTGCATGTTTTAGTACCATTCTTCCTCTAGATTCAATCTGTTGTTAGACAAAATGGATTTTATTGATCCATATATTTGCTATTTTGTTTGTGATAGTTATTTGTATTTTGTATTATAAAAGAGCAGAATATTACAAAGTTATCCCTTTATCAAATGATAGAAATTTAAGCTCTTCCTTACTCAAAGCATTTGCAGGTGACTAATGAAAACATTGGTCACACAATGGAATGTGTCTTTGAAAAGGATAGAAAACATTGTGGGAAAAGAAGAAAATGCTGGTTATCAGCATTTTCTTCTTTTACCACAAGGTTTTTAAAGGGCCTCTTTCTCAGGGTTGTTAGAATTCAGGATAGTGTGGTAAAGGATTAAGCATTTTTTTTTTGTATCAGTGCTCTTGTAGCTTATATGTAGTTCTGATATATACTGATATGCTGAAAGTTAACCCTTACAAAACAATCTCATGTTGTAACAACTCTTCGGAAAATACCTTTCAAAAACATTGTGGGAGAAAGAGAAAATGCTGGTTACCAGCATTTTCTCCTTTTCCCACAATGTTGTCTACCCTATCAAAGACGAATTCTATCATTTGTTATTATTTGAGCCACATTTAAAATGTCGTCTGCAAGTGCTTTCATTTTAAGTATACGTCTACATTTTTGCTGTATGGTACAGATTTATGTAATTCAGGCTGATAATTGTTGTACCGGAATTTCTTTCTTAAATTTACAGGCATCAGCTATAGTATGGAATTATAAAGATCGTGCATTGCTCTATAAACTTGAGCTACACAAGGTCAACATTCAAGCGTTGGTGTTTTCTCCCAATGACCTGTACCTAGCCACTCTTGGAGGTTTTGATGATGGCAGGTAAGTGAACCATTAAATTTACCACACAATCCCCCAGTTTTCCTACAGGATTATGTATTTATGAGTTGAAGAAAACAGTAGGAATCCACTGCCTTTGGTGAATTAAATTAAGTTCTGAAATGATGTTGAAAATGTTGTTAAATACCAGACAAATCAAATAAGCCTGATTATGACAGTCTTTGAGAAGATGATTTACTTGGATGCATATTAGTTATCATCCTGATGTTCAAAATAATGGTGTAGTTGTATATAATCATTGCAGCAAAATGAGGATTTGTATTATTGCTAAATTTTCAATTGTCTGTAAATTGCCTACTCAACCCTTTACCACATTTCAAAATTTTGGACTCGTTCATATTGAAGGAATTTACAGACGACAAGTCATGCGTTTTTCATAATATGATGGTATATATGACTCATAATTTGTCCTTCAGTAGGTAAAAAACATTGTGGGAAAAGGAGAAAATGTTGGTTACCAGCATTTTCTTCTTTTCCCACAATGTTTTCACAAGGCTTCTTCATCAGAGTCGTTAAAATTCAGGATTATTTGGTAAAAGGTTACAGTGTATCAAAAGAGTCAATGAATTTATATAAGTCGGCTTATACAATAGGTAGAAAACATTGTGGGAAAAGAAGAAAATGCTGGTTACCAGCATTTTCTTCTTTTCCCACAATGTTTTCACAAGGCCTCTCCATCGGAGTCGTTAAAATTTAGGATTGTTTTGTAATGGGTTACAGTGCATCAAAAGAGTCAATGAATTTATACAAGTCGACTTCTCACTTAAAACATTTTCTTCACTGTTTAGCTACAAATTAAGTTCAATGTCTTCAAGAGCATTAACTCTATAAACTTTTTACTACATTCAGCTTTTGACAAAGTTTTAATGTGTGTGATTTTTCCTTTTATTACCATATAATTATATGTGAATTTCATTCTTAATCATGATGTTTTGCAGTGTTGTAATATGGAACATGTCAAACGGGGAAGCAATTTGTGGCGCTCCTGCTCAAGTTAGCAGCGCAGGAAATACGCTGTGCATTTCCTTCTCAAAAACATGTGATGACATATTTGTCACTGGTGGAGAGTGAGTATATTTCATTCATTAAAATTTATCTTTATTTTAAGATCAACATAAAAGATGATAACAATCTATCCTTAAAGAATTTTTAATGACAACAGCTTAAGAACATGGGAAAGGGCCCAGCCCCAAATACTAGTACATGTTTTTTATAGACAAAATGGGGTTTATTGATCCATAATTATGTAATGGCTTGTGGGGTATAATGCATGATGGAGGTATTTTTGTACAATATTCTAACTGAAGGAAGTTTTAGCCAAAATTAGGGGATGCTTTCTACCCAAGAAAGGGACATTCTGACTGTGAGATGTTATGTCTGTAAGACCTTTTGACTGTAAACTTTACTGGTAAATTATAATTGTCACTTTTCAGTGCTACCCTTCGTGTCTGGGAGCTCGATGTGAATAACAGAAAGATTCGGCCCACTAATGTTGATATGGGACAAGTCAGAAGAACAGTGCAGTGCATATCTGTAAGTAGACTATAACATTTCATCACCTTTTACATTCAGATATGAGCCATCCTCTGTGAAAGTTCGAACTCCAGTGGGGCTCCAAGCTCTTCGTGAGATTCATTTTTTAGAGGAAAGGTTCATTCTGTGTCTCTGTCATTTCTGGAGACTACATAACTCTGGCTATCAAAAAGGAGAACCAATACCAGAAGGGCAGGTAATCCTCAAAATGTTTTTCACACAGTTATACCCCTTTTTGGACTTAGGATTTTCACCAAAAGAGTACCTGTAGCCATGTGATAGGGTTTTCATCAAAACAAAACCTGTAGCCACATGTTGGAACCCAGATAGGGCGCTCTTGATTAGGATTGGTGATTGTCAGTTTGGGACAGGATTCATTCTCTCATAGCGATGAACATTGTTTTGTCTCTTTGCCAGACAACAAGAATGTAGACTTGTAAAATTTTAAAGCATTGCAGGAGTCAATTTAAGTGTAGCTCACATGATGAATTTTGTCTTTGATAGGTTAGAAAACATTGTGGGAAAAGGAGAAAAATGCTGGTTTACCAGCATTTTTCTCCTTTTCCCACAATGTTTTCAAAAGTCTTTAGGGTCGTTAAAACTTGGGATTGTGTGGTAAAGGGCTAATCTTGTACTATATCCTGTAGATGGATGACGAAGATGCAAGTAAGCCATTTTTCTACTGCGGTACAACCACAGGTGACATTCTGGCTATTAACATGGCTAGTAAGAAGTTTCAGTTCAAAACCCCAGAAAAACTCAACCTCCAAATGGGAGTCACAGCTCTTGTCCGTTTGAAAAATAACAACTTCCTGGTTGGGTCTGGCTGCGGCACGCTAGCAGAACTGTTGTTTCCGCTGGGAAGAGAAGGGGACAAGTCAACAAAGATTAAGATTGTGAGGTTTGTGTTATTGTTTGAATATATACACATGTATGTTTGTATGTTCATAATTATTTCTAACCTGTTCATATTCTGCAAAAGATGCAGCATAGAAAAGGAAAAAAAAATCTATGTTTCACCTATCTTTTCCTGCTTCCTTGTTTAGACAACCCTGAGGAACAAGGCTTTTAAAAAGATTGCGTGACAAGGAGAAAATTCTGGTTACCAGCTTTTTACCTTTTCACCTTTTCTAACAATGTTTTCTTCCCTTTAACAGACAAATCTGATCATTTCAGTTTCACTGAATTTGCAATCGACAAAATGTTAAATTTTCATTTTGAATAACTCTAAAATTTCTGCCTTGGGTAAAGAGCGTTAAAGTCAGTACAGTCAGCTAGCTCATTACCACACTTGCTATTTGTATAATTATTCACAGTCCTTAGTCATAAAAGTTTCAGTGTGAGCTTAGTTTAGATGAAAAGAATCAAAAGCATCAACTGCAGAGTTCTTCAGTAGAATGATCCTATATAGATCAAAAACTACTATTGGAAAGGCTCAACCAGACGCTGGAAACAAAGCCTGTATGCTAATCATGTACCAAATGACAAAACTTTAGACTGGTTGAAATTGAAACCTTTTCTTGACGACAGCAGTATCATTGTGGTTCATTTGATGGGATGATGGAATTTGTCGTAGAAAGAGGAGAAAACATTGTGGGAAAAGGAGAAAATGCTGATTACCAGCATTTTCTCCTTTTCCCACAATGTTTTCAAAAGCCGTCTTCCTGAGGGTCGTTAAACTCAGGATTGTTTAACTCTTTACCACACAATCTCGACTTTTAACGACCCTGAAAACGAAGCCTTTTGAAAACAATGTGGGAAAAGGAGAAAATGCTGGTAACCAGCATTTTCTCCTTTTCCCACAATGTTTTCTATACTTCCCAAGACAAATTTCAATTTTTCAGTCACATTTGTGTTGTTATCTGCCAATGCTTTCAATTTGGACTGGCCTAAAATTTTGTTGTATGGTAAAGAGTTAATAAAAGGTTGAAGGAATATTTGGTTTATAAGTGTAAATAACAGTGAATTTTCAGGAGTAATTTGACTTCCCCTGGCTGCCCATCACCCCCATGTTACATAGGATTTTCAAAAATGAACCATGACTTACCATAGATATTTATATTATATAATTGCAGAGAATGGAAGAATGGATCTGCAGGCAGAGATCAGAAAGATGGATCTAATGACAAAAACAGAAAAGGTGGATCAGAACGATTCAAAGCTGAAGCAGCCATAACATCTATTAGCTTGAGAGGGAGTGGTCATCAGGTACAAGCTCGAATATGGATGAGCCATGCTGTGTGAAAAGGGGGCTTAATGCATCTGCAAAAAGTACCTATCCAGGTCAGCCTGCACAGTCCGTGCAGGCTGACCAGAGCCAAATTTTTTGTTTTTCGTCAATTTTCTGCATGTCAAAAGACCAGTCTAGCTACCACAAGATTCACTTGGTTGTTAGAGAGAATGGATTTTATGGATCCACAATCATATGATGACTTGCTTGGTATCATGGATCACGGAGATGCATTAAGCCCCCATTTGCAAGAGCATGGCTGAGATAGTTAAGTAGCAGATTACGTAAAACTTACTTGACCTCTATCAGCTAGGCAACCAAAAAACCTGCTGGTCTTGCAAAATTTGCTGATCATTCCTGGCAAGGATCAAAATTTTGAAACTAAATTCTCTCATTATGCCATGAAAAGACAATTCCTGACAGTCAGCCTTTGGATGATTTTCTCAGTGTTAGCCAATGAAAACCTTCGCATGCAAATTAGATATTCATACTCTTTTATTATTAACTCCATACTGCAAATAGTTTGTGTTTTGATCTGAAAATGACCTGGCAGGTAATTAAAAAAAAATTCAGAACATGTTCAGATTGGAAGCATTTGCAGGTGAAAAATCAAGTGTGGACGGAATGATGGAATTTGTGTGTAAAAAGATAAAAATAGAAAACAGTGTGGGAAAAGGCAAAAATGCTGGTTACCAGCATTTTTCCTTTTACCCCACAATATTTTCAACAGCCTTATATCAATTCTTGATCCAGATTCGCTAGAACAGTGTGGTAGACATTCAAGATAATTTTTTTTATAAATTGCGACATTGTTGTTTCTGTCTCTGTTTTATTGATTCATTTACTTGCATCTGAAACTCAGTTTATTAGCTAGTATATAGACTGATACATTCATTTCTTTTCTTTTCCAGTTTTTTGTTGGCACCGACAACGGAGGAATGTATAAATTCAACTATGAAATGAGTGGCAAAGGCTCTACCCCAAGCTTTGACAACTGCCAGCTAATCAAGACAAGTCATTCAGATGTTGTAAATGACGTTGTATTTCCTCCGTAAGTCATGCTTCTCTTCTTGTTTAACCCTTTACCACACAGTCCCGACTTTTAACGACCCTGATGTTGAAGCCTTTTGAAAACATTGTGGGAAAAGGAGAAAATGCTGGTAACCAGCATTTTCTCCTTTTCCCACAATGTTTTCTACCCTATCAAAGACAAATCGTATCATTTGAGTCATATTGAAATTGTGGTCTGCTAATGCTTTCAATTTGGACGGGTCAAAAATTTTGTTGTGTGGTAAAGAGTTAACTCTTTACCAATTAACAAAATTTTGGACCTCTTGTAAAGTAAAAGATTGTCAATAATGTTATCATATGACCTTCAAGTGTGACCATGACATTGGACCTACCTAACTCGCTGTGTTTTGTCAGTGTAGGAGTTATTATTACTATAAACTATTGCCGGATTTGCAAAACACAATACCTCTTACATGTTTCTATCAAAAAAGGCCTTTTTTGGCAGGGGATATCATTTCAACAAAATAACTCATTTTACCTGTTTCTGTCACATTAACCCTTACAGTACTGAATAAATGATTTGGACATTTTTTAGTAGGAAAAACAGTCTAGATATTGCTATTGTAAAGTCGTTTCCATTAAAAAGTATATTGTAGTAGCTGATTAGTGGATTTAAGATCAGACTGCATGTTCTGTGCAGTCTGATCTGGATCATTACTGTCTGCAAAAACAGCTCCAGGGCTTAGGGTCAAGGTCAGTAACTGCCAGTGGAGGTATTCAGGCCCCTGTAGGCCTTGTTTTAACCCTTTCCCAAACAAGCCCTGGTTTTCACGTGTCTGCAGTACATGTCTTTTGAAAACACTGTGGGAAAAGGAGAAATTGGTCGTAACGAGCAATTTCTCCTTTTCCCACAGTGTTTTCTGCCCTTTTTGACAACTTTCTGCCATTTTCATCAAATTTAAAATTGTCGTCTGCAAACTCTTTGAATTTGGACCAGTCCAAAATTTGTCGTTTGGGAAAGGGCTAATTACATTTGTCATTCTATAACTTTTACAGAGGATCCTCTGACATCATCTTGACCTGCCAAAAAGAACAAATACGTGCCTGGAGTACCAACCCAGTCAGAGAGCTGAAAAGGTTTATTGTGGCTAACAAGACATGTAATACTGTAGCTCTGGCTAGTCTCGGACAAGCCATTGTATCAGGTACTTCACTCCTTACTGATTTATTTTTTTCTGGGCCCTTATCAATCAACATTCCCGGAAAACGTGTTTTTGTCAAAATTCCAATACTATCCATTTGATTGGATGAATCAGTCTCAGAATTACAGAATTAAGCGTAGCTTAACTTAGCTTTATCACTTAACATACCCTTCTTTCAATGTAACACAACCATTTTGAATTTTCTAAACACATTTGAAATAAGGTTTTATGATGTCATACATGAGTGTTATGTGATATCATTTGTTAACCCTTTACCACACAATCCGGACCCTTAGAAAGAAGCCTTTCGAAAACATTGTGGGAAAAGGGGGAAAGTGCTGGTAACCAGCATTTTCTTCTTTTCCCACAATGTTTTCTACCCTTCCAAAAAAATTTTTTATTTTTTTGAGCCATGTTTATTTTGCCGTCTGCAAATGCTTTCAATTTGGACTAGTGTAAATTTTTTTCATTTGGTAAAGGGTTAAAGCACTGTATTCTGGCAATTAACACACTGTATTCTGGCAATTAAAGCACTGTATTCTGGCAATTAAAGCACTGTATTCTTGCCAGTTATTTGAAAATACATCTGACACAAATTTCCTGATCCATTCAACTTGATATTGATGATTGTTGTAAAGCTCAGCGTCCGTATTCACCAACCATTCTTAAGAACATTCTCAGACTTATTCTTCAAGATTTTCCAAGTTTGAAAGTAACACAACTTCTGATTGGCTAAACCATATGATTTAGCCAATCAGAAGGCGTGTTACTTTTGAATTTGGAAAATTTTGAAGAACAAGAGCAAGAATATTCTTAAGAATGGTTGGTGAATACGGACCAGGTTTGTGTTATTTTAAGAATTAAGATCAAGTACTTATACGTCAATTTCTTTGGACCTATTTTAAGCATGGAAGGTACACATATGTCAAAGCAGTGAGTTGGTCTCCTTCATGAATATGTTGGTTTCTCATAGAGATCTAATGATTTTTCAAGTGATTGGTGCAAAACAGTTATGTGATATAAAGGATCTGACATAAGTTGGTGCTTGGATAAAATTTTTTAAAATTTGTCAAGAAAAAAAAAAATGTTATTAAGCTCGCCCAAGGCTCACTTTATAACAAATCTCATAGACTTGTTTAATAAAATTTCATCTCAAATGCCAATTTATCTCAGAACCTATAATAATAGCCAGGGGAACTAAACAGGACCATCATTACCCTAATTTTTTGTTCTATTTATAGCTTGGGATGATGGAGTGATCCGAGTGTGCAGTATGACCAAACCAAATTCTGATATTGTGTTGAAACATTCCATTGAAAATGCCCACAACAAAGGTGTCACTGCCCTCGCTTGCACTAACCATAAACCAACCAGCATGGGATGGAACTTTTACATAATCAGTGGAGGTGGAGAAGGCCAAGTACGAATCTGGAACTTCTGTTATAATGGACGGGACACTCCGACATACACCTTGGTAGAAAACCTAAAGGAACACAAGGGGAAAGTGTCGTCAATCAAAATAAACCATAAAAATAACGAGTGTGTGTCATCCAGCATGGACGGGACCTGTATCATTTGGAACCTTGAGTAAGTCATTCTACAATGGAGCCATGCTATATTAAAAGAGGGTTTAATGCATCTACAAAAAATATAGGTCAGTCTGCGCAGGCTGACCTGGGTTGAAACTTTATTTGTTTTTGGTAAATTTGTTGCAAGTCTAAAAATTATCTTGTACAGGGTTTAATTCTTGACCAGAAAATAAAATTATAGACTTGTCCAATTTGAAAGAATTTGCAGATAACAAATTAAATGTGGCGCAAATGGTGCAGTTTTTCTTGACAGGGTAGAAGACAATGCGGGATCTACAAGATAAATTTTAGACTTGTACATACTCAAAGCATCTGCAAACTGTGCCTACAATAATGAGATTAGCAATAAAAAAAGGTTGAAAAAAAGTTTGGAAAAAGGAGAAAATGTTGTTAACCAGCATTTTCTCCCTAAGATGATGGGATAAATAAGAGTTAAAAACATTTTGGGAAAAGGATAAAAATGCTATTAGCCAGCATTTTCTCTTTTTTCCACAGTTTTTTTTTTTTTTTAAGTCTTTACCAAACAACAAAATTTTAGATGCGTCCAATTTGAAAGCATTTGCAGACAACAAAATAAATGTGTCTCAGAAGTTCAAATTTGTTTTGTGAGGGGTAGAAAACATTTTCTCCTTTTCCCACAATGCTTTTAAAAGGCTTCTTTCTCAGGGTTGTTGAAAGTCGGGATTATGTGGTAAAGGGTTAAGCTTACTTCCTCCGGGTCATTGAAACACAGCATTGTTTGGTAAGGGATTACAACTACCAAGCCCTGTAGTATTCCAGGGTCTGTATTCACCAGCCATTCTTAAGAGCATTCTTACCCTAATTCTCAAGAATTTCCTTAATTTGATAGTACCAAATGGTTTCGCCATTCAGAATTTGTGATACTTTCAAAATCTAGAATTAGACTTGAAATGAAATTAAAGGTGGTTGGTGAAAATGGATGCTGGTGTCCTGAGTTGGTATCCCAGCATGGCAATTAAGAATGGTTGGTGAAGACGCATGCCAGTGTCATGAGTTGAAATCCCAGCATGGCCAAGATACATGTACTTTGAAGGATTGATTACTGTCCTTGTAACAGGACCCATTCCTCTCTCAACACTGAACATTGTGTAGGCAATGTTTATGTTGGTGCAAGTGGCTTGGGAAGACTGTTGTGCAGAGAAAAATTCTAGTTGTGTGTGTAAAGATGCGTATCTGATCAGATCCAAGTTCGAATCCGATGCGAACCTCATTACACATGCAACAAAACCTGATCTGACGACATAGAAATGCAGACTGTTGTAATATTCCTTTTATTATATACCTTCTGTAGTTCCCTATAAAGCTGTAAAAAAAAAACATCACAAGATTAAATTAACCCTTAGAGCTCCGAATAAACCTGTCAGACATTTTCACCCTAGAAATACGACCCAAGTAACTAATTTCATGGTTGTTTTTGTCTACAGTGATTCAGATAAGCAGACAGTGTAGATCAAAGATCAGGCTGCATGTTTTGTGCAGCCTGATCTTGATCTACACCGGCTGCAAACACAACTATAGTTGTGAAAGGCGTTTTAAGGCTTAAATAAAATAAAATTAAATAATAAGTCAGAGTCAGGCATTTCTGGGATTTGAAGGAAAGCGCTGAATTTTTTAGATGTCTGTGATCACAATAATGTTCAACAAAAATTATGTGCGGAAAATCCTACTTTGAGTACACATGTGATACATAAATAGAGGATATTTGTTTTTTTTCGGTGAAAGATCAAAATTTATTTCATTGAGTGAACATCATCGGTAATATTTTCATAAGTGGCGCAGCCACGAGTGAAAATATTACCGATGATGTTCACGAGATGAAATAAATTTCGATCTTTCACCGAAAAAAACAAATATTCTATTTATTTCATGCTTCTAACGCCTTTTTTGGTCGAGACTTCCATAAAAATCAGTACAAACTCCCCGTGGTCGGTATTCTCACTGGTCGTACCCGTGTAATATCGAAAAATATTTTCACCGCTATTTCTCGATATCCTACCGGAAAGCATGAAATAAAATGTATTCTTGTCTGTTGAATAAGTGTTTTAGATAGCATCCATATTTTAGTCAGATTGTTTACAGGTGTATAACAATTTTTTTTTAACAGGACAAAAGTGAGAAAACAAATGATTTTGGCTAACACATTGTTCAAGTGTGTTATGTACGATCTGGATGAGGTTCAAATCATCACATGCGGAACAGACAGAAAGATAGGATACTGGGAATGCTGCGATGGGTCGCAAATCAGGGAAGTAGAGGGTGCCGCCTCAGGCTCAGTTAATTCCATGGACATTTCACCAGATGGCCAATACTTTGTCACTGGAGGTGATGACAAGCTTTTGAAGGTAAGAAATGGGGTGGTATTGATCCCTAAGCAAACAGTCCTTAATTTAACTCTTTACCAAATGATACAATTTTGGACTGGCCCAAATTGAAAGCATTTGCTGACAACAAATTAAATGTTGCTTAACTCTTTACCACACAATCCCAAGTTTTAATGACCCTAAGAAAGAAAGCTTTTGAAAACATTGTGGGAAAAGGAGAAAATGCTGGTAACCAGCATTTTCTCCATTTTCCACAATGTTTTCTCCTCAGTAAAGGGTTTTATCAATTCAGCCACCTTTGATTTGGTGTCTACAAATGCCTTGAATTTGGACAAATCTAAAATTTTGTCGTGTGGTAAAGAGTTAAATGGCAATTTCTGTATTTGATAGGGTAGAAAACATTGTGGGAAAAGGAGAAAATGCTGGTAACCAGCATTTTCTCCTTTTCTCACAATGTTTTCAAAAGCCTTCTCTTTTCAGGATCATTAAAAGTCAGGATTGTTTGGTAAAGGGTGAAAGACCTAAAACAGACTTTCGAAAACATTGAAGGAAAAGGAGAAAAAGCTGATATTTTCTCCATGTTTACTCTTCCAAAGAAAAATTACCCTATGTGAATCCCCTGTCAATTCTGTCTGCAAAAGCTTTCAGTTTAGACAAGTCTAAAATTCTGTCGTTTTGCTAAAGAATTAACTAACAATTTCAAATGTTCTCCTTCGATGCAGTGATTTGAAAACCTTTTTCCTGAGAGTCGCAACACAGAAACACTTGGAAAAAGGTAAACTATTTATCAAATAACAAAATTTAAAACTGGTCTAAACTGGAAGCATTTGCAGACAACAAATTATAGGTGGTAAAAATGCAAAATTGAAACACAGGGGTTTAATGCGTCTCCATGATACATTAAACCAAGCCAGTTATTACATAAAAAAGGATACGTTAAAAAACCCTTTAGTCTTAAAGACAGCTGGATCATGAGGAAGAATGGTTCTTGGACATGCAGAAAATTTACAAATAGGAAATAATTTCAACCCATATCAGCCTTTGCTGACTGTCCAGGCTGACATGGGTTGATACTTTTTTGCAAATGCATTAAACACCCTTTTCACAGAGCATGACTCCTTTGTTTTTCTTTTTTCTAGATATGGACATACCAGCAGGGTGAAATTTTAGCAGAAGGGAAGGGTCACAGTGCTGCAATCACCAAAGTAAAGATTTGCCCGAAACAGAAATTAATAGCTAGTGTTAGTGAAGATGGAGCTATTATCTTCTGGAAATTCCCATTTTAATGCTAATGACCTTTTACTTCTGTGGATTACATCATTTGTTGTGCAAGAAGCTTTCTGGAAACGTATTCCAAGACAGAAATCCCTTGTCACAACAAATACAATAGGACTGTTTTCTCAATTGTTTTAAATTCCATTTGTCCAACTGTTAGTAATTTTTTCATGTCATGTCATTTCTTTCCATATACCATTCTAAATTAAGTCATTTTAAGTTGGGACTACCAAAATAGGATGGTACTTAGATGGGTTTTCTAAAGTATATGTCAAGAGCAAATATTCACCAACCAAACAGCCATCGATATAGACCATTCCCTTTGATAAGCCTGACTCTTTTGTCTGTTAACCCTTTACCAAACAATCCCGACTTTTTACAACCCTAAGGAAATGGACTTTTGAAAACATTGGAGGGATAGGAGAAAATACTGATAACCTGTATTTTCTCTTTTACCCACAATGTTTTCTACCCTATCATAGACAGAAATCATCATGTGAGCTACATTTACTTTGTCATCTGCAAATGCTTTTAGTTTGGTGGAGTCTGAAAAATTTAAAATTTTGACATATGGACAATGGTAAAGAGTTAACCCTTTACCACACAATCCCAGTTTTTAACTACCCCGTCAAAAAAGGCTTTTGAAAACATTGTGGGAAAAGGAGAAAATGCTGGTAACCAGCATTTTCTCCGTTTCCCACAATGTGTTCAACCCTTTTCAAAACAAATTTCAAATTTTCAGTCACTTTTATTTTGTCGTCTGCAAATGGTTTGAATTTGGACCAGTCTAAAATTTTGTCATGTGGTAAAGAGTTAAAGGGCTTATGTTCTATTCTCCATCCTAAATACTTGAATATAACTAAATCCCATGCTATTTGATTAGCTGAAATAGTACCCTCTGACAAAAGGGGGTTTAATGTATCTCAGTGATGCAATTATAATAAACAAGACATCACACAATAATGGATCCATAAAAATACATTTGTCTGACAACCAACCAAATCTGGAGGTAGAATGTCCTTGGGCATGCTGGAAATAGACTAGCAGCAAAAAGTTTCAACCCAGGTTAGCCTGTGCCGGCTGACCCATCTACATGTATACTTTTTGCAGATGCATTAAACCCCATTTTCACAGAGAATGGCTCATATCTAAATCCCATTCTAACTGTGTAGCTAAACAGTACGCCCAAGGTATATAGGGTCACTTATTGTAAAACTTAGATAGGAATCTTATGCATGGATGGTGATTTCTTAGACACACCTTTAGCTTTACTGGGTGATCCAAAGATTTTTTTTGTCAAAATATGAATTGCCAGTTTAAGAATATTTTTAGTTCATGTCTGATCTGTATAAATGATAGTAGAGATTCCCTAACTGTATTTAACATCAGTATGTTCTGGTAGTTATATTTTCATTTTTTTTTTTTTTTTTTTTAATTTTGTAGGAAAATTTTGAAAAGCTGCATATTCATTTAAAATCCCTTATATATTCCATACATTTCTATAAGCATATACATGTAACTACTTCAAGATAAGTTAGAATATTGGCACATGGACTAATAAAATAGATGAAAAGGATATTGCTATTCAAAGCCTTGGCCAAAATTTCCCATCAAAATCATACCATGACATTTGTATATCAAGAATGGTTGATTAACTCTTTACAAAAAGACAAATTTCAGGCTCCTCTTATTTGAGAGCATTTGCAGACCACAAGTTAAATGATAGGACTTGTCTGTAAAATGATAGAAAATATGGTGGGAAAAGGAGAAAATGCTGGTTACCAGCATTTTCTCCTTTTCCTGCAATGTTTCTAAAACCTTCTCTATCGGGGTTGTTAAAACTTGTTATTATATAGTAGGTTAATTTATGTGAATTTGGATGTATAAGATTCTAAATGATGTTACAAACAAAAAGAAATGAGCCATGCTCTGGCAAAAGGGGGCTTAATGCATCCCCGTCGTGCATTGTACTAAGCAAATCACATAATTAGGGATCCACAAAATCCACTTTGTCGAACAAACGACTGAATCATGAGGTAGACTAGTCCCTTTACATGCAGAAAATTTACCAAAAGCAAAAAGTTTCGGCCCAGGTCAGCCTGCATAGACTGCACAGGCTGACCTAGGTCAATACTTTTTGCAGATGTATTAAGCCCCCCTTTTCACAGAGTATGGCTCCAATGTTTTACCTCTTTTATTGTTGAATAAATGCTTTGTCTGAATGTTCTGCTTTCATTAATGTATTATAAATATGAAGCTATATATTTGTGAAATGTTTCAGTGAAGAAGAAACTCATATTTGAAATAAAATGAAATTCATAACATTTGGGTTTTTTTTTAATCATTATCAATATTCCTTACCTACTTGTAAGAGCGTTTTTTTTTTTTTTTCCCCACTGATTGTGTTTTAACGGTTAACCAAATAATTCTGTGCTTTAATGACTTGAGAAGAGAAGGCTTTTGAAACTATTGTTTCAGAAGGAGAAAATGTTGGTTAATATCATTTTCTTTTTTACAATTTTTTTCTACTCTTTTTAAAAGACAGAAACCATCATTTGCGATACATTTTATTTGTAGTCTCCAGTTGCTGTGAATTTGGAAGAGTCTAAAATTTTGTTGTATGGTAAAGAGTTCAATTAGGATACTTCTGAGTCTATCTCCACTACTCTTAGTTTGCCACACAATCCGGACTTTTAACCCTTAGAGCACTGAATTTTTGAAATAAACCTTTTCAGTGCAGAAAAAAATAAAAAATATTGTCATTTCAAGGTTGTTTTAGCCAGAAGGTGTATTGAAGTAGCTGACAGTGTAGATCAAAGATCAGACTGCACATTTTGTGCAGTCTGTTCTTGATCTACACTGTCAGCAAAAACAAGTTAAGTTGGTTCCAGTGCTTTAAGGGTTACCGACCCCAAGAAAGCTTTTGAAACATTGTGGGAAAAGAAAAAAAATGCTGGCAATCAGCATTTTCTCCTTTTCCAAAAACGTTTTCTAACCTTTCAGAGAAAAATCATGTGATCCACATATAATTTGTCTTCTGAAAATGCTTTCAATATGGGAAAGTCCACAATTTTTCCATGTGGTAAAGGCTTAAAACTGAAGGGCTAGGTTTCTGCTAGTTACATCAAAATGTCTCAGCCAGTCAGAATGTTAGTTAACCCTTTACCAGATGACAAAATTTTAGCCATGTCCAAATTGAAAGCATTTGCAGACTACAATTTCAATGTGGCTCAAATGGTGCAACTTTTCTTTGATAGGGTAGAAAACATTGCGGGAAAACAAGAAAATGCTGGTCACCAGCATTTTCTCCTTTTCCCACAATGTTTTCAAACGGCTTCTTTTCCAGGGGCGTCAAAAGGCGTCATTGTGCAGTAAACGGTTAACCTTTATCCTGCTATGAAATGAACTAAATGTGAAATCTGATCTTTGGTCTACACTGCCCCTTTTGCCGAGATATTCAAGACAAGTCAATCATGACCTTGCATTTATTTGGGTCTTATTT
This sequence comes from Tridacna gigas, assembly GCA_945859785.2. Classification (NCBI taxonomy): domain Eukaryota; kingdom Metazoa; phylum Mollusca; class Bivalvia; order Cardiida; family Cardiidae; genus Tridacna; species Tridacna gigas. The sequence continues at coordinate 3,439,895 of OX244030.2, forward strand.
CTAGATTTAATATGTCTGTTGCTCCAAGGGTTAATGTTTTATTGTGGAAAAAGAATGCTGCAGATTATTATTATTGAAAGTTGTATCATTTTCAAACTTGATTTCACTGCCAGAGGTTGGAACTTGATAAAATGCAAAAGTGAATTTTTTCAATCGGTGAAAAGGAACCTCTCGGACTCTTTGAAGTATTTATCTCTGTAGAGTAAATTGTTTCAATCTCAAGAAGATTTCATGTATAAATTATATTATTACACTTGTGTACAAATAAAGTGTTTTCTTATTACTGTAGATTACACTTAACTGATTGATCTCCCAACTTTTCCCAGTTCCCCGGGGTTGCTGGTTCAAATTCCCAGCTGTGCCAATTTCTTTCCAAGGATTAGTGATAGTCATCAGGGTTCATTTCCTGTCTCATTGCTGATCACTGTTTTGATGATGGTTATGAGGGAAAGCAGCCAGTGGCTTGGGGCGAATATTGTGTAAAGTGCTGTTAAAAGAAACTCCAGGAAAATATGTACATGAATAGGTGTACTGGCTGCCCCAATATTACTGAAATAATGTTTGAAAACAGCGTTAAACAGCATACAATTAAACTAACATGCTCATAGGTATATTCATTTTGTGGGACCAGCGTCTACAGTCTTCCTATAACTATTCAAAACCTTGTACAACTATTACCCACAAACTGTAGATGTGCAAGATGCAACTTTTGGGTGTCTGGTTTTACACATTTAGGAGTTACCTCCAATTAAACATAGACTTTCCTTTTATTGTAGTGCAGGTAAACTTTGAACATCTGCCGCCTCCACTAAAGCACTTGCCTGTAACTCTACAGCCTTGAATTACAGCTCTTCATTAACCCTTTACCACATAATCCCAACTTTTAATGACCTTGAAGAAAAAGCCTTTTGAAAACATTGCGGGAAAAGGAGAAAATGCTGGTAACCCGCATTTTCTCCTTTTCCCACAACGTTTTCTATAATTCCCAAATCAAATTTCAATTTCTATTTTTGAGCCACATTTGTCATCTGCAAATGCTTTCAATTTGGACCAGTCTAGAATTTTGTGTGGAGTTAAAAATTGGTAACTATCAAAAGCATACACATAAATGAAAAAGATGCACGCAATATACAGAGAATCATACACAGATATTTATGTATTATCATTTTTATGAACAAGCTGACAAATATTACATGATGCAATGTATTTCAGACTACAAGCACTTTATTAATTAACAACCTGTATTATTGCATGTATATGGCAAACACAGCCTAGTCATAATCAATTGACAAACTTGGCCAATATTGGTAAACTCGACCAATATGAGAAAAAAAACTTGGCCAATACAAGAAAAAGTCTGCCTATATGACTCTGCCTATATCAAATCAAAAACATTTGACAAATCCTGGCCCTTAATTAATGAAATTGTCATTAATCAAATAATTTTGCACTGGCAGAGTTACAGGCTCTGCTTTGGTCCCTGGCTTATACCGCAGATCTCAGACCTGTAACTCGACATATATGGAAATACTCATTTAATAATAATATACAGGTACATAAACTTGAATGCGAGATCCTATTTATTACAGACGGACATCCTGCTTCATCATCTTTAGCCTATGCGCTTATAAAGCTCCACAGGCATGCTTTGATTGGAAATTGTACAAATGCAAGTAAATAAATCTGTGATACTAAATTATTGGTAAAATCTGAAGTGGTCTTTGTATTTTTAAAATGACCTGTATATTAAAACTAAAGGCCACTGAAATTCCATTGATCGATCATGTGATACCAAAATTTTCCTTAGCAGACACCATTACTATAAAGAGCGCATTGGTGACTGCCTATTTATCCTATATAGCAATTCACAATTATGCAAAAGTGTTCAATGATCCACAGAGGAAAATTTTAGTGTTCCGTGATAGACCAATATAGTTTCAAAGGCCTGTGATTAAAACATTCTACAAACTGCTATAAAGCTTTTATTCCTTAACTCTTTACCAAATGACAAAATTTCAGACTAGTCCAAATTGAAAGCACTTGCAGACAACAAAATAAATGTAACTCAAAAACTGAAATTTGATTTGGGAAAGGTAGAAAACATTGTGGGAATAGGAGAAAATGCTGGTAACCAGCATTTTCTCCTTTTCCAACATTTTCAAAAGCTTTCTTTCTCAGAGTCGTTAAAAGAAGGGATTGTGTGGAAAAGGGTTAAATTTACTAATGTACTTTTCACTAGTACAATGACTTCATGAACATGACATTATGCTCAAGGGGGTGGAGGTTCAGAGTTGAATCTAGGATTGAAAAACAACTCCCTTGTTCCTTACAGAAAAGTTCGAATTTGAAATTCGAAGAGGGCTGTTAACTCTTTACCAAACGACACAATTTTAGACTAATCCAAATTGAAAACATTTGCAGACAACAAAATAAATGCAACTCAAAAATTGAAATTTGATTTGGGAAGGGTAGAAAACATTGTGGGAATAGGAGAAAATGCTGTTTACCAGCATTTTCTCCTTTTCCCAAATTGTTTTCAAAAGCTTTCTTTCTTAGGGCCATTAAAAGTCGGGATTGTGTTGTACAGGATTAAATTTACTAGTGTGCTTTTCACTAGTTCAATGACTTCATGAACAAGACATTTTGCTCAAGAGGGTGAAGGTTCAGACCTGAATCTAGGATTGAAAAACAAGAGGCCAACTCCCTGGCTCTTTTCAGAAAAGTGGGCAACTTTGAAATTCGAAGTGGGCTATTAAACAGAAATATCTTTACACACAAATAGCAAATAAAACCAGTCATGTTTCTTTCCCTTTATTTCATCTATGTTAAATTTATCATTTGCTACCACTTTCAATGTGTAGTAGTCTAAAACATTGTCTTTTGGTCAGGATCAAATTCTTAGTACCATGTAGATGCATTCTAACAATTCCGTAATGGATGAATTTAGATAAGCAGTGCTCTGGCAAACCGGGGCTTACTGCATCTCCGTAATACTTTATACCAGGCAAGACATCACCTAATTATGGATCCATAAGATCCATTTTGACAAACAACCGACGGAACCATGAGGTAGAATTATCCTTCGACATGCAGAAAATTAAAAGATGGCCAAAGGTTTCGGCCCATGTCAGCCTGCGCAGTCCGCGCAGGCTGACATGGGTCGATACTTTTCACACAGCATGGCTCAGATATAAAATATTTTGATATGAAGCTGTTGCCTTCTGTTACATCCAGCGAGTCATGACAAAGAGATAATGAAACAAACCACAATAATGCGACCAAAGCACCTATGCAGACAAACAGATAGACCCCAGGCATCCAACATTTAAATATTTCACATTTAAACCTCAGCTGATGTACGGTACCTATAAACAGCACCTAATCACTTTGCAAAGCCTTATCTCATTTGCATTAACAAAAGGGTAATAATTCTAGCCACAATACTTAACTCTTTGGAACTTGTCTTTGATAGGGTAGAAAACTTTGTGAAAAAAGGAGAAAATGCTGTTTAATAGCATTTTCTCCTTTTCCTACGATATTTTCTAAAGCCTGCTTCCTCAGATTCATTAAGAATAGGGATTGCGTGGTAAAAAGATAAATGAGAATTTTCTACAGTTTCCATCATGCATCTTTTAAATGTATACACTCAAATTTTACTTGCCTCTTTTTCAATCTTTGTATATTAACCCTCAGAGTGCCGAATAAATCTATCAGACATTTTCATCCCAGAAATACGGCCCAAATAATTGCAATTTCATGGTTTCTTTTGTCTACAGTGGTTAAGGAAAGCGGACAGTGTAGATCAAAGATCAGGCTGCACGTTTTGTGCAGCCTGATCTTGATCTACACTGGCCGCAAACGCAACTAAAGTCGGGAAAGGTACTTTAAGGGTTAAGGGAAATTAGGCTAAATCAAAATTAAATGAGATAAAAAATAACCATTATAATTACAATAATAATAGCAAAAAGCACTAAGTTTTTCTATCAAAGAAACTAAATATTTTGTACATAAAATGAACTGGTCTACATCCGTCAGGATGCTGGTATAGCTTCTCTTTGTTGTCTATCTTTTCTTGCTTTTTCTGAAATAAAAGAAGTAGACATTATTTCTAAACGTACAATTCATCTGTATCCGTTCATACCATTACAATGATAGGGATGTTTTTGTTTAGTAAATTACAACATGTAATCAAAACTGAATTTGTCATGGAGAGCAGTTTGATATAAAGTGAGACAATCCTTGCTTTAAAACCAGCTTGTACAGTGATGTCTGAACATGTTATTGTATTGTTTAGTCTTTACAAGACCGAGCCTCAGTAGCATGGTTGGTAGAGTACAGGGTCCGTATTCACCAACCATTCTTAAGAATATTCTTGGTCTTGTTCTCCACAATTTTCCAAATTTGAAAGTAACACACCTTCTGATTGGCTAAGCCATTTGGTTTAGCCAATCAGAAGTTGTGTTACTTTCAAACTTGGAAAATCTTGAAGAATAAGTCTGAGAACGTTCTTAAGAATGGTTGGTGAATATGGACCCAGGACTTGAGACCTGGAGGACACTAGTTTGAAACCCCAGCTCTGCCAATTTTTTTCTAAGGATCAATGTTAGTTATTGCAAAAAGATTCATTCTTCTCTTACTACTGATAACTGTTCAACAATTATTATGTGGGAAAGCAGCCAATGGCTTGGGGAGAATATTGCAAAGTCCTGATAAAAGAAACCCCAGGAAAGCATGGATAGGTGCACTTGCTGCTGAGATATAACTGAAATCATGTTGAAAATGGAATTAACCCTTTACCACACAATGCCAAGTTTTAATGACCCAACTGAAAATGCTTTGAAAACATCGTTGGGAAAAGGAGAAAATGCTGGTAAGCAGCATTTTCTCCTTTTCAGCAGCATTTTCTACTTTTCCCACAATGTTTTCTATCTTTCAGTCACAAATTTCGTCATTTGAGACACATTTGATTTATGGTTTGCAAATGCCTTAAATTTAGATCGGTCTAATACTTTGTCATTTGGTAAAGAGTTAACCCTTCACGACTCTGGGAAAGAAGACTTTTGAAAACATTGTGGGAAAAGGAGAAAATGCTGGTAACCAGCATTTTCTCCTTTTCCCACAATGTTTTCTACCCTGCCAGAGAGCTTAAGCTCATTTGTACCAATTCTGATTTGTCGTCTGCAGATGTTCTGAATGTGAAAGAGTCTAAAATTTGTCGTGTGGGAAAGGGCTAAACACCATTCAAACAAACAATTGAACTATGTTCTGTAAAAAGGGGGCCTAATGCACTGCATTACATGCAGGCTGACATGGGTCACAACTTTTTGCTATTTGTCAATTTTCTGTGTCTCCAAGGACTAGTCATTCTCAAAATTCAGTCAATCGTTAGATTAAATGGATTTTATGGACCCATAATTATGTGATGACTTGCTTGGTATAATGTGTCACAGAGATGCACTAAGCCTTTTTTGCCAGAGCAAAGCTCAATTATAAAAGCTGTCATGTTCATTAATAACTATACCTCTAGCAGCTGGGTCATCTTCTGGTACATCTGGCAACTCTGGAGCTTCTTCATTTTGTTCAACATCAGGTAGTGATTGCTGAAATAGCAAAGAAGAAGAGCACCATAATCTACGATACTCCTATTAATTTCATGCTTTTTGGTAGTTTATTGAGAAACAATGATGGATTATGGTTTGGCATTTCATGGTTACGACCAGTGAAAAATACCGATTTCATATTTTCTAACTCTTCAGTTGCAGGCGGAAACAGTAGTTCCCACGCACTAGTTACCTAGATAATTGATTGATTGTATGGTTTTCAACATTATTTCAGTTATATCCCGGCGGCCAGTGCACCTATCCATGCTTTCATGGAGTTTCTTTTACCAGTACTCCGCACAATATTCTTTCCAAGCCATTGGCTGCTTTCCCACATTACCATTGTTGAAACAATGGTCAGCGGTGAGAGGAGAATGAATCCTGTCACAGTGACTATCATCAATCCTCGGAAAGAAATTGGCCAAGCTGGGGATCGAACCAGCGACCTCCTGTTCTCAAGTTCTGTACACTACCGACTAAGCTACGGGGGCTTGGCAGTTACCTAGATAAACAGCGCGCACCACTCAACAAGAGGGAAATATGACATAACTTACTTGCCTTTACCCTGTATTACTTGAGCTTTACATAATACTGTAATGCGTTGTTATGTGAGGGAGTATGCCATGGGAAATTACCAAAAACAACTGTACTGGATTTTGATGAAAGTCCCAACAATAAAGGGGTTAGAAGCATGAAATAAATAGAATATTTGCTTTTTTTTGGTGAAAGATTGAAAATTATTTCATCTAACATCATCGGTGATATTTTCACTCATGGCTGCACCACTCATGAAAATATTTCTGACAATGTTCACTAGCACTAGATTAAATAACTTTTAATCTTTCCCCCCCCCCCCACCACACACACACAAAAAAAATATATCCTCTGTATTATACATTCTATCTCGAATACCAAATTATGTCAGATCCCATATATATCACTTACCTGAGTTGGAGGTACAATTTCAAAATACATGTATTGAAAACAATGTTTTCTACTCTTTCAAAGATAAATGTTAACATTTATGCCACATTTAAATTGTTATCTGCAAATGCTTTCTTAGCATTTGGATAAGTCTAAAATTTAATCATCTGGTAAATTTCAGGATGTATTACTTGTAGATTTATCACAATCTCTTTAGTGAATGTCTGATGTTTAAATTCCAAAAGGCACTCAGATCAGTGACAGAAAATCACAAAAACAAAGACTCATAGACGTCAGACCATTTTTGAGAAATAGAAAAACTACCCAGTAATGGGAATTTCAACTTTTGTAATTTAGGTTTTCATTTTCTGTATGCTATTATCCTTCAAAATGTATGTATATGTAAGACATAGATTCAGATATTGGCGGCAGTGGTAGTTGTGGAGATGATGATGATGATGGTGATGATTCACCTTTATAATGTCATCTAATTCTGACAAGACATCTTCTTCATCTTGTTCTGATAAGCCTCCAGCAAGCAAGTCATCTATTTCCTGCAAATGTTGAATTAAAAGAAAATTAACAGTCATTACATTTTCAACCTCTTCTTAGTTGCATGATGTATTAGTACCATTGAATACAGTTGCTAATTATCAATGAAATGATTTCCTTTGGACCCCATGATAGGAACAATACTTATAAAAGCTGGGTCCGTATTAACCAACCATTCTAAGTCTTACTCTACAGAATTTCCTAAATTTGAAAGTAAAACAACTTCTGAATGGCTAAGTGTTGAATTAGACTTTAAACGAAATAAGGAATGGTTGGACTTTTGCACCGTAAAGAAAAAGTCACCTGACAAAGTTTAAAGCTTGGCTTCTCTTAGAAAATGCCAAAAAAAAAATAAAATGAAGATACACTTATCATCTACATATAATCAACAATCTCCATCACTAGTTCTATAATCTAGATGCTTGTATTTTTAGCACTAAAACGGATGCTGTTTTCTCTGTTTTTGACCAAACTGTAACATTCAACTTGATATTAACCTAAAGCAGTGGAAAGTACATCATATGCAGAGTATCATTTATCTTCAAAGTATGCTGTTTTGGAGTTTCTTTTACCAGTACTCCACACAATACTCTTTCCATGCCACTGGCTGCTTTCTCACCACAGAGTATTTTCTCCTTTCCACACAATTTTAAAAAAAAAAAGATTTTAGACAAAATGTGCAGCCTGATCTTTGATCTACACTGTCCTTTTTGCTGAATCACTGTAGACAAAAGCAACCGTGAAATTGCCATTACTTGGGTCTTACTTTTAGGATGAAAATGTCTGACAGTTTTATTCGGCATTGTCAGGCTTAACCCTTTACCACACAATCCCAAGTTTTGACCACCCTGAGAAAGAAAGCTGTTGAAAAAAATGTGTGAAAAAGAAAAAATGCTGATAACATGCATTTTCTCTTTTTTCAATGTTTTCTACCCTTTCAAAGACATGTTCCATCATTTAGGCCATACCTAATTTAACATCTGCAAATGTTTTCATTTTGGTCAGATCTAAAATTTTGTTGTCAGGAAAGAGTGAAGGAGGGAGGGAAAAAACTCACCCTCTGGTATTCCTGTGCATCTCTTGTTTCATCCATTATTCTCTCCACATCTTCCAGAGAACAAATCTAAAATGAGGTAACAAAAATTAAGATAATTAAACATGTGACCCACATGGCAGGGCCATTTCTTATCCTATCTAGTAAGGAGTTAGTATCTATATAAGCAGTGGCAATCTTGGTCATGTAACCTATTCAAAACAAATTCATGTACTACATAAAGGAAATCTGGATATAAAATAACATCACATTAGACCAGCCTGAATAGCTCCAGTGGCAGAGTGTAGGACTTCTAAAAAATGTCATGCCTTGTTCCACTTGAGGGTGTGGGTTTGAGCCCCATGGCTGGCCTTCAAAAATTACTACTAGTCTTTCAGATGAGACATTAAATCAAGCTCCTATGCGACACTGCTATACACTGAACGCATTAAAGAACAAGGTGTAATATAGGATGGATTTTGTCCTGTATCTTGCACTATCCCAATAACATAGAACAAAACACAACATATAAATAGGTTATTAACAGTCGGGTGGGTTGCCCATATGAGCAACCTGTGGCAATGATAAATAAAGTGTGTTAATCAATCAATCAAAATTGTATTAGATTTTGCTCTGTGGTTTGTATGGTGGAACATGAATGACAACAGATAAAAACCTTAGAAGATCATGACAGCTGATCCACAGCGCCCTCTCTCTAAGTAAGCTAAAAAGCGCACCATAGGTGAAATATGTTAAATGCAAAGGAGTCATGCCCTATAAAAAGGGTGTTTAATGCATCTGCAAAAAGTATCAATCCCAGTCCACACAGGCTGACATGGCTGAAAACCTTTTGCCATTTGTAAATTGTCTGCATGTCAAAGGACCATTCTACCTCATGATTCAGTTGGTTGTGAGACAAAATGGATTTCATAGATCCATAGTCATATGATAATTAAATGGATTTCATAGATCCATAGTCATATGATAATTAAATTTTGCTTGATATAATGCATCACACAGATACATTTAACTCCCTTTTTACCAGAGCACTGCCCAAATCTAAGAACAAAAAAGGTCAATAGTTCTGTTTTCCTACCTGATGAAGTTTCTTCAATGACTCATTTCCAGCCTTCAAACCATTTACAACCTGGACTTCTATCTGGGCAAATTCCAAATCTTGAACCTAGAACAAAGAAATAGGATCATATACCTTAATCCTCTACCAGAAAACAATATTTCAAACTTGTCCAAATTGGCAGCTTTTGGAGTCGGCACATTAAAATGGCTCAAATGATGGGATTTGTCCCTGAAAGGATAGAAAAAACATTGTGGGAAAAAGGAGAAAAAGCTGGTTACCAGCAATTTCTCCATTTTCCAAAAATGTTTCAAATAGCCTTTCAAGAAGAAATCCCATCTTTCTTTAGCTATGTTAAATTTCTTGTCTGAAAATGCTTTCAATTTCAACAAGTGTGAATCTTTTTCAAGTGGTAAAGAGTTAAAAGAAGTACATTATACTGAAATAAGACACCTTTTCTTTCGTTAATTTTTTTCAGTTTAGAGAAATTAAAAATTTGCTGTTGTACTGATTTACTTCTTATTTGTTTCTTAATTGTTTGTATGATTTTTAACCCTGTTTTCAACATTATTTTGGTTATATTGCGGCAGCCAAAGCATCTATCAAAGCTTTCCTGGAGTTTCTTTTACCAGTACTTCGCTCTTTATTCCTCCCAAGCCACTGGCTGCTTTCCCCACATAACCATTGTAGAAATAATAATCAGCAGTGAGAGAGAAATGAATCTTGTTGCAATGAATATCATCAATCATTGTAGAAAAATTCACTGAACTAGGGATTCAAACCAGGGACCCCCTGGTTTCCTACATGGTACCTACTGAACTACCTGGCTTAACTACTTCTAATTTATTTTTACACACTGAGAAAAGGAAAAAAGCAATATAAATAAAAGTTACCATTTTTTCTATATTTTCTAACTGACCATCCATTTTTTCAATCTGGGTTTCTCCAAATTTCTTTTTCCTAAGTAACAGCTTTGCTTTCCTAAAAAAAAAAATAATAGGTAAAAACCTATTTCTAATGAAAGTAATAGATATACATCATAAAAAAATCTACCAGTGTCATGAAAGGTAGACTTGCTAATCCTGTATAGTTTTTAGATAGAGAAAAGATTAACAAGCTTTACATAAAGATATGTCTATCTTCATGGGGAGATAATTCCTTTAACCATATCTATTTAACCCTTTACCATACAATCCCGACTTTTAACGACCCTGAGAAAGAAGCCTTTAGAAAACATTGTGGGAAAAGGAGAAAATGCTGGTAACCAGCATTTTCTCCTTTTCCTACAATGTTTTCTACCCTATCCAACATGTAAATCACCCTTTAAACTATAGTCAATTTCTTGTCTTCAAATGCTTTCACTCTGGTCCAGTCTAAAATTTTGTTGTTTGGTAAAGAGTTAACAGATGACAGTATTTTAGGCTTGCTCACGTTGAAAGTATTTGAAGATGATATATTTACCCTTTACCACACAATCCCAAAGTTTTATCTCCCTAAGGAAGGAGGCTTTTTAAAAACATTGTGGGAAAATGAGAAAATACTGGTAACCAGCGGTTTCTCCTTTTCCCATAGAGTTTTCTATGCTTTGAGGACAAATTTCATATTTTAAGTAAGATTTGATTTGTTGTCTGCAAATGCTTGCAAACTGCACAAAGGCTGAAATTATGTTGTCTGGTAAAGAATTAAAATGTGGTTCAAATCATAGGATTTTCTTTGAAAGGGTAGAAAACATTGTGAGAAAAAGAGAAAATGCTGATAACCAGCATTTTCTTTATTTCCTACATTTCCCTTTTTCCACCCCAATCACCAACCACAAAAAAAAAAAAGGAAAGATCTAAGGGTCAAATAAACACAGCATTGATTTGTACAGGATTAATGCAGACATTTTATAAGGTTGATACTTTTTGCAGATACATTAAACCCCCTTTTCATACAGCATGGCTCATTGATAAATAAACATACTCCTTTTTTCCATCTTTTAACAGTTGTCTGGCAACGTCTCTGTCTTTTGTAATCTGTATGGTTATCTTCTTCTGATACTGTTTTAACTTGTCTCTCTGATTCTTAAGTTCCTATAATCAAAAACATAATTACCTCCCTTTAACCCTTTATGAAACCACACAATTTTGGACTTGTTCATGTTCAAAAGGTTTGTTGATGACAAAGGAAGTTCACATGATTGTTTTTGATATGATGGAAAACATAGTGGGAAACAAAGAAAATGCTGGTTACATATATTACAGTACTCCTATTTCCACAATGTTTTCAAGAGCCTTTTGCCTCAGGGTTGTTAAAACTAGGGACTGTTTGGTATAGGGTTGTCTGCACTAACCCTTTGGCCTTTACCAAACAATCTTTTGTTTTCACGAACCTGAGGAAAAATATATTTGAAAACATACTGGGAAAAGGTGAAATTGCTGATAGCCACACAATGTTTCTCACAAAGTCAGTTTTCTATTTTTTCCCACCCAAATCTCATAATTTCAGCCACACTTGAATTGTAGTCTGCAAATGCTTTCTATTTAAAAAGTTTAAAATTCTGTCACTTGGTAAAGAGTTAACCCTTAGGCTGCTGAGCACGACTCGGGATGCTTTTGCGGACAGTGTAGATCAAGATCTGGCTGCACAAAATGTGCAGTCTGATCTTGGACCTACACTGTCTGAGACAGTATTTTTTCCTGGTGATATCAACTTTGAAATTGCACTATTTGGGTCTTTTACTATGAGTGAAAATTTTCGTTTCATTTTTTTAGCAGCTTTAATGTTTTTAAGTTACCTTTACAATCTTTGTCTGGCTTGTCTTATTTGTTCTTTGTTGCAACTTGTGTGTCATAATAAACGTGTATTGTGAATTTTGATTTCTATTTTTGTGCAGCTTTGCATGGCAGGCTAGTAGAAATGCAACAGAAAAAAGTACCCTCAGTAGCCTGTACAGGTTTCAATAATTTTCTGTTGACAACCTAAATATAAAGCACATGGATCCTTTTGGCTCAGAATCATTTCAGCTGAGTCATTTTTACATGGATCATTTCCACCTAATTTTAGTGAGGGTCAATTCAGCCTACTTATTGTTTCAGCCTCAGCTGTTTCAGCCTTAAATACCAGTCGGTTAATTCTTTACTGCATTTTAATCCATGATGGAGGTCTGAAATTTTCAGCCTCAAACACCAGTTATATACGCTGCATCAACCCACCATCATATTTGCCTGAAATAACCCTGGCAAAAATAGCAATGCAAAAACAACCCATGGTCAAAATGGCTCCGTGAAATAGATCAAACCAAGTTAACTCTTTACCAAGCGACAAAATTTGGCCTGGACCAAACTGAAAGAATTTGCTGACAACAAATAAAATGTAGCTTAAATGGTGATCTCTGTATTGAATAGGGTAGAAAACATTGTGGGAAAAGGAGAAAAATGCTGGTTACCAGCATTTTCTCCTTTTCCCATAATCTTTTAAAAGCATTCTCTTTCAGGGTTGTTAAAAATCAGGATTATGTGGTACAGGGTTAATCAACCCACCACTTTAATTAACCCAAAATGGCCTAGACGAAACACCAAGCCAAAACCATTGAGGGCCTGAACGACTCAGTATGATAGGCCAAATCAACCCACCCAATGAAATTGAGCCAACACGTGAACGCCAAGACGTCTCTGGGCTGTAATGACACAAGGCCATAAACAATGCCTTCACACTAAATGGGCTTTATGTATGGTTCAAGACTTGGACTTTCCTTTATTTGTTTAATCTCTGAGATTTTATTAATTTTCTTACTGGAACAAAGCTTTAATGATCAATAGAAAGCATGGCAGGGAAAAAAAATAGATTTGCATGTAGATACAGTAAAACTTAATTACGCTCAACCTGAAACAGTCTAACCTACCAAAATGGCCTTATCTTGGTCTGTCACACGTGACTCTTGCTTCTTTTGGGGCTTTTCTTTGCTGAATAACTTCCCCATCGCAACAAAGTTACTTGCGATCAATCACAGATATCATTCAATCGCGTTTTTAAAATGACAAGTTAGTTGTCAACTTCCATAATTGAAAAGGGTGTTGACAGAAAAGTGTTTTTACCTACTCTTAGTATTCCAAATATGAAATTCGTTACATATAGTAGGAAAATATTATGATTTTGATTATTATTATTTTTTTTTTTCCATTTGAAAAATTACTTAAGTCAGAATTACCATAACATATATAGGAGCTTTTTACTGTTCTGGGTACAAAGAATGAGAAAATAATATTCGCTGATCTTACCCGGTTCAAATGATCGAAAAGACTACAGATCAAAGTACTGTGGATAATGAAGACCACTTTTCAAGTTTAAGCCTCGTCATATTAAGGGATTTGACACATAAAAGAGAATCTGATAGAACAGATGTTATGTCTCAAACATAATGTTTGAAGCAGTGTTTTTAATAGCATTGTTACTTACTTTGACATTTGTAAGCGGGCGTCTGCAGACTGAACTTCGAAAATCAGGATCACACAGGTTTTTCCTCCCTTCAAAAAGCAAATTTCAATTTTTGAGTCGCATTTGTCAATCGTTTGCAAATGCTTTCAATTTGGACAAGTCTAACCACACAATCCTTACTTTTAAAGACCATCAGGAAAAAGCTTTTGAAAACTTTTTAAGAAAAGGAGAAAATGCTGGTAACCATAATTCTCTCTTTTTCCCTAACTGTTTTCTACCATTCCAAGCAAAATTTTAATGAGTCACAATTAATTTGTCAGCTTCAAATGCTTTCAGTTTTGACCAGTCTAGAATCTTATTGTCTGGTAAAGTGTTAACTAGAATATGACTTGGAAATATCATACATGTTCTTGATAGCACATACAGAGGTAGCATTTTCAGAGTTGATCCGTTCATGAGTCGAATGATTTTTCATCGTCTAACCCTCTAAAATTGAAAGCATCTGCAGAAAACATAACCAAAATTAATGCAAATGAATTTAAGATTTCTGATAGGATGGACAAACATTGTGGGAAAAGGAGAAATGATGGTTACCAGCATTTTCTCCTCTTCCCACAATGTTTTCGAAAATCTTCAGGGTTGTTATTTTAAAATGTAGGATTGTTTGGCAAAGGGTTAAATATGAATTTCTGGTTTGTAGAGAGTTTCACACGGGACTGGACATTCCTGCTATATATCTAACTGTGCCTGTGAACAAGGTTGACTGTAGGGTGCTGTTCTTACACACTATTCCCTCTGGAGCTTATGTAGACCCATATCACCTGGCTTCCTTGAGGCCTTTCGGAGGACCAGATGTAGGTAGTATTGTTTATAGTTTAGGGCATACAAAATTGTTTTACTTTGTCCCACACAACAAATTTCCCAAATTTAAGACATACATCAGCAGACAACAAATTCAAAATTAATACAAAAGCAATATAAATGAAATTACCGGGTAAGTTCTCTGATGGGATTTAAAAAAAAAAAAAATCATTGTGGGAAATGCTGGTTACCAGTATTTTCTCCTTTTCCTGCAATGTTTTCAAGAGGTTCTTCCTCAGGATTGTTAAAAGTCAGGATTATGTGGTACAGGGTTAACTCATTACCACACAATCAGGAGTTTAATACCTTTTTGGTCAGGCTTGTTGAAACGTGGGATTGTGTGATAAAGTGTTAACCCTTACAGTGCCTTTCACTACTTTAGTTGCCTTTGCGGCCAGTGTTGACCAAGATCAGACTGCACAAAATGTGCAGTCTGATCTTTGTTCTACACTGTCTGCTTTACTGAAACACTGCAAACAAAAGGCAACCACAAAATTGCAATTATCTGGGTGTTATTCTTGACTGGAAAGGTCGATTGGGTTTATTCAGCTTTATGGGTTGATGGATCTGCAAAAGGTATTGATTGGCATGGGTACAAAGAATGAGAAAACATACGTTTTGCTTTTCATAAATTTTAGCCATGCTCTGTGAAAAAGGGGCTTTTTGCATCTGCGAAACAGTATCGACCCAGGTCAGCCTGCGCAGTCCGCGCAGGCAGACCTGGGCCGAAACTTCGCTGTTGGTCAATTTTCTGTATGCCAAAGGACTAGTCTACCTCATGATTCAGTCATTTTTAAAAAAGCGGCTATTATGGATCCATAATTATGTGATGGCTTAGTTGGTACCATGCATTACGGAGATGCATCAAGCCCCCTTTTGCCACAGCATGGCTCATTTGTGTCCAAAGACCATTTCATGCCATAATTCTGTTGGTTGTAAGCTGAAACAGATTTTATGGATCCATGAAATTTAATGACATATTTTGTATAATGTATGAGAAAGATGCACTAAGCCCCCTTCTCCCGGAGTTCAGTTCATTTATACTCTTCGTGTGAAAATAGATGTTATTCCTAAAAAAAATAACCAGAATAATAGTTCTTGGTCTATATATTTACCAGCCATTCTTAATTTCATTGTTGGTCTTATCCTAGATGTAGAAAGTAATGCAACTTTTAATGGGCAAAACTTATCATTAATGGTGTTTCTTTCATATTTAGAAAATTCATGAGAATAATATTAAGATTATTCTGAAGAATGGTTGGTGAATATGGACCCGGATTGCTTGCAGAGATAGCCAGTATTACTGCTAGTGTCACGGAGAGAGGTTAGATATATAAGCACTTCACACCTGCCTCGCTGTTGAGCTAGCTTCTACAGTGATGCGGTTTGGTGTATTTCTCTTCGTGGAAGTCAAGCAGTGTGCATTAAGTTAGTGCCTGGATGGGTGACCAGGTCGTTGCATGTTACATTTGGTGGCAGAGGCGAGATAATGACAACTGCCGGACTGGAGTTGCCCTACCCATGTATATTCCCCTGGTTTATTTGTACATACATGCTTGTATATAAGTCTTAGAGTCGAGACTTCTCGTAGGGGTGAGTAATGTCACGGAGAGAGGTTAGATATATAAGCACTTCAAACCTGCCTCGTTGTTGAGCTAGCTTTAACAGCAATGCGGTTTGGTGTATTTCTGTCCGTGATAGTTTAGCAACGTGCATTAGGTTAGTGTCTGGATAGGTGACCAGGTCGTTGCACGTTACACTAGCTTTTATATTCATAGTACCGTGTTTTCTTCTCATTTCAGTTTTACCTTGAAGATACCATTGATGTAGAACAACCAGAGTTTACATCAAAAGAATTCAAGATACTTATATACAGTAATTTGACTAAGTCAGATAATGTTTGGAGAGCTGGGTACACACTTCCTGTCCACCTGCGTTACCATGCAGTGTCATCCAATGAATTTGCTATTATCACGTTTGCTAGTCCTGAGGTTGGGCTGAGATGCATTGATCTGGAAACCAACATGGATTTTCATGGTACTGTTATCCATGCGTGTAATTTGTCTTCGTGCTGATAATTGGATTGTTGGTTTGCACGTTCTTCTCAGAATAATCTATATTTAACTTTTGTGACAATGTTATCTTCATTTCAAAAATATTTTATATTCACATCTTTGAAATATTTCAACTCTTTACAAAACAACAAAATTTTAGACTTTACCAAATTAAAAGCATTTTGAGACAACAATTTCAACATAGCTTAAAAGATGTTTTCTGTCTGTTAAATACATGTAGTAGAAAACATTGTGGGAATAGGAGAAAATGCTGGCAACATTTACTCCTTTTCCCACAATGTTTCCAAAAGGCTTCTGCCTAAGTGTTTTTAAAACAGGGTATTGTTTGGTAAAGGATTAAATATTTAGTACTTTACCTGAAGTCAGAATTTTAGACTTGTCTATAACAAACACATTTGTAGAAAACAAGCCTCCCCAGGTAGCTCAGTGGTTAGGGTATCTGACTCGTGATCTGGTGGTTGCAAGTTCGATACCCAGTAGAGGCAAACTTTCTTTCTGGCGATTTTTCGCCTCTCACCTCTGATGCACATGGGAAAAGTAGTCAGTGACTGGGAAAAAGAAAATCATGTCAGTACTGGTGTGAGAAAAACCAGGAAACACATGCATAGGTGCAGTGACCACCTTGATATGACCTTAGTTGTTAAACCCTTTACCAAATGACAAAATTTCAAACTGGTCCAAATTGAAAGCATTTGCAGACAACAAAATAAATGTGACTGAAAAAATGAAATTTGTTTTGGGATGGGCAGAAAACATTGTGGGAAAAGGAGAAAATGCTGGTTACCAGCATTTTCTCCTTTTCCCACAATGTTTTCAAAATGCTTCTTTGTCAGGGTTGTTAAAAGTCGGGATTGTGTGGTAAAGAGTTAACAGTGTTAAACTCCAATACAAACAAAGTAGACAACAAAGTCAATGTGGCTTGGCTCAAATGATACTATTTGTCTTAACTCTTTACCACACAGTAAAATGTTGGTCTTCTCCAAATTGAGAGTATTTGCAGGCAACAAATTAACCCTTTACTGCACAATGCCGCCTCTTAACAACCCTGGGAAAGAAGGCTTTTGAAAACATTGTGGGAAAAGAAGAAAATGCTGGTTACTAGCATTTTCTCCTTTTCCCACAATTTTTTCAATAGCCTTCATTCTCAGAGTAGTTAAAACTTGGAATTGTGTGGTAACCATGCTGGTTACCAGCATTTTCTCCTTTTCCTACAGTGTTTTCAATAGCCTTCTTTCTCAGAGTAGTTAAAACTTGGGATTGTGTGGTAAAGGCATAAAAGGATAGAATAAAACTGTTGGAAATTGAGAAAGTGTTATTTACTAGCATTTTCCCCGTTTGGTTAAGGATTGATTAGTCCTAGGCTTACACAAAATAAGGTTAAATCGTATTTGTCTTTGAAAGGGTAAAAAACATTGTAACGAATATGCAAAAATTTTTTTCACGTACATATGAATATCTGTTTCAGCATACAGTGGTAAATCAGACAGAATCATAAAGGAATTATGTGGCAGCAGTTCAAAATGGTTGTGTGACTGGACACAGCTTAATGTTGAATTGGTAAGTGATCTTTAATATCTATAGAATATGAGAAACACTTATGAATTGTAAAGTGGTAGATCAAGATCAGATTGCACAGAATGTGCAGTCTGATCTTAAATATTCAGTTTTTAGAGTCAATAACATGTAGTCTGCACATAACAGCACTGTGTTTGCAATACATGTATTTGGATTTCTACAGGCCTAATTGTTTATCAACTCCTGACCAGAGTACAACAATTTAGACTGAACCATATAGTCTTCATTTGCCTTGTATGGTGTTTAACGCATTTTTTAAACAAGCCCTGGTTTTCACGTGTCTGCAGTACAAGTCTTTTGAAAACACTGTGGGAAAAGGAGAAATTGCTCGTAACGAGCAATTTCTCCTTTTCCCAATGTTTTCTACCCTTTTTGAGAACTTTCTGCCAGGGCTTGTTTGGGAAAGGGTTAAACCAGCATTCCCCTTGTTTCAAGTCAAGAAAATTAAAAGCATTTCAAAACAACAAATAAAATGTGTCTAAAATGATGACATTTGTCTTGAAAAGGGTACAGGCAGTTTCTCCTTTTCTCACAATGTTTTCAAAATTCTTTTTCTTAGCCCATTACCACACAATCCCGACTTTTAACTACCCTGTAAAACAAGCCTTTTGAAAACATTGTGGGAAAAGGAGAAAATGCTGGTAACCAGCATTTTCTCCTTTCCTCACAATTTTTTCTACCCTTCCCAAAACAAATTTCAATTTCTGAGTCACATTTATTTTGTCGTCTGCAAGTGCTTTTAATTTGGACCAGTCTAAAACTTTGTCGTTTGGTAAAGAGTTAAGCATTGTTAAAACATTGGATTGTTTGGTAAAATGGTAAGCTCTGGTACGTAACTACCTTTTGTGATAGCTATTTTTTTTTCCCTTTTCTTAAATATTGCAGGAACCTGGAGGGATCCAAGTCAATATGCCAGTCGGTAGAGAAGAACATTACATAGTTGTTACTATCGGTACTATTGCAGCCACCATTTTGGGATTTGTGGCATTAATTTATGTAACAATGACTTCAAACAATAAATACAAAATCAGTTGACCCTTTCCCACACAATCCTGAGTTTTCACTGACACCACCCACCCTCCCACCCGCAATGAAATTTGTTGACAAGTATTTTAGGAAACCAGCATTTTCTTCTTTTCCCTACAATGTTTCCTATTTACAGAAAAGTTTCATGATTCGAGAGCAACATCTGATTTGTTGTCTGCAAAATTAATGCTTTCAATTTGGACTAGTCTGAAATTGTGCCATTTGGTAAAGAGTTAACCCTGTACCAAACAATCCCGTTTTTTAACAACCCTAAGGAAAAATAGTTTTCGAAAGTGTGTGAAAAGCTTTTCACACGTTTCCCACAATGTTTTCTACCCTTTCACCAACACTCCGCGCCCCGCCACCCACCCCTCCAATCTTTTCAGCCAATGTTGTCTGCAAATGCTATCAACTTGGTAAATAGATAAATGCAATGAAATGACTGCTTCCTGGGTCCATATTCACCAACCGTTCTTAGGAACATTCTAGTCTTATTCTCCAAGATTTTCTAAATTTGAAAGTAACACAACTTCTGATTGACTAAACCATTTGGTTCAGCCAATCAGAAGTTGTTTTACTTTCAAATTTAGAAAATCTTGAAAAACGACTAAGAACATTCTTAGGAATGGTTGGAATACGGACCCTGGGTCTGGTTTTAAGAAAAAACTAAGTCTCTTATTATACTCAAAGCCACTATGGGTCTCAGGTTCTGACTCAAGTTTAGTTTGTTATTGGAGAAGCTTTTCACTAACATTAATAGACTGTAAAAACGATCTCAAATCCTCAGTTGACACATAGTTTAAAATTCAACTCGGCATAATTTACAGACTTAACTCAGTTAATAGACATAAGTCATTTGATGAGCTTAGCCGAGTGATTTCTGAAAGGTTATTTCAGCTAAGGATCTGAGAACATTACTTAAATCTGTTTACGTTTGTTAATGCATATCAACAAACTCGAGGCAGAAAATGACTCTGCTAGTGGATTTGAGTAAAATAAATTGCAAGTCCTGTCCCGGGGAGAGAGAGAGGGAGAGGAAGGGAGGAACGGAGAGATTCGTGAAACTGCGCCAGTCTTGGGCAAAGAAATAATAAAATAAATGATGCTGTATACTCTATCTATGTTTAATATGTCCATGAAAAATGACTTATACACACATGAAATAATTTTGAAAAAAAAATGAGATGACTATCTACAATGACAACATGATTTGTACTTGATTCTAGAAATAAATAATTTCGCCATCAAACAACACACTACAGGCAATCAACTGCCAGTTCTGTACACCAGAAGGACCTGTGCTTGTAAAAACCTTCTCGTGTTCAACTTGGCCCAGTAAGAAATTTCTAAGGTATCAATGTCTTTTATTATATCTCATTTGGTCAACTTTTCTGGAGCTTTTCTGTCTTTTTTTCACATCGAATTAAAGCCTCCGGCTACTAAGCATGACTCTGCACTTTTGCCCCTAATGTTAATAAAGATGATATTACTGGTGTGAATTTTTCATTTAGGCAGTTAAACAGTTAAGTTTTAACCCTTTACCACAAAATCCTGCATTTTAAAAAACCCTTGGACAGAAGCCCTATGAAAACTTTGTGGGAAAGGGAAAAAATGCTGATAACCAGCATTTTCTCCTTATCCCACAATGTCTTCACCTTTTGAAAAAAAGAAAAAAAAAAAAAAAAAAATCACTTAATGAGTAACTTTTATCCTCTGCAAATACTTTCAATCAGGGGTTCCACAAAGTTTTTCACTTTTTGAAAAAACTTCAGGTTGGGAGTAACTTTTGACATGTCATCTGCAAATGCTTTCAATTTTGGCAAGTCTAGATTTTGTCATTAGGTAAAGGGTTAATTTTAAATTCATAACCAATGATGAACCAGTGTTTGGGCATGGTCTAAAGCTTTGTAAGCACAGGCCTATGATTCTTTTTCCACCAACTACACTAAAACTAACTTTGTACAGGACAACGATTTTAAAAGCACTTGCAGTCAACAAATTAACACTTTCCCACATGATCCTAAGTTTTAACAATCTTAAAGAAGAGGGCTTTTGACAACACTGTGGGAAAAGGAGAAAATGCTGGTAACCAACACTTTCTGCTTTTCCCACATCGTGTTCTATCCTGTGAAAGAGCTTCACTTCATTTGTACTTTTTGAATTTGTCACCTGCAGATGCTTTCAGTTTAGAAGAGTCTTGAATTTGTCGTTTAGTGAAGGGTTAAATGTCACTCAAATAATAAGATTTGTCTTTCTTAGGATAGAAAACATTATGGAAAAGGGATAAAATGCTATCAACCAGCATTTTCTCCTTATACCACATTGTTTACTAAAGCCTTCCTCCTGAGAGTCATTTGAACATGGGATTGTTTGGTAATGGGTTGTGTCTCATTCCAGATTCCAAGCAACATTTTGTCCTAAGTCTAACTGTTCCTTGTCTTGCACACGCTACATGTATTTCTTTTCCCCTATATTTTACAAGTATAACTTACATAGTGAGTACTCATTAACCGTTTACTAAACAAACCTGGGTTTTTAACGACCCTGGGAGAGAAGCCTTTTGAAAACATTATGGGAAAAGGAGAAACTGGTTACCAGCATTTCCTCCTTTTCGCACAATGTTTTCCACTCCATCAAGAACAAAAATTCCACCATTTTGGCAACCTTTAACCCTTTACCACACAACAAAAATTTATACCAGTCCAAATTGAAGGCATTTGCAGACGACAATTTCAATGTGGTTCAAATGATGTGATTTTTGTTTGATAGGATACAAAACATTGTGGGTACAGGAGAAAATGCTGGTTACCAGCATTTTCTCCTTTTCCCACAATGTTTTCAAAGGCTTCTTTCTCAAGGGTGTTAAAAGTCGGGATTGTGTGGTAAAGGGTTAATGTGTAGTCTGTAAATGCTTTCAATTCGGACCAGACTAAAATTTTATCGTTTGGTAAAGACTCAATATTGTACCATACCGACAATTTTGCAGAAAACAAATTCCTTTCCAAATAGTAAAACTTCTCTTTTTACCCTAAACCACACAATCCAGACTTTTAACATTACAAAGAAAAATAGCTTTTGAAAAACATTGCAGGGAAAAGAGAAAATGCTGGTAACCCACATTTTCTCCTTTTCCCCCAATTTTTCAAAAGTCTTATTTATCAGGTGATTTTCTCCTTTTTCCACAATGTTTTCTGCCTCTTCAACAATAGAAATCATCTTTTGAGGTACAATGTACACTGAATTTGTGGTCTGTAAATGCTTTCAATTCTATTTGAGTCTAAAATTTTGTCGTTTGGTAATCATTTAAAGGGTGAGAAATCAAAGTTGGGAAAAAAAGACCATACCGATTATAAGCATTTTCTCCTTTTTCCACAATGTTTTTAAAAACCCTCTTCCTAAAAGAAGTAATACATGGGATCTTACAGTTCAGGTTTGTATCTTATCCCCATTTGCAAAACCTCTCCCATTTTGTATATACATAAGCCATGCTCTGTGAAAAGGGGGCTTAATGCATCTACAAAAATTATCGACCAGGTCAGCCTGCGCAATCCGCGCAGGCTGACCTGGGCCGAAACTTTTTGCTATTGGTCAATTTTCTGCAAGTCCAAGGACCATTTTACCTCATGATTCAGTCGGTTGTTAGAAAAAATGGATTTTATAGATGCCTACTCATTTGATATCTTACTTCAAGGGGGTGCATGAACCCATTACCAAACAATCCCGACGTTTTAACGACCCTGACGACGAAGCCTTTTGAAAACATTGTTTGAAAAGGAGAAAATGCTGGTAACCAGCATTTTCTCAATTTCCCACAATGTTTTCTACTCAATCAAGGACAAAATTTGTCATTTAAGCCACCTTTGTTGTCTGCAGATGCTTTCAATTTGGACCAGTCCAAAATTTTGTTGTTTGGTAATGAGTTAAGCCCCCTTTTGCCAGAGCATGGCTCGAATAAAAATGACGTAACAACTGCTAAAACAATGTGTAAAAAGGGAATTTGGTGAATATTATTTACATAGCAAAATTTTAATGGTTATGGCTATTACATTAGAATTTTTCTTTTGAAAAAACGCAATTGTACTTTGTACAACAGAACTTAAGACAACAATCAATTTTTGGGGTTTTATTTGTTGGGTTATATTTTTATGAGGAGAACCTGAAATCATTCCCTACTATTTGATGCGTCTAAAGGCTCTCGGGTTTGTGGAGTTGTATGCAGTGGGAAGTCATAACCCACTCAATTACAAATGAAATCCTACAACAACATGCTGGGAAGATAAAAAATGCAGTTCTTATGCGAGAGCTGAGCATTTGGACAGCTAAATCAAAAGCAACACATGTGGGTGCCAACGCTTGGCTGCAATTGCTTTGCGAAACGGATTGATTTTCAGCGAAAATTCCAAGTCAAAAAAGGGGCATAACTGTTACAATACCTTGATGTTTTCTCTGAAAACAGCCGAGCTAAAAATGAACAGTCTTTTTTTAAACCACCCTGATCAATTAACCCTTTACCACACAATCCCATTTTAATGACCCTGAAGAGAAAGGCTTTTGAAAACATTGTGGGAAACCAGCATTTTCTCCTTTTCCCACAATGTTTTCTACCCAATCAAAGACAGAAATCATCATTTTCGACTACATTTAATTTGTTGTCTGCAAATAGTTTCAATTTGATCCAGTCAAAAATTTCGTCGTTTGGTAAAGAGTTAATCAATTTATCTCGATTAATGCCTATGTTCAGCTGCAGATGAGCATTGTCAGCAAAACATTTCCAAAATGGAAAAAATTTAGTCATTACCGAGACGCGATAGTTCAACATGTAATATTTTACACAATCATTTTGATTTGGAAAAAAAAAAACACCTAACAAAAACTGATAAGACCATAAAAATGCATGATTTATGTCACATCTCTTCACCAGTCAACAAAATATAAGACTTGTCACAAATGATAGCATTTGCAGACGACAATTTAAATATGGATTCACTTGAACGGATTTGTATTTGAAAGTGTAGAAAAAGGTTGTGAGAAAAGGAGAAACTGCCAATATCCAGCATTTTCTCCTCTTCCCTCAATGTTTTCTAAAGTCTTATTGAAACAAGGTCATTTAAACTATGGATTGTTTGGTTAAGAGTCAAGACTTTTCTTTAGTGAAAGAATTTGCAGAGGACAAATTCCAAGAATGATAGGCACTGTCTTTCAACAAGTTGAAAACATTATGTGAAAAGGAGTAATTGCCAGTTACCTGAATTTTATTCCTTTTCACACAATGTTTTCAAAGCACTTTAGCTCAGTCTTAACAACATGGAATTGTTTTGTACAGGATTCAGTGCAGAGCAAACAAACACCTATTTACATAAAACAACATCATTTCAAATTTATTTATTTCCAATTCTATTAATCAACCCTTTGCCAAAAAACGAAATTTAATCTCGCCCAAATTCAAAGCATTTGCAACCAAAATATTCAGTACAGCCCAAATGATGGGGTTTGTATGTGAATGGCAAGAAAACAAGGTGGAAAAAGGAGAAAATGCTGGTTACCAGCATTTTCTCCTTTTCCAACCATGTTTTCAAAAGGCTCTCTTTCCTCGGGTCATTAAAGCACAGGATTGTGTGGTAAAGGGTTGACATACAACTAACATAATTTAAGTTTATATGAATTTTAAAAGTGACCTGGACACTTTTGACCTACTTTCATTCTTTTGCCTGCCACTAACACTTGGACTGACCATGCAATAACGGATTGTCATCTTCACAATAATTTCCATCCTTTAAAATGGCATGTTTTAAATCTAAATTTAACACTTGCATTGTTTACTTTTGAATGCTGTTGTGGCTTTAAGGGTTAAATGTGAAGAAACTGAGTGTAAAATTTGTCTAATTGCAAACAGCATGACCAAAGATCAACAAAGTATCAGTTCAAATGCTAAATTGCACATCATCATATATGCTTATATTTCCACTCCAGTCTTCTGATTGGCTAACAAAAAAAAATATTTCAGCAAAATACATGTACTAAATTGTCCATCATCATTTATCCCCATACTATCAGTCCAGTTTTCTGATTTGCTGACAAAAAAAATATTTCAGCAAATCAAAAAGCCAGTTTTACAATTAAGAAGTAGAAATGAGAATGATTGGCAAATATGAAAAAAAAAGTTATGAAAAATGCTTTCTTATTCTGGAAAGAGTATTTCATCGGAAGATTCATTTACAGGATCATTAACCCTTTACAAAACAATCCAGAGATTTAACAACAATGAAGAATAAAATCTTTTGAAAATATTGTGGGAAAAGGAGAAAATGCTGGTTACCAGCATTTTCTCCTTTTCCCACCATGTTTTCTACTCATTCAAAGAAATAAACCACCGTTTGATTCAAATTGGTAAGCTGTCTGCAAATGTTCTCAATTTGGACGCTTACTTTTGTCATCTGGTAAAGAGTTAAACAGTATTGGTAGGAATCATTAAAATACATAAAAGCTTTGTACACTATTTAATCTGAGTTTACAGTCAACTAGAATGTAAAAACTTGTCCTTTAAGGCTTTTAGTCTTTGTACAAAGAAAGTTTCCAGGACTTCGGCACACTGGAAAAATGGGGTATCAGGTGGATTATACAATCTGCAATTGTTGAAGATCTTTGTCACATCTTTGATGAATTCGGTTAATTTTCTATACTCATGAAGATCTAAGTTTGCTTCCACCTGTGACAGATCTGAAAGTAAAGATTTGTTTGTATGTTTGTATGGTGTTTAACCCTTTCCAAAACAAGCCCTGGTTTTCACGTGTCTGCAGTACAAGTCTTTTGAAAACACTGTAGGAAAAGGAGAAATTGCTCGTAATGAGCAATTTCTCCTTTTCCCACAGCGTTTTCTACCTTTTTTTGAGACCTTTCTGTCATTTTCATCAAATTTAAAATTGTCGTCTGCAAACTCTTTCAATTTGGACCAGTCCAAAAGTTGTCTTTTGGGAAAGGGTTAACTCTTTACCAAACAACAACATTTTGGACGTTTCAAATTGAAAGCATTTGCAGATGACAAAATAAACGTGACTCGAAAATTGAAATTTGTTTTGGAAAAGGTAGAAAACATTGTGGGAAAAGGAGAAAATGCTGGTAACCAGCATTTTCTCCTTTTCCCACAATGTTTTCGAAAGGCCTCTTCCCCAGGGTCGTTAAAAGTAGGGATTGTGTGGTAAAGGGTTAATGCTGTTTTCAGAATCATTTCAGTTATGTCACAGCAGCCTGAGCATATATTCGTGCTTTCATAAATTTTCTTTCACCACTTTGCACAATATTCTTCCCAAGCCACTGGACACTGATAACTATTGTTGAAATTGAAAGTAAAGAGAAGTGTGAAGTTACTAAAACCTATAAAAACCAAAAGAAAACCTAAGAGATAAATAAATAGTGCTTGCTGAAGACAGGTGCTTCTTCAGGTACAAAAGAATTCAACCAATCTCTAACTCGACCTGTTGCAAAGCAGACAAATATTCCCCACCAGCACCTTGTCACTGAAGCAGCACAATCAGAGAATGGAAATGACTTTCAAAACAAAGTTCACCTGTGACCTTCACCGATGTGACCCCAAAACAATAGGGCACCTCTTTGGTTCAAGGGCAACACCTGTATAAAAGTTCCAGGGTCCAAGGTAAAACAGCTATTGAGTAAGAGCACAGAAACAATTTTCAAACAAAGTTCACCTGTGACCTTGACCTTTGACCCATGTGACCCAAAAAACAATAGGGCATCTCCTTGGGTCATGCGAAACACTTGTATAAAGTTTCAGGAACCTTAGCTTTGAGTTAGAATACAGAAATGAAAACATGGACCGATTAGCGGACCGATGGACGAACAGACAGACAGACATGGTGAAACCAGTATACCCCCCTCTACTTGGTAGGTGGGGTGGGGAGGGGGGATATACAAAATACTTACCCATAGGATCTTTGATAATCTCATAATAATCTGGAACTTCATTTGGATCAACTGCCTCCAGGAATGGCCAGGCCATCTTGTGTGACTGAAATCAACAATGAGCATTATATTAACCCTTAGCTGCTAAGTGCGACTCGAGGACCTTTTGCTGACAATGTAGATCCAGATCAGACTGCACAGAGTGTACAGTCTGATCTTGGATCTACACTGTCCGATAAGGAGATATTTTCCTGCAAAAAAAGAATTTTGAAATAGAAACATCGGGGTTTTTACTATCGACTTGAAAGTTTCATTTTAGTTATATAGCAGGATAAGAGTTAAAGCTAGACAAGATACCAAAGTTTCAGATCTTGTTGAACAGCATTTTCACCTTTCGTCTCAATGTTTTCATAAGACCGTTTGCTCATGGGCATTAAAAAATGGAAATATTTGGTAAAGATTTGAACCTTACACAAGACCACAGCATGCAGGTGCGAAAACTAGGATGCAGCTGCCTGGTATTATAAAATGTCAATTTTTTTTTAAAATTTTAAGTAAAAACGGGCATAAATGTCAAAAATATTTTGATGGTTACCTGCTCCTGTTGTATGGTAACCCTTTTTAATAATTGAGAACTGGTCCAAGTTGAAGTAAATATTGTCAATAATGACAGAGATATTACAAAATGTCAGTTTTTGCATGACACAGATAATGCCTGGGCTGTGGCAATACCTCAGCATTTTCTTTGAAGACAGCCAGCTAAAAATATTGTTTCATATTGGCTCATGAACCCACGGCTAATTTGGAACATACTTGTTTTTTCACCAGAGGCTTGAAATCAATTTCAGCAGATATAAATTTTATTGTGATTCAAATGATGTGATTTGTCTTTGAAAGAACTGAAAACACTATACAAACAGGAGAAAATGCTGGCGACCAGTGTTTTCTTGTTTCCATGATGTCTTCCGAAACATTCTTCCTAAGGGTCCTTAAAATACAGGCTTCTTCGGTGAAAGACTGAAACTTGAGTAAATCTTACATTATTCTTGAAGTGATTGCAACTCTATTCATCTTTGTCAAGACATACACAATTTTCTTACTGTTAGTGTGTTTGGGAGAAAAATATAAGCCATGCTCAGGCATATGGGGGTTTAATGCATCTCCATGATGCATGATACTAAGCATGTCATCAGATGATTATAGATCCACAAAATCCATTTTGTATATTAACAGATTGAATCGTAAGGTAGACTCGCTTATTGACATGCAAAAAACTGACAGGTAGCAAAGTTTTGACCCAGGTCAACCTGTGTGGACTCCAAAGGCTCACCTGGGTCGAAAATTTTTGCTGATGCATTAAGCCCCATTGTCACAGAGTATGGCTAATATGAATCAACATTTATTTAGCAATATAATGAATCGTCACGTTTTCTGAAACAAAAGAAACATTGATCACTAACCTGTAGACTTCTCAACAGTTTAAATAATAAATCGTAATCTCTGTCATCCAGTTCTTTAAGATTGGTCGGATCTTCCTGGTCCTTACGTTGGCAGTTTGGACAGATATAGGAGTCAAGTTCATCTGCCTCTTTCTGTGTTATACCCACACACTCACAGTGAAACCAGTCCTGGCAGCGATCACAACCAACGTAAAACCTGGGTAAACACAGAGAAGATGGTTACAAGCAGAGCTCCAGATAAGAGGGAGTGATGGTATTCTAAATCCATTATTTCTCTTCCAAACCCTATGCTGTGGGTACTCATTAGATTCATCTGGATGAGACGATTCTAACGAGTACCCATAATGTAGAGTTTAGTGGAGAATAAATAATATTTTCAATTTTGAAATCAAAATCACTCCCTCTGTCTGGAGCTCCGGTTACAGGGTTTGATAGCAGAGATATATAGGACATGACAAAAGTTGGTATTTGAGATAAATTATACTAAACAAGTCTAGAAAAATGTTATTAACCCTTTCCCAAACAAGCCCTGGTTTTCACGTGTCTGCAGTACAAGTCTTCTGAAAACACTGTGGGAAAAGGAGAAATTGCTCATAACGAGCAATTTCTCCTTTTCCCACAGTGTTTTCTACCTTTTTTGAGACCTTTCTGCCATTTTCATCAAATTTAAAATTGTCATCTGCAAACTCTTTCAATCTGGACCAGTCCAAAATTTGTCGTTTGGGAAAAGGTTTAGCAAGCCTCTAGCAAGCTCAGTAATATTTTTGTAGTTGAGTTGTCATAAAATTTTCGCTAAAAAGCCAACAAATACAAGATTCATTTTCTCACATAACAAAGTTTCACACTTTATCTGTCAAAATATGCAAAACCATACACGCTTACAAAGTCATTTCAAAGAATAAAACCCAATTAATTTCTTTAACAAACAAAGCAAACAATTATGCCACTAATGTACATTGTAGTATGTTTACAGGAATTACGATGAAAACTTTATGACATTTATTGGCAAAAGAAACGGCTCACAGGTGGATAGGGTCATCACATTATGATCCTTCTTGTGTAGAAAAAAGTTTACCTGGATTCATCATAGGGAGTTCTGCATATACAGTAGAGTTCCTCTGTGGCCACTTCTTGTTGTTTTTTACAATCATCGCACACAAAAGAGTCCACGTATTTAGATTGAGCTTCAGAAATACCGACACAATCTCCATGAAACCAATTTGAGCACAAATCACATCCGATGTAAAACCTAGAAAAAAAATAGGCAAAATTTAACCCTTTCAGATAAGATTCTGTGTTTTTATGACTCTGAGAAAGATGGCTCTTGAAAACATTTAGGGGAAAAAATAAAGTTGTGGCAACCACCATTTTCTCCCTTTCCCACATTGTCCCACACAATCCTGAGTTTTAACAACCTTGAGGATATGACCTTTTGAAAATATTGTGGAAAAGGCATTTTCTCCCTTTCCCATGATGTTTCTGTGCTTTCAATGATGACCCCTATCATGTGAACCACATTTAGTTTGTCACCTGCAAACTTTTTCAGTTTGGACACATCTAAAATTTTGTGATTTAGTTTAAACATATTTATTTTATATTGATAGAGAAAAAAGTTCATGCAACTTATACTAGTTTCCCTCGATTCTGCTTCCTGGAACCTACATCAGTATTTGCGCTGAATGTGTTGGCCAGTGAACAGTCCCAAAATTGACAACCATTCCTGGGTATCGAACTTGGGACCTTATGATTATGAGGCCGGCACTCAACCTCACAATCACAGACACCACAAAGTTTTGTGATTTGGAGATGGGTTAAAACAGAACATATGTGTAAGGTTTATCTATTTTCCACAGAATCAATATACATATAACATTTACAATTTCTGTCATTACATTTTGCCTCATCTGTTCATCAATTGATCAACATGGAAAGGTTGCCATAATTATAAGAGTTGAGCTCAGGTAAAAGTGGGTTAAGTGCATGCCCATGATGCATTATACAAAGCAAGTCAACTCATAATTACAAATCCATGAAAGCATTTTGTCTAACAACCGACTTAATCATAAGGTAGAATTGTCCTTAAACATGCAGAAAATTGACCCACAGCAAAAAGTTTTGACCCAGGTCAGCCTGCACAGTGCAGGCTGACCTGGGTTGACACCTTTTGCAGAAGCATTTAACCCCTTTTCACAGAGCATGGCTCATCAACAGTATTCTTTCATAGGTGAATTTTATATCCATAGTAAGTATGAAATAAATTCGGCAAATACTATTCTACTGAGACATAGCTTGGTGAATTCCCCCTACAGGCACTGAACAAAACAGGATCTTCAAAATTTGCAGACCAACAAGTTGCAGAATTTGTGTGACTATTGATCTAAAATAAGTTTTTAACTCTTCACCACATGACACAGTTTTGGATTAGTCCAAATTGAAGGCATTTGTATTTGACAAATTAACCCTTTCCCAAACAAGCCCTGGTTTTCACGTGTCTGCAGTACAAGTCTTTTGAAAACACTGTGGGAAAAGGAGAAATTGCTCGTAATGAGCAATTTTTCCTTTTCACACAGTGTTTTCTACCCTTTTGGAGAACTTTCCGTCTTTTTCATCAAATTTAAAATTGTCGTCTGCAAACTCTTTCAATTTGGTCCAGTCTAAAATTCATCGTTTGGGAAAGGGTTAACAGGGCTCAAGTTAACGGTCTGTTCTTGATAAGGTAGAAAACATAGTGGGAAAAGGGGAAAATGCTGGTTACCAGCATTTTCTCTTTTTCCCACTATGTTTTCCATAGCCTAAACTGTCTGGGTTGTTAAAACTTGGAATTGTGTGGTAATAGATTAACTGATCACAGATCATTAAGCCAATCATTTGCATGGAGATCTGTAACTATACCACAGCACAATGTAGCTATTTGGCAAGTACTGACATTGAAATTCCTTTAGATTTCAAAGTAGTTACTGTAAACAAAAACAGCATTACCACAAACTTTATCTATGTATTTGTTTATTTGTATTGGAATTTTATTGCTGTTTTAACAGCTAAGGTTACATGATGGCAGCCAGTGCACCTATGCATGTGTTTCCTGGCTTTCTTGCACTAGTACTGACACAACTTTCTTTCCAAGCCACTGACTACTTTCTCACGTGCATCAGAGGTAGGAGGCAAAAAATCACCGCAGAGAAAGTTTGCCACAAGCAGGTATTGAACCACCAGTGTCGTCAGTCAGATGCACTAACCACTGAGCTACCTAGCCGGGCTTTACATACTACATCAAATATCTTTGATTACCTTTGCTGTCAGCCTTACCTTGAATCATCATAGGGTGTTTTACAGATACAGTACAGTTTCCTTTTGGGGTTCAAACTCTTTGTAATACCTCCAGTAGAAATCAGCTTCTGCTTCTTCTTGCTGGCTTTTGCTGCCTCTGCCACCTTAAATTGGACAATGACACTATGAATTCCTCAGGGAATGAATAAAACACTATGAAAAACCATGCACTATCGTTCGATATTTCGACCATTGCCTTTTTCAAGAGTTTGAAAACACTTTTTCCTCTAGACAGGAAAAAGTGTTTTCAAACTCATGAAACAAGAGGGCCATCATGGCCCTGGGTCGCTCACCTTAGTAGAGTGCCTTTAAGGTTTTTCTTTAATTTGACCATGTGACCTAGTTTTTGACCGCAGGTGACCCAATTTCAAACTCATATTTCATGAAGACAACCATTCTGACAAATTTTCAAGTCAATTGAGCAAAAAATGTGGCCTCGAGTGCCCTAAAGATATTTCTTTAATTTGACCTAGTGACCTAGATTATGACCCCAGGTGACCCAAATTTGAACTGGTCTTTGACTATATCAAAAGGAACATTTTAACCAATTTTCAAATCATATGAATAATAAATGTGGCCTCTAGAGTGCCCACTAGCTATTTCTTTAATTTGACCAAGTGACCTAGTTTATGACCCCAGTTGACCCAAATTCAGACTCATGTGAGATTTTACAAAGACAAACATTCTGACCAATTTTCAAGGCAATTAAGCAAAGAATGTGGCCTCTAGAGTGCCCACAAGGTATTTCTTTATTTTGACCTAGTGACTTAGTTTATGGTTCCAGGTGACCCAAATCCAAACTCATCTGGTATTTCATCAAGACAAACATTCTGGCCAAATTTCAGGTCATTTGAGCAATAAATGTGGCCTCCAGAGTGCAAACAAGGTATTTCTTTAATTTGACCCAGTGAACTAGTTTATGACCCAAGTTGACCCAAATTAATCTTATGTGAGACTTTATATAGACAAACTTTCTAACAAATTTTCAAGGCAATTGAGCAAATAATTTGGCCTCGAGAGTGTCAACAAGGTATTTCTTTAATTTGACCTAGTGACCTAGTTTATGACCCAAGATGACCCAATTTTGAACTCAATGAAATTGTTGCGCTTAGATGGGCAAACAAACTTAGAAGAGAATCACTACATACCAAATATCACAGCTCTACGCCTTCCAGTTTTAAAGAAGAATTTTAAAGTTTTCCTTCTTTGTTCCTATGTTCGAACTTGTGACCCCCGGGGGCTGGGCCAGTTTTGACCCAGGGACATCATATGAACAAACTTGATAGAGGTCCACTAGGAAATGCAACATACCAAATATCAAAGCGCCACACCTTTCAGTTTCAGAAAAGAAGAATTTTAAAGTTTTCCTTCTTTGTTCCTATGTTCGAACTTGTGACCCCAGGGGCTGGGCCAGTTTTGACCCAAGCTGCATCCTTGGAACAAACTTGGTAGAAGTCCACTAGGAAATGCTACATACCAAATATCAAAGCTCTATGCCTTCCCATTTAAGAGAAAAAAAAAATTAAAGTTTTCCTTCTTTGTTCCTATGTTCGAACTTGTGACCCCCGGGGCAGGGCCAGTTTTGACCCCAAGGGCATCATATAAACAAACTTGGTAGAGGTCCACTAGGAGATGCTTCATGCCAAATATCAAAGCTCTATGCCTTCTAGTTTTACAGAAGAAGATTTTTAATGTTTTCCTTCTTTATTCCTATGTTGGAAATTGTGACCCCCGGGGTTGGGCAGTTTTGACCCCAGGGGCATCATATGAACAAACTTGGTAGAGGTCCACTAGGAGATGCTACATGCCAAATATCAAAGCTCTACGCCTTCAAGTTTCAGAGAAGAAGATTTTTAAAGTTTTTCTTCTTTGTTACTATGCTCAAACTTGTGACCCCCAGGGCGGGGCCAGTTTTGACCCCAGGGGCATCATATGAACAAACTTTGTAGAGGTCCACTAGGCAATGCTACATACCAAATATCAAAGCTCTACGCCTTCCAGTTTCAGAGAAGATGATTTTTAAAGTTTCCCCTCTTTGTTCCTATGTTCAAACTTGTGACCCCCGGGGCAGGGCCAGTTTTGACCCCAAGGACATCATATGAACAAACTTGGTAGAGGTCCACTAGGAGATGCTTCATGCCAAATATCAAAGCTCTATGCCTTCTAGTTTCAGAGAAGAAGATTTTTAAAGTTTTCCTTCTTTGTTTCTATGCTCAAAATTGTGACCCCTGGGGCGGGGCCAGTTTTGACCCCAGGGGTATCATATGAACAAACTTGGTAGAGGTCCACTAGGAGATGCTACATGCCAAATATCAAAGCTCTATGCCTTCAAGTTTCAGAGAAGAAGATTTTCAAAGTTTTCCTTCTTTGTTACTATGCTCAAACTTGTGACCCCTGGGGCGGGGCCAGTTTTGACCCCAGGGGCATCAAATGAACAAACTTGGTAGAGGTCCACTAGGAGATGCTACATACCAAATATCAAAGCTCTGCGCCTTCTAGTTTCAGAGAAGAAGATTTTCAAAGATTTTGCTTTTTTTTCCTTTTTGTTGCCATGGCAACCAGAATTGTGGGTGGAATTTAATTCTTTGAACAATTTTGGTAGAGCTTCACCCAAGGAACATCCCTGCCAAGTTTCATCAAGATTGGCCCAGTGGTTTAGGAGAAGAAGATGTTTAAAGAAATTGTTGACGGACGACGGACGACAGACGACGGACGACGGACGCCGGACATAGGGCGATCACAATAGCTCACCTTTAGCATGTTGTGCTAAGGTGAGCTAAAAAGCAATAGCCAAAATATCGAACAATAGAGTGTTGTTTTTCATAATGCTACATCAGACATTTCACCCGATGTTCAACTCTTCAACAAAGTAATTTCAGACCCAACCAAATTGAAAGCATAACAGATGACAATATAAGCAAACTTAAAGTTACTGCAACATAATATTAGTATGTACTCTACCTGTGCACTGCTGGGTGGCATGGGAGGAAGTAGCTGAGGTTTCAGATTTTCATCTCTCTTTGCCTGCAATGTCATAGCTGGTATGACCAATTTGTTGGCTGCGGCTGCTGACTTTCTCTTGCTGCTGGACTGTTGCTTTTTCACTTGTTCTGCAATCTCAGCCTATAAATATCAAGAAAAAAAAAAGGTTCACTAGCAAATCTAGTCATCGTTTGGATACTTCCACAAACTTTTAAAGAAGCATATGCTTTCGTTCATCTGTTTGTTATAATTCTAACTTGAAACTTATCAGTACCTTTGAACATATTACAAGGCAAAAAGGGCCTAAATGCTATCTCTGGCCAATGTATTTTACTGTGAAGAAAGCCTGATAGAATTAATGATGAAAAACAAAGTTAAAAAAAAAAAAAATCTGTATTATTCCCAAACTTACAAAATCACAGCTTAAAAGAGTATAAAGGGGAAATAAATTCTTAGTTCTTACAGAACACATCAGAAAATTAAGCCTTGCTAATCTACAGTTTCCAGTTTATGTTTGTACAAAGACAAAAACTGATAAGCTTAAATTTATGTATGTGCATGACAGAAAGCTAAACAGACAGACAAGCAGATTCCAGCATATCCAAGGAAACATTCCTTCTGTGGGGGTTTAACCTTTTACCACACAATCTCGACTTTTAACGACCCTAAAGAAAATGCCTTTAGAAAACATTATGGGAAAAGGAGAAAATGCTGGTAACCAGCATTTTCTCCTTTTCACACAATGGTTTCTACCCTTCCCAAATAAAATTTCAATTCTTTAGCCACAATTGATTCCTCTTCTGCAAATGCTTTCAATGTGGACTAGTCTAAAATTTTGTCGTTTGGTAAAGAGTTAAGCATATACTGTTTAACCATAGCCTAATATAGCCATGTATTTCCATCAAATATTTCCATCAAATATTTTTAAATTTACTTTATATATCTGTATAAATATACTTTATATATCTGGACAATGGTAAACTTTGACTATCCTTCTGCGACTAAGTCCCAAGTTTTAACGACCTTGAGGGGTAAAGTTTTTGAAAGCATTGTGGGAAAAGAAGAAAATGCTGGTTAACCAGCAATTTCTTCTTTTCCCACAGTGCTTTCCACTCTTTCAAGGACAAATACCACAGGTTGAGCCATAATGATCTGATGTATCATCTACAAAAGCTTCGGATTTGGACTAGCCTACAAATTTCGTCATCTGGCAAATATTTATACCTGTATTTCAACTTGCATATTCCTCTCGTTTAATGCCCTCTTCCTCTGTATCTCCTTCTTCAAGGCCTCTTTATGCTTGAAGAGTATTTGTTGTATCTTGGTAGCTTGAAGCCTCTTCTGCTTTTCCTCTGCTGATTCATGCTTCTTCTGTAGCTTCTGTTCTTTTTTCTCTTCTCTCTCTATCTTATCCAAAATCCCTTTCATCACTTGATTACACATGGCCATTCTATAAAAGAAAATAAGTGTTATATTTGAGAAGGTCACGGTGAAAAAATAAATATCTTCCTCAGTAATTCAAGTAGTCTTTTCCCCGAGACCAATTTTAAAATATTTGTTAAAGAGACATAGAACGAAATTCTATTTCGAAAGTTTTCTACAAAATCTTAAGAAAGAGACCCAGTTTTCATTTGCGTGCAAAGATGGCTTAAAATTAAAACTTTGATATCCTGCATTTTTTCTCCTAACAATATATTTCTATCTTCCAAAAAACACATTTCAATTTTTGAGTCATTTATTTCATCATCTGCAAATGCTTTCAATTAGGACAAGTCAAAAGGTATATCATCTGGTAAAGTTAAAACAGAAAACTTACCTAATGTGTTCTTCCTTCTGCTCTACAGACAGGTTTGTAACTGTTTTAGGTTTTGCTGCTTTAGCCTCCATACTGTCCGAGAGTTTAGATTCTGCCGTAATGGTAGCTTGTATTGTGGAAGCAGTGGAGGTGGCTACAACTGTCTTTATACCATCCTGTCTCTGGGAGACCATGTGCTTCTGCATGGCCAGAAGCTTGGCCTGAATTTCTGGTGTTTGGTTTTGTAGAAGGGCTTGTCTCACAACTGAAATATTTACAGAGAAATGAGCCATGCTCTGGCAAATGGGGTTTATTGCATCTCTGTGATTATACCAAGCAAGACATCACATAATTATAGATACATAAAACCCTTTTTGTCTCATAACTGCCTGAATCATGAGGTAGACTGGTCCTTCGAAATGAAGAAAATTGACTTCTTGCAAAAAGTTTCGACCCATGTCATCCTGCGCAGGCTGACATAGGTTGATAACTTTTGCAGATGCATTAAGCCCCCTTTTCAGAGCATGGCACAAATAACTTACCCCCAGGATACTACCAAGGGTTTTTGTAGCATTTGTGGTTTGTTTGTATTGTGTTTAACACATATTTCAACATTATTCAAATCATATCAGAACACCTATCCATGCTCTCCTGGAGTTTTTTTTTTTTTATTTAACCAGTGCTTTGCACAGTATTCTTCCCAAGCCACTAACTGCTTTCCCACATAACCATTGTCAAAACAATGATCAGCAGGGAGAGAGGAAAGAATCCTATTGCAATGACTATAGTCAATACTCAGAAATAAATTGATCAAAGCAGGGCATTGAAACCAGCCATGCCTGGTCAAAAGTACTGTTCCCTACCTACTGCACTACTGGGCTTGCTAGCATTAGAAATTTTCAGCAAAATTGTTTGCAAATTAAAAGCACTTCTAATGAACTACACATATGAATGATAAGAACATCATATAGAATTAAATGACTGGTGTTTTACACAGCTTTCAACACTATCTCAGTCATATCACAGCAAAACCATGCTTATTCATGTAAATCCTGGGTTTCATTGGAAACCCAGTCATATCACAGCAAAATCATGCTCATTCATGCAAATCCTGCATTTCATTGGAAACCCAGTCATATCACAGCAAAATCATGATTATTCGTGTAAACCCTGGGTTTCATTGGAAATCCAGTCATATCACAGCAAAATCATGCTTATTCATGTAAATCCTGGGTTTCATTGGAAATCCAGTCATATCACAGCAAAATCATGCTTATTCATGTAAATCCTGCATTTCATTGGAAACCCAGTCATATCACAGCAAAATCATGATTATTCATGTAAACCCTGGGTTTCATTGGAAACCCAGTCATATCACGGCAAACTCATGCTTATTCATGTAAACCCTGAGTTTCATAGGAAACCCGGTCATATCATGGCAAACTCATGCTTATTTATGTAAACCCTGGGTTTCATAGGAAACCCAGTCATATCATGGCAAAGTCATGCTTATTCAGGTAAACCCTGGGTTTCATAGGAAACCCAGTCATATCACGGCAAAATCAAGCTTATTCATGTAAATCCTAGGTTTCTTGGGAAGTCGTAACTATTTTTACTTCTTCGACCTATTAATGCAACAAACTAAATCATTTGGAAAAAAAAAAATTGGAAGTCAAC
This sequence comes from Tridacna gigas, assembly GCA_945859785.2. Taxonomy (NCBI): domain Eukaryota; kingdom Metazoa; phylum Mollusca; class Bivalvia; order Cardiida; family Cardiidae; genus Tridacna; species Tridacna gigas. The sequence goes on from OX244030.2 coordinate 3,478,190, forward strand.
CATGAACGAAGCAATTACGTGAAGTTAGACTGTAAATGGCCTAAAGGTATGGAAATTTATTCAGAAATTGTAGTTGAAATCAAAATCCACAAGAGCATCTTGTAGTCAGATGACCTCCAATAGTTAACTCCTTACCAACAACAAAATTTTGGACTGGACCAAACTGAAAGCACTTGCATACGACAAATGTAGCTTAAATGGTGATTTCTGTACTTGAAAGGGTACAAAACATTGTGGAAAAAGGAGAAAATGCTGGTTACCAGCATTTTCTCCTTTTCCTATGTTTTTATAAAGTCTTCTCTTATAGTCATTAACACTCGAGATTGAGTGGTAAAGAGTTAACACTTCACTAAATAATCCTGACTTTTAGGGAACCTTATGAAAAAAAGCGGTAGAAAACATTAAGGGAAAAGGAGAAAGTGCTGGTAACCACCCTGTTTTCTACCATTTCAAAAGACAAATTCTATCATCTTGAGCAACATTCAAATTGTTGTCTGCAAATGCTTTCACTTTGGGCTAGTCTAAAATTTTGTCCTTTGGTAAATGTCTTGAATAAAAAGCAAAAGACTCCACTAAAATACCTTCTTGAACGACTTGGGGGGTGACCGCATACTTTTGCTGTGATCCTTTAGAAATCGGTGAGGTAACAACCAGAGCTTGTGGAGATGTCGGGGTGGCTTTAACAGGAGTATCAGGTTGAGCCGTAGATTTGACTGCTTCACCAGCTGTCTGCTGGCCTTGTACTTGTTTGACAAGCTGATCTTGTATGTTCTTAGAGGCCTGGCTTATCAGTTTGGTAGTATCTGCAGATGATGCTGTTTGAATGGCGGAGGATGACACTACCTTTATTTGCTGTTGCTGTTGTAAAGCTGCCAGTTGCTGAGGAGTAACTGTAATGGTTTGTGGTCCAGTGCCAGAGGATGTGGCACTCTGCACCAGCTGTGAAGGAACTTGTATGACTTGTCCAGATGCCAATTTCACTTGTGTCTGCTGCTGGAGCTGGGCCTGTATTTGTTGGATCTGGGCTTGTTGTTGGGCCAGGACTTGTTGTTGTTGTTGTAACTGTTGTTGTTTACTCTGTATATTTTGTGTCTGGGCCGGCACCACAACTTGCGGAGTTAGCTGACGAATCACTCTTGCTCCAGTTGATGTGTTTGCAACAGCCACCACAGGTGTGCCGCCAACTTTCTGTATCACCTGACCTGTAGGTTTAACAGGGGAGACAATCTTTGCAATACTCTGACCAGAACTATTGATAACAGTTACTGTTCCTGAAGATTGAGGAGAACTGACCAGTACAGAACCACCAGCTATGTTGGACACTACACCGCCTGGCTGTGGTGTCACCACTATCTTGGCAGGTGTTCCAGTGGTTGAACTACTTTGTGTAGTTGACACTGTTCCTGTAGAAGTGTTCACCACAATGGCTTGGGGACGGACTTGCGTCTGGGCTGGCTGTGCCTGTATGACACGCACTGTTGGATTGCTCCCTGATGACCCTGACACAACCTGCGCCGTGTTTTGTTGTTGTTGGGGTATTGTTATTAACTGCAAGCGGCCATCAGGTAACCTGATAATCTGCTGACCTGTAAAATGACAAACGACATTTATTATCAAACTTTTCCCAGCTTACAAATGAACCATGCTCTGGCAAAAGGGGGTTCAATACATCTCTGTGTGCAGTATACCACGCATAATTTGTGATCCATTTTGTCTAGCAGCCAACTGAATTATGAAGAAGAATGTACTTGGACATGTGGAAAATTTACTAAAAGCAAAAAAGGTTTAAGACAAGTCGGCCTGCACAGACAGCGCAGGCTGACCTAGGACTACTTTTTGCAGATGCATTAAACCCATTTTTCACAGAGCATGGCTCAAATGCATTAAATGCTCCTGAATAAGCAGCAGCCTCATTCTCAAATAGGTACATGGCACTGAAATGACATACTTTTGCTTCTATCAACTTTTGGTGGCATACTTCTATCTTTTTTTAGGCTTTTTGAACCTTGTAATCGTGACTTCAACTCAGAGCTCCAAATAAGGGGAGTGATTTTGATTATAGAATTGAAAATATTAACTATTCTCAACTAAACCCTATGTTACGGGTACTCATTAGAATCGTTTCATTGAGACGATTCTAATGAGTACCCACAACATAGGGTTTGGAAGAGAAATAATGGATTTAGAATACCATCACTCCCTCTTATCTGGAGCTCTGTTTAACAACGCTTCAATCCTATCATGCTATCGACTCAACTTATCATACCTTTCCCAGATTTCATCAGAGCTAAGTCACAGTTCTGCAGCCCAGGAGGACTTCCCTATAACCAGTATTGCCTATATACAGGACTTTCTACATGAGCCATGCTCTGGCAAAAGGGGGCTCAATTCATCTCCATGATGCATTATACCAAGCAAGCCATCACATAATTATGGATCCATAATAGCCAATATTTTTTTACAGCTAACTTTATCATGACATAGACTGTTACTTGGACATACAGAAAATTGACCAATAGCGAAAAGTTTTGGCTCAGGTCAGCCTGCGCAGGCTGACCTGGGTCATTACTTTTCACAGATGCATCAAGCCTCCTTTTAACAGAGCATGGCTCACAAAAAGGTTTTCCTTCTAAACAGTCAGTCAATTATGTATATTGGAAACAAACTCCGCAAACTTCTCATTCTAATGGACCCTAATGATTTCAGCTGCCCAAGCTGTCCTAAAAAATTTCTTTGCCTAGCTGTATCGTCCTAAGCCAAATAGTCTGACGGCTAATTGCCCGTTCTTGAGAACATCTGATCCTCTGGAAAAGGTCATTTTCAAGCTTGATGGAAGTAGGAAGTGATCCATTACACAAAACAGCCCTGTCATTACCTGGCATGAGACCTTTCACTTGAAGCTGTCCATTTGGTCCTTGGATCAGTTGTACATTTTGAACGTTGGAACCTGTTGATGAGCCCTGAGGTCTAACTGTCACTGAAACATTAAAGAAATTAACAGATCATTGTCTGAAAAATACAACCTGAGTCTGCATTCACAACCATTCTTACGAACCTTCTTTGTCTTATTCTCAAGCATTTTCAAAATTTGAAAGTAACATGTAACTTCTGATTGGCTGAACTAATGGCATGATTTAGTCTTTCAGAAGTTGTGTTACTTTCTTAATCTATAATCCAACCAAGAATGTTCTTGAGAATGGCTGGTGAATCTGGACCTAGATTTGTTAACCTTTTAACAGAAGACAAAACTTGATATTTTCTCAAATTCAGAACATTTACAGACGACAATAAATGTGTGACTCAAATGATGGGAATTGTCCTTGATTAAGTTAGAAAGCATTGTGGGAAAAGGAGAAAATGCTGCTAACTAGCATTTTCTCCTTTTCCCATAATGTTTGAAAAAGCTTTCTTCATCTGTCATGAAAACATGGGATTGTTTGGTACAGGGCTTAACTTTGGTTCCATATGGAATCTATTACCAGATGTTCCATGAGAGCCATAAATGACCTGGAATAGCCTTGAGGGACATGCAGAGAGGAAATAAAACTTGATACAACACCTGCATATCAGTCGACTTGCAATATGCCAGAGATGCAAGATTTGGGAAGGAGGGGAGGGTTAAACATCCTCCCATCCCCATTTTCTTCTCGGATTTAGACAATTTGGAAAATTGAACTAGCTGGATCCTGAAAATATGAATTTCTGTTGTAATACAGAAAACTTTCATCCTTCACTTTTCACCTTTTTTTTAATCCTTTTTATGTGTATTTTTCATTTTCCTATAAATAAGTAGGGAAAGTGGGGCATTTTCATAAAAAAGTAGGGAAAAGCATGGGCACAGAAAAAAGGTGGAGAATAGTAGGAAAAGTAGGGCCCGCATGAAAGTCAGATTATGTCTTCAGCATGAGTTTTCAGCCTACTTTTTAGGTGATCATTACCTTTCGTTGGTGTTTGCTGAACTGTTGTACCAACCACTTTTGGTATCTTGATGGCAGTCAATGTTTGGGCCCCCGTTGAGGAAGACTGGCTGCTTGTCGTAGTGGTGGTGACCCCATTAGCTGTGGAAGGTTTCGGAGCCAGGGTAATTGTTGAGGCAGCCGGACGAAGGGTTACGGATCCTGAGGAGCCAGGGATCTGTACCTTAACCATGGGTCTTACGACAGATGTGCTGGTGCCAGATACAGGGATTCCAACCAATCCTACAGAAGTTGTATGAAAAAATGATCAACCTGTTGCCAAGTAGCTCAACTGATAAGAATTTGTCTCCGATAGGGTAGAAATATTGTGGGAAAAAAGGAGAACAAGAGGGCCATGATGGCCCTGGATCGCTCACCTAAGTCAACAGGCAAAAGTTCACTCCAGGGTCATAATGACCAAACTTAAAACTCATCCGAGATATTATTAAGACAAACATTCTGACCAACTGTCAGGTCACTTGAGCTGAAAATGTGGCCTCTGGAGTGTCCAAAATGTATTTCTTCAATTTGACCTAGTGACCTAGTTTATGACCCTATGTGACCATATTTCGAACTCATCCGAGATATTATCAAGACAAACACGCTGACCTATTTTCAGGGCAATTGAGCAAGAATTGTGGCCACTAGAGCGCCCACAAGATATTTGTTTAAATCTGACCTAGTGACATAGTTTATGACCCTATGTGACCCAATTTTGAGCTCATCCAAGATTTTATCAAGACAAACATGCTGATCAATTTTCAGGTCAATTGAGTAAGAATTGTAGCCTCTTGAGCGCCCACAAAAAATTTCTTTCAATTGACCTAGTTTACAACCCAAAGTGACCAAAATTCAAACTCATCTGAAATTTCATCAAGAAAACATTCTGACCAATTTTTAAGTCAATTCAGCAATAAATGTGGCCTCTAAAGTGCCCACAAGGTATTTCTTTAATTTGACCTTGTGACCTAGTTTATGACCCAAGGTATCCAAAATTCAAACTCATCCAAGATTTTATTTAGACAAAGATTCTGACCAATTTTCAAGACAATTGAGCAATAAATGTGGCCTCTAGACTGCCCACAAGGTATTTCTTTAATTGACCTAGTGACTTAGATTATGTCCCCAGGTGATCCAGTTTTGAAGTTATCCAAAATTTCATCAAGACAAACATTCTGACCAATTTTCAAGTCAATTGAGTGAAAAATGTGGCTTCTAGAGTGCCCACAAGGTATTTCTAATATTTGACCTGGTGACCTAGTTTTTGACCCCACATGACCGTACAAGATTTTATCAAGACAAACATTCTGACCAAGTCTCACAAGTATCTGACTGAAAATGTGGCCTCTAGAGCGCACACAAGGTTTTTCTAAGATTTGACCTAGTGACCTAGTTTTTGACCCCACATGACCCAATTTCAAACTCATACAAGATTTTATCAAGACAAACATTCTGACCAAGTTTCACAAGTATCTGACTGAAAATGTGGCCTCTAGAGCGTACACAACGTTTTTCTAAGATTTGACCTAGTGACCTAGTTTTTGACCCCACATGACCAAATTTCAAACTCATACAAGATTTTATCAAGACAAACATTCTGACCAAGTTTCATGAGGATCAGGCTGAAAATGTGGCCTCTAGAGCGTACACAAGGTTTTTCTAAGATTTGACCTAGTGACCTAGTTTTTGACCCCACATGACCCAATTTCAAACTTGTCTGAGATTTTATCAAGACAAACATTCTGACCATGTTTCATGAGGATCGGACTGAAAATGTGGCCTCTAGAGCGTACACAAGGTTTTTTTAAGATTTGATCTAGTGACCTAGTTTTTGACCCCACATGACCCAATTTCGAACTCGTCCGAGATTTCATCAAGACAAACATTCTGAACAAGTTTCATGAGGATCAGACTGAAAATGTGGCCTCTGGAGTTTACACAAGGTAAAAAGTTGATGACGGACGACGCATGACGGACACAGCACGATCACAATAGCTCACCATGAGCACTTTGTGCTCAGGTGAGCTAAAAATGCTGGTAAAAGGTGTAAAAAATTATGGGAAAAGCAGTAAATGCAAAACCGCCTCATTTTATCTGATCTGTTTAACTCTTGACCAGTCAACAAAATCCTAGACTGGTTCAAACTGAAAGCAACTGCAGACAAAAAAATCAAATGTAGGTAAAATGACGGAATTTACAGTCGAATATCCATACCTCGAAGTTCTGGGGACTACCGAAAAAAGTTCGAGGTATAGAAAGTTCGACGTGCAGAGATTCTTCAGATGAGTGTGTCAGGTACCGGAAGTAGGTAACTGAAGCATACTTCGTTCACAGGCTACATTTTGTTCCCTCAATCGAAAATTAAAGATTAAAGGATGCATACTGTTTATTTTCTTTCACTAACATGTTTTTCTTTAATTCTGTTTGTAAAAACAATACTGAAAATTGTGAAATTAAAAAACATTTCATCAGCCGAAGTTGCTGGCTATCTCCCGAACTTTACCGGGTTTCTTTCACCAAACAAGTCCTTAGGAGCGAGGATATTTGTATTTTCGGTCGACAACGAAATGCCCAGTCTTTCTATGTAGCCACGGCCAAAATCACAGTGTATGGTATGAAAATCTCAGTCCAAACATTTCTAATCGAACCAATTACCGATAATTATCTGCAAGTCAAGATCACCGGCACGTTAACACCCGAGCTGACAAAAGTCAATGATCGAAAATGTGCGAAAAACATACCGTCGTTGTATCCGGCATTTCTGTTTATTATGTATAACACCCCAGTTTATAATTAAAGTCAATTAAAATGTGTGAAAATTCTGTACTGTGTTCGAAGTAAAGATGTGTAAATTAACTGGATCATTGAAGTTCGGACCTGAAATCAGGTTCGACGTATGGAGAAACTTCGAGATATGGACTTCGACGTGCGGATAGTACTTTGTATAGAAAAATAGAGCAATTCAATCCGGTCTTTAATTTTACTTCGACGTATAGAGAACTTCGAGGAGTAGATGTTCAAGCAATGGACATTCGACTGTATATAGGTTGGGGAGAAAACATTGTGGAAAAAGGAGAAAAAGCTGGCAGAAAATGCTGGTTACCATAATTTTCTCCTTTTCCCACAATGTGTTCAAAAGGCTTCTTTCTCAAGGTCGTTAAAAGCTGGAATCATGAGGTAAATGTTTAAATTAGGGTATCTTACTAAAAAATCATCAATCCTTTATCAAAAGTATGTCAAAGATCTTTTTGCCCGAAATAAAGAGAGACCTTATGAATTCAGCTGTCCGCCCTTCTCCTTTGTTGGGTAGAAAAACAGAAAACTTTAACAGCACTAACTAAATGATAATAGAGCATATGTTCATCCTAGCTACCTGGGGTAGAGACACGTGGTTGACCTTGTTGAATTTTCTTGATGATATTGCCAGATGACAGAATCGTCGTCATTCCGCCCTGTGTGGTCTTTAATACAGAACCCGGAGCTATACTCGTGATGGTCTTCAACACTGTAGGAGACGCTGTAAATATTACAAACCATTAACTCTTTCCCAGGCAACAAAATTATAGACTGGTCCATTGTAACTCTTTACCAAACAACAAAATTTTAGACTGGCCCAAATTAAAAACATTTGTAAATTGACAAATTAAAGTGTTCCTCAGAGCATGAAACTGGTTTTTTTATAGGATAAAAAAAATACTGGGGAAAAAGGAGAAAATGTTGATAACCAGCATTTTCTCCTTTTCCCACAATGTTTTCAAAAGTGTTCTTCTCTGAGGTCATTAAAACTGAGGGTTGTGTGGCAAAGTTAAAAGTTTTTGCAGACAACAAATGTGACTTAAATGATAAGATTTGTCTCAGTGGGATTGTAAACATTACAAGAAAAGGAGAAAATGCTTATTACCAAGATTTTCTCCTTTCCAACAATGTTTTCAGATGCCCTTTTTTTCCACAAGGATTAGTTGGCAACAAGCTTAATTCTTAAATCTTTTCCTAATAACAAAATTCTGACTCCTCTACATTGAAAGAATCTGAAAAAGACAACAAATCAAACGCAACTCAAATGATGGTATTTGACACTGAACAGATAGAAAAGATTGTAGGAAAACAATGAGCTGCTGATGACCAGCAATTTCTCCTCCTCAACTGATGTTTTCATCTCTTTTTGAGCACTCTTATGCGTATTTGGGTTGAAAATGGAAACGTCTTGCAAACAGCATGATATTAGGTTGCCAGATACAATACCCTAAACGTAGACAACACATTAACTCTTTACCACACAATCCCGACTTTTAACGACCCAAAGAAGAAACCTTTTGAAAACATTGTGGGAAAAGGAGAAAATGCTGGTAACCAGCATTTTCTCCCTTTCCCTCGATGTTTTCTAACATATCAAAGGCAAAATTCCCCATTTGAGTCACATTTAAATTGTCATCTGCAAATGCTCTCAATTTGGACTGGTCTACATTTTTCTCGTGTGGTAAAGAGTTAACTAACCCATAATAAGAATAACAAATGGGAAATGAAAGCCTGGATATACTTATTAGCCACTGCCTCACAATAAAATGTGCCTCTATTATTCAAGATAGTTTCATCTGATTGTACTTTGTATAGGTTGCCATTGATTTTGTTTTACGCTTATTCCCGGTTCTAGATCTAACCATGCCTTTATCCTAACCCTTTACTGCACAATCCCGAGTTTTAATGACCCTAGGGAAGAAGCCGTTTGAAAACATTGTGGAAAAAAGAGAAAATGCTGGTAACCAGCAGTTTTTCCATTTCCAACCTTGTTTTTCACACCTATAGAGTAAGGTTTTATCATTTGAGTCAGGTTTAATTTATTGTCTGCAACAGCTTTGAATTTGGATGAGTGTAAAATTTTGTCGTCTGGTAAAGAGGTAAAGAGTTCCACTAATGGAAATAAGAAGTATTACCTGTAACAACACTTGCAGAAGTATTGAGCCCTGTATGTACAATTTTACCCTGGGTGTCTAGCAGTCTCTTCTGTTGCATGGCTGCCCTCTGTTGTTTTAACTGCTCCTCCATCTGCTGTTTAATCTGGGTTGCATTCTGTTGGGCTTGCTGAGTGCTGAGCTTCTCTTGCAGTGCCGCTCTCTCCTTTTCGACTCTGAGATTGTTAAAACAGAGGTATATATAAGCAGAGCTCCAGACAGAGGGAGTGATTTTGATTTCAAAATTAAAAATATTCATCACTCTCCACTAAACCCTATGTTACGGGTATTCATTAGAATCGTCTCATCAAGATGATTCTAATGAGTACCCACAACATAGGGTTTGAAAGAGAAATAATGGATTTAGAATACTTTCATCTGGAGGTCTGTATTAAGTCTGGGTTTTGGCATCCTACAACACTGAGCCATGCTTTGTGAAAAGGGGGCTTAGTCATCTCCGTTATGCATGATAACAAGCAAGTCATCACATGATCATGAATCCATAAAGTCTATTTTGTCTAACAACCCACTGAATCCTAAGGCAGACTGGTCCTTGGGCTTTCATAAACTGACCAATAGCAAAAAGTTTCAGCCCAGGTCAGCCTGTGCGGACTGCGCAGGCTGACCTCCTTTTCACAGAGTATGGCTCACACACACACACACACATATATATATATGTCTGGGTTGTGGCATCCTATAAATGAGCCATGCTCTGTGAAAAGGGGGCTTAATGCATCACTGTGATGCATGATACCAAGCAAGTCATCACATGATCATGAATCTATAAAGTCCAACAAATGACTGAATCATAAGATAGACTGGTCCTTGGTCTTGCATAAAATTGACCATTAGCAAAAAGTTTTGGCCCAGATCAGCCTGCGTGGACTAACCAGGTCCATAATAAGCTATCATTAACTATCAAAACTATCAATTGTTCAACACATTATGGTTGATTGATTGTATTGTATTTAACAGTGCTATCAACATTATTTCAGTTATGTTGCGGTGGACAGTGCACCATATCCATGCTTTCCTGGAGTTTCTTTTGACCAGTACTACACACAATATTCTTCAATATTCTTTCCAAGCCACTGGCCGCTTTCCCACATAACCATCGTCAAAACAATGTTAAGCTGTGAGAGAGGTATCAATCTTGTTCTCAATGCTCCTGTATGCTACAGACTGAGCTAATGGGACTTGGCTGAACACATTACGCGCTAACGTAATTGATTTCAAACATTGCAATTTTTAATCATTTCTATCATGACAGGTACTATCATGAGCAATCGATCTATTGCTACACCTCTAGCCAAGACTACACTTACTTTTCTCCAAACATTTTTATTTCCCAAAGCTCCAACACTTCTTCTGGCAGCCATGCCTCACTAACACTGGGTTCCGTTAGTTTAGGAGATTCAGCCCTCTTTCTTTCTCGAAGACCACTTCTTTGAGGAGTATATTTCTCTGAAGATTCAAGAACACCAGCCTTGTTAAGTTTACGGAATACATCAGAACTGGGTCAACAAGGATGGAAGAACACAGAACACCACCTTCATTAAGTTTACGGAATACATCGGAAATGGGTCAACGACGATGGAAGAACACCGGCCTTGTCACTAATGGAGTCAATACTATCTACCACACAACAAAATTGTAGACTTGTCCTTCTTGAAAGCTTTTGCAAACAACAAATAAACCCTTTACTGCACCGCCTTTTAACAGTCCTGGCAAAGAAGCCTTTTGAAAACATTGTGGGAAAAGGAGAAAATGCTGATAACCATAATGTTTTCTGCTCTATCAAAGAAAAATTGCACCATTTCAGCCACACTGAAGTTGTCGTCTGCAAATGCTTTCAACTTGGACAAGGCTAAAATTTTGTTGTCTGGTTAAATGTGGTAGTTGATGAGGTTTGTCTTTGAAATGGTAGAAAATATTGTTGGCAAACAAGAAAATGCTGGTTATCAACATTTTCTCCTTTTCTCACAATATTTTCAAAAGCTTTCTTAGGGTCATGGAAATTCAAGATTGTGTGGTAAAGGGTTAAGTCTTTACCAAACAATCTAGAGTTTTAACAACCCTGACATAAAAGGCTTTTGAAAACATTGTGGGAAAAGGAGAAAATGCTGGTAACCATAATGTTTTCTGCTCTATCAAAGAAAAATTGCACCATTTCAGCCACACTGAAGTTGTCGTCTGCAAATGCTTTCAATTTGGACAAGGCTAAAATTTTGTTGTCTGCTAAAATTTTGTTGTCTGGTTAAATGTGGTAGTTGATGAGGTTTGTCTTTGAAATGGTAGAAAATGTTGTTGGCAAACAAGAAAATGCTGGTTATCAACATTTTCTCCTTTTCTCAAAATATTTTCAAAAGCTTTCTTAGGGTCATGGAAATTCAAGATTGTGTGGTAAAGGGTTAAGTCTTTACCAAACAATCTAGAGTTTTAACAACCCTGACATAAAAGGCTTTTGAAAACATCGTGGGAAAAGGAGATAATGCTGGTAACCAGCATTTCCTCCTTTTCTGGTGATGTCTTATACCCTTTCACAAAGAAATTCCATTAAATGTGCCACAACGACGATGCCGTCTGCAAATGCTTTTATTTTGGACCAGTCTGAAATTATGTTGTTTTGTAGAGACGTGGCACTTTACTAAACAAGAAAATTTTACACTCAACCAAATTAAAAGCATCTGCAGATTACCTATCAAATATGGCCCCAATGTTAATTTCTACCTTTAAAATTACAGAAAACATTGTGGGACAAGGAGGAAATGCTGGTTACCAGCATTTTCTCCTTTTCCCAAAATGTTTTCAAATTTTGTTGTTTTGTAAAGAGTTAACTCTTTACCACACAATGCTGACATTTAATGACCCTAAGGAAGAAGCCTTTTGCAAACATTGTGGGAAAAGGAGAAAATGCTGGTAACCAGCATTTTCTCCTTTTCCCACAGTGTTTTCTACTCTATCTAAGGCAAATTCCATTATTTGAGTCACATTTAAATTGTCGTCTGCAAATGCTTTCAATTTGGACCAGTCAAAATTTTTCTCGTGTGGTAAAGAGTTAACTAGGTAAAAATATTGTTGGGCTGGTTTCCAGTATTTTCTCCTGTTGCCAGAATGTTTTATCTTTATGGCTGTAACAAAGTTTAAAAACATGCAATCCATAGGTAAGCAGCTATACAATACAATATATATACTTTTTTTTGTAAAATCATTTTTGTATTATAATGTATTGTGCAGAATCTGTTGTAAATAGACCACATACCATGACCCAACCCTCAATACTCTCAATGAGCATAGCAATTGTTTATCAGATCATGCTTTAATCTTTAACCAAAAGACAAAAATTTCAGACTTGTCTATATTGAAAGCATGTGCAGACAACATATCAAAACTGTTGCTTTTGATAACATTTTTCTTTAAAAGAGAAGAAAAAATTGTGGGAAAAGGAGAAAATGCTGGAAACCAGCATTTTCTCCTTTTCCCACATTGTTCTCAAAAGCCTCTTCCTCAAGGTCATTAAAACTAGTTTTTGTGGCAAAAGGTTTAAAAAATATTACTAGAGACCAACCTTTAGGCTGTTGTGGCACACCCAGAGGCACAACAATTTTCCTGACAAGGAATTCAGATCTCAATCCATGTGGACCAATATCTCTTCTCTTTAACAGTTCCGTGGTGGTTATCTCTGTCTCCGTGGAGACAGTGTTTGTACCCCCAGCTGGAGATTTCGTCGCCATATCGTCCCATCTAATACATGCCCACAATATGCGTAGATGTAGCGCTGCACCAGCAAGGGATTTAATAGTTTGGATTCTGAATTTGAAAGCAGTTTTGAACAATGGTCTAGGACAAGGATACGGCCAACTAACATTGCTCATTTTACAGTCATATTTAAACCCAGACACTTCAACCTTACCACTTTTTCTAGCTAACCTTCTACTCTCCCATTTTTCGAGAATGAATAGACTTTTACCAGAGTTGCACTTAAATTTGTGGGGTGGGGGGAGGGATGTCTTTTTAGCCCCTTTCTTTTTAACCCCAGTTTTTGTCACTTTCACTAACGTGATTTTATTTTGTGAATGCCTAACAGGGGGTATCTTAGCACGGAGATCTTCCACTGACATTTTTTCCAAAGCTTGCTTGATGAATTGTTGGGCCTGAGAATATGTTAATGTTTGCCCAGTTTTTTGTGCAATGAGTTGCGCAAGATTACCAGGTATGGATATTGTTGTAGTTTTCTTCCCTGATGGTGATGTCACACTTGATGGTTTTCCTACAGCACTATTTTGTTTAGAGTTTGTCTCAGATTTAACAAGAAGGTCTTTATCAACTGGCACATGGACAACTTTAGGTTTGTTTGCATTTGACTCACTAGTAACGCCATGCTCTGAAGTATCCGCAGGGACATCACTCTTAGATTTTCCTTCTTCTTTATCCCCTAAAATATCCACATCTTCCTCCTCAGTTGCACTTTTATTGGCACTATCATTCTTGACTGCTTCACTTTTATCATTTTTAATTGATTCACTTTTATCGTTGTCAGTTTTATCTCCGTCCTGTTTGTCTTCGGGGTCAGTTTTATCATCTGTGTCTTCATCCACCTCCATCTGGACATCAGTGGTGTCATCTACATCTATGTCTTCCTCTTCTTCTTCAAGTTCTGCATCATGTCGACAAGACACAGAATAACACTGGCCACTAGGTACGTCTCCACCACGACACAGAGCTGAGTAACAACAATATTTCACTGGCTTCACTTTTTTAGTTGGTGTATCTATTGGTGTGTCAGAAACAGGCAGTGAGATTATTTTCTTTTCTGGAGATTCTGTTACATCCTGTTTCTCTTCTTTAGCTGCCTCTAGTCTAAGTTTCCACTGAATTTGTTGTTCAATCCCATCCCTTTGCTTTCTCTCCATCTCCTCTAACTTTGTTCGTCTTTCTAATAAATTATCTAGTTTAGAGTAAGGTTTTGTGACTTTAGGATAGTAAGTGTGCTCTAGTATTGACTTACTAACATCTATCAAATCCACATCACACTTTTTAGTCAATAATGAATAAGCCCTTAAATTTGCCTTAGATATATTTCCCTGAGAAACCCTTAGCATTTTCATTGTCTTTTTGGGTGAGACATGTTCTGTTTCTATATCAATATGCTCATCTTTACTGTCTTTATCAACTGTTACATCCATTGGTTCTACCTTTATTTCCTTCGAATCACTTGCCTCAAGCTTGACAACACTATCATTGTCCTTTTCTTCTTTCTTTTCACTGATACTAGATGATGGTTCTTCTTTTGTAATGTCATTGATGGCACTGTCTGTCTCTTCTTTCACTGCTGGATCATTATCAGGCTCACATTTCACCTTATCAGTGTCACTCTCACTAGTATCCATACTTTCAGGCTCATCTTTCTTTATGTTATTTTCGACTGGCTTAATGTCGTTTTTCACATCAGTTTTGTCTGCAAATGGAGATAAAGAGTATAGGATGGTCATTATTTCTCTGAATATTTAACCATTTCATGAGTAATACTAGACATAAAAGAAAGAAATAAAATGTCAGTAAATTGATAGATAGGGAATGAACATAATAGTATTTAAAAAAGGAGAGAAAAAGTTAGTACAAGCTATAATAGCTTCATTTCCCATAAGACTTTCCGTGGTTGTCTGCTAAAGAAGCACAACAAATTCATATAAGTTTCATAATAGATTGAGAAAGCTTTTCATCACAACTTCTAATGATGCAAAAAACATTAACCCTTTACCACACAATCCCGACTGTTAACGACCCTGAAGAAGAAGCCTTTAGACCTTTAGAAAACATTGTGGGAAAAGGAGAAAATGCTGGTAACCAGCATTTTCTCCTTTTCCCACAATGTTTTCTGCCCTTCCCAAAACAAACTCCAATTTTTGAGTAACATTTATTTTGCCATCTGCAAATGCTTTCAACTGGGACCAGTCGAAAATTTTGTTGTTTGGTAAAGGGTTAATACAAAACAAGAGCACCTCATGCAGTGCAAATGCTCAGTTGCAGCTGCTTGATTTTAAATGAGCCATGCTCTGGCAAAAGGGGGCTTAATGCATCTCCATGATGCTTCATACTAGGCAAGACATCCAATAATTAGGGATCCATAAAATCCATTATCTCTAACAGCCGACTATCATAAGGTAGACTGGTCCTTTGATAAACAGAAAATTTACCAATAGCGGAAAGTTTCGGCCCAGGCCAACCTGTGTGGACTGTGCAGGCTGACCTGGGTCGATACTTTTCCCAGATGCATTAAGCCCCCTTTTCACAGACTATGGCTCAAATGAAATATGTTTGATTTTAAGTGAAATTTCTACGCTGAAAAAGGGGCATAACTGTGTCAAAAATCTTTTGATAGTTTCCTGCCCTTGTTTTGAGTTTCCTTTTTGATTGTTGACAACTTGTCCAAGTTTGAAGTGAATCTATTCTGTAATATGAGAGAAATTGTAAAATGTCAAAAGTTTTTGCACACTCAGGCGTCAACAGGGCAATAACTCGACATTTTCTTCCAACAAGCTAATAAAAAACTATGCTTTATTGTTTACGAATAAGAAAAACAACAGCAAAACTTTGTGAATTTCCACCCTAATCATTTTGAAAATATCACCCTTAGCACTCACCATTATCTGTTTCAGAAGAACCAAGTATTTTCTGTTTTCTGTTTTGTAACTTTACAGCACAGGCTCTCAGGCCTACACTATCCTGGGGCACCGGGTCTGATATGCGAGTGTTACTTATCCATATCCACCCGTGTCCACCACTCACCCTGTATTCCTCCCCTCGTTGCTTCCATACCTACAACACAGTGAGACAAAATATCAAGAATTAGCCCTTTTACCACACAATGCTGAGTTTTAACCACCCTAACAAAGAAAGCTCTTGAGACCATAGTAAGAAATGGAGAAAATGCTGGTAACCAGCATTTTCTCTACTTCCCACAATGTTTTCTTTTGAGAGACGAATTTCATCAATATGAGCTGCATTCCATTTGTCATCTGCAACTGTTTTGAATTTTGACAAGTCTAAAATTTTGTCATTTGATAAAGATTTAATCCATCAACAAGTACTAAACAATGTTGAAATTTGTTGTTAAATCCGGATTGTTGGGTAAAGGGTTAATCAAGAACATTCTTTAACCCTTTCCCAAACAAGCCCTGGTTTTCACGTGTCTGCAGTACAAGTCTTTTGAAAACACTGTGGGAAAAGGAGAAATTGCTCGTAACAAGCAATTTCTCCTTTTCCCACAGTGTTTTCTACCCTTTTTGAGACCTTTCTGCCATTTTCATCAAATTTAAAATTGTCGTCTGCAAACTCCTTCAATTTGGACCAGTCCAAAATTTGTCGTTTGGGAAAGGGTTAAAACATAAATTTCTGCTTATAGAAAAGTGATATTGTGCAAAATTTTGTATCACTACTGCAAATTGGGCAAGTCTAAAACCTTTATTACATACCTATAATTTATCTTTTCTTTTATCCCCATTGTCAATGGTGCTCTGTTACTCTCAATGTCAATTAACCCTTTACCACACAATCCTAACTTAACAATCCTGAGGGGGGAGGCTATTGAAAACGTTGGAAAAGGAGAAAATGCTGGTAACTGGCATTTTCTTCTTTTCAAACAATGTTTTCTAACTTATTAAGGACTAATTTTGCCTTTTGGGTCACCTACAATTGTCGTCTGCAGTTGCTTTCAATTTCGACCAGTCTGAAATTTTGTTGTTTGGTACAGAGTTTAACCTTTACCACACAACAAAATTTTGCACTTGTCCAGGCTGAAAGCATTTGCATATGACAAATTAGACATGGCTCATATAGTGAGATTTGTAAACAGCCAGAAAATATTGTGAAAAAAGGGAGAAACTAATGGTTACCAGCTTTTTCTTCTTTTCCAACAATGTTTTCAAAAGGCCTCTTTCGAAGGGTCGTTAAACCTAAGGATTGTGTTGTAAAGATCAATGACAACTCCAATTGTTCAAATGTTTGTATTACATGTAGTATGCATTCTACATGTTAGGCTGGTGGTCTCTATTGAAATAGTAGAGTTAAACTTGGAAATTATCCTTCTAAAAACCCCTTACTACACCAGCTTGTGTTTTTACAACCCTACGAAAGAATGTTTTTGTAAACTGTGTGGGAAAAGCACAAAATGCTGGTAGCCAGCATTTTCTCCTTTGTCCACAAAGTTTTCAAAAGGCTTCTTGTTAAGGGTCATTAAAACTCAGGATTTTTTGGTAAGAGGTTAAGATAAGCATTATGTGACAATGCTGATCAAAGCATCACAACTCATACGCAAAACATGACTGACCAACATTCAGACCTCCAGATAAAGGGGAGTGATGGTATTCTAAATCCATTATTTCTCTTCCAAACCCTGTGTTGTGGGCACTCATTTGAATCGTCTTGATGAGACGATTCTAATGAGTAACCATAACATATGGTCTAGAGGAAAGTGATTAATATTTTCAAGTTTGAAATCAAAATCACTCCCTCTATCTGGAGCTCTGAACATTTCCCAGTAAATTCAACTTGCTTCATATAAAAAGATCTGAAAAATTTTCCTTAAATAAGTCTATGTTAAAATATGATTCCTTTGGAAACAGCTGTACTACCTGATGTTTAAGACCTAGTGTATACTTTATCCAGACTAATGGCCGAGCTAGATCATCATCTGCAAACTTCTTCATCTCTTTCTCTTTCTTTTTCATCTCCTCTCTATCTAGCGAAGTGATACGCTTCATTTTAACATGTCCTACAATGACAGAAGTACATGTAAGAACCTGAGGATGACATACAACATTTGAGCCAAGCTCTGTGAAAAAGGGGCTTAATGCATCTGCAAAAAAGTTTCAACTTGGGCCAGCCTAGGCCGAAATCTGCTACTGGTCAATTTTCTGAATGTTAAAGGACCATTCTACTTCATGATGCAGTCAGTTGTTACACAAAATCAATTTTAAAAATCCACAGATCTACGAATAGCTTGTAGGGGATGCATTAAAACCCCTTTAGCAAGACCATGGCTTATTTAGATTTACAATCAAGCCTTACAGCTTTACTACGCAGTTTAAAGGATTTATTACAAGATTTACAAAAAAAAAAAAAAAAGGATCCCATGTTTTGCAACATTGTGATAAAGACTTTTAGAAATGCTGGTAACCCACATTTTTCCTTTTCCCATGTTTTTTTTTCCCCTTTCTTAAATATTTGGGCTGTGCTTTGGCAAAATGGGGCTTACTGCATCTCCGTGATCCATGATACCAAGCAAGTCATCACATAATTGTTGATCAATAAAATCCATTTTGTATACCAACCGATTGATTCGTGGGGTACACTGGTCCTTTGACATGCAGAAAAGTTTCGCCCCAGGTCAGTCTGCGCAGACTGCAAAGGCTGTCCTGGTTGATACTTTTTAACAGATGCATTAAGCCCCCGTTTCACAGAGCGTGGCTCATACTGATTTGTAATCTGCAGGCCAAATCCATGTATCCCTTCTATGAATTGCAGCTGCTACCCACATTTTGATGATTGTGATGACATTGACACATGCATGATGTACCCATCCTCCTAATTCCCTACTGAATGTTTGTTTTCAGATCTGCTTGCTGATTGTTGTTGTTACAGACTGTCTCTCAAACAGCCTCAGAGAAACATACAGGCAATGGATTTTGTGACGTAACATAACCCTATCTCCCCTTATCTTCACAGACATGCACATGGATTGAGCATGTCATTATTTATTGAACCATGTTCATGCAGTGACAAATACAATGTGCATGAGAATAGTAGAACTCAACAAAAGCTTTAACCCTTTCTCAAACAATCCCTAGTTTTCATGACCTTCAGGAAGAGGGCTTTTGGAAACATTGTGGAAAAAGGAGAAAATGCTCGTTACCAGCATTTTCTCCTTTTCCCAAAATGTTTTCAAGCTTTTCTGGGACAAATACTATCATTAGGAAAACTGTTGAATTGTATGACATCTGATCTGTAAATGTTTTCACTATGGAAGAATCTAAAATTTTTCTGTGTGGTAAAGAGGTAAACTTTTGGGACTATGCTATGGAAAAAAAGTTATAAACTATTCACAGTTAAAAATGTAGCAAACAATCAGGATCGACATTTCATGGCCGCCAATATTTTATTAGCCCACCCTCTATGCTTACCTAATGCATCATGCCACACTGGTAGTAACAAAACTGGCTTTATAGATGCTTCAAGAATAGATATTGCTAGGCTGAAATCCTCTGGTTTCGTACACTGATGAAGGGCTTTGACCCAGGACTGTCTGTGAAGCTGCCAATTGGGGTGAAGAAATGGGGATGCGATGCTACTCTCCAGCTGGGATAATGTTAACCGAAGCGTAGATACTGTCATGATTTTGTTTCCATGGACTGTGCCATTCCACTTGAAATCACTCAAGTTTGTCAAACTAAACTTATGAGACAAGTATCTCTTTTTGTCTCTTTCTTCATTGTGCTGATGTTTATTTAAGGCTAAGTTCTGTGTTGTGTACTGGTTGACATACTGTTTGTATGCACCATCCATACCTGTAAAGAATTGAATTACTGAATTAACTCTTTACCAGATAATCCAAAGATTTGATGACCCTGAAAAAGAGAGCTTTTGAAAACATTGTGGGAAAAGGGGAAGATGCTGGTGATTAGCATTTTCTCCTTTTCCCACAATGTTTTCTGCCCTGTCTGATTGAAATGTGATCATTTATGCTACATTAACTCTTTATCACACAATCCAAACTTTAAACAACTCTGAAAAGAGGCTTCTGAAAGCACTGTGGATTTAAAGAAGACAAGGGTAACACTATATGCCCCCCTATTTCATAGCAGGGTATAAAAGTGTTGCTGACCAGCATTTTCTCCTTTTCCTGCAATATTTTCTATCCTATCTGATACAAATGTGATCATTCAAGCTACATTCACTGGACTCGGCAGGCAGCAACAGAGATGCTGCACTGCAATACATATTTCCAGTTTTTCTGGCCAATGGTTCAACTCTCTTTCACACAACAGAAGTTAAGCCTGAAATGCATTGAAACCATTTGCATAAGACAATTTAAACTTGGCCCAAATTATGGGATTTTTCTTTGAGAGTGAGTAAAACCATGTTGGAAAAGGAGAAAATGCTGGCTACCAGCATTTTCTCCTTTTCCAACAATGTTTTCAAAAGCCCATTCTGTGAGAATTGTAAAAACTTGGAACAGTGTGGCACAGAATTAACCCTCTACCACACAATCCCGTGCTTTTACATGAAGTCTTGAAAGAACATTGTGGAAAAAGAAAAAATACTAATAGACAGCTTTTTCTCTTTTTCCCACAATGTTTTCTACCCTTTAAATGTCAAATTCCATAATCTGAGCCAACTTCCATTTGTCGTCTATAAACCCTTGGAATTTGGAAAGTCTATAATATTGTCGGCTGGTAAACGGGTAACATTTTACCGAACAACAAAATTTTAAATATATCACATATCAAATGTGACTCAAAAACTAAAATTTGCCCTTTGGAAGGACAGAAAACATTGTGGGAAAAGTAGAAATGCTGGTTGGTTACCAATATTTTATCCTTTTTCCACAATGTTTTCTCGAAATTGTGAGGGTTAAGAGTGAAAGATGTGGTAGCGTACATTCCACTCACACTTTGTTTGAACAATCTAAATTCTCTGAGATCATACCTAGTTTAAAATACTGCTGTTGCTGAAACACGGATGAGGTTGCTGATGTCTTGCTGCGAGTAATTTTTGTTATCTCTCCATCCTTATTGATTACCAAAACTTCATCTGTCGTTGAAGAAGTGGACTTTAAACCTGATGTTTTAATGTTGGTGGTCCCCATCACTGAATCACTGAACAGTTTTGGGGTCAGAGACCCTGTTTTGGATCTAGTGACCATTTTACCTGGAAAGAGGCAGTTTCTCTAACTTTTCTTTTCATAAAATATGAAATTCTAAGAAAGCATCACACACAGGTGCCAATGGTGGACTGCAGTTGCTTTAAGATAAAGATTGATTTTCAGTGAAAAATTGTCAAAAAAAGGGGGCATAACTGTGTCAAAAATATTTTGATGGTTACCCACCCCTGTTGTATCGGTTCCCTTTTTGATAGTTAACAACTTGTCCAAGTTTGAAGTAAATATATGCAGTAAAGACAGAGACATCATAAAATGTTAAAGTTTTCGCACCACCACAATGACGCCACAGATAACAACAGGGCTATGCAGGGCAACTCCAAAATCGCAATTATCTAGGTTTTATTCCAGACTGAAAGTACCCAGTGGGTTTACTTGGCTCTTTTACCCTTTATCACGCAATCCCAAGTTTTAACAACCCTGAAGAAGAACGCTTTTGAAAACATTGTGGGAAAAGGAGAAAATGCTGGTAATCAGCATTTTCTCCTTTTCCCACAATGTTTTCTATCCTTTTCCAAATCAAATTTCCATTCTTAATTCACGTTTATTTTGACGTCTGCAATTGCTTTCAATTTGGACAAGCCTAAAATTTTCTCTTGTTGTAAAGAGTTAAGGATTAAATCTATCTTTGAAGAAAGAACAATTTAAAGCAAGAAAAAATAATTCAAAATACTTACCTGTGCTTTGTCCATTTTCAGATTCCGTCTTTTGATCTTCACTTTTATCTGCCGGTTCACTTTTCTTGGCAAGGCTTATCTTCATCTGTGCGCCATCTTTATTCAACACCACTACAGTTGTTCCCTTAGATTCCCCTGGTTTAGTTGTGGGACATACTGACTGGATATTCATAATTCCTGATTTCTGTTTACTATCTGGATTTATAACAATTATTTTATCTCCACTTTTGGATTCACTGGTATGGCAAGCTTTCTCTCCATTTGATTTGGTGTCTGGAGATTCACAATCGATCCCTAAGCTATTGTTATTCTCTGATTTTTTGTCATGTTCTTTATTTTTATTAACAACCACAACTCTTGGTTCTATGGTTTTGATGATATCTTTGCCTTCCTGAGTTGGTGTGACTTTAACACTAGTGATAGTTTTTGTTGTTGTTGTAGTTGTTGTCTCTATGGTTTCTGTGGCAGTGACAGTCCCACTGTTTGTAGTGGAGATGAGTTCTGTTGTGGTTAGTGTATTTTTGGTATCTGTTGTGCTGGACTGTAGTGTAGTTACCTGCAAAGTAAAAGCATTTGTTTCATGCTTTTCAGTAGTTTGTCGAGAAATAATAGTGGATCATGGTTTGATATTTCACAGTTACAACCAGTGAATAATACCGATTTTGTATTGTCTAACTCTTCAATTGATGGCGGAAACAGTAGTTCCCGCGCACTAGTTACCTAGGTAATCAGTGCGTGCCGTTCAAATGGAGGGAATTATGACTAATTTCAAGCTGCGCCACTCGTGAAAATATTACTGATAATGTTCACTTGATGAAATAAATTTCGATATTTCACCAAAAAAAACCCAAAAAATCCTCTATTTATTTAATCTCGTGAACATCATTGGTAATACTTTCACTCATGGCTGAGCCACTCATCAAAATATAAACGATGATATTCCCTCTAAATAAATTTCGATCTTTCTCGAAAAAAAATATACTGTATCCTCTATATCTTTAAGTAATCTAAGCTGGTAGATGAGCTATGCTCATCCAAAGGGGCTTTATGTATCTCCATAGTGCATTATATCAAGCAAGTCATTATATAACTTATGGATCCATAAAGCCCACTTTGTCTTAGAACCAAATGAATTATGAAGCAGAATGGTCTTTGGACATGCAGAAAATATATCAAAAAGCAAAAATTATTGTTCCAGGTCAGCCTGCGCGGATTGTGCAAGTTGATTTGGCTCAAAATCTTTTGCAATATGCATTAAACCCCTTTTCACAAAGCATGGCTCATAATGTAGAGCCCTGAAAGTAAATTCCAATTAGTCAACAATCTTTCTGAGGACATATGAATGTCATTGTGACAGGATTCATGTCTCTCAATGTAAAACATTGTTTAGACTCTCTTTATGCGAGAAAGCAGCCTATGGCTTGAAGAGAGTTGTGCACAGTACTGATGAAGAAAATGTATCTTGTATATTTTTTGCTGGTAACCAGCATTTTCTACTTTTCCCACCAAGTGTTCTATCCTGTCAAAGACAAATTCCATCATTTGAGCCACATTTGAATTGTCCTCTGCAAAGCTTTCAATTTAGACACATCTACATTTTAGTTGTGTTGCAAAGAGTAAACCCATTGTTTAGAGCAGTTCATAGAATTTTGTCAAAAAAGTACTTTGTAGAATTTTGTCATTCTAAGTGCCCAATAAATAGGTTTTTACATAAAAAATCAAGTCCTTCGGAAAAAAGAAAAAAATATCCTCCTCTGGGTCTTTTATTTACAATGTTATCTGATATATCCATCTCCTCCTCGACCACTTCTCCATTCTGTTCTTCCTGTGTGATATTTTCTACTTTCACTTTCTCCTCTTCCAGCCTCTTCCTAGCCTCCTCTTCCTCCCTGGCTCTCCTCTCTGCCTCCTCTTTGGCCCTTTTTTCAGCTCGCTCCTTCTGGACCTTTTCTAGATTGACTGAAAATTAAGAAAAAGAAAAAGACATAACCCTTCAGCAAATAATCCTGTGTCATAACTCTTTATCAAACAACAAAATTTTAGACTTGCCCAAATTGACAGCATTTGCAGACAATAAAATAAATGTGACTTAAATATCGAAATTTGTGTTTGAAAGGGTAGAAAACTGGCTACAATATTTCTCTTTTACCAATAATGTTTTCAGAAGTATTCTTCTTCAGGGTCATTAAAATATGGAATGTGTAGAAAAGACTTAAACCCTTTACCCCACGAGAAAATTTTAGATGTGTCTAAATTGAAAGCATTTTGCAGACGACAAATTAGACATTCGGACATTTGCGTAAAGTGTCGTCCCGGATCAGCCTGCGCAGTCCACGCAGGGGGGTCCGACGAATCACCGAAATACTGAAATACCCCTCATTTTTTTTACTATTATTGTTTTAAGCCTTACTGAAGTCATGGTTTTTGACACAAAGTGTAATCATACTGATGAAGGAGGGTTTGTTCAAAATCTAATGACAAAATAACAATATGCCATTGAAGCCCGCCGTGAAGAATGTGCACCGGAATAGCCTACCCCTACTGTAAATGTCCACCGAAATACCCGCTCGACATATGTTCGCGTATTTCGGTGTGTAACAGACCAGACATGAGAGTGTTTCAATGACTGTTCTCCATTTAAACCAATATTCAGAATCTATTAGCAACATTATTCTTCTCAATAGTGATTAAAACTTTTACTAAATGCCTTTTCTGTTTAAAAAAAAAAAAAAGGGGGGGGGGGTGAGGAGAAAAATCCCACATTCTTATTCGTCATCTGATCTGAATATTGAAAAAAAAAAAAAAAAAGGGGGAATTTTGGTGTTTCAGTGGCATTTCAGTATTTCGGTAATTCGTCGGACCACATGCAGGCTCATCCAAGATGGCAATTTATAACTACAAAAGATTTTTTCATACAGTAAACTTTCATGAAACAGGTCATCGCACAAAAATGGGAAGTGTCATTTCGGATTGGTCACAGACTACACAGGCTGATCTGGGACGACACAACTTGACACATAAGTCTGTAGGCCCCTTCTTGTGTGTTGTATGCCATATGGGCTTCTAAAGAGATTCTAACTTGGAATGAGAGCAATAAAGAAAAGTTTCCCGACAACTTGGAACACAGACTTAGGACTGCAATTTCATTTGACCAACACGTAATTAATTACCTTTTTCAACTTCAAGAGAAGACTTCTTCCCATTTTTTCTCTCATTTGTCAATTCTTCCGTGACTTTCATTTGACGTACAATCTCATCTCTCATGTCGCTCAGGACAAAGCAAAGTTCTCGTTCGAAGCCACCTCGGTCAAACACGTTGACAAGTTCTTCTATCTGTTCCTGTGTACTATAATACCACAACTCACTCTCCCCCTCCCTGAAATATTGTTACATTGATTGGTTGCATGGTGTTTAACACCTTTTTCATCATCATTTCAGTTATGTCGCTGGGGCCAGTGCACCTTCCTATGCTTTACTGGAGTTTTCTTTTACCAGTACTTGCACAATATTCTTCCCAAGCCACTAGCTGCTTTCCCACATAATAATCGTCAATACAATGATGAGCAGTAAGAAAGAAATGAATCCTGTCACAATGACCATCATCAATCCTTTGAAAGAAAATGACTGAGCCAGGGAATCTTTGCTCCACATTTAAGAAGGATTTTTAGGTTAGCCAGTAGTAAGTATGTAGCTTAAGGTTAATTGAAAAGTGGTTGCTTAGGGTAGGAGCTAACTCTGGACAAGTAAGTTTTTTATTTTACACATTTAGGTTCTGAAATGTGTAACCTAAAAGAGGGCTATTCATATTTCTATTATCTCATCAAATTTCAAAAACAGTTTATCACTGAATTAAGTAAGGCGATAGAAGGCAAATCATCAGTAAAGAACAAAGACAAAACCAGAGGCTATTATAAATGGCCTGGATGCTCTACTGGCAGTCACTGAACGGTCTGATGAATCACCGAAATAGCACTGAAATACAGAAATACCCCTATTTTTTTATTATTGAGTTCAGGTAACTGATAAGAATGCAGGATTTTTCTTTCTCCTTTCCTCAAAAGAAAACATGCTTAATCAAAGTATTAATCATCAGTGAGAAGAATGATGTTGTTTATTTAAATTGATCACAGATTTACGTGAAGAACAATCACCGAAACACTCGCATTTCTGATCTGTTACACACCGAAATACTCGGTCTTCATCTCCAATCTAGACTAAACAATTACAGTATCACATTATCACTTGTATTAATTATTAACTTTATTATTTTTTTGATAAACACACACAAGAGAGCCCTAATGTACTTCATTTACGAACGAAGGAGACCCAAATCAGACATTGCATGATGTAGGTCTCTGAAGTAGCTCGGAGCGTTCTGTTCTGTTCCGTTCAAGTGAAGCAATCAGAATGAAGTGTTTAGCTGATATAATCCAACT
The DNA here is from genome assembly GCA_945859785.2 of Tridacna gigas. Lineage (NCBI taxonomy): Eukaryota > Metazoa > Mollusca > Bivalvia > Cardiida > Cardiidae > Tridacna > Tridacna gigas. The sequence continues at coordinate 3,504,146 of OX244030.2, forward strand.
TATTTCATGTGTAAGTTGGTCATTGTTATTTTAAAATTACTATGGTCATTATTCATAATCTTATCGGCAGAATTATAATTGTCTTATCAATTTACACCTGGTAACGTCCAAACCACAGATTCAAAATGCCAGCTGGTTTTCTAATTTTGTGGTTCTTTTTAATTTCATGTGCCCATTAAAAAGAAATGCAGTTTTTTTTTTTTCTATCATACTTATGGACAAATATCAGACACATCAACCTTGTACAAAAGCTACTGTAGAGAGATTGTGGAGGTAAAATCCTTGAATCGATAAATTTTAAAACGTGGAGCAGGTATTTCGGCAATCATTTACAGGTAGGCTATCACGGACCACATTGTCGACGTCGGGCTCAATAGCATGTTGTTATCTCGTCAATGGGTTTTAAAATAACCTTCCTTAATCAATATGATTACAATTTGTGTCAAAAACCAAAACTTCAGTTATCTGTTCTCATTAATTATAAAAAAATAGGGGTATTTCGGTGGCATTTCGGTGATTCGTCGGACCCATCACTGACCATTGAACCTAAATGTAAAAGAAACAGCAGGCAGACATGGGTCGATACTACTTGCAGAGGCTTTAAAGCCCCTTTTCTCTGAGCATGGTTTAGGCATCAAGCTCGGTGAGAAAGTAGTTTAATGCATCTGCAAAAATTATTGACCAATGTCAACCTGTGCAGTCCGCACAGGCCGACATGGGTCAAATCTTTATTCCATTACTAAATTTTCTGCATGTCAAAGGACCATTCCACCTGAAAATTCAGCCTGGTTTTAGACAAGGTAGTTCCATACTATGTGACAAGTTGCTTGGTATAATACATTTTGAAAATTCATTAAACACATGGGTCGTTAATTTTTGCAAATGCATTTAAATCCACTTTGCCAGTGCATGGCTCATATATTTTCATTTTCGTTTGTCTTCACACTTGAGGGAGCTAATACACTATTAAAGAAGAGAAAGACATGCCATCTTTATCAACCTCCCTCTTTATTGTGTCATGGGGGAGTTACTCTCATGTCTTATGCTGCAAAAATGGCACAACTACAAGCTGTCATCCATGTATTACAAAGTTATGCTCATAATGCTTTGAACTTTTTCCATCAATTCCTTTTTTTTTTCACTTTTAAATTAAAACAGATGTTTGGCTTACACAATAATTCTTCTTGAGAGAAACCAGTATTTTCTTCCATGTCTGTCATAGCCCAGTGGATCCTGTCTGCACAGTAAACCACCTCTCTCAGCCTCAGATACACAATCTGTGACGCCTTTCACCTGAAAATGGAAATCGTAATGATGATACATATAAATGATAATTTAATTCAAGAACACAACTTCAGAATCTTAATATTGAAGGTATTTGCGTATATTTGCAGATAACAAATGTGACTAAAACGACAATCTTTCTGGTCCTTGAAAAGTTAAAAAAAAAAGGAACATTTTGGAGATAGGAAAAATGCTTCTTACCAGCATTTTCTCTATTTTACTAATGCCTTCTCCACCAGGTAATAGAAAACGTGACTGTTTAACTCTTTACCACACAATCCCGACTTGTAACGACCCTGAGGAAGAAACCTTTTGAAAACATTATGGGAAAAGGAGAAATGCTGATAACCAGCATTTTCTCCTTTTCCCACATTGTTTTCTACTCTTCCAAAAACAAATTTCAATTTTTTATTCACCTTTATTTTTGTTGTCTGCAAATGCTTTCAATTTGGACTGGTCTAAAATTTCTTTGTTTGGTAAAGAGTTAATGAAGGGTTAACAAACTAACAGAAACATCAGAATCATGTTCTAAGTCAACTAAAATGGTCAGTAGATGGTTCAACTTTGTACTGACTCACAATTCCTGACTTAGATCTTTCAAGAACCAACTGAACTTCATGCAAATCAGCAAATGATAAAATACAGCCATAATTAGCCCCCCCCCCCCACTTTAAACTTAATATTAACTCATTTATACTAGATGGCAAAGATTTAGACTAGTCCAAATTGAAAATATCTGCATATGACATACAGTCAAACTTCGATGGCTCAAACATGGGTAATTTCGAATACCAAAGAAAGCTTGAACAATAATCTCAGTCCTGGCAAAATCTTCACACAATTCATATTGTCCAACCTCAGAAAGCTGGCACAACCCTTAATTCGAACTTTCGAACACGTATCATGGTCTCGTCATTCATTTTCCTCTGTATTTAATTTACCTCTTCGAAGTCGTACGAAGGGTTGGTCAATAATTAGTCGTTGGGTTTCACACCTATATTTGTTAATTGGATAGGCCGGTAATCATCTGTCAAAAAATGGATATGGTGCATATTTTCAACACTCACTGTAAAACACACACACACTTGCTCAAGGTGTTAATTTAGGGATTGTCTCGAAGTGATTGAATAATTGCTTTGTCTTTAAATTTTGTTTTTCAAGGTTGTTGAGATGAATGAGTGGGACAGGTCATTTTTGTAAGGCTACAAATGTATGAACTGTGTTGCTCTCAACACATTTGGTTTTATTTACCGCAACTTTGATCTTGATCCACACATGTAGCATTGATGTGAGTTATAATTAGAACATAAACAAGATGATGTTTGGCACTCGATATCTGCATAATTATAAGTTTAATTTTTCTTGGGCTATTTTTTGTTTTTCTGATAAAATTACTTTTAGATCTGTAACAAGTAAATGACCACAGGAATCGGTGTTTTAATTGGTGAAAATAGGTTGTTGTCGGCCAAAATGGATACTCTCGATTAAAAAAGAACATTAATAAAGGGTATCGGTTTTGGCTGAAAACAAGCTATTTTCACCAATTAGACGGCCGATTCCTGTGAAATGACAAAGGTATGTGGTGTGTTCTGTTTGATATTTCCAAATACAAAAGTCATAAAGATGCAATAAAAATACATTTAACTCATCTACTGAGCACTTTGTACTTGAAATATGGATCCGTCAAACTACCGATATCTCAAACAAATTACCCATCCCCAAAGGTGTTCAAGCTACCGAAGTTTGACTGTATATGTTACTCAAAATAGAAAAACTGTCTTTCAAAGAGTGGAAAACATTGAGAGGAAAAGGAGAAAATGCTGGTTTCCAGCATTTTCTCCTTTTCCCACAATGTTTTCAGAAATCTTCTTCGACACAATAGTTAAAACTCAGTGTTGCATGGTACAGAATAAAGGATTAATTTAAAGGGTTATCTATGGTTTCATATTACCTGATGAGCCCTACAGACTACACACAGCCAATCATCATCTGGAACTTCTTCTAAAGGAGGTTCAACACAAGTCAGATGGTAAACCGCAGAACAAGTCTCACAGCATAACAGGTCACCAAGTCTGTGAATGGAACAAAAAAATGAATGAAAAAAAATCTTGTTTGTCCATACTTCACTTGAATTACTTTTCCACATGATCCCAAGTTTTAACAACCCTGAAGAAAAGAACTTTTGCAGACATCATGGGAAAAGGAGAAATGCTGGTAACTAGCATTTTCTCCTTTTCCCAAAATGTTTTCTAACCTTTAAAAGATTGAAATCATCATTTGGGTCACATTTAATTTGTCATGTGCAATTCTTTCAATTTGGACAAGCCTACAATTTTGTTGTTTTGAAAAGAGTTAAAAGCATGACAGTTCTACAAAAGAAAAGCCAAATTTATCACAACTTTGACATTTGTCTAATACTTGTATATATACTAAATGGTATACAGAAAATGAATATCAAGATGTGAAAGGTTATAACAAGTTAACTCCCCTTTAACTCTTTACCACACAACCCCAACTTTTAATGAACCCTGAAAGAGAATGCTTTTGAAAACATTGTGGGAAAAGGAGAAAATGCTGGTAACCAGCATTTCCTATCACAAAGTTTTCTACACTATGAGAGACAGAAATCATAATTTGACTAACTACATCTAATTTGTCCTCTGCAATGCTTTCAGTTTGGTCCAATCCAAAATTTTGTCTATTGGTAAAGAGTTGAAAAATTCCTCTCATAACACTTTACCAAACAACATAATTTTAGACTGGTCCAAATTGAAAGCAATTGCAGACGACAACATTAATGTGACTTTAAAATTGTTTCGCGAAGGATAGAAAACATTGTGGGAAAAGAAAAGAAAATGCTGGTTTCCAGCATTTTCTCCTTTTTCCCACAATGTTTTCAAAAGGCCTCTTTCTCAGGGTCGTTAAAACTTGGGTTTGTGTGGTAAAGGGTTAAATCAACAAAAAATTTTACACTTTAATAAAATAATGTTTCACAGGAAAATATAAAATTGAACAGTGTTCTGCCATAAAAAGATTCTGAGACACTGTCCCATCGATCTATAAAAACATATCTTTATTATGCATACAAGTGGGACTTTGTTCCTTTCAAATTTTTGTTCAATTGATTGTATGATGTTTTATACCATTTTCAACATTATTTCAGTCAGTGGCCAGTGCAATACCTATCAATGCTTTCCTGGAGATTCTTTTACCAGTACTATGCACAATATTCTTTCCAAGCCACTGGTTGCATTCCATAACCGTCGTCTAAACAATGGTCAGCGGTGAGAGACGAATAAACCCTGTCGCAATGACTATCATCAGTCCTCGGAGAAATTGGCCAAGCCAGGGATCGAACCAGTAACCCCCTGTTCTCAAGTCCCGTATGCTATCGACTGGGATACCGTGGCTTGGCCCCTTTCAAATTAACTCTTTACCAAATGACAAAACTTTGGACTGGGATTGTGTAGTAATGGGTTAAATCGTAATACTTAACCCTTTAGCACACATCCAGAGTTTAAATGACCTTAGGAAAATAGTCTTTTGAAAGCCTCGAGGGAAAAGAAGATGCTGGTAACCAGCATTTTCTACTTTTCTCACAAGGTTTTTTACAGATATATAGACAATTGCCATCATTTCAGCTGAACTCATTATGTCTGCAAATGCTTTCAATATGACCAGTTTAAATTTTATCATTTGGTAAAGAGTTATTTTTGTGTTCATTTGTCTCACTTATTTCATGAATATCCCCTATTTCTATAAGACCATGGGACAAATTTTCCCTCTCTGAAAATCTTTGGCAGAACACTGATTCTAGAAGCCCATACTTATGACAAGCTCTACAATGGTCATCGTAGGTGATGTTGCCTTCATTTAAAATTTCTTCTCGGACTCTATTAGTGCAGAGAAATAGGTCTGTCAAAGTCTGAAGAACTTTCAGTTTATCTGCAACACTAACAAAAGGAAAGTCTGGCATTTCTAATACAGCTATTGCATCCTTGTAATCTGCAGCTGAGTTTTTATCACTTTCCAAAAATGACCTGATTATTTCTGGCCATGTCATTGCATCATTGAAGAAAAGGGCAACATTAATGCTATCTTTAGTGTCTGATGGTCCAAATGTAGTACTATTACTGTCTTCTTCTCTCAATATTGCTTTGATTAACATAACATGAACTTCTGCAAGAAGACTGCATTGATCATCACTCAACAAGGATGCACACATGTCCTCAAAGGTAAAAGGGGATAATCGGGCTATTATTCGGAAATGTCTTAAAATCTCATATATTCCTAAACATTGCATGATATATTCATTTGGTATTAGTAGATCTGTAGAACTAGCAGGTAGCGTAAGTGCAGGGATGTCTATGTCATCTGGTATTTCTGGACTTTTTGGTCGACGAAAGAACACAATTTTTCTGCGTGAAGATGTAGAACTGCTGTTCTCCAGACTCTCCACACTGAAGTCCGAGTCTGATTCTTCTTCTTCATTAAAAGAATTATCTGATGAATTGTCATCCAGATTTGAAACATTGTCCAGACTTTCACTGTCTGGAACAAGCGATCCCGCCCCTACACTTTCTCTTGACAGTTCGTCATCATCAAAAAGATTCTGCAAAAAGGCTCTTCCCCTGCTTGCAGCCTCCCGTGATCTACCCCTGTCACTTTTGCCTCTGGTTGGCGTTCCGGCCGGAGAGATGTTGACCGGTGTACTTGACCTGGAATTCCCATCTCCAACGAATCCTCCACCAAACGCTTTTGGCTTTCTCAAAAAATTTGCAGATCTTGGTGTTGCAGTTCTTGGTGGCCTTCCCCGGGCTCGACCCCGACCACGACCTGTCATAACTAATTCACGTGACCAAATTTAGGTCTGTCACATGTATTTATTCACATGTAAACAAATACACGTGCTCATGGTCGGGAATTTCACGAATTAGAATCCATGTTTGTAAATTTAGAAGCCGCCATTTTCCATAATAAGATCACGTGACCTTTTGAATAGCGTACAAAAGCGGCGATTTCAAATACTCCGTCGACTAAATACTGAAATAACCACAATAGTCACAAGGAGCTATCCAAGTTTCATCATACTGACAACAATTCTTTCCAGTATAATTTCTTATTTTATCAAATTGCCGGAGAATCCAACTTTTTCCCTTGTTTTTCACGATAGATGCCTGACGCGGCTTTAAACAGCCTCTATGCAACCGACTATGGTATTGGATGGATTCCGTGTGTGAATTTGTTGAAATAAAGGGCTAGGATTGAAATGAATCCTTCAGATTTTGTTGCTGTTCATGGAAAGAGTGTGGATCTTCTTCATATATTGTTTCGAAAGTTGGGGTATCGGACCAGTGAGTTTACTTAGACCTACCACTGAAAAATAGACAATTATCTTCCGACCAATCAAACAGCTTGTTACAAATTCACATTGGTTGGTCAAATAACGGCTTTCAACGAGACTGTCCGTTATTACACGAGAAGTAAATTACAATTGCAGAATCAAAATTAAGCAACGGAATCCCATTTTTCTGAACGAAAAACAGCACATAATATTTCATGATTCAAATAGCCATTTTATATCTGTCTAACAATGACCTTACATACGTGACTGATGTAAATCTTGAGCTGTATAATCCATCTCTTTGTCCAAAGGGGCACTCTCAAACGTATTTTTCAATGAGAGGGGGCATATAAGAATAATTTAAAAGTTTCAAAGTCAAAACAGTCTTATATTTCACTAGAAAAGGCGCAATTAAAGCTACGAATTGCGCATTTTGTTGCTTCTAACCATAAAGCAGTGGAACCGACTTAATACGTTTTTGTGGACTGTAGTTCAAGACCAGATAGCACAACGTGCAGTCTGATCTTTCAAGAGTCTACACTATCCTATAATTTTGTTAACATGAGGGATTGTACATCTACGATCCCTGGTTACATATTCTGGCAAAAAAAAAAACAACAACATTGGAATGACAATATTTCAGCTCCCTTATTGGAAAGGTCCTTATAACCAATTCATCGCTAAATGAAGAAAAACGTTTTGATGAATAGATCTAATCGCGATCTATATTTCATCCATGAATTCCATGAGTGGCTTCGTCTCTCGCAAAGCGACACGTTGAACTCAAGTAGATCTACTCTGTGACTATTAATATAATGCTATCCTGAGAGGTTTCAGCACTGAATATTGATGGTTCAGAAGTGTGCAAACCATCTAAGAACCAAGTTTTTTTTTTACGATCGATAGACGACGTAAGAGGTACTGAAATATGGATAGTGAAACTTGCTGTTTAGTAAATTTTTGCCTATTTTCCCTCGTTGTTTAAAAGTGTAATCGGTTCGACATGTTTCTCAACATTAGTTCTTAACCCAGCCCATCGTTGGAAAATGAGCTATTGCTTCAAAAAATAATGGGGTGTCTAAAAATTACATATATAGACTGTACAGTTATGACTTAATTATAGGATATCGCATAAAAAGGTAAATGAATTATCAATCAATCGAACAAAAAGACTATAGCCTATCATTCACCTATTTGCTACTTAAAGCGTATCATATCTAACAGTAGCCACACTTGCAGTTTGGTTCCAAAAAGGCCCGCAAAATAAACTTTCCACACTTTTGACTAACTGCAAATTATCATTTATTCATTCGAGACTTTTACCAAGTAGTTCAAAGGACACATTACAGAGCTACGCCGAATAAGACGGAGAACTGTACAAATAAATGATGGTATTTTCTGAACTCTTTACCACGTGTACAATCATCTGAAACGGAGTAAACCCCTTACTACACAATCCCGAGTTTAAACGACCTTCAGGTGGAAGCAAAGTTTGAAAACATTGGCAAAGGTGAAATTCTGGTAACCAGAACTCCTTTTCCAACATTGTTTTCTACCGTTCAAGAGACAAATTCAACAATTTGAAACATATTTGATATGCCGTCTGCAAATGCTAAGGATTTGGAAAAGTCAAAATTTGTTATGGTCGTGTGGCAAAGAGTTTTAAAGTGATACGCAGCCTCTTGAGTCCCCCCCCCCCCTCCTTTTTTTTTTTTTTTTTTTCAGATTTCGTGTTCATATTTTGTTTCCTAAATAAACGCATTGATCAGTTCCTGTTTGCTTAACGATAGTTATGCTTTTTAAACGCCCAAATCTATTTTATTCGACCAAATGTAACCGTTCAGTACGTTTCTCTTTGCTTGCAAAGTAAAATATATATTGAAGTATTTTTCAGCGTTGTATCAGAAATTTGAATTTGCTGCAAAAGCCTCTTTTCCCCCCCCCCCCCCCTTTCCCACTTTCCGCCAACGCTGACATACTTTTTATACCCGCCCATTTTGAAAGATTTGCAGACGACAACTCAAATGCGGCTCAAAGGTAGGGTCTGTCTTTTAAAGGATGGAGAAAATTTTGTCACCAGCATTTTCTCCTTTTCCCACAATGTTTTGAAAATTCGTCTTATGCAAGGTCCTTAAAACTCGGGGTTGTTTGGTAAAGGGTAAATGTATTACAAATTTTATCTCCTTCTGCAGACAATGTATGGGCGCCGAAAAGATGTAATCGGTAGAGATCTGACACAGTAGAGAGCTTGGTGAATTAAATTTTGCAATTATGTACATGTACCATAAATTGGCGGCCACAGTGGAGAATCTGCTGAGCTTATATACATGTATATACATGTTCCATCGGCGGCCAATGACTAATTACTAAATTCAACAATTATGTACATCTGTTCTAGTTAATTGCTAAACGCATATAAAAACAGTAGATCGATGGATCAATCAATCAATCATTCAGCCAGCCAATTAGTTAGATGGTCAGTCGGTCGGTCAGCCAGTTGGTCAGCCAGTCGGTCGGTTAGCTAGTCGGTCGGTTGGTCGATCAGTCTGTCGGTCGGTCAACCAGCCAGCCAAACTCCTTTCGTCTTTTTGTATTTATATTACTTTTTAAAGCGCCTGAAAAGTTTTTATAGGTTTTCAATCAACCAGCCAGTCAATCAATCAATCAATCAATCAATCAAATAGCTTAGGGTATAATAACAAAATTATGTCCTCTCGCAGCAGCTGATCGGCGGGATCATACACTTTGCCGTAGAGACCACGTGATCCGAAAGTCACATGATATCAAGATGTCAGCTGACATTAAATGTAAACAAATAGAAACGGGTACGATGGACAACAAACTTTTACTGTTTCCCTCCCGGCGGAAAATCCCAGAATTGATAATTATACAGAGAAATAAATCATGGAGAAAATCCAGAAGGTGGTCATTCATGACAACGGTGGCAACGATTTGTTTTACCGCTGTTCTGGGACTGATGGGGATTTATATTGCTTGGGTGCAACCAGGCTGTTGGTGGATGGTTAGTATTTCTAGTGGTCCTCTTTGCTCTTAACCGAACGACAAAATTTTGGACTTGTCAAAATTTAAAGTATTTGCAGACGACAATTCAACTGTTGCTCAAATGATGCATTTGAATTTCATATGGTAAAAATCAGTGTGCGAAAAGGAGAAACAGGCTTCTTCCTCAGTTTGGTAAAACTGGGGATTGTATGGTAACGGGTTAATTTTGTATCAGACAACATAATATTAGACCAATCGAAAGTGTAGGTATTCTCAGATGATGTATTACATGTGGCATGAACCAAAAGATTTGTTGAACTGGCAGGCTGTTACCGATCTTCATACCAACATCAGGTAACACCCGATGCTCACAAGTCAGCTTTCTGCCCGGTTCGAGATTTATTGAGATAACACAAGACTTGGAAATTTAAATTGTGATTTTGTTTATGCACAGAGATAGACCTTATCAACAAAGATTAAATTGTTGTTATGCAATAATGGCTACCCTATACTAAACATTATAGGAAATCTAACCTTCAAAAAATACCACAAACTGGGTAATTAATTCCTTATTTTTTCTATATGTATTTCTGTCTATATTTTAGTTTTAAAGGGAGCTAATGAGATTCTTGTAAGTTCACCAGTGTTCTAAAATGTTTAATCACTGGTTAAAGAAAATTAATTTCAGAGTGATTCAAACACCACAAATACAGACAATGATCCTGTGTTCAGTAATCCACAGTGTTCCCCCCTGCCACCACAAATCAACCGTTTTGATTGCTGGCCGGAGTATAAGGATGCTTCACGGGAAAAATGTGAAGCAAGGGGTTGCTGTTGGGCCACAGTCACCAATATTCGCAGGTAAACCATTTGTCAATTGATTTTGTCCTTTATCTTAAGCGTTTACCACACAATCCTGACTTTTAACAATATAAGAATGAAAACTTGTGAAATCATAGAGGGAAAAGGGGAAAATGCTGGTAAACAGCAATTTCTTCTTTTCCCACAATGGTCTCCTGAAACAAATTTCAATTTTTGAGTCACATTTATTTTGTCGTCTGCAAATGCTTTTAATTTCAAAATAGTCTAAAATTTTGTTTTTTGCTAAAGAGTTAATTTTGTTCTGTCTTTACCAAATAATGAACCTTTGGAGCCATCCATATTGAAAGTACATGTGTATTTGCATATGGCAAGTTATCGGGAGCTCAAAGGATGAGACTTTTGCAAAAGGGTAGAAATGACTGTGGAAACAGGAGAAAATTTTTGTATTCAGCATTTTCTCTTTTTCTCATAATGTTTTCGAAAGTCTTTTTCCTTAGGGTTGTAAAAACATTGGTTCATTTGGTAAAGGGTTTATTAGATTAACTCTTTACCAAACGACAAAAATTTAGACTGGTCCAAATTGAAAGCATTTGCAGACAAAATAAATATAATTGAAAAATTGAAAATTGTTTCGGTTAGGATAGAAAACATTGTGGGAAAAGGAGAAAATGCTGGTTACCAGCATTTTCTCCTTTTCCCACAAGATTTTCAAAGGACTTCTTTCACAGGGTCGTTAAAAGTCGGGATTGTGTGGTAAAGAGTTAAATAGAGTCATGTATATTGTGATAAATGGAAAAAAAGATCATCAGTAGGTTTGAAAATGTCCCAAAGATTTTTAGAAAATTGTCATCACTGACAATTTTTAAATATTTTCAAAAAATAGGATCAGAATTTTGTCAAGCAGTGACTATCGTCATGGGTCATGCATATGCGTCATGTAAAAACTTAGACATTTTAGAATACATGCATCTCTATTGTTACTCAAGATATTTATTTCAAACTTGGACTACCGGTAGTTGTTGAATATGAAAAAAGGGAGCAACAAGGGTAGGTAAACCATCAAAATATTCTTGACTATTGTCTTCGAATTTTCACTGAAAACCAATCTCTTTCTAACTGCAACTTCAGCCAAGCGTTGGCACCTGTATGTGGTGCTCTTCTTCAGTGTAATGCAGCCATTTGGAATTTTCGGATCTTATACACTTTTGTGTAAGAAACAGTGCCATATTTTGTCAAACCTCTTTAATCATACACCTCATTTCTAAAACTTTTCTGACCCATATTTCTCTGTAAAGTTAACTGCCAAAATTGATGATCATGAATTAGCTGCAAATTTTATCATCTTTAGATTCATGTGCAAGTTTCTCTGGGAAACTATTTTTCATGATGTACACATCTATCAAAGAAGCAGATAGGCTTCATGCAAATTCTAATACACATAAACATGTAGGCATATATTTTAACCCTTTAGCTGCTAAGTGTGGCTCACGGACCTTTTGTGGACAGTGTAGATTAAGATCAGACTGCACAGAACATGCAGTCTGATCTTGGATCTACACCGTCCGATAAGGAGATATTTTTTCCCCAAGAAATAACTTTGAAACAGCAATATGTGGGTTTTTACTATCAGCTTGAAAGTTTTATTTTAGTTATTTAGCAGGATAAGTATTAAAACATCATGAGCTATAACTCTTGGGATACAGTTATATGGTAAAAAGAATCTTACATTTGTTGGCTTTTTAAGATAAGATTTTATTTAACTCTTTACCAAACGACAAAATTTTAGACCAGTCCAAATTGAAAGCTTTAGCAGATGAGAAAATAAATGTTATTCAAAAATTGAAATTTGTTTTGGGAAGAGTAGAAAACATTGTGGGAAAAGGAGAAAATACTGGTTACCAGCATTTTCTCCTTTTCCCACAAGGTTTTCGAAAGGCTTTTTCCTCAGAGTCGTTAAAAGTCGGGATTGTGTGGTAAAGGGTTCACTTGTTGGCAAAAAAATCTTGCCAAAGGCCTGCTAAATAATATTTTTTCTAGACATGTTTAACCCTTTACCAAAATCACAAGTTTTTATGACCCTTGTGAAAGACAGTTTTTTAAAAACTTGGTGGGAAAAGGAGAAAATGCTGGTAACCAGCATCTTTTTTCCTTTTCCCATAATGTTTTCTACCCAATCAAAGTCAGAAATCATAGTTTGAGCTACATTTGATTTGTTGTATGCAAATTCAAGTCCAAAATTTTATTGTTTGGTAAAACGTAAACTCTTTACCAGACAACAGAATTTAAGTCCAATTGACCTTTCTGCCGATTTTGATTGACAGGTCATATCAGCCAATCAAAATGCAGTATAGCGTGTCATACAAATAAAAGGGTCATACAAATTACAGTCTTTACTATAGGCAGACAATGTTTTTTTTTTCTTTTTGTTTAAACCAAAGAGGATTGGATTATAGAATAATTATTTCAAAATGGATTAAAGGTGCAGATAAGAATCATGTGTTAAGGTAATTGTCACATTATTTACGCTAAACAGAACTAAATTTATCCATTCCAAAAAACTATATCCATGTAAATGTCGTCGGTAGATTTAACCAGGATTCTGAAAAACCAGTCTCTCTACCAAACAACAGAAAAACTTTTTTCTTTAATCTTTCGGGAAAGAAAGAACAAAGTTTATTGTTAAACTACCTATTGCAATCTAACCCAACGAATATCTTTCAAACTCCAAGCAGTACACGTAGACAGTCGTAATTGTTGTACGAAGCGAGCAATAGGAAGAAGTATATTTTATTGACAGCCAACATATCACTTGATTTGGCTAATTTGTAAAAAAAAAAAAATTGCTGTTGACAAATTAAACGGTGCTCCAGTGGTGAGATTTGTCCTAACAAGGTTGAAAGCATCTAGGGAAAAAGAGAAAAGTTTACACAAGTTAGTAACAAAATGATGAAAATAACACACACTCGGATTTAAGAAAAAAATAGATTCCGGATTTAAGAAAAAATTAGATTCCGGATTTTTAAGAAAAAAAAGATTCCGGATTTAAGAAAAAATTAGATTTCCGGACTTAAGAAAAAAATTAGATTCCGGACTTAAGAAAAAAAAAAGATTCCGGACTTAAGAAAAAAAAAAAAAAAAAATAGATTCCGGACTTAAGAAAAAAAATTAGATTTCCGGACTTAAGAAAAAAATTAGATTCCGGACTTAAGAAAAAATTAGATTCCGAACTTAAGAAAAAAAAAGATTCCGGACTTAAGAAAAAAAAAAAGAAATAGATTCCGGACTTACGAAAAAAAAAAAATAGATTCCGGACTTAAGAAAAAAAATAGATTCCGAACTTAAGAAAAAAAATAGATTCCGGACTTAAGAAAAAAAAAAAAAAGATTCCGGACTTAAGAAAAAAAAAGATTCCGGACTTAAGAAAAAATTAGATTCCAGACTTAAAAAAAAAAAAAAAGATTCCGGACTTAAGAATTATTAGGACAGGATAATTAAGAATTTACGGACTAGTACGCTTTTGCACTTAAGAGTTATTAGGGCCCGAATCCTTTAGATTAGCTCTCATAAGTCTTATTAGATTAAAATCCTTAAGTCTTTCGGTTTCGTAGCGCGCTTCTAGATCTTCTAGATTTTTTTTATATTATTACTTTTAAGATTATTTTCTTAATAAAAAATGAAAAAAAATTAAATTCGTTCTTACTTAAAAGTAGGTAAAATGAGTATTCCCGATTCTTCCGACGAACAGTTAAAAGTAATTATTTCTCTCAAAGAAGATAATAACGTAGTAGTAGATAGCATTCCCGGTAGCGGAAAAACTACTACTATAATACGCGCTTGCGAAAGGTTAGAGGGCGATAAAAAAATAGCCGTATTAACTTATAATAGAAAATTAAAGGACGAAACTAGAGCTAAAATGGTTAGTTTAGGTTTAAAAAATGTAGAAGTACAGACGTATCATTCTTTCGCAGTAAAATACTTCGATCATTCCTGTCACGAAGATATTAATTTAATTAAATACCTAAGAAAGAATAAAAGTCCTATTAAGGCTTACGGTTTCGACCTTATTTTTCTGGACGAAACTCAGGATATGACTCCCTTATATTATAAATTAATACGTAAAGTATTCGAAGAAAATACCGTAAAAAACGCTAATGTATGCGTATTAGGGGACGAACGTCAATGTATTTATAATTTTAACGGTTCGGATAGTAAATTTTTAACCTGCGCTAGGAATTTATTTTCTTTTAACGATAAAAGCTGGAAATCCCTCTGTTTAACTAGAAGTTTTAGGTTAACGTTAGAAATGGCGGATTTTATTAATAAGGCCGTATTAAAGACGAGAAGTACTAAAATAAAAACGAATAAAAAAGGGAGTAGACCGATTTATTTAATATGTAATTCTTACGGAAATAAAGTCTTTAATAAAATTAAAACGTATTTGCTCGAAAAAAAATATAATCCCGGGGATATTTTTTTATTAGCTCCTACGGTAAATATTAAAACTAAAAAAGCTACGGGATTAACACCGATAAATACTTTAATAAAATTACGGAAAAATTCGGAAAAACGTATCCTTGTCACGTTGGATTAAACGATAACGATAACGAAGAACATCGAGATAAGATAATAATATCTACTTTTCATAGGTCTAAAGGTTTAGAAAGACCTTTAGTTATCGTATTTTCTTTCGATTCCAGTTATTTTAAGTTTTTCGATAGAGATTCTCCGCAGCACAAAATAACGAATCCGCTTTACGTAGCTATTACCAGAGCTTCGAAAGAATTAATATTAGTACACGATTCTAAAAATAATTTTTTACCTTTCTTGGATAAAAAAGAACTTTTAAGAACCTGCGATATAGATATAGACGAAAACTTTAGATCCAGAATAAAATTAAAAGAATTACGTACTTCAGAAGGTATTAGCGAAATCGAAAGGATAGAAAGATCGGGAGTAGGCGTTTTAAAAGTTATAAAGTTTTTATCTCCTTCTTTAATCGATGAACTTTACGAAATATTAAATATCGAAAGAAACGAAAGGTATCATAAGGAGTTATCGTACGTTATTAATACCGTAGATTTCGGTAATACTACGGAAAACGTAGAAGATATAAACGCTATAACTATAATGGCTAATACCGATTCGATATTAAACGGAAGAGAATCTTTCGTCATTAAAGAGTTAAAAGATTTATTAGCTACTCCCGGAGAACTAACAATATATTTAGATGAATATAAAAAAGACATATATAATATTCTAAATAAAGAAGTATTAACTCCTCCCGATTTATTATTCTTATCTAACGTATTTCTTTTCTCGAGTCACGGTTATTTATTTAGACTAAAACAAGTTAAGAATTACGCCTGGTTAACGGAAGAAAAATTAAACGAACTTACTAAGAGATTACTGAATCTCGGTTTAGTTAAGGATTCTTTTTCTAATACCGCATTACAATATAATGATCCCGAGGTTACGTTAAATTTATCGTTAATAGGAGAAGTATTATGCATAAATAAAAAGGAAAATAAAGTATACGTATTTAAGTTTTCGGAATCAGGTTTAGAATATGAGCATTTCTTCGAGTTAGCTTTAATTTCTTACTTATGCGAAGTAAATAAGTTAATCGATTCTGAAAAAGTAGAACGCGTTTTATTTAATATATTTACGAACGAATATTATACGATTAACTGTTCTTTTCCCGATTTACAGCGAGTAGTTAGTAAAATTATGTGACACCATAAAGAAAAAAGTTTACCTACGTCTAGGAGTACGAAAGAATTTATTTCCGAACTATTAAACGGATAAAAATTACTTATTATTAAAATATTTTTTCGGAAAAACCTCCTCTAACAAGACGGACTTTTTTTTTAAAAAAAATAGCTTAAAGAAAAAAATTACGTAAGAAAAAGGCGTAATGATGGAAGAAGAAAATAATTTCGTAAAATTTCGAGACTTTAATATAAATAACCTACGCATTAGCGATAACGCTACGGATGATATAGATACTTGTGAATATCGAACTAGGAATTTATATTATAAGTATCCGGATGGGAAAGAGAGGGTTTTACGTTTACGTACTCCCGTTTTATTTACTATGGGATTATACAAAAATAAAAATAACCAGTACGATATGTTTATGCCTTTTTTGGCTTATCACGAAAGAGATGATCCGACCGTTAGCGAAATAAAGTTTAAAGAAGTATTAGATAGCGTTTCGACTTTTTTAAAGCGAGAAGCTCCGGGAAAATTAAGATTAGAGAAAGAAGAAGACGTTGGATTTTACGAAAATTTATATATTAATAAATTTAACGAATTTAATATTATTAATAATAATATTTTTTTCTCGAAAGTAGATAATTGTACTAATTATTACGAGAAAATAGCGGAAAGTTTCGTAAAGATAGAAGATATCAGTTACCTAAAAGGAATGAAATGCAAAGTAATAGCTTATATAGATTTTACGAACGTTTATTTAGCTAAGTCTTCAGTAAATGTAGGTTCGAGTATTTCCGAAGTTATTATAATCGAAGATAATGTTAGGCGTAATAGAAAAAAAATAACTTCTTCTAAAATAGAGATATACTCCGATGATGAATTATAAATTTATAACTTTTAAATAAAGTTATAAATTTTTTTCATCGAGTACGATATTATAGGAAAAAAAAGAAAATTTAATATATTTATAAATCGAGTTCTACGAGTATCGTAATATAAGAGTTTTTCGCGCCCGGATTATCGGTCTTCGTTAAAAAGTTTATTATATCGCATTGATTTAATTCTAAAGGATTAGGAAAAACTGCGCAGCTACATCCTTTATCCGCTTCTTTTATTAAGGAGTAGTCGGTTTTTTCGATACCGTTTATTACTACGTTAATTTTAGCTTCTTCTTCTAAAAAATCGTTTCCTTTTAAAACCGTTAAAGAACCTCTTATAATTCTACCGGGAGCGGACATACAATAACCTCCTAAACCGTGAGATCTTCCGCTACTACCGTTACCGAAAGAAAACTCGTAATTTCCGTTCGATAAAGGACCTTGTTCTTCGGCGTGAATACTTATTATAGGTTTAGGTATTTCCTGCATGTACGTATCTATTATATGCGCTGATGTAGCTAATAATCGCTTAGTTAAATAAAATTTCGTTACGGGATCATAATTTCCGTACGGCTCGGGTAAGTTCGTAATTCTTTTTCCGTTCATATTTATTCCTCTGTTCGAAGTAAAAGTACCATCAGGGTTTCTCTTTAAAACTGCTCCTCCCGTAGCCGCTAAAACCGTTAAATCTACGTAACTTTTATTAGCGGCTTGATTAACTTCTAAAGGAGTACCGATATTATTAATTCTTCGTCCTCCCATAGAAATGTCCAAAGTCGCTATATATTCCCCTCTACCGTAAACGAAAGCTCGATTAGCGGAATCTACGTAATTTTTAGTAGCTACGTCTTGAGGTTCCGCGGGATTTAAAAGATTCGTTAACTGATATCCTCGCATATTTATATTCGCGGTAGCGGAAAAACTTCCGTCATTCCTTTTAATGATCGCTCTCTCGCTTTCGTCTACGTATTTTTTATTAGCGGCTTCGCCAGGTTCCGTCGGATCGTGTAAGTTTTTTATTTTATTAAATCCCATATTTAAATGTCCTAATATATGATAATCTCCGTTTTCTCGTAATAATCCTGCTGCGGAATCGACGTAATCTTTAGTAGCTACGTCATGAGGATTCGCGGGATTACTAACTCTAGTTAACGTATTACCGTTCATATTTATACTACTTGTAACTTCGGTCGTTCCGTCTTTCCGTAAAAAATTATTATTTACGTAAGAGATTGAAATACCGTCTTCGCTAGGTTTAACTTCGTCCATTCTTCCGAATTTATCGACGGGCATCTTTTTTAAAAATAAACTAAAAAAGTTTATTTAAAACTCGCTGGAATTCTTTTCCGGAAGTAAGTTCTTTTAGAACGAATAAACATAAATGTCCGCTGAATACTTGATCGACTTTCTGTAATTGATCCGTATTATAAAATATCGGATCCTTTAGATATTCTTTTAGTTCGAGAGGAGGCTGTATACCGTAACTATCGAAATAAATTTTTAGTCTTCCGTTTTTATACCAGGATACCCAATGAGTACCAGATCCGCTCGTATCATCGAGATTTAATATCCCGCATTCATTTAGCTTACTGTTTTCCGGTAAAGTATCTCTTAAAAATACTCCTCTAAAGGAAGGTATTTTTAATTCTCTAGCAGCTTCTTCTAGTTCGAAGTTACTTAGCGGTTTATTAGGTAAAATTACGTTTTTAATAGCGATATACATTTATTTTTATTTCGGCATATTTTTAATGACTTCATTATCGAGCCAGGTAAATATGCTCGGATATCCCTTCCATTTTACAAGCGATTCTTTAGTATCTTTATCTTCCTTAATAATCTTTTCTATCTCGAATGAGGTTTGACCAGTTTCCTGTAGTTCTGGTTCGTAAAAGCTTCCTGTTATTTCTCTTCCGGCGAGATCTTTAATCTTATACGTAACGGGAGACGTATTTTTTACTTCAGAAATCGTAAAAACCTCGTCAGTCCATCTTTCGAGATATCCCTTTCTAAAGATTTTTTTCTTTCCGGCTAACCTTACTTTATCACCAACGGAAAACTTCGGTTTTTCGCGTTATTCGGGACGATAGGGATAAAGATTTTCCATAACCTCGTATTCATTTTCCTTCTTACTAGCATTTACGGGAGTCATCTTAATAGAAGAATGTTTCGTATTATTATATTTTTTAACGAGATCCGGTAATACGCTGATATAAACTTCCGTACCTTTAGCCGTTAAATATTTATATATCTTTTCTTTCATAGTTCTAATCCATCTCTCTACTACGGAAGATTTTTCTTCGTTCTGAGTAGAATATATTTCTATTAAATCTTTAACATCTTTATTATAAAACTCTCTTCCTTTATCTACCCATAATTTCTCCGGTTTTCTTTCCTTAAAAATATCCTTTAACGCTTCAGCTACGGATTTTCCGGTTTTATCTTTTAACGGTACTAGCCAGCCGTACTTAGAAAAGATATCTATAACAGCGAGAAGATATTTTATTCCTCGATTAGATTCAGAAAGATTCTTCATGTCCGCTAAATCAGCGGCCCATATCTCATCGATACCGTTTACTAAGACTCTCCTTTTCCTAAATTTTCTTCTTACGGGTTTATGTAATTCTTCAGCTAAATCATGCATGTCAAATTTTTTTTTTTAATTCCCATTCCGAATCTTTTCTTCGCGCCGATAAGATTACTAACGACTGAACGCTCCATTTTCTCCCTAAGCGTAGGATTATAGATTCCTTTTAATTCCGTTAACATATTCGCGTCGCATATAGAATTTCTAGTAGCAGTATCATTATGTTTAAGATAGCATATATCGTGATTATAAGCGGCTTTATCTACTTGGTTTATAGGTTTACTCCATTCCTTAGGAGTTAAATTGGGATTTAGTCTTTTATTTAATTTAGTACCGGGACCGGTAAAGTTATGTCCAGGGAGATGCATTTCGATAGGTAAAGTATTAATCATACTATTAAGAATCGAACATCCTAAATTTTCCTTTTTTTTTTCTTCGGATTAGAAGTCATCGAACCAGGCGACTTAACGAACTGAGTTTTAGTCGTTCCGCATACCTTACATTTCCCTTGAGCTATATTTTTTCCGTTTTTAGAGACTCTATAAGTTAGCGGACCGGTATCAGTACGTTTTCTACATTTAACGCAGTACATCTTTTTTATATATTAAAATTTTTTAAAATATATATAAAATGAACATAGAAGATTTATCCTGGAATGAAGCAGTAACGAACAGATTTAATAGTCCTCTTTTACCTAAAAGCATTAGAGGACTAATTGTAGGTAAATCGGGATGCGGAAAGACTACGCTTTTATTAAACCTTTTACTAAAGCCGAAATGGTTAGATTACGATAATTTATGCATTTTCGGAAAAAGTCTTTTCCAGCCCGAATATCGCGTACTTAAAAAAGCTTTAGAAGAAAGATTACCGAAAGAGTGTATTTTAGAAATCTTTAATAATCGCGAAGAAATACAGAATTCCGAATTTAGCGCGGAAGATTTAATCGAAAAATGGTCCGAGGGCATAGGAGACGTTAAAAAATCGAATACAGAATGTAGTTTCTTCGAAACTTCCGAGGACGTACCCGATCCGAGAGAGCTGGAAACGTCGAATAAAAATTTAATGATATTCGACGATCTACTTTTAGAAAAACAAAATAAATGCGAATGTTATTATATTCGCGGAAGACATAGTAATGTAGACTGCTTTTACCTTTCTCAGAACTATTTTAAATTACCTAGACAGACTATTAGGGAAAACGCGAACTTTATCTGCCTTTTTCGTCAGGATCTAAAAAATATTAATCATATTTACGGAGATCATGTAAGCGAAGATATGCCGAAAGAAGAGTTTAGAAAATTTTGTTATAAGGCATGGGAAAAACCTTTCGGTTTCGTTACTCTCGATTTATCTAGCGAAAAGGATAAAGGAAAATATAGACGGGGACTCGACGAGTTTTATATACCGGAAGCGATAGTAGAAAAAGACGATAAATAATTATTTCCTATAAAAAATGGAAAAAGAACTTTTAGAACGGATAGCTAATAATACTCGTCAAAAAACATCCGCGCAGATTATAGTAAGCGCTAACAAGACGAATTTTACTATGAGATTTAATCCTTCGTTACGGTTAGAAAAAGATAGAGAATACGAAATAGCTTTAGTAAATCTCGAAACCTATTACTCTTTCCCGAACATCGATTCGTCGAATAATATATTTATTTATTCTCCGGATAACGGTAATTCCTGGTTTAAAATAGTAATACCGGAAGGAAGTTACGAACTAGAGAGCACTGATGATACCATACATCAGGAAATGAGGAAAAACGGACATATTGACTTAGTTAATGACGAATATCCTATTAAAATTTCCGCGAACACAAATACACTGAAATCTATTCTTATTCTCGAAGACGGATATAGCGTAGATTTTAATCATTCGAGTTCCGTTTCTAAAGTGCTAGGTTTTACTCGCGCTAAATACGAAGCGGGTTTTCACGAATCGGAGGACGTAGTAAACATTCTCAGTATAAATTCCGTATTCGTTAATATCGATATTATCTCGGGAAGCTACGTTAATGGTACTACACAGAATACGATTTACTCTTTCTTTCCTAACGTAGCGCCTGGATATAAGATAATCGAATCGCCGGTTAATTTAGTATATTTACCAGTAACGTTAAAAGAAATACATCATTTAGAAGTAAAAATAACGGATCAAAACGGAAATTTACTAAATCTAAGAGGAGAAAACGTTACGATTAGGTTTCATATTAGAGAGTCATAAAAATAAAAAACGTATATAAAATGACGAGTTACGTGAATGTAAAAGTTAATATATCGGAAGGACAGAAGAAAAAACTAGCGTCCGCTATTAAAAAAGGAGAGAGTAAAGTATCCGTTCGTTTAGGTCACGCGGATTTACGCGGAAATGACGTTTTAGCGGTTACCCGTACACAAGAGAAAAAAATAGCTAAAGCTTATCAAAACGGTACGGGAGTTACTATTAGAATGTCCTCCAGGCAGCTTAAAGCTAATAAGGAAATGAAAGGAGGATTTCTCGGAATGTTAGCGGGATTAGCCGCTAGCGCTTTACCCACGTTAGCTAAAACCGTTTTACTGGCTTTAGGAGTCGGAGCTCTTTCGGGATTAGCTTCATCGGGAGTACAGAAGGCTATGGGATCCGGACTTTTTCTAAAAAAAGGAGGATCCGTCTGTAAAATAGAAACTGACGGTAAAGGCCTTTATTTAAGCCCTTATAAAGGTAAAGGACTAGCGAATGTCGGAGAAGGATTATATTTAAAACAGGGAGGGAAGCTGTATGAAGGAAAAGGCCTTATTTTAGGACCTAATAGTCCTTTCGTGAGTATACCTATTTTAGGAGCTATTTTATAAAAAATTATAATATTAATTAAATTAATATTATAATATAAAAAAAATGTATATTCGTAAACTTAAAACAAGATCGGCATTTTCTAATCCGAAAACGATACGATGGCTCTTACCCTTTGCTAAAAAATTAAAACATCCTCCGATAAAAATAGATTCCGTAACCTGGAAAATCTTTTCCCAGGAAGAAACTATTTTAAACCCGAGACAAGTAAAATACATACCGTCAGGTTTAGGCTTTTCTTCGACTAAAGGCGTAATTTTAACTTCTTTAGATAACGGAATGATATATAAAGGATGTAGTTTACAGAATGAAGTTTCCTTCGGAGATGTCCCGAATATTTTAATCGTTATTACTAATAATTCGATCTTACCGGTAAAAATAAAAGAAAACGATCTTTTATGTTTCGTTCATCATCGAGTTTAAAAATATTTTTCCCTATATAAAAAATGGAGATAAAAGATAAGAGATTATATCCCGAAATACCTACTGCTCCTCCGATTGACGAAGGACATGGTTATCGGTTACAGAAAATTAACGAGATACAGAACTTTTTAGAAAGCGAAGTCACGAAAAGGGAATCTTTAAGTAAGAAATATTTTAGAGCCGCGAGAATAGTAGATAATATAGATACGGTTTTAATCGCTTTAACTACAGCCGGAGGAATAGGAGGATTAGGTTTATCATTAATGATAGTCTCTTTACCCGCTGTTGTAACAATAGAAAGTATAGCCGGTTTATGCGGTTTATTAAGTTTAGCCGGAAAATACGCCGTTAATAATTCTCGGAAAAAAGCTGAAAAACACGAGAAGATTAAAATCGTAGCCGATACTAAATTAAATACTATATCTACTCACGTATCGAAAGCTTTATCGGACGATAAAGTAACGGACGAAGAGTTTCGGTTAATCGCGGAAGAATTAGAGAAATATAAGAAGATGAAAGAAGAAATTAGGACGAGATCTAAGAAAGAGATTACGAACGAACAGGAAGCTATGTTAATAGAGGGAGGGAGAAAAGAACAGTGCGATTCCTTTTGGAAGCTGGTCGAAAAAAGTAACGGCGCTTTACCGGAATATTAAGGCTCCTAAAATTAAATTTTCATGTAGCTTTAGTTACGAAACGCGATAAAAATCGTGTAAAAATTGCATAAAAAAATCCATGATTTAAAATGAAAAAAAAAACCCTAATAAAAAATGCCTTATTTAAAAATCAATGACCCGGAAAAAAGGGACTTACTCGTAAAACGGTATCTCGAGACGAAAAAGAATATTCGCGATAGGAACTTAGCGGAAAAAACGGGAGAAATAGAATTACAATCCGATCTTTCGAAATTTTTTAAACCTATTACGGAAGCGCAGAAAGTCGCGTCGGAAAAAATTACGGAAGAACTTAAGCCTATTAAAGAAGGTATGATGAAATTACCGAATTACCCGACAATACAGTTTTTTACTTCCGAAGAAGGAGAAATAACTACGGGAGGAGATGAACCTCAAGTTATCGGACCGATCGCGTACACTTATTTAAGTAGATACATGTCAAAAGGTTTCGCTGACATAACGTACGGGTTATATTCTAAAGAAGGTAAATTTTTTATCGGAGATAAAGAGGTTACGATTAATAATAACGATATCGTGTTAGCTGATGAGGTTTATGAAGGTACTCCGGGTTTATGGGAGTTAATTACTTCTAAAGACCCGAATAAAAACAATTATAGTAACGAAGATTTCGCGAAATATAGTAAGCTACTCATAAAAAGCAATACTCTTTTTCGCGGAAATAACCCTCATAATCCTAACCCGAAAGCTCCTAGCGCGAGAAAATGGCCGTTACTCGCACCTATATGGGAAACTGTTAAACCGAGAAGGGTAACTGGAACTGGAATTACTATTATCCCGCGTGATCCCAATGCGTTAGTAAAAAGATTAAATCTACTTTTAGCGAGTAAAGCATCTGGTAATACGGGAGTTAGAAACGAAATCGTTAGCGTGTGTGACGAATTAAAAAGACAAGGTCACTTAAACGGGAAAAGCTATAAAAAGTTAATGTCTATATTATAAAAAGATGATTGTAAATAAAAAAAGAGGATGTAAAAGGAAGTATGAGTACGGCGGTACCGGATTCTTCGATAGTTTAGCTAACATAGCCGCGAAACTTTTTACTAGAGATATCGCTAATTGATTCGCTTCTTCCGCTTTAGACGTAGGGAAAAGCGTAGCTAAGGAGGGAGCTAAAAAAGCTTTAGAAGACGGAAAGACAGCCGCTGTAGACGCCGCTAGCGGATTAGTTAAAAAGGCTTTAAATCGTAAATCTAAGAAAAATTTACGAAAAATACGTCGAGTTAGCGGAAACGCGAGATAATAACGCGCTACCTAAAAGTACTAGCGCGTTAATAGACGGAAACGGTAATAAAGCGATAGCTATAGAAAAATTAATTAAGAAATTAAATAGAGGTTCGGGTATTAAAACTACGTAAACGAAAATATTATAATAATAATGACGGTTTAAATTATTATAATATATAATAAAATGAGTATTTTAAATATAACGGAAACGATCGCGGAAGATACGAGTATTGACGAATACGAGTTTCATGAGTATGAACCTATTACCGGTACTAATCTAAACAATCCCGCGGGAGAAATCAGGATTAATATCGGTACTCAAGATATTTTTACCCATCCTTCCGAATCTTATTTACTTTTTGTCGGTCGATTAGTAACTAATAATAACGCGGAAACTGTTTACGGAGAAGATACTGTTATCACGTTAACGAATAATGGTCTGATGTATCTTTTTAAAAATATTAGTTATAAGCTTAACGAACAGACGATCGAATCCTTAACGAATCCTGGTCAAGCTACTACGATGTTAGGACTATTAAAATACCCGGACGATTTTTCTAAATCCCAAGGATTAAATCAGCTCTGGTATAAAGATACCGGACCAGACGCGAATGAAGAAAATACGGGTTACCAAGTAAGAAGAAAGTATATTTTACATGATCCGCTTAATAAAGGTATGTTCAGTTTTAGAGTTCCGTTAAAGCATATATTCGGGTTCTGCGAAGATTATAATAAAGTTATTTACGGAATGAAACAAACTCTTACCTTAACCAGAAATAACGATATCGAAGCGATATTTAAAAGCGATATAGTCGACGTAGGAGGAGCAGATGCTATTCATGACGGAAAAGTTAAATTAACTAAAATATCACGGTTCGTTCCTCATGTCATACCCGCGTTAGAAGAGAAGACGAGACTTTATAAGCTTATAGAGAAAAAAGAAAAATTCCCTGTCGGTTATAGAAAGATACAATGCGAATCTACTTCAGTTACTCAAACAAGAACATTTAACTGGAGACTTTCCGTTAACTCGTCTCCCGAAGTTCCGCGTTTTATCATTATCAGATTCCAGATTAATAGGAAAGTTAGTCAGAAAATAAACTCAGCTATATTTGATAACTTAGATATCGAAAATATTTACGTCATGTTAAACGCCGTTAGATATCCCGCGATCGACTATAATTTAAAATTTAATAATCATCAATATAGTAGAGCGTACGGAGATGCCATTTTATTCAGATCTAAGTTTTTTAACATGGACGAATTAGTATCGAATTCGAATATTTCTCCCGCGGATTATAAAACCCTTTATCCTTTATTCGTATTCGATGTCTCTAAACAAAGCGAAAGGATAAAATATTCTTCTACCGATATGCAGGTTAAAATGTTTTTCGGAGATAATGTACGACCGAATACGGAAGCGTACGCCGTTATTATTAGCGATAGGTTATTAACCTTCCATTCCAACGGTAATAAAATGACCGTAGTACTTTAGTTTAAATTTTTTTTTTTTTTATAATAAAAAAAAATTTTAACGATTAAGGGTATTAAAAAAATTCTCAAAGAGAATAATATAAAATATAACTCTTACGGAGATAAGGAATATTATTTAAGCTTATTAGCGGAAAACGGAATACCGCGGTATAAGGAGAAGATTTTAGTAGAAGCTCCGAAAGAACGCGAAAAAAAGGAGAAGCCGCCGTTAGTAGAAGCTCCAAAAGAACGCGAAAAACCGAAGAAGCCGTCTTTAGTAGAAGCTCCGAAAGAACTCGAAAAACCGGAGAAGCCGTCTTCAGTAGAAGCTCCGAAAGAACTCGAAAAACCGGAGAAGCCGTCTTTAGTAGAAGCTCCGAAAGAACTCGAAAAACCGATACCCGGTTCTAAGTACGAAAGATTAAAAAAAATTAGAGATAACCCGAGAAAAGTTATTTTAGAGGATGTTCATACCGGAGAAATACTTCATTTCCCATCTATTTATCGAGCCGCTAAATTTATTAAACATTGCCCTCAAACGATCCTGAACTGGGATCGTAAAGTCTGGAAAAATAAATATATGATTAAGGTTTTATAAATTTTATATATAATAATTTTAGGGAAAAAAAAGTTCATAAATTTTTTATAATAGCTTAAGTAAAAAAAAAACTATTATAAAAAAAATGGACAATGATTATAATAGGTTAACGATAAAAGAACTTCATGCTATAGCTAAGAAAAGAGGACTTAAAGTGTACTCTAGACTTAGTAAAGTAAATTTAATAGAAGTTTTAAAAGGAGAAAAAAAAATATCGGATTTTAAAAGTAATATAAGAGGATCAGAACGGGATCTTAGAAAACAGATGATAAGAGGACTTTGGGATATAGCTAAGAAAAAAGGACTCGAAAAATATTCTAGAGATAGTAAAGAAAAATTAATCCGGCGTATAGAGAATGAAGAACCGAAAGAACGAAAGAAAACGCTAAAAGAACTTAAAAAAATAGCTAAGGATAAAGGGATTAAAGGGATCTCTGATCTTACTAAAGAGGAAATAAATCAAGTTATAGAAGGAAAAAAAAGAATAAATGAAATCGATCGCGTGAAAGCTCCCGATTTAAATATTAATAAGTTATGGGAATATAATCTCAATGACATAACACTAGGAGGACTTAAAGAAATAGCTAGGTTATTAAACTATAAAGGATACTCTAAGCTTAGAAAAAAGGATTTAATCGATCGTTTAGTAAATTCGGATAAGGGAGGTTATACCTTATGCGAGCTTCAGCGTATCGCTAAGTTTAAACGTATTCCTAAATACTGGAAATTAAAGAAAGGAGAATTATTTAAGCGTTTATGTGAGTCAAACTCTCAAGAAATAGAAATAAAAAAAGTAACTAGCGCTCTTAATGATCAATTAAGAGTATATAAAGGTATAACCCCTCCATGGAAAGAAGAACAAGACAACGCGACTGATTACAGTATTAACTATACATCTTTAATTACAATGAGCATATTTTTAGAAAATATGAGAGAGCAAATGGTAAAAATTTTTTCGCTTAATATCGATAGAAAAGTGAAAATGAATGTCGAAGCGTATATGAGTTATACAGATAATGATAAAGAAAAAATAGAACTACATCGTTTTTATTCTGACCAGAATGAAATCATTTCGAGGGAAAAGGATTTAAATAAGTTATACGTTAAAATGTCAAATAGTATTTTAAAAAATTTAGAAGAATTCTTAAGAAAATGTAGCGGCTGGAGATTACGGAATATAACCGAAATAATGTTAAAGAGCTCTATCTATGATCCTTTAAAAGCTAGCGGTTACTTACCTTTACCCGACTGGTTACGGAAAAAGAAAGTAGTTATTAACATGCAGAATGATGACAAGAAATGCTTTTTATGGTGTATTTTAAGGCATTTAAATCCCGTAAAAAAGAATTCATTTAGAATCGATAATAATTTAAGAGAAAAGGAAAAAAGCTTAAACATGAATGGAATAGATTATCCCATTTCAATAAAGGGTATAGATAAGTTCGAAAAACAAAATCCGGAAATTAGCGTTAATGTCTTCGAGTATACGTCGAAAAAGAAGATAAACCGTATTAGAGCTCCTAAAAAAATAGGAAGTAATCACGTGAACCTTCTTTATATCGAAAAAGAAGATAAAAGTCATTACGCTTTAATAAGTAATTTTAAGGGTTTAATGAGAAATCAAGTAACGAGTAATAATCATAATATCGTATACTGTATGCTCTGCTTATGTCATTTCACGAAAAAAGAGCTTTTGGAAAAACATAAAGAGTACTGCGAAGGTCATAAGCCAGTTACTCTGGAAATGCCTGAAAAAGGTAAAAATGATTTCGTGAAATTCGTTAATTATAATAGAAAAATAAACATACCTTTCGTAGTTTACGCCGACTTCGAAAGCGTATTATCTCCTATAAACGATGAACATTTACCGAATCCCGAAAAAAAGAAAAAAGAAAAAATTAGTTATACGATAAAAACTCATAAACATATACCTTGTAGTTTCTGTTACGTTATAAAATGTTTCGATGATAATGTCTGCGCTCCTATATTAAGGGAATATACCGGAGAAAAAGCGGAACAAAAGTTTATAGATTATTTAACGCGCGATTTAAGAGAAATTTACTATAATTACTATAGAAAACCTAAAACTATGATAATAACGAAACAGGAAAAAGAGAGATACGAGAGAGAAAAGATCTGCTGGATCTGTAACGAAGAATTTACTAGCAAGAAAAATATTAAAGTAGCGGATCACTGTCATTTTACGGGAAAATTTAGAGGAGCCGCGCATACTGAATGTAACTTAAAAGCGCGAATACCGAATTTTACTCCCGTATTTTTTCATAACTTAAGCGGATACGATTCTCATCTTTTTATTAAAATTCTCGGTAAAACTGCGGGAAGGATCGATTGTATTCCGAATAACGAAGAAAAATATATTAGTTTTAGTAAGAATATCGTGTACGGCGATAATGGTTTTCATAAAATTAGATTCGTAGATAGCTTTAATTTTATGGATGATAGTTTAGATACTCTTTCTAGTTATTTAAGCGAAAAACAGTTAAAAACTTTATCTAAATTCTTTACGAAAGAAGAAATACCTTTAGTTAAAAGGAAAGGAGTTTTTCCTTACGAGTATTTAGACAGTTTCGAAAAACTCGAAGAAACGAGCTTACCTTCTATAGAGGAATTTTATTCCAGTTTAAATAGGGAAAATATTAAGAAAGAAGACTACGAACACGCGATTAAGCTTTGGGTAACTTTCTATTCGAAAACTTTACGGGATTTCCTAGAACTTTATAATAAAATAGACGTATTACTTTTAGTAGATATTTTCGAGAACTTTAGAAATATCTGTTTCGAACATTACGAATTAGATCCGGCTTACTATTTTACTTCTGCTGGTTTATCTTTAGACGCTATGTTAAAGAAAACGAAAGTAAAACTCGAACTTTTTACGGATCCCGACATGGTTTTAATGACAGAAAACGGAATTAGAGGAGGTAATTGCATGTCTATTAAAAGATATTCTATAGCTAATAATAAATATATGGGAAACTTATACGATCCAAGTAAACCTTCTACGTATTTAACGTATATCGACGCGAATAGTCTTTATCCTTGGGCTATGAGTAAACCTCTTCCTTTACGCGGTTTCGAAATGGCTACTGAAGAAGAACTAAAAGAATGGGAAAAATACTGTAATATAGAAGGACAAGGTATGATCTTAGAAGTAGATTTAGTTTATCCATGGGATTTACACGGCGAACATAACGATTATCCTCTAGCGCCGGAACAATTAGATATTAAAAAGGTAAAAAAGCTTATACCTAATTTATACGATAAGGAAAAATATGTCGTACATTACGATGTTTTAAAAATGTATCTCGAATTAGGTTTAAAGCTTAAAAAGATAAGGCGCGGAATTAAATTCGAAGAAAGTCCATGGATGAAACCGTATATCGATTTAAACGTCAAGTTAAGAAAGAAAGCGAAGAATGATTTCAAAGGTAATTTTTTTAAACTAATGATGAATAGCGTTTTCGGTAAGACTATGGAAAACGTACGAAATAGAGTAGATATACAATTAGTTTCTAACGAGAAAGATTATCGTTATAGTAAACTAACCGCTAAACCGAATTACGATTATACTATCGAATTCGATGAGAACTTATTAGCCGTTCACATGAAAAAGACTAGAATAAAATACGATAAACCCATTTACATAGGTATGTGTATTTTAGATATTAGTAAAATCCGTATGTACGATACTTATTATAATCATTTCAAAGAGAAGTACGGTAAAAACGTTAGATTATGTTATACGGATACCGATAGTTTTATTCTCGAGATAAAAACCGACGATTTTTATAAAGATATCGAACCGGAAAAGATCGCGATATTCGATACGAGTAATTATCCCGACGGTCATTACCTAAAATATGATGATAATAAAAGGTCACTCGGGAAGTTTAAAGACGAACTAGCCGGAAATATTATGACGGAATTCGTAGGTTTAAGAGCTAAATGTTACGCTTTTAGAAAAATAGAAGGAGAGACCATTAAAAAATGTAAAGGAATTAAAAAAAGCGTAATTAAGAACGAATTACATTTCCAGGATTATAAAGATTGCTTATTCGGCGGTAAGGATCTATACAGAAAAATGACTTCTCTAAGAAGTTATAGACATACAATATATACCGAAGAGATAAACAAGAAAGCTTTAACTTTTAACGATGATAAAAGATACCTGTTAGATGATAAAATAAACACTTTAGCTTTAGGTCATTATAGAAATTTATAACTTTATTCTTAAAAAAAAAAAAGTTATAAATTCGACTAAATATTTATATTATAAATTTTTCTTTACTCTTTTCCCTACACATCGGACAATTACTCATTATATTACATTCTTCGCATACGGGAATATGTCCGCAGGACGAAAATAATATACGCGGTTTATTAACTAAACAGGCTACGCATTTTTCTTCTAAGTACGTTTTTAACGGAGATTCTTCTTCTTCTTTTTCTTCTTCAAAAGAGTCAATATAAGAAGGATCTTCTTCGATAAAACAAGGGTTAAAATTTTTCCTTAGAGTAAAACCTAATGAAAAAGTTATAAATTCGTTCTCGAGAGAATACACAATAATTAATCGTAAAAAATCATAGATTTTTTCGAGTAAATCTAACGAATCATAATTTCCGACAAATATTATAGTACTAGTAGGATAAGATATAAAATTTATAACCGAAATTTCTTCTAATCCCGTGTGTACGCTACATAAATAATATATAAAATCTTTAATCGGCTCTAAATAGTAAGCGAGATATTCTCTAGACATTCTTCTTATTCTATATACTTTCGCTATAATTCTACAAAGACCGGTATATTCTATATAGCTAGTACTAATGGAACTATGACTAAAAGGTTTAATTTTTTCTCTAATAGCAGATAAAAAATTTATATGTATCGATATTTCCGACTTAAAGTATTTAATACTTCTCTCTCGCGTTCATTTTCTCTATCTAAGATTATATTATAATAACTCATTTTACCTACTTTTAAGTAAGAACGAATTTTTTTTTTTTTCATTTTTTATTAAGAAAATAATCTTAAAAGTAATAATATAAAAAAAATCTAGAAGATCTAGAAGCGCGCTACGAAACCGAAAGACTTAAGGATTTTAATCTAATAAGACTTGTGAGAGCTAATCTAAAGGATTCGGGCCCTAATAACTCTTAAGTGCAAAAGCGTACTAGTCCGTAAATTCTTAATTATCCTGTCCTAATAATTCTTAAGTCCGGAATCTTTTTTTTTTTCTTAAGTCCGGAATCTAATTTTTTCTTAAGTCCGGAATCTTTTTTTTTTCTTAAGTCCGGAATCTATTTTTTTTTCTTAAGTTCGGAATCTATTTTTTTTTCTTAAGTCCGGAATCTATTTTTTTTCTTAAGTTCGGAATCTATTTTTTTTTTCTTAAGTCCGGAATCTTTTTTTTTTTTTTCTTAAGTCCGGAATCTATTTTTTTTTTTTTTAAGTCCGGAATCTTTTTTTTTCTTAAGTTCGGAATCTAATTTTTTCTTAAGTCCGGAATCTAATTTTTTTCTTAAGTCCGGAAATCTAATTTTTTTTCTTAAGTCCGGAATCTTTTTTTTTTTTTTTTTTCTTAAGTCCGGAATCTTTTTTTTTTCTTAAGTCCGGAATCTAATTTTTTTCTTAAGTCCCGAAATCTAATTTTTTCTTAAATCCGGAATCTTTTTTTTCTTAAAAATCCGGAATCTAATTTTTTCTTAAATCCGGAATCTATTTTTTTCTTAAATCCGAGTGTGTGTTATTTTCATCATTTTGTTACTAACTTACACAAGTCTCCTCCTTCAAGGTCGTTAAAGCACCGGATTGTGTGGTAAAGGGCTAAATTGTAAGTCCTTTTCTTATATTGTTTACTGTCAAACTGACATGTTAAATACTGACAAAATGTCCTAAAAACCTATGCCCCTTTTCCCTATTACTAATTATAGACATTGCGGACAGCAATCTACACACATTTGTGAGACAGAACACAGAATTACGAACATATTTGCGCTGTTTTTACTTCTAGATTTCTTATAAATATGACATTATTCAAAGTATTTTTTCTTATTACATTTCTGATTTAGTTCAAATTGATAAGAAAGTTGGTGAAAAAACTTTGGAAACTTTAATTAGAGCGAAACATAAGCTAAAATAAAACAGAACTAAACACTCTTTCTCTATGTAGACGGCGCCATTTTCTGGTTTGCTTGTCGGACTTAGTGACCAAAATACCACGTTACTAAGGTGGGTGTGCCAAACTCGCATTTGCAGAAAGGTCAGTTGAAGCATTTGCAGACAACAAATCAAATGTGATTCAAAACATGGAGTTTGTCTCTTAACTCTTTACCAAATGACAAAATTTTAGACCACTCCAAATTGAAAGCATTTGCAGACGACAAATTAAATGTGACTGAAAAATTGAAATTTTTTATAGAATTGGTAGAAAACATTGTGGGAAAAGGAGAAAATGCTGGGTACCAGCATTTTCTCCTTTCCCACAATGTTTTCAAAAAGCTTCCTTTTGAGGGTTGTTAAAAGTTGGGATTGTGTGGTAGAGTTAAAGGCTTCTTCCTCTCGGTTGTTTAACTCTTTACCAAATGACAAAATTTTAGACTGGTCCAAATTGAAAGCATTTGCAGACAACAAATTAAATATTGATCTGATGACAAGAAATGTCCGTGATAGGGAAGAAAACATTGTGGGAAAAGGAGAAAATGGTGGTTACCAGCATTTTTTCCTATTCCCACAATGTTTTCAAAAGGCTTCTTCCTCAGGGTTGTTAAAAGTCAGGATTGTGTGTTAAACGGTTAACCATTTACCAAACGACAAAATTTTAGACTGATCCAAATTGAAAGCATTTGCAGACAACAAAATTAATGTGGCTGAAAAGTTGAAATTTATTTTGGGACGGGTAGAAAACATTGTGGGAAAAGGAGAAAATACTGTTTACAAGGCATTTTCTCCTTTTCCCACAATGTTTTCAAAGGGCTTCTTTTTCAGGGTCGTTAAAAGTCAGGATTGTGTGATAAAGGGTTAAAGTCAGGGTTGTTTGGTAGAGGATTATTAAAATTTTTAAATCCTGTTATCACTTTGCATTGCGTTTCTTTTTCTTACAGACTGGGAGATGTTCCATGGTGTTTTTATCCCAGTAATTATCAACTCTATACAGTCCAAGGTATACAAAAATCCAGTACTGGGATGAAAGTACAGTTAGGCAGCACAACAAGCTCAGGCTGGCCTAATGACATTCGGCAACTGAGCCTAGACATCGTATACGAGACATCAACAAGGCTTCATTTTAAAGTGAGTTGGAAGTCACTCATGTGCCTGTAACACAACTTTAGATACTCTGTTGCAGAGCTCCAGATAAGAGGGAGTGACAGTATTCTAAATCCATTATTTCTCTTACAAACCCTATGTTGTGGGTACTCATTAGAATCGTCTCGATGAGACAATTCTAATGAGTACCCGTAACATAGGGTTTAGTAGAGAGTGATTGATATTTTCAACTTTGAAATCAAAATCACTCCCTCTATCTTGAGCTCTGCTACTGGCTGTAAGAATTGACCTGACAGGGCGGAGCTATGTTACAGCTGACTGCATTTTACATTGAGATAAAACAGGAAATTTGGAAATCACTGTGAGTAGCCATATTCGGCTGTAAATCAATAAAAACACTAATGGATATAATGCATGTCAATTTACGTAGATTTACGCCGAACAATTTTGAACTGACTCAAGGCCACTAAAATTAAAAATAAACTGGTTGACTATCAAGGGTTAGCCACGCCCTACCAGGTCAGTTCTTACAGCCTATGCCCATTTTATCTATGTCTACGAGACATCAACAAGGCTTCATTTTAAAGTGATTTCAAAGTCACTTGTGACTGTAACAACATTAGGTGTTCTACCCATTTTATTTTTGAAAGCTCCTATAGACACCTTTAAACCTCTTTACCAGACGACAAAATATAAGCTTGTCCAAATTGCATTTGCAGACAACAAATTGAAAGAGACTCAAATTACGGACTTTGTCTCTGAATGGACAGAAAACATTGCAGGAAAAGGAGAACCAGCATTTTCTCCTTTTCCCACAGTGTTTTCAAAATCCCCTTTTTCTAAAGGTTGTTAAAACTTGGGAGATGTTTGGTAAAGTGTTAACGATTAACCCTTTACCACAAAATCCAGAGTTTTGACAACCTTGAGCCAGATGGTTTTTGAAATAATTTTGGGAAAAGGAGAAAATGCTCGTAACCAGCATTTTCTTTTTTTCCCACAATGTTTTGTTATCTTTCTGATAAAATTCCCACATTAAATTTGTCATATACAAGAGTTAACTCTTTACCAAACTAAAAATTTCAGTCATTTATCCCTTTACCGAACAATGTTTCAATGCCCCTGAGCAAGAAAGCTTTTGAAAACATTGTGGGAAAAAGAGAAAATGCTGATAAGCAGCAATTTCTCCTTTTCCCACAGTGTTTTCTACTCTATGAAATGCAGGCTCTATCATTTCGGTCAAATAAGATTCGTTGTCTGCATATGCTTTGAATTTTGACACGTCTAAAATATTGTGGACTGGTAAAGGGTTTACCCTCTACCACACAACTAAATTTCAGGCATGTCCAGATTGAAAGCATTTTGCAGACCATTAGAGAAAATGTGGATGACATGATGAACTTTGTCTTTGAAAGGATAGAAAACATTGTGACAAAAGACCAAAATGCTGGTTACCAGCAGTTTCTCCTTTTCCTACAGCATTTCCCAAAGCCTTTGTCTTCAGGGCCTTTAAAAATCAGAATTATGTGGTAAAGGGTTAGATATACTTTTTTAAGATATATGATGCAAACAACAGACGGTATGAGGTACCAGTCAATGTGTCAAGAGTGGAAAAGCCGGTTACTGTATCCGACACTGATTATGTGATAGATGTACCATCACAGGGACCGTTTTACATCACAGTTACACGTAAATCAACTGGAAAAATTCTGTAAGTATCTTCGAAATAACGATCTTGAGTTTGACAGTTCCCCCCCTTCCCCACCCATCCCCCAAAAATAGGGTTCTGAATTTTAATGAATTTCTTCAGTAGTGCAATGCTAAAGTTGTTTAATTCTTTACTAAACAATAAAATTTAGACTTGTCCAGATTGAAAGCTTTTGCAGATGACAAAATAAATGTGACAATTAACCATTTACAACACAATCCCTATGGTTTTAATGACCCTGATAAAGATAGCTTTGGAAAAGATGGCGGGAAAAGGAGAAAATGCTGGTAACCAGCATTTTTTCCTTTTCCCACAATCTTTTCTCCATTTTCAAATAAAAATCCTACTACTTGTGCCCCATTTACTTTGTTGTCTGCAAATTCTTTAGATTTGGTGTAGCTTAAAATTTTGCTATTTGGTAAAGAGTTAAAACAACATTGAAAATATGGTAACAAAGAGAGAAAATGCTCATAACATTTCTCCTGTTGCCACAATGTACATTTAGTAAACTTTAATCATGTTGATCAGTGATACCAATGTTTCAAAGTTGTCTGCTGCATTTATTTTAGATGACAACCCTTTACCAAAACAACTTAGTTTTTTAACTCTTTACCAAATGACAAAATTTTAGACTCATCCAAATTGAAAGCAATTGCAGACGACAAAATACATGGGACTGAAAAATTGAAATTTGTTTTGGGAAGGGTAGAAAACATTGTGGGAAAAGGAGAAAACACTGTTCACCAGCATTTTCTTCTTTTCCTACAATGTTTTCAGTAAGCTTGTTTCTTCAGGGATGTTAAAAGAGGGGACTGTCTAAGTTGAAGACCATGAGGAGAAAGGCTTTTTAAAACATTGTGGGATAAAGAGAAAATGTTGGTAACTAATATTTTGTCCTTTTCCCCCATCTGCAAATGTTTTTAATTTGCACTAGTCTAGAATCTTGTCATTTGGTAAAGGGTTAAAATGGCTGGCTTTAGAATAATTGATCCATGATGTGTGAACAGAGAGCTTAGTACATCTGCAAAAAGTATTGACCCAGGTCAACCAGTGCCGGCTGACTGGGGTCGATACCTTTTGTTATTGATAAATTTTATGCATGTCAAAGGACCAGTGCACCTCATGATTCTGTCCACTGTTAAACAAAATGGATTTTATGGATCCATAATTATGTGATCACTTGCTTGGTATGATGCATCACAGAAATGCATTAAACCCCCTTTTGCTGGTATATGCATCATTATTGTTTTTTTTTGTCATTTTAGATTCAGCAGTAAATCTGTTGCCCCGCTTGTGTTTGCTGATCAGTTTATACAGTTTGGTACCCAGCTCAGCTCACAGTTTATATATGGCCTAGGTGAACACATGGACAAATTTGCCTTGGATACAAAATGGAAGAAGTTGGTGCTGTGGGCCAGAGACCAACCACCAATGGTAAGGATACTTTATACAAACATGGAAGTTTGCAACAAATATAAACCGCCTCGGCTGAGATTCAAACCTGTGTGGCAAATATCCTCGTTTATTGAGGTTTAAAAGACCAATACACTAACCCCTTAGCTAAAGAGAATTCTCCCTAAGGCAGTTGTCAGGTATTGATTTTATATGGGAAGAAGCTATGCTGTAAGGAAGGAGTGATCTCCCATAACAGTATCTCTTTACAAATGTACCTAAGTTTTTAACTCTTTACAAGTTTGTAAAATAAAGACATGGACAAACTGAAAGCATTTGAAGATGACAAATTTAACTGCTAAAGTGATAAAAACTGTTCTGGAAATGGTAGAAAACATTGCTGGATATGGAGAAAATGCTGGTAACCAGCGTTTTCTCCTTTTCCCTCAGTCTTTTCAAAAACGCTTTTTGTCGCAGTTGTTAAAACTCAGGATGGTTAAAACTCGGGATGGTGTGGGAAAGGGTCAAAACCCTGAAAAAGAGGAGCCCACCCAGGTAGCTCAGTGATTAGCGTATCTGACTCGTGACCTGGTGGTTGCAAGTTCAATACCCGTATGAGGCAAAATTTTTTTCTGGCAATTTTTCGCCTCTCACCACTGATGCATGTGAGAAAAGTAGTTAGTGGCTTCGGAAAGAAAGTTGTGTCACTACTGGTGTGAGAAAGCCAGGAAACACATGGGTGCATCACTGACCTCCATGATATGACCTGAGCTGTTAAAATGGCGTTAACCTCCAATACAAACAAAACTCCAAACTGAAAAAGAGGGCTTTTGAAAACATGCTGGAGTTCATATTATGACTTGTTTAGTATAATACATCATGGAAATGCATGAAACTCCCATTTGCCAGAGCAAATTTAAATTTTTATCTACCGAGACTTTTGTTGTCATTGCTGTAAACAATGTCATGAATTTTCAGAAAAATGGCAACCTGTATGGTTCCCACCCTTTTTACCTCAATATTGAAGAGGACCACAATGCACATGGTGTCTTCCTGTTGAATAGTAATGCTATGGGTATGTAAATGTTTTGTTTATTTTTCAGTTTGTTACATGCTATTTTACCCTTTTCCATACAATCCTTAGTTTTAACAACCCTGAAAAACATTATAGGAAAGGGAGGAAATGCTGAAAACCAGCATTTTTGCCTTTTCCCACAATGTTTTCTACCCTTCCAAATACAAATTTCAATTATCGAGTCGTACTCATTTTGTCGTCTGCAGATCCTTTCAATTTGACAGTCCTAAAATTTTGTTGTTTGGTAAAGAATTAATTGTAATTGTGCGTGACAAATTAACATACTAATGTTATCAAGTTATAATTCTTGAAAATGAAAAAGGGATGAAGGGTAGAAGATGTGGGAAAGGAGAAAATGCTGATAACCAGCATTTTCTCCTTTTCCCACAACATTTTCAACAGCCCTCTTTCTATAGGTCATTAAAACTTTGGATTGTTTAGTATAGGGTTAATTGAAATGGTGACTTTTACGATACAAAATCTCAACTTTTGCAAATTTAACCTTTGACCACATTATTCATACAATCCAGAGTTTTATGAAACAACCTTGAAGGAAGAAATCCTTTTGAAAACATTGTGGGAAAAGGAAGAAATGCTTGTAAGAATTGTTTTCCTCTTTTTCCTACAAAGTTTTTAACCCTTTCAAAGAAAAACCTTAAATTTGAGGTCACAATTACATTGTTGTCAGCAAATACTTTCAATCTGCACAACCCTATGGAGTAAGGCTTTCAAAAACATTGCAGGGGAAGGAGAAAATGCTGGTAACCAATATTTTCTCTTTTTTCTACACTCAAAAAAGAAATTATCAGTTTTTTGTGTTACATTTAATTTGTTGTTTAAGGAATGAAGAGAATTTTTTTTTTTTTTTTCATGGAGGTATGAAAAAAAAAAAAACTAATCACACTGTATGAAACTACGAATCCTAATCACACTTTCGTATGAAACCGCTTTGCGGTTTCATACAGTGTGATTAGGTTTTTTTTTTTCATACCTCCGTGAAAGGAAAAAAATTCTCTTCATTCTGTATAATTTAATATTACAGACAACATACATCCACAGAAATAATTCAAACTGCATTCATTTTCTTTATTTTTAAATATAACTTTGGAGTTTCTAAAGCCCCCTTCCACTCATATGTGAATACATGTTTGTTTACATTAGTTTGACAGCTAAAGTAGTTCCGGCACAACATGATATTTTTTTCCATGGAGCTATGAAAAAAAATTTTTAGCCAATCAGAACTCGCCAATATTCATGAAAACAATTGATATTGAATTATTTGCAAATGCTTTCAATTTGGACCAGTGTACAATTTTATTGTTAGGTAAATAGTTCAGGCTGCCATCAAAACTTTAGACATTCTTACATCGTTACCAAACAACAAAATTTTGACATGTGCAAATCGATAGCACATGCAGACTACAAATTTGTATGGATTTAAAGGAGGAAAGCTGTGCAAGAAAGGGTAGAAAACTTTGTGGGAAAATAGGTAAATCCTGGTTAGCAACAAAGATTCAAACTGTCCAGAACCATGATCTACTGTGTCTGTAAAGATTACCTAGTCTTTGGACATCTCAAGAGGTTTTCAAGGTTTTATCTCACACTTTCCCTATTCTAACATATTTTTCCCTATTCTAATATATTTAAGCGGTGCCTGGGTGGCGCAGTTGGTAGCTTACAGGACTTGAGAACAGGGTCCCTGGTTTGAATCCCCAGCTTGGCAAATTTCTTTCTGAGGATTGATGATAGTCACCGCAACAGGATTCATCCCTCTCTCATTGTTTGACATCCATATCGACAAGCAGCCACTGGCCTGGGCAGAATATTGTGCAAAGAACTGGTAAAAGAAACTCCAGGAAAGCATGGATAGGTGCACTGGCTGCCACAATATTACTGAAATAATGTTGAAAACAGCATTGAACAGCATACAAACAAACAAACAAGGTTTTATCTCTCTTTTCCTTATTCAAACACATTTAAACAGAAGTGGACCTACAAGAAATGCCTGCTCTCACATACAAAACCACGGGCGGAATTTTAGATTTTTATGTACTTACGGGTCCCTCAGCTGACACTGTGGTTGAACAGTATACTGGGCTTGTTGGGCGCTCTTTCATGCCACCCTATTGGGCTCTTGGGTTTCATTTGTGTAGATGGGGTTACGGGAGTTCTGAAGAAGTTAAAAAGGTTGTCAAAAGAATGAGAGATGCTAAAATGCCCTATGTAAGTAACAGCCAATGCACAAGTTAAAAAAATTCCCGCTCCCCCCACACACAAGCTACTTTTTACCACACAACCTGAGTTTTAATGGCCCCTGAAGAAGAAGTAGGGTAACCAAGTTTCGGCCTTTTCCCACAAGGTTTTCTGCCCTTTTAACGACAAAACCTATTATCTGAGTCATGTTTGGTTTCTCAACTGCAAGTGCTTTCAACATGGAAGAGTCTAAACTTTTGTCGTCTGGTAAAGGATCAACCTTAGGATGCCAAAGACAAATGCAAAATTCAGTTACTTTTCTAGCTAGTGAAGATTAAGATTAGACTACCCATAACATACGATCATAGGTATGGTGTTTGATCTACTCTGATAACTTGTGTGAGATATTCCATTAACTCTTTACCAAATGATTCAGTGTTTGAACGACCATGAGAAAGAAAGCTTCTAAAAACATTGTGGGAAAAGGAGAAATTGCTAACAGAT
Organism: Tridacna gigas; assembly: GCA_945859785.2. NCBI lineage: Eukaryota > Metazoa > Mollusca > Bivalvia > Cardiida > Cardiidae > Tridacna > Tridacna gigas. The sequence goes on from OX244030.2 coordinate 3,545,179, forward strand.
CTTGTAGGAAAAAACAATGGAGCATCAGGCTCACTGCTGTTTAATGTCAGACGGTATTATCAGGAAACGATTATCTCGTACTTTTTGAAAGCATTTGCAGATGACAAATGAAATGTGGCTCAAATGATGATAGCCTGCATTTACTTCTTTTCGTACAAAAGTTTTTAAAACCTTCTTCTTCTTCAGGGTTTATACAATTCAATCCTGGGTTTTAATGACCCTGATAAACAGAGCTGTTGAAAACATTGTGGAAAAAGGAGAAAATGCTGGTAACCAGCATTTTCTCCTTTTCCCACAATGTTTTCCACACAATCAAATGCAAATACCATGATTTTTAGCAGTATTTAATTTGTCATCTGCAAATGCTTTGATTTTGAATGAGTCCAAATTTTTGTCATTGGGAAAAGGGTTAAAACACAGGATGGTACATGTATGGTAAAGGGTTTACCAAGAGATAGAGAACAGTATTTATAAGTCATGCTCTAGCAAAAAGGGGCTTAATGCATCTCCTTAATGCATGATACCAAGCAAGTCATCACATGATCATGAATCCATAAAATCCATTTTGTCTAACAACCAACTAGATCATGAGGGACACTGGTCCTTACATACAGAAAATTGACCTGTAGCGAAGTTTCGGCCCAGGTCAGCCTGCTTGGACTGTGCAGGCTGACCTGGGTCAATAATTTTTGTAGATGAATTAAGAGCCCTTTTCACAGAGCTTGGTTCATTTGTATATACAATCCTGTAATACTCAGTTGACCATAGCAGTGTGCACTTGTTTCCTTTTAACTTTCAACAGAGATTGAGTTACAAGAATCCCCTGCACTAACCTATAGAACTACAGGTGGGATTTTAGATTTTTATATTTTGACGGGATCAACACCTGACAATGTCGTTGAACAGTATTCTTCGCTCGTTGGACGCTCTCTCATGCCTCCATATTGGGCTCTTGGATTCCACCTATGTAGATATGGTTATGGAAGCAGTGATGAAGTAAAAAGGGTGATCAGTAGGATGAGGGATGCAAAAATGCCTTATGTAAGTCGGAATTCAGCCAAGGGAATAAGTTTTTTGTTTTTACTTTTTCAGTTTGAGGTTTAACTCTTTACCACACAATCCCAACGTTAACGACCCTGTGAAAGAAACCTTTTGAAAACATTGTGGGAAAAGGAGAAAATGCTGGTAACCAGCATTTTCTCCTTTTCCCACAATGTTTTCTATCCTTCCCAAAACAAATTTCAATTTTTCAATCACATTTATTTTGTTGTCTGCAAATGCTTTCAATTTGGACCAGTCTAAAATTTTGTCGTTTGGTAAAGAGTTAAGACAAAAAAAGTCAATGATTATTTATGTAGCCCTACAGCATAAAGGATAGCACAAGTTTGTATTTTGCAGACAAAAAGTAGATCAGGATCAGACTGTACGAGTATTTTGGACGCAGGGTAGTTCACTTTCAGACTTCATAGAATGTGCTGTCTGATCTCAGATCTCTCACATATTTCCACTATTTTGTGAAATCTTCTAACTAAGAATTCTTGAAATTACAGTGATTTGGTTTTTTTTACCTGGACTGGAAAAAATCTATTTCATTTATGTTGCATTTTAACTCTGTACTAAACAACGAAATTTTAGACCCGTCCAAATTCAGAGACGTGAAGATGAAAATTTAGATATGACTGAAATGATGATATTGTCTCTAAAAGTTTAGTAACCAGCATTTTCTCCATTTCCCACATTGTTTTCAAACACCTCCTTCCTCAGGATTGAGAAAACATTGGATTTTGTTTCGAAAAAGGTTAATGATCGAACTAGGGCTTTTTAGTCGGTCTTTCTTCTTTATAATTTACTAGATGACAATTATTTGATTTCACTGTATTGATTGTATTTGGCTTCCAAAAGAGTTGAATATTCATTTGAGGAATGCTCTGTGAAAAGGGGCTCAAAGCATCTGCAAAGTATCGACCCAGGTCAGCCTGCGCACTCCGCTCAGGCTGACCTGGGTCATAACCTTTTGCTATTGGTCAATTTTCTGCAAGTCCCAGGACTAGTTTATCTTATGATTCAGTCAGTTGTTAGACAAAATATACTTTATGGATCCATAATCATGTAATGACTTGCTTGGTATCATATATTCTGGAGATGCATTAACTCTTTACCAAACAACAAAATTTTAGACTTGTCCAAATTGAAAGCATTTGCAGACGACAAAATAAATGTGACTGAAAAATTGAAATTTGGTTCGGAAAGGGAAGAAAACCTTGTGGGAAAAGGAAAAAATGCTGGTTACCAGCATTTTCTCCTTTTCCCATAATTTTTTCAAAAGGCCTCTTTCATAAGGTCATTAAAAGTCGGGATTGTTTGGTAAAGAGTTAAGCCCCTTTTGCCAGAGCATGGTTCATTTATTTTAGGCAAAAAGGAAATTAGTACTTATCAATATTTTCTCCATTTCTAACAATGTTCTCAAAAACTGTCTTCCTAAAGGTGATATCTACACTTAGTAATTTGGTTTATGTTGATGGAACGGATATTTTCAGGAAATGCAAAAACTAGAAGATTTTTCTTGTTATCTCAAAGAATATCACACAGCGTAAATCCAAGATCAGGGCTGTTATTCACCAACCATTCAAAATTGCATTCCTGATTTAATTCTAGGGTATGAAAGTAATACAGCTTCTAATTCAAGAAGTTGTGTTACTTGCAAATTTAGAAAATTCTGAGACTAAGAATGTTCTTAAAGATACATCCTTACAGCCAGAGCAAAAAATAAAAAAAAAAAAAATTGCTGTTAAAACTTGATAGTGTGTAGAATGGCATAGAATATAGCCATTTGTGTAAACATAAATCAGTATCTGGTATAAATGGTATAAGGAATAGAAAAACTCAAGAGATTTGTCCTCATTTAAAACCAGAAACGACAACAGTGATTTCTTTGAAAGCCTCCAGAAAATGGAATGCATTTTAAATCTGTCATAATTTTTGCAATCTTGCAACCATCAGGGGCAACATTTGGCATGAAGATACATAAATAATTATAGTTTCATAAAATAAAGACAAAATGGGTAAAAAACTGGCTGAAAACAAGTATAGATGTATCTTTAAGAAAGGCTGGTGAATTCAGACCCTGACTCTAATTTTTGTGTGACACACTGTAATTAACAAATTCCAGGACACCCAGTGGACTGACATAGATTACATGAGGTCTCATTTAGACTGGACCTTTGATGCAGACGGTCACTACCCAGAGTTACCAGATATTGTAAAAGATCTCCATGACAATGGACAGCACTATATTCCTATAGTTGTGAGTGATGTATTTATTATAGTGGCATGTTTTTGTAATTTATTCACTATTCTAACAGAATGTAGCCATTGTAGCAAATTACATGTATATGATTTTACAGTGGCATGTAGCATTCTAGTATTGTTTGATGGGTAACAAAAAAAATTTATTTCTGTACATGTTATTCTGTGGACTAGAGAAAAATATTAGTGGATTACAAACTCTGATAATTTCTCAGCCTGTAACTTCACTATACAGTTTTGTATCTATGTACTGTACAATATTGCAAACACATTAATTAGACCATAGAAGCCATTCATATTTTTTTTTTTTTCATTTTCTAGCAGGTAAAAAAAGAGAAATTGTTTCTTTTGATTGATGAGTAAAACAGTTAGTAGGCTAATGTCATGAGGGCTAGTGTAAGATACAGGATGAAACCCATCTTAAGTTACACCTGATTCTTTAACCCTTTCCCAAACAATGAATTTTAGACTGGTCCAAATTGAAAGAGTTTGCAGACGACAATTTTAAATTTGATGAAAATGACGGAAAGTTCTCCAAAAGGGTAGAAAACACTGTGGGAAAAGGAGAAATTGCTCGTTATGAGCAACTTCTCCTTTTCCCACACTGTTTTCAAAAGACTTGTACTGCAGACACGTGAAAACCAGGGCTTGTTTGGGAAAGGGTTAACATGTTTAATTTACAGTACTGTCACATGTCGCCTAAATTTAATGTCTCGTCAAAAACACTTTTAGAAATCTTTTTTTTAGTTGGCCAGTGGTAGGAATCCAACCACACCTGGAAGAGTGCCCAGATTTGTAGCTTACAAGTCTCACAGTCTACCACTTGAGCTATTCCGGCTTACTTATCACTTTGTTACCCTTTTACCAAATAATTCTGTTTTTTCACAACCCTGAGAAGAAGGCCTGTGAAAACAATGTGGCATAAGGAGAAAATGCTTATAGCAAGTATTTTCTTCTTATTCCAAAATGTTTTCTACTTAACCCTTTACCAGACAACAAAATTTCAGCCTTGTCCAAATTGAAAGCATTTGCAGACAACAATTTCAATGTGGCTCAAATGGAGCAACTTTCCTTTGATAGGACAGAAAACATTGTGGAAAAAGGAGAAAATGCTGGTTACCAGCATTTTCTCCTTTTTCCACAATGTTTGAAAAGGCTTCGTTCCCAGGGGTGTTAAAAGGCGTCATTGTGCGGTAAAGGGTTAAATCAGTCATAATTCTAGACACATTTGAATTGTCGCCTGCAAATGCTTTCAATTAGGACAAGTCAAATTTTTTTCTGTGGGAAAGGATAACTGTAGCCTGTGTTAGCAAATAACATAATTGTATATTACTCTATAGGATCCAGGGATCAGTAATGCACAGAAGGCCGGGAGTTATCCACCCTTTGATGATGGCCTGAAACAGGGTGTATTTGTTAAAAAGTATGATGGATCAGGACCCGTCATAGGCAAGGTAAGTGGTCTGATTTTAGCCCTTTACCATTTGAAATAATGTTGAAAATGGCATTGAACGCCATACTGTCAGTCATTTAACCCTTTCCCAAACGACAAATTTTGGACTGGTCCAAATTGAAAGAGTTTTCAGACGACAATTTTAAATTTGATGAAAATGACAGAAAATTAACAAAAAAGGTAGAAAACACTGTGGGAAAAGGAGAAATTGCTTGTTACGAGCAATTTCTCGTTTTCCCACAGTGTTTTCAAAAGACTTGTACTGCAGACACATGAAAACCAGGGCTTGTTTGGGAAAGGGTTAATATACCCTTCACAAGATGACAAAATTTTAGACTTTAATGTATTGAGAGTTTTTGCCGACAAATTAAATTTGGAGCGATAGAAAACATTGTGCAAAAAAGAGAAAATGCTGGTTTCCAGCAATTTCTCCTTTTCCCAAAGTGTTTTAAAAAGCCAACTCTGTCAGGGTTGTTAAAACTCAGGTTTTTGTGGTAAAAGGGTAGGAGTCATAGGTTAACCAATTAACTCATTACCAAAAATTCCAAGTTAATGACCCTGAGGAATGTAATGAGCATTTTTTTACTTTCTCCCACAATGTTTTCTATCCTTTTAACCCTTTCCCGAATGACAAATTTTGGACCGGTCCAAATTGAAAGAGTTTGCAGACGACAATTTTAAATTTGATGAAAATGGCAGAAAGTTGTCAAAAAGGGTAGAAAACACTGTGGGAAAAGGAGAAATTGCTCATTACGAGCGATTTCTCCTTTTCCCACAGTGTTTTCAAAAGACTTGTACTGCAGACATGTGAAAACCAGGGCTTGTTTGGGAAAGGGTTAAGGAAACATTTCATCATCTAAGCCATGTTTAATTTTTCGTCTGCCAAAGCTTTCAATTTGTATGAATCTTAATTTTATTGTTTTGTAAAGACCAAATCATCCTTCTTTTAACACGACATTATGTTTAGCTTAACCCTTTATCAAACAGTCCAAAATTTTAACAACCTCTTTGAAACAAGGCTTTTAAAAATACTGTGGGAAAAGAAGAAAATGCTGGTAACCAGCATTTTCTCCTTTTCCCTCTTTGTTTTTGGCCTTTCAAAGACACATTGGATCAAATGGGCGAGAGGGTTGTTAAAAACATGGGATTGATTGATAAAGAGTTAGAAGTCAAGCCAAAAAACCTTACAAACTTAGTAATTCTCTTCCAGATAATAAGATTTTAGACAAGTCCAAATTAGGAGCATTCATAGACAATAAAAAAGCTGTGGATCAAATGATTAACTTTGGCTTTTAAATTGTAGATAAACAATGCTGGTTACCAGCATTTTCTCTTTTACCCACAATGTTTTCAAAAGCCTTATTCCTCAGGGTTGTTAAAACTCAGGATTGTGTGGTAAAGGGTCATTATATTTGAATCTAGGTTTGGCCAGGTACCACAGCTTTTCCTGATTTCTTTCATCCCAATGCCACACAGTACTGGACAGCACAGGCCAAAAGTTTTTATGACCAAATAAAGTTTGATGGACTTTGGATAGTAAGACTTTGTTATTTCTTTTTTTATTGTAAATCTTTCTTTCTAGTCACATATTGTTTTCATAATTGGTAAAAATGTGATTATTAGCATTTCTTCAATTAGGCTGGGAATTTTTATGCAATAATTTTGGTAGGAGTCTAGTCCCACCTTATTTCAAAATTAATGGGGAATTCCCACAATGTTTGCAACCTAATAAAACATTAAATAGAACTGTGTTCATGAAATGTATTTAACTTTGAATTTGAATGACAATTATTTGCATCACTTGGCCACCATCATGTTGTGTGTCGAAAAGTATTTATAGACAAGTTTACTAAAATTTCATATAAAAAGTTGACAAAAGATTATGACAGATTGTTTTTGTTACAAACGTATCTCACAAATGTATTTAATATGCAAAAAGATACAAATCATTGAGCCCTGCTCTGTCAAAAGAGGTTTAATGCATCTCTGTTATACATTATTTCAAGCATGTCACGTTACATCGTATATATTTATTAGAGTGCAACAATACAGGACCATCAAGGCTCTCTTGTGAAATATTTTCAGGATATGAATGAACCATCAGATTTTGTGGATGGTTCTGCAGATGGCTGTCCATCGACCACACTGGAAAACCCACCCTTTGTTCCTGTAGGTCAGTAAGAAATACCTACCATGACTTACTTGTAGAACACATTCAAACTTGTATTTATTATGTACCACACAATTCGAAGTTTTCATGACTATGAGGGAGTTGACTTTTGAAAACACTGTAGGAAAAGGAGAAATGCTGGTTACCAGCATTTTCTCCTTTTCCAACAATGTTTTATGCCCTATCAAGGACAGCAGTCATCTTTTGAGCTACATTTAATTTGTCGTCTGGATATGCTCTGAGTTTGGTTGAGTCCAAAATTCTGTCATTTCTTGAAGGGTTAACTCTTGTCCAAATTCAGAGCATTTGCAGATGACAAATTACCGGTACATGTAGCTCAAATTTTGGAATGTGTCTTTGAAAAGATGGAAAACATTGTGGGAAAAGTAGAAAATGCTGGTAGACCAGCATTTTCTTATTTTCCCACAATGTTTTCGAAAGCCTTCTTTCTCAGGGTCGATAGAAGTTGGGACTGTGTAGCAAAGGGCTGAACAGTAACAGTTATGAGTGGTATCAAATATGCTGAGTGGAATGAAGTTGAGTGCAAAGGTGTCATATCTGATACTGTGTCATCATAAAAACTAATGTGTCAGTTTTTTACACACTTTTTTTTTCTAGAATGTTATTATGGAGTTCCTTTACTCATGAAGATGAAAATACGTGATAGGCAAATTTATTAGTTTTAACCCTTTCCCAAACAACAAATTTTGGACTGGTCCAAATTGAAAGAGTTTGCAGACGACAATTTTAAATTTGATGAAAATGGCAGAAAGTTATCAAAAAGGGGAGAAAACACTGTGGGAAAGGGAGCAATTCCTCCTTTTCCCACAGTGTTTTCAAAAAACTTGTACTGCAGATGCGTGAAAACCAGGGCTTGCTTGGGAAAGGGTTAATGAGGAACTTTGTTCCACAAATGCTTTATCCTGCTTTTAATCCTTTACCCTTTACTTAATGACAAAAGTAAAGACGAAAGATTTTGCAGATGACAAGCTATTTGTGGATAAAATTGTGAATTTATCCAATAGACTAGAAAACATTGTGGGAAAAGAGAAACTGCTGGATACCAAAATTTTCTCATTTTCCCACAATGTTTTCAAAAGCCTTTCTTTCTCAGGGTTGCTAAAGCTTGGGATTGTGTGTTTGATTTTTCTGTGTGAAAGGAGTGTGTCTGAAATTGAAAGTTGATGTAACAGTGCCCTGTGATCTGAAAATGTCTAAAACTTGTTTTAGGTTCAAATGGCTTCTTTCCTTTTTAACAGGTCTGATTGGAGGTGATTTGAAATCCAAGACAATTTGTCCCTCATCAAAACATTACTTTACAACACACTATAACATTCACAATCTATATGGTCACAGTGAGGCTATTGCAACAAAGAGGTATAATTTTGTCTTAAAATTTTAGACTTTTTCATATTCAAAGCATTTATAAGCAACATAATACATGTAGCTCAAAAGGTGGAATTTTTCTGTTTACCCTTTACCACACAATCCCAAGTTTTAACAATGTGGAGCAGTAAGGCCTCTGAAAACATTGTGGGAAAGAGGAGAAAATATTGGTAACCAACATTTTCTCCTCTTCCCACAATGTTTTCTACCCTATCATAGAATGTAAGGTCATTTGTACCAATTTTGAATTTGTTATCTGCAGTTCATTTGAATTTTGAATAGTACAAATTTGTCGTTTTTGAAAGGGCTTAACCTTTTACCGTACAATGCCACCTTTTAACGACCTTTATAAAGAAGCCTTTTGAAAACATTCTGGGAAAAGGAGAAAATGCTGGTTACCAGTATTCTCCTTTTCCCACAATGATTTCTACCCTATCAAAGACATAGTTTGTCATCTAAGTCACATTTAAATTGTCATCTGCAAATGCTTTCAGTTTAGACTAGTCTACATTTTTCTCATGTGGTAAAGAGTTAAGGGTAGAAAACATTGCCATCGTTTTCTCCATTTCTTATGTTTTTTTTCAAGAGCTGACTTTTTCAGTGTATTTTTAATCTTTTCCTTTCTTAAAGATCTAGTCTCTTGCATAATAAAAGCATTTGCAGAAAACAATGTAAAATATGACTCAAAAGACTTGTTAATGCCTTTACCATACAATCTGGGATTGTGTGCAAAAGGTTAAAAATTAAAAGATGCTGGCATTTCATGTTACAATATCAGAGTCATCGAGGCTGTATAGTTTTGTATATTTCACAGTGCCCTTGATACAATACTGGGTAACAAAAGAAGCATTGTGATTTCCCGCTCGACATTCCCAACCACTGGCGTACATGCAGGTCACTGGCTTGGTGATAACAATGCAGAGTGGGATCATACATACTACTCTATTACTGGTTGGTACTTTTTACATTTTTAGCTTGGCTGTTTTCAGAGAAAATCTCAAGGTAGTGTCATAGACCTGTCATTGTCAGTGTCATACTTGTCTTGCAAAAATGTTGACATTTTATAATATCTCTGTCATTTCTGAGGATATTTACTTTAAACTTGGACTAGTTGTTAACTGTTAAAAGGAGAATCCATGCAACAAGGGCAGGTTACCATCAAAGAACTTTGGCCACAGTTATGCCCCCTTTTCAACTTAACTCAAAGTCAAGCAACTGCACTCAAGTGTTGGCATCAGCATGCGGTGCTCTTGTTACGTATATCACAGAGTAAAGTCTAACACTTTTCCAAACAACAAAAGTTTAGACTTTTCAAAATTGAAAATATTTGCTGACAACAGAACAAATATGACTCCAAAATTGAAATTTGTCTTGAAAGGGTAGAAGACATTGTAGGAAAGGAGAAAATGCTGGCTACAGATATGCAGGCTGGTTATGAATTTGATCCTGATCTGTCCAATTTCTTGTAAGATATTCTATTCAATTTTTTCTACCCGAATATTTTCTATGTTATTTTTTCTGTTTTGTCTTATGTTTGAACAAAGCTTACCAATCAACCAATCAAAATTCAATTTGCAGTTGAAAAGTCTTGGACATGCACTATGACAATAAAAACAAATGGAGAAAAGTTCAAGCATAGCTTGTTTGCACAACCAATGAAATCATTAATTAAGTCATGAGAATGAAGCTTTGACATTTAACTCTACCAAACGACAAAATTTTCGACTTGTCTGAATTGAAAGCTTTTGTAGACCACAAATTAAATGTTGCTAAAAGTGATGATTTCTCTCATTGATAGCGTAAAAAAACATTGTGGGAAAAGGAGAAAATGCTGGTTACCAGCATTTTCTCCTTTTCCCACATTGTTTTTATTAGTCTTCTTTCTTAGGGTTGTTAAAACTTGTGATCGTGTGGTAAAGGCTTTATGCTCCTCAAGAACAAGGATGAAGTGTTAACTCTTTACCAAACGACAACATTCTGGACTGGATCAAATTGAAAGCATTTGAAGATGACAAATTAAACATAGCTCAAATGTTGATTTCTGTCTATGATTGAGTAGAAAATATCATGGGAAAAGGAGAAAATGCTGGTTACCATCATTTTCTCCTTTTCCCACGATGTTTTCAAAAGCCTTCTCTTTCAGGTTTGTTAAAACTCGGGATTGTGTGGTAAAGAGTTAAATCAAAGTACCTAGGGTAATGAACAATATGTTACAAGACAGATAGCCACAACTTCAAGTGCCCAACACATGTTTAGAGAATTTACTTTTTTTTTCAGGTATGCTAAGTTTTCAGTTGTTTGGCATTCCATTGGTTGGTGCAGATATCTGTGGCTTTTTAAGTAACACCACTCCTGAATTGTGTACAAGGTGGATGCAACTTGGTGCATTTTATCCATTTATGAGGAACCATAATTCCATTGGGAATAAGGTGATTCTGTGAAAATATGTGTATGAATGCATTATCTGTATTTTTAGCTCAACTGTTTTCAAAGTAAACATCAAGGAATTGACATATCCCTGGCATCGTCTTCTTTTACATTGTTGTCGTGCAAAAACTTTGACATTTTATGATATCTGTGTCATTACTGGACATATTTTCTTTAAACATGGACAACTGTTAAGTGTCAAAAGGGGAATTCATACAATAGGGGCAGATAACCATCAAAGTATTTTTACACAGTTATGCCCCTTTTTCAACACTGAAAATGAAGCACTTGCAGCCGAGAGTTGGCATCCACATGCAGATTGTTCTACCAGAGATTTTATATCTTTAACTCTTTACCAGATGGCAGAATTTCAGAGTAGTCCAAATTGAAAGCATTTGCAGATGACAGAATAAACATGACTCAAAACTTGAAATTTGTTTTGGGAAGGATAAAAAGCATTGTGGGAAAAGGAGAAAATGCTGGTTATCAGATTTTTTTTTTTTTTCCTTTTTGCACAATGTTTTTAAAAGCCTTCTTCCTTGTTAAAAGTTGGAATCGTGTGGGAAAGGGTAAAACTTGGGGCCATGCTTATAAAACTTGGAGTTCATAATCATGCTTACCTGAGTTTGTGCTCAAGTTTAAACTCTTTGTCACACAGACAACAAAAAGTTTGACTTGTCCAAATTGCAGGCATTTGCAAACGACAACTTAAATGTGGCTCAAATGGTGGAATTTGTCTTTGATCGGGTTGAAAACATGGTGGAAAAGGAGAAAATGCTGAGAAAGTGCTGGAAACCAGCATTTTCTCCTTTTCCCACAATGTTCTCAAAAGGCCTCTTTCTCAGGGTCATTCAAAGTTGGGATTGCTTGGTACAGGGTTAAATGTGCCTAAATGATGGAATTGGTCTTCGGTAGGGTTGAAAACATTATGAGAAAAGGAGAAAATGATGGTCACCGGCATTTTCTCCTTTTCCCATAATGTTTTCAAAAGGCTTATTTCTAAGAGTTGTTAAAACTCCGGATTGTGTGGTAAAGGGTTAAGCGATTTTTTTCAAGAAGCTATGAATAAGTCTTCCTTCTGTCAACATTGTGCATGTAATATGCTTCTTTGTATTTGCAGAATTCATGACTCTCAGTACTTGTTTTATTTGCAAAAACCAATACTTCTTATTGCCATTAGTGGAGCTCTTCAGGTTTAACCCTTTCCCAGACGACAAATTTTGGACTGGTCCAAATTGAAAGAGTTTGCAGACGACAATTTCATATTTGATGAAAATGGCAGAAAGTTATCAAAAAGGGTAGAAAACACTGTGGGAAAAGGAGAAATTGCTCGTTACAAGCAATTTCTCCTTTTCCCACAGTGTTTTCAAAAGATTTGTACTGCAGACATGTGAAAACCAGGGCTTGTTTGGGAAAGGGTTAAGGCACGTTTAGACCTACAACCGGGACCACGCTTAAACAAAAATCAATGGCACCATTTATGAAGTACAATCAAACGCAGCCATCTATTCAAACAGAGGCACATTGCATTTTAATGCAGTGTCTAATAAGTACATGATGGCTTTCATATTTCATTTTCTTTTCCCATTATGGGTTAGTTAACAGTCTGGCTACGTTATAGACTTTGTTTAGGATCAGATAAAATTGCGCTGTGTCACGAGACTTGTTCATTTCTTATCATATATGTACAAGAATGCTCAAAGGAAGATAACTTTAACAGACTGGTGATAAGAAGTATTGGCAGAAAACTAAAAACATTTGTAGATGGTGATTTGTTAGGTTTAAATATTTACAATTTTATGATTTCGACTAGGATCAAGACCCAGCCGTGTTTGATGAAGACACACAGAATATCATGAGAACTGCCTTAGAGACAAGATACACACTGCTTCCCTACCTCTATACACTGTTTTATAGAACACATGTCAATGGAACGGCCATTGTAAGACCATTGTTCTTTCAGTAAGTATTCTACATTGATGTTACCTTTAATCCATTACTACACAATCCTGAGTTTATAACCAGCATTTTCTCCTTTTTCCACATTGTTTTCTACTCAGTCAAAGACACATTCAAATTGTCGTCTGCAGATGCTTTCAATTTGGACAAGTATAAAATTTTGTCAACACAATCTGAAGTTCTAATGACTTTACCTGGTAACAAGCATTTACTCCTATTCCCACAATTTTTTTTTTACACCTCCAAAAACTAATTTCAGTTTTTGATTCACTTTATTTTGTTTTACATACTTTAAAAAAGATTTTTTTTCCTTTTCTGTTAATTGTTTGTTTTGTGTTTAATTTGTAATACAATTTCTCGATATTTGGGCAAATGAAAATTCAAATGGTGAATAAATTGTTTGAGGTGAAAGGAAAACACTGTAACATAAAGAGAGATGACAATGTTGTTTATTTTAATCAATTTCAATTCAGCTGATTTGATCCATGTCTTGAGATATTATGTAGTGGCATAAAAAGGTGCCTGTTTGCTTGAAAACGGTTCATGCATTTGTATTATTATATCCCCCACCTACAAAGTAGAGGGCCGGTATACTGGTTCCACCATGTCTGTCTGTCCTTCTGTCCATTCGTCAATCAGTCCGTCTTGTTTTCTTTTCCATGCTCTAACTCAAAATCCTAGGATCAGAAACTTTATACAAGTGTTCCTCTTGACCCAAGGAGTGCCCTGTTGTTTTGGGGTGACATGGGTCAAAGGTCAAGGTCACCAGAGAACTTTGTTTTCTTTGATTCTGCTGCTTTAGTGACAAGGTGCCAGTTAAGGGTATTTTTGTCTGCTTTGCAACAGTTCTAGTTATGTATTGCTTTTACAGGTACCCAGAGAGTGAAGACAATGTCATTTATGATGAAGATGTTCAGTTTCTTTGGGGAACCAGCCTTTTGATAACACCTGTAACATCTGAGGTAACCATGTTTTTACCTTTAACGAATGACAAAATGTAAGACTGGTCTATATTGAAAGTGTTTACCAGATGACAAAATTTTAACCTTATCCAAATTGAAAGCATTTGCAGACGACAGTTTCAGTTAGACACAAATGGTGAAGTTTTTCTTTGATAGAGTAGAAAACATTGTGGGAAAAGGAGAAAATGCTGGTTACCAGCATTTCTCCTTTTCCCACAATGTTTTCTAAAAGCTTTTTTCCCAGGGTCGTTAAAAGGCAGCATTGTGCGTTTAAGGGTAAAATGGTACTAAATGATAAAAGTTGTCTTTGAAAGGGTAGAAAACATTTTTTTTTTTTTCTTCCCTACAATGTTTTCAAAAGCCCTCTTCCTAAGAGATGTAAAAACTTGAGATTGTGTGGTAAAGAGTCAACCCTTATCATCCTACCAGACAACAAAATTTTAGACTTATCCAAATTGAAAACATTTACAGACAAGTCAAATATTGCTCAAATCAGATCACCAAATAGAGGGAATGATTTTGATTTCAAAATTTGAAAATATGAATCACTCTCCACTAAAATCTATGTTATGGGTACTCATTAGAATCGTCTCAGGGAGACGATTCTAATTAGTACCTACAATATAGGGTTTTGGAAGAGAAATAATGAATTTAGAATACTATCTCTCCCTTTGATCTGGAGGTCTGCTCAAATGATAGGAGTTGGGTTTGAAAGTGTAGCAAAGATTGTTTGAAAAGGAGGAAAATGCTTGTAACCAGAATGTAATTCATCACATTAATTTCAAAAATATGCATATCACATGTTGAAAGTATTGTGAGAAAAGTTTTCTTCTATTATGAAAATGAAAAAAGGAAATGAGCCATGCTCTGTGAAAAGAGGGTTTAATGCATCTGCAAAAAGTATCGACCCAGGTCAGCCGGTGCAGAGGATCGAAACTTTTTGCTGTTAGTAAATTTTCGGCATGTCCAAGGATCATTCTACTTCAGGATTCAGACTGGTGTTTTTGACAAAATGGATTTTATGAAAGCATAACCAATTATGTGATGAGTTGCTAGGTCTAGTCATCACGGAGATGCATTAAACCCCCTTTTGCCAGAGCATGGCTGTAATAAGTTGTTTTTCTCTTGCCCATCTATTGTAGAAGACTACGACGGGTCAAGGTTTTCTACCCAAGGACAGATGGTATGATTATTATGCCTACACCTACGTTGATTCACCGGGCCACTTTGTCATGTTTGATTTACCGATGGAACACATCAATATTCAAGTTAGAGGCGGGTCTGTGATCCCAATGCAGTTTCCGGCCGTCACAACAACCCTCGCGTGAGTATGATTATGATTTGATATTTGTCAGCATTTAACCTTTTACCCTACAATCCCAAGTTTCAATGACCCTGAAAGGAAAACGCCAGCATTTTCTCCTTTTCCCACAATGTTTTCCACCTTTTCTACCATTTGAGCCACTCTTATTTCATCGTCCACAAATGCTTTAAATTTAGAAAAGTCCAAACTTTTGTCATTGGGTAAAGGGCGTCTTTACTCTTTACTGAAAAATCCTATGTTTTAGTGACCCAGAAGAAAAAGATCGTTGAAAGCATTGTTGAAAAAGGAGAAAATGCTGGTAATCAGCATTTTATTTTTTTCCACAATTTTTTTACCCTTTCATAAACAAATCCTATGATTTGAAACAAATTTGATTAGTCTACTGCAAAATGCTTTCTATAAGGAAGGGTCTAAAATTTTTTTTGGGTGAAGAATTAGGGATGAACTCTCTTTACCACACAATCCTGAGTTCTAATGATCCTGACGAAAATGCCATTTGAAGGTATTGCAGAAAAAAAGAATTAACCCTTTACCAGACAACAAAATCATAGCCTTGTCCAAATTGAAAGCATTTGCAGACGACAATTTCAGTGTGGCTCAGATGGTGCAATTTTTCTTTGATTAGTAGAAAACATTGTGGGAAAAGGAGAAAATGCTGGTTACCAGTATTTTCTCCTTTTCCCCCAATGTTTTCAAAAGGCTTCATTCCGAAGGTCGTTTAAAGGTGTCATTTTGAAGGAAAGACTTAAATGCTGGTCTACTTTTCCCTCAATGTTTTCTACCCTATTAAAGACAAATTTTATCATATCAGCCACATTAAAACTGTTGTCTGCAAATGCTTTCAATTTAGACAAATCCACACTCAACTTGTTTTGTTATTTTAGATTGTTTACTTTACAGGCGAAAGAACAAGTTTAAGCTACTGGTTGCTCTATCTCCTGGATCTACAGCTTCTGGAGAAATCTACTGGGATGATGGAGAATCAAGAGGTAGATCATTATTTTAAAATGTCTGTTCAACCCTTTACCACACAGTCTGGTGTTATAAGGACCCTGATGAAAAACACTTCTGAAAACATTGTTGGAAAAGGAGAATATACTGGTTGATTGATTGTTTGATTATGTGGTGTTTAACACAGTTTTCAACATTATTTCAGTTCTATCATGGCTGCCAGTGCAACTATCAATTTTTTCCTTGAGTTTCTGTTACCAGTGCTACCCACAATATTCTTTCCAAGCCACTGGCTGCTTTCCCATGTAACCATCGTCATAACAATGTTCAGCAGTGAGAGAGGAATGAATCCTGTCGCAATGACTATCATTAATCCTCGGACAGAAATTGGACGAGCCGGGGATCAAACCAGCAACCCCTTGTTCTCAAGTCCTATGAGCTACCAAGGCTCAGCAAGAGAACATGCTGGTAAGCAGCATTTTCATCTTTTTCATGATGTTTTCACCCCTTTCAATACAGATAACATTATTTGAGTTACATTAAATTTGTCCTCTGTGTTTTTTTTTTTTCAAATTTGTAAAAGTATAAAATTTCGTCACATGTAAAAAGAATGAACTGTTAATCAAATGGTCTCGTGTAAAACTTGATATGTGTTAGTTTCTGTTTCTCAACATGCATTTTTATATCACAAGGTGTATCATTAATTAGTTTTAAAAAATAACCCTTTACCCCGCAATGCTGCCTTTTAAGGACCCTGGGAAATAAGCCTTTTGAAAACATTGTGGGAAAAGGAGAAAATGCTGGCTTCCAGCATTTTCTCCTTTTCCCACAATGTTTTCTACCCTATCAAAGAAAAATAACACAATTTTAGCCATATTGAAATTGTCGTCTGCAAATGCTTTCAATTTGGACAAGGCTAAAACTTTGTCGTCTGGTAAAGGGTTAAAAAGGAAATTGCTTTTGTGCTGCATGCTTTTGCAGCTACAGATTACAACCTGCTGGAAACAAAATGCTGAAACAATGCTTATCATGCGCATTTTGTACTGTAAGAGATCTAGTAAATGTCTCAACTCTTTACCAGACAACAACTTTTTAGACTTGTCCAAATCGAAAGCATTTGCAGACAACAAAACAGATGCCAATGAAATGATGGATTTTGCTTCTAAAAATGGAGAAAACATGGTCTGAAAAGGAGAAAATGCTGGCAACCAGCATTTTATCCTTTTCCCACAATGTTTTCAAAAGGTTTTTTTCTCATGGTTGTTTAAATCCTAGATCATGTGGCAGTGTGTTTAAACACTGATTAAAAAAAGATAAAGATAATTCAGAACTGTCACTGGTTGAAAGTCTTGGCCAGCCAAAGTAGAGAAATAGAATTAATTCTAATGGTATGGATATATAGGGTATGCCATAAGTTTGTGTACAGATAAAATTATATTAAATAAGTCTGGAAAAATAATACTAGGGGAGTCTCAGGCTAGCTTAATAACATTTAAAAGAGAAGTTTGATAAAATTTTGTCTGAAAAGCCAGCAAATGTTGGATTTTTTTTATCATATTATGATATCTCACGAATCATAGGTCCAACAGACACATGTAGGAATTTCCATAAGTAAAATCGGACTCACTTCCCTGTAAGTAATACATGTATAAAATGAGGTCACATATGACATCACATAGTGAGGTCACATATGACATCACATAGAAAATTTTTAATGACTATATTACACTGAAAACAAGGGAGGCCATCTTAAATTTATTGTTTGCAAATGCTTTGGATTTGGAAAAGTCAAAGATTTTGATGTTAAAGAGTTGAAGAACTCTTCTTTTTGTACCATTTCAGATTCAATCAGCAGCGGGAAGTACAATTTGATAAATTTTCAGTCCTCAGAGGTAATACCAGATTAATGCTTTACCTTACAAATTTAACGAGCTAGAATGCTTTTGAAAACAGTGTTGCAAAAGGAGAAAATGCTAGTAACCAACATTTTCGTCTTTTCCAACAATGTTTTCTACCGTTTCAAAGAAAAGTATAATTATTGTAGACACATTTAATTTGTTGTGTACAAATGCTGTCAGTGTTGTCCGGTCTAAAATTTTGTCACAGTATGATCCTGTACATGTATTTTCAATACAAGAACATTTAAAAATGGCCGAGCGCTTTCCCTCATTTTGTCATAGTAAACTTGCTAACACTGATTAGTACTGAATCTTTGCATATTTCCCCCTGAACCCGTTACTACACAATCCCATCTTTTAACGACCCTGAGAAAGGAGCCTTTTGAAAACATTGTGGGAAAAGGAGAAAATGCTGGTAACCAGCACTTTCTCCTTTTCTACCCTTTCCAAAACAAATGTCAGGTTTTGAATAGCATTTAATTTGTCATCTGCAAATGCTTTCAATGTGGACCAGTCTAAAAATTTGTCGTTTGGTAAAGAGTCAAAGTGTCTTTCACAACCATGGTTGCCTTTGTGGCAAGTGTCCCTCAAGATCAGAGTGTACAAAACATATAGCCTGATCTTTGATCTACACTATTGGCTTTGTTGAAATGCCATAGACTAAAAGCGACCATGAAATAGCAATTATCTAGGTCCTGTTTCTGGAGAGAAAATATCTGTTCATCATTTAATCGATCTGATGTATTTATCATTTATACCATAGGCCCGTGAAACTCTGTTTGTCGATCAGTAAGAAACCAAAATTTTCATTACTCTTTCATTGTACACCATTACTAAAGATTCGCACATATTACATTATTACATTAGCCTCTATATTATCTAAAATACAATATGATATAGAGGGTATGTGCAGATGTGCTATTTTTAGTACGGTAACAGTGTTAGATGATCAATGAAAAGAAAATTCAGTGTTCCATTGATAGACCAATGGAGCTTCAAGGGCCTGTGTTTATTCCAACAGAGAACTCTAATCTCCTCAGTCCTTATGTCTGGGTATACAGAGGAGCCGATGATGCTGGGTGCTGTTAGGATAATGGGGGTTGAGATCATACCCACAGGGGTTACAGTGAATGGAGATGTCATAGGAACTTATACATACCAAGACAAGGTTAGTACGTGTATATACGAAGTCAGATGTCATAACTCTTTATCGCACAATCCTGAGTTTTATCAACCCTGAGAAAGAAGGCTTCTTAAAACAATGTGGAAAAAGGAGAAAATGCTGGTAACCACCATTTTCTCCTTTTCCCACTATGTTGTCTAGCCTATAAAAAACAGATTCCATCATTTGAATTGTTGTCTGCAAATACTTTGAATATGGACTGGTCCCAAAGTTTGTCATTTTGTCAACAGTTAACTCTTTACCAAACAACAAAAAGTTTGACTCATTCAAATTGCAAACATTTGCAGACTACAAAATGAATTTGGCACAAATGATGGTATTTGTCCTTGAAAGGGAAAAAACAGCACAGGAAATGGGAGAATGCCTGTTACTTTTTCTCTTTATTCCACAATGCTTTCAAAAGTGCTTTTTACAAGAGTTGTCAAAACACAGGATTGGTATGCAAAGGTTTAATCCTTTTTATTTTCCTGAGAAAGAAGGCTTTAGAAAACATTATGCCAAAAAAAAGGAAATGCTTACAAGCATTTCCAGATTGTTTTGCACCCATTAGATATATCAGACCAGAATTAATTCATTGAACTCTTCAAGCATTAACTCTTTACCAAATAACAAAATTTTAGACAGATCTAAATTGAAAGCATTTGCAGACGACAAAATAAAAGTGGCCCAAAAGATGAAATTTGTCCTTGATAGGTTAGAAAACGTTGTGGGAAAAGGAGAAAATGCTGGTTACCAGCATTTTCTCCTTTTCCCACATTATTTTCAAAAGGCCCTTTCCTCAGGGTCGTTAAAAATCAGGAATGTCTGGTAAAGAGTTAAATCTCTTGTGATATAAACTATCTTTGTGCATAAATGATATCGCAGCTGGCATTTCCAAATCTTGCATTATCTTGTGAAGTTTCGAACCTGGTAGATATCTACCTTATAGCATTGGTTGTTACCTGTTAATGCCTGTTTACCAATAATGGTAACAGGTAGGCTTTTGAATAATTATCTCGCTGGTTATGTTTCACAGCCGTTATGTTGGCCAAACTCTGGAAATATTGGGGTGGGGGGGGGGTTTTAATGCATCTCTGTGATGCAAAATACCAAGTAAGTCATTACATGATTATGGATCCATAATTGTCTCTCAACCGACTGAATCGTGAGGTAAACCAGTCCTTTGACAAGCAGAAAATTGACCATTAGCAAGAAGTTTTGGCCAAGATCAGCGTGCATGGACTGCAGACTGCGCAGGCTGACCTGGGTCAATACTTTTTGCATATGCATTAACTCTTTACCAAACGACAAAATATTTGATCTGGACCAAATACAAAGCGGTTGCAGATGACAAATTAAATGTTGCTAAAATAGTGATTTACATGTATGTCTTTCATAGGACAGAAAACATTGTGGGAAAAAGAGAAAATGCTGGTTACCAGCATTTTCACCTTTACCCATAATGTTTTCAAAAGCCTTCTCTGACTGAGTCATTTCACAAGGCATGGATATGGTCACAAGTTGGCTTGTAAGAAATTACCTCCCTTTTCATGTTTCAGAGCCTGTATATTTATGACCAGAACTTGGACATGCTGAAACCCTTCTCCATCAGCTGGCTTGTCTGAACAGGATAACAGACTTACAGATTTATTACTAGGAACCGAGATGGGCATAAATACCATGATTTAATTCTTTATGAAACAGTAAATTTTTAGAATTATCCAAATTGAAAGCCTATGCTGTTAATTGTTTGATTGATTGATTGATTTTTAATGCTATTTTCAACATTAGTCCAGTTATATTGCTGAGGTCAGTGCACCTAATCATGTTTTCCTGGAGTTTTTACCAATACTACGCATAATATTCTTCCCAAGCACGCTTGGCTGCTCAGGATTCAAACCAACTAACCCCTCATCTCAAGTCCTATATGCTACCGACTACGCTACAGGGGCTTGTTGATAGCATTTGTGGAAAACATGTTGAATGTAGCTCAAATGTTGGGATTTGTCTAGGGAAGTGAAGAGAGCATTGTAGGAAAAGGTTTAACTCTTTACCAAACAACAAAATTTTAGACTGGTCCAAATTGAAAGCATTTGCAGACGACAAAACAAGTGTAACTGAAAAATTGAAATTTTTTTGGGGAAGGGTAGAAAACATTGTGGGAAAAGGAAAAAATGCTGGTTACCAGCATTTTCTCCTTTTCCCACAATGTTTTCAAAAGGCACCTTTCTCAGGGTCGTTAAAAGTCGGGATTGTGTGGTAAAGGGTTAAGAGTGGTTACTAGCGTTTTCTCCATTATTTCCTACATTGTTTTTCAGAAGACTGGCCTTCCAGGAGCCTTTAACCCTTTACCACATGGTAAAATTTTTGACTATACCAAATTGAAAGGATATGCAGATGACAACCTAATTTTGACATAAAGAGTTAACCCTTTACCTTTCACTTCAGAGTTTTAATGACAGTTGAGAAAGGTGGCTGTTGAAAAGTTTTTTGGGAAAAGGAGAAAATCTTGGTAACCAGCATTTTCACCTTTTTCCACCATATTTCTACCCTTACCAAACAAATTTCAACGTTTGAGTCACATTTATTTTATCGTCTGCAAATGTTTTGAAATTTGAACAAGTTTAAAATTTTGTAATTTGGGAAATCATGGTAAGATTAGTAATTTTTTTTTTATTCAGTACTATACGTTATTGAAATGGTTCCTTATGGAAGTCTTTTTTTATCAAGCAATTTTTAGTTTCACATAAATGTACATTTTTATAATTGTGTGCTTTATCTAGACTCTCTTTGATGCAGGTGCAATAAAAACCATTGAAAATATTGGAAAAATTTGATAAATGGTATAAAATGTATCTTCATATGTCTCCATGTTTTCTTGATGTACTTTCATAGCAAAATTACGACTGTGATAATTATGTTTGTCTAGAAGACCCCTTGTACTCAAGCATTCCTAACACTGCCTACTCGGTTACTAAATGAAATACAGAATTGAGTCAAGCTCTGTGAAAAGGAGGGGTTTAATGCATCTGCAAAAAGTATCGACCCATGTCAGCCTGCGCAATCCGCACAGGCTGACATGGGTCAAAACTCTTTGCTGTTGGTCAATTTTCTGCATTTCAAAGGACCAGTATACCTCATGATTCAGTTGGTTGTTTGACAAAATGGATTTGATGGATCCATAGTAATGTGATGACTGGCTTGGTATACGGTATACTGCATCAGGGAGTTGTGTTAAAATCCACTTTGCCAGAACATGGCTCAGATGTTTGTTCAAATAATAATGTGTTCAAAATTCAAAAAAAGGAAGAGGCATAGAATATGTGGGATACAAGAGACAGAATAAAGAATCTAAGATAAAAATTATGGATAAAGAATCACAGACAAAGAATGTGTAGGAGCATCACTGTTCTGGATGGATGAAGATTTACAAGAATGTACAGATAAAAAAATATACAAAAGAATGTATGGTTAACTCTTTACCTCACAACAAAACTTTAGACTTGTGCAAATGGAAAGCATTTGCAGATGTAAAATTTAACCCTTTACTGCACAATGCCGCCTTTTGACGCCCCTGGAAAAGAAGCCTTTTGAAAACATTGTGGGAAAAGGAGAAAATGCTGGTAACCAGTAATTTCTCCTTTTCACACAATGTTTTCTATCCTATCAAAGAAAACTTCCACAATTTGAGCAACATTTAAATTGTCGTCTGCAAATGCTTTCATTTTAGACAAGTCTACATTTTTGTCATTTGGTAAAGAGTTAAATGTGGCTCATATGATGGAATTTGTCTTTGACAGGGTTGAAAACATTGTGGGAAAAGGAGAAAATGCTGGTTACCAGCAGTTTTGCCCTTACCCACACTATTCTCAAAAGGCTTCTTACTCAGTGTTGTTAAAACTCAGGATAATGAAGCAAATGGTTAAAGTATCCAAGAACAGAGTGTTGATGGAATCACAGATAAAGAATGTGTGGATAAAGAATCATTGATAAGGATTGTGAAGAAAAATAACTATGGGCAATGCTCTGTGAAAAGGGGGCTTAATTCATCTTCAAAGGCTGACCTTGACCGAAACCTTTTACTGTTGGTCAATTTTCTGAAAGTTCAAGGATCAGGATATCTCATGGTTCAGTTGGTTGTAAGACAAAATGGATTTTATGGATCAATGGTCATGTGATGACTTGCTTGGTGGCATGCATCACTGAGATGCATTAAGCCCTCTGTTGCCAGAGCATGGTGCAAATAGAGAATGTGTGGTTCATTGATTGATTGATTGATTGAATGGTATTTTAACATTATTTCAGTCATATCATGCCAACAGCTCACATATTCATGTATTTTTTGGGTCCTACCAATACTAGGCTGGGGCTCTGAAGTGTCTTAACTCTTTACCACACAATCCTGACTTTTAACGACCCTGTGAAAGAAGCCTTTTGAAAACATTGTGGGAAAAGGAGAAAATGCTTGTAACCAGTATTTTCTTCTTTACCTGCAATGTTTTCTGCTCTTCCAATGAGAGTTTTATCATTTCAGTCAGGTTTGATGTGTCATTTACAAGGATTTTTAATTTGAATGAGCTTAAAATTGTATTGTTTGGTTAACCCTTTACAGCACAATGCTGGCTTTTAACGAACCTGGGAAAGAAGACTTTTGAAAACATTGTGGGAATAGGAGAAAATGCTGGTTACCAGCATTTTCTCCTTTTCCCACAATGTTTTCTATCCTATCAAAGAAAAATTCCACACAGTGAAATTGTCGTCTGCAAATGCTTTCAATTTGGACATGGCTAAAATTTTGTCATCTGGTAAAGGGTTAAAGGGTTAGCATTGTGTAGATCAGTAGGTTTCAAAATTTTGTCTCCTATTGGAGAAAAAAAAATTGAAAGACCAGAGTAATTTGCTTGATTTTGTTCTCCCATTGCAGGGATAGAGCGGAAATGAAATGAAAATGAAGTTCATGCCTTTATCATATATCAGATAAAATTTGTTTATAGTACTGATTTCTTATCATCAGACAATGTCATTTGTTAAGGACTAAATTATTCCAGTCATTATATATTACTCACTATGGTTAATTGATTTTTGAATGGCAAAGATTTCCAAACTGTGATAGATTTTTACTTCATTTTAGCAAACTCCCAATTATACCTTTATTCGTTTAATTAGATATGAGTCAGAATCAACTGATCGGTACACCACATAGGCCACTGAAACTTCACTGGTCTATCACAGAATACTGAAATTCTCATTGCTCGAGCATAGTGCCCTGTTACTAAAAGTAGCACATTGGCGGATCACAACTGTATCATAATTATTTGATATTAACATATACAATATAGAGTAACAGTGTTCGATGGTTGACAAATAAAAATTTGAGTGTTCCGTGATAGACCAGTGGAGCTTCAAAGGCCTGTGGTGCACCTTGCAAATACTTCTACTTTGACAGATGTGAGAGGAAAAGACATTAAACTGTGCAATGAATTGTACAATATTTTTTGTTTTGTTTTGTTTGAATGGATTCTCCTGTTAATGTATCAGTTTTGTTCTGTTTTTGCCTGTTTTATTGTAGGTTTTTAATTGAACATAAAGCTTACCTTTTAACTGATATTCTTTCCTTATAACCCTCTTCTTTGGAAAATATTTTTTCTTGCTCTTTCAAAAAATTATGTAATAAATTTTGAACAAGTTTCATTCTTGGTCGACGTTTTCTTGTTCTAACCCTTCACCACACAATCCCAAGTTTTAATGTCTCTGAGGAAGAAGACATTAGAAAACATTGTGAGAAAAGGAAAAAATGCTTACAAGTACCAAACATTTTCTCCTTAACTCACCATTTTTTTCTACCCTATAGGTGAACCACAGCTCACTCTGACCCATTTCGAATTTGTCGTCTGCAATACGGCATACTGGGCGAACCTGATCAGTCAAAACTGTTTAGCATCACATATCTTTATGTTTCATTGACCAATCCGTTTCGTAAAGTATATTCACTGCGGTATAAAAATTTCCATCTCACGGTGGGAATAGAACAACTTTTCCGCTTCTAAAGTTTCGGACATTTTTACTCCCTTAGTATTGATTTTTGTTCCCGTCTGTGTACCACTTTGCAGATAAGTTATCGCATAACATGATAAATGTAACGACTTTTTCAGTCATAGTCAGTTTTAAAAAAAAAAAACATATTCAAAATATTGATTGGGTTGTGTTCGTCATGTAGTACAATTGGACACCATGTGTTTTACTGTATATTAGATTATAGAGGATAAGGCTTGTCTTAAACCAAGTGCTTAAGGTAGAAAGTCCAAGTTTCAGAAATAAATATGTTACGTGTATATCTCTGTCTGTGCTTTACGGGCGCCGTAATTCCTACGATTTTGTTAAACACAAGGCCAAATTTTAGAAATCGCAAGCCCGTAGACACGTCATAGCATCGCACTATTCCTGTACGGGCCCTGTACAGAGGCTGCGCGATGATCGTACGGACAACACACGATTTTAGATGGTCGTTTGGGCCAAAAAAATCGGTGGATAATCGCACGGCCCCCGTGCGGCTAACACAAGGTTTCCGCAGGGTGCCCGCGCGACTTCTGTGCGTAGACTGCACTATATCCGCACGACCTCCACCTCTTTGCCCCATCCGTCGCCGAAAGATAGTATAAGAAATCTCACGATGCTCTTATGTAGAGTGAACGCATAGGCCGTACCCACTTATACGATGCCCGAAAATCGAACGGCGGAAATCGCTGAAAAAAAAAAAAACCTGCGGCATTCGTAGTATATGTCTCGATGCATAAGTACTGGTGTATAGGTCCAAAGAGGTAGGATACCCTTTTTATGGCTAATTGAAAATTTTGATTTATGGACCTAGTAACTTCGGTCCTACATCGCTGGACTTTGGTCCTACATCGCTCACCACGATTAATAAGTACAAATATGAAAATAATTCCAATTTCATAATGATTTTGAGTTTCAGCTTTAGTTGATGTAGAGACCAAGAGCTGGTGCTGCACGCCAAGTGTCAAAGCTGTAGCTGGCCCAATATGCGGACCAGAATTGTAAGGAGATGTGATCATTATGAATTGCGTCCATAATCACATTCTTAGTCTTATTCTCAAGAATTTTCTAAATTTAAAAGTAATGCAACTTCTGAGGTTGTGTTAGCCTAGTTTCTAAATCTAGAATTAGTCTTAGAATGAAATTGAGAATGGTAGGTGAATACGGCAATGGACCCGTCCCAGGGCCATTTGTAGTAATTATTAGTAATTTGAACATCTTTGATAACGGACCATCAGATGATGCTACATACGAAACATTTAGTCTGTGGTTCAAGGCACCAATACCTGTGAAATCTTTCGAACCACAAGATGATGCTTTATAGCAATCAGTGTTCTTTGTCTTGCGGTTTCAGACACTAAGGCTACTTAAACAATCCCATTTGAATAATAGTACCAACTCTTTGAAATTTATTTGACCCCTGTGGAGGATTAGGCCTACTCTTGACCTCTTGGGCACGATTGGAATGATTGTGACAAAAGGGTGCTAGAAAATAAATGCGGGACATGCCTGTGGCAAAGGGGGCTTAATGCATCTCCTCAGTGCATGATACCAAGTAAATCATCACAGTAAATAAAATTTTATATCTATAAATACATTAAAAGTATTCTAACCTACTGAATCATGAGGTACACTGGTCCTTTGATAAGGAAATTTACCAACAGCAAAAAGTTCGGCCCAGGTCATACTGTGCCGTCTGCCAGGCTGACCTGAGTTGATACTATTTGCAGATGCATTAAGCCACCTTTTCACAGAGCATGACTCATATACACAATGTTCCTCATCACTGCTCCTGTTACTGATAATCTAAATTGCAAAGTTCCGTAGCAGTTTCACTTTCTGCAATGGGTGAAAAGCTGATTTCCCCCATTGGCTATTCTTGGAATTGAATAGAACTAGTGTTTTGGTCTCGTGTGGACAGACGTTCAATTTCAGCTTTTCTGGAGCACTTGAACTCGGGTGAACAAAAAATTGATGTAGGCTGGAGAACGTATCTAGTTGGACCCCTAATTGGACTCTTCTCGACATTGACGGGTCATTCACATCGCTACAGAAGACTGTCATACTGTAAAGATTATCAGAAAATTCGTTTATTCTTTACATCTTTGACCTATGGGGAAACAGAACG
Organism: Tridacna gigas; assembly: GCA_945859785.2. Classification (NCBI taxonomy): domain Eukaryota; kingdom Metazoa; phylum Mollusca; class Bivalvia; order Cardiida; family Cardiidae; genus Tridacna; species Tridacna gigas. The sequence continues at coordinate 3,572,359 of OX244030.2, forward strand.
AGATAGAAGCCGAGTGATCGCTCTTCCCCGTGTCACAGATTGTTTGTAAACAACGGTCCCACGTGTTTTCAATATCTCGCCAGCGAGGTGAGATATTGCGAGACTTCACGAGAAGAGACCATTTATGATTCAACATGGCCGTTCCAAATAATACTACAAAATTTAGTGATATATATGATCTAAAAGAGGAGTTAGGAAAGTAAGTCGTGTCATTTTAGATATCTTAAAAAGTTTGAAAAGGTGTAAGATATGTTATGTGGTCAGAAATGTGTCGAAAGAGTAAGTAACGTGCAATCAGGACGTGCATTTCCTGAACACGGATTCTGACAGCTGAAAATCTGCAACCGGCGCAAGATGGAAATAATCTAATTAGTTTAATGATATAAGTAATTTGATACAAGCTAGGGAATGGAATGGAATGAAGATAGTACGGCCGATAGTACTTGACTTGATGCAGTGTCATAGAAAATTTTTGTTGTTTTTTCTTTGATCAGAGCAGTGATAGTCCAGTTTCGCATGAATGACAGGGTTAAATTTGCTTGTGTATATTGCTATTCATTCGTCTGTAGATTTACGCAGTGCATTGTACTATAAGTCTCTTCATAGTCTCCTGTAGCAAAACTTGTTTTGAAATTTGTGGCTGTTTGAACTTGAAATTGAGGTACATTTACTTCTTTTAAAAACGGTACACCAGAACTAAAAATCCCATTTAACTCTACCACACAACAAAAATGTAGCATTGTCTAAATTGAAAGCAATTGCAGACGACAATTTCAGTGTGATGGAATTTGCCTTTGATATGAAAGAAAACATTGTGGGAAAATGAGAAAATGCTGGTTACCAGCATTTTCTCCATTTCCCACAATGTTTTCAACAGGCTTTTTCCTCAGGGTTGTTAAAAGCCAGGAATGTGTGGTAAAGGGTTAACGCAATTACATGTCAAAAAAAAAAATAATTTTTTCTAAATAAGTTTAATCCATGCCTATTAACACCACTCTGCTTGGTTATTGATTGGAGGAAAGTAAAGGCAATTGTTCTTAAAGAGACTAGAAATGGAAATTTAAGAATCAAATCCTCTGTTTTTAAAACGAAATCTTGTTTGCCAAAGCATACTTTTATTGGCACAGATTATGTTAACAATCCATTCCCATTTCGGGTTTGTTACACAGCCTTCAGCATGTTTTGAAACTGTGATTGCAATCCCATCATCAATCTGATGTAATACCAGTAGTGTTTTGAATGAATGCTGAATGTATCTGGCCATTATTCAGCTAGACAGTAGCTGAATATTTTAGTAGTAGTTTAATTCAGTAAAGTTTTCATATAAAAACTGGCCCTAAACCTTTCACTAAACAATCCAGTCTTTTAAAGAACCATAGGGATGAGTCTTCAGAAAAAGTATTGTGGGAAAAGAAAATGCTAGTTACCAGCATTTGCTACGTATTCCATGCATTCTACCCTCTCAGACATGAATTCCATCAATTGAGCCTTATACAATTTACAAATGCTTCCAATCTGGACCCAGAGCTCAAATTTTGTCTTATGGTAATGGGTTAAGGTAACTGAAGTTGCAGTGTTAAAAGAGATAGGGTTTGCTACATGAAATGAAATTGGGGGCATGTACTGTAGATGTTGTATACAAAAGAAAAATGAAATAAGGCAGTTACCAGCATTTTTCTCCCTTTCCCACAATGTTTTCTACCATATCGGAGAACTGCAGCTGTTTTGTGTTGACTTTTACTGTTGTCCGCAGTTACTTTCACTTTGGAAGTGTCAACAATTTGTTGTTCAGAAAAGGGTTAACCCTATACCATACAGTTGCAAGCTTTAATGAACCTGGTGTCAGAAAAAGGCTGTCAAAAACATTGTGGCTTCTGAAAGCATTTTCTCATTTTCCAACAGCGTTTTGAGAAACCTTCATCGACGGGGTTGTTAAAACTTACGATTGTGTGGTAGAGCCTTATTCCTTTGCCACACAACCAAGTTTTAGACTCGCCTCAATCGAAAGCATAAATTTTGCAGACTACAAATGTTACTCAAAACATGAAAATTTTTCCTTTTCCCACAATGTTTTCACAAGCCTTCTACTTCAGGTCATTAAAAGTCATGATTGTGTGGTTTTTTCAACTCGTCCATAGCGAAAGCATTGAAGAGAAACAAAGCATGCCTAAAATAATGAGATCGGTATTTGAAAGGGTAGAAAACATTGTGGGAAAAGGAGAAAATGCAGGTAAAAACCAGCATTTTCTCCTTTTCCCACAATGTTTTCAGAAGCCTCCCTCATTTAAGAGTCAGGATTGTTTGGTAAAGAGTTAATGAAAAATGCTTTTGAAATCGCTCAGGAACAGGGGTAAGGCACGAGCACAAGTGGTGTTTGTGATTGGTAGCAGTGACAATATGTGGTCTTTGTTTGGACCTTTGATTTGAGAGGGTAACACTCTTCCCCTACACCACAGGGGCCTAGCCCCAGTAATGCTGTTAGTGGTGTACAGGACTTGAGAATAGGGGGTCGGCTGGTTTGAATCCCTAGCTCGGCAATTTTTTTTCTGAGGACTGGTAATAGTCATTGCGACAGGATTCATTTCTCTCTGACCACTGATCATTGCTTTGACCATTATTATGTGGGAAAGCAACCAGTGGCTTTCGAAGAATATAACAAGCGAAGTATTTGCTAAAAAATTGAGGAAAGCATGGATAGGTGAACTGGCTCCCATGTTACAGCTGAAATATTGTTGAAAACAGCATTAAAATACCATACAATAAATCATCAGTCTGTATAGAGACCTTTGGTGTGAGAGGCTGACATTCTACCCAACATCACTTGGATTGTTTACTTAACTCTTTACCACATGAAAAAAATGTAGACTTGTCCAAAATGAAAGCATTTACGGAGGACAAATTAAATGTGACTCAAATGATGGGATATGTCTATGAGAGGACAGAAAAGATTGTGGGAAAAGGAGAAAATGCTGGTTACCAGCATTTTCTCCTTTTCCCACAATCTTTTCAAAAGGATTCTTCCACTGGGTGGTTTAAAGTCAGGATTGTGTTGTAAAGGTTTAACCCTTTGCCACACAATCCTGGCTTTTAATGACCCTGAGAAAGAAGCCTTTGAAAACATTGTGGGAAAAGGAGAAAATGCCGATAACCAGCATTTTCTCCATAGCCCACAATGTTTTCTACCCTTGCAAAGGCAGGTTCAGTTTTTGAGCCATGTTTGATTTGTCGTCTGCTAATGCTTTCAATTTCAACTAGTCAAAAATTTTGTCCTTTGGTAAAGAGTTAACTCTTTACCAAACGATAAGTTTTTAGTCTAGTCCAAATTGAAAACACTTGCAGACGACAAAATAAAGGTAACTCAAAAATTGAAATTTGTTTTGGGAAGGCTAGAAAACATTGTGGGAAAAGGAGAAAATGCTGGTTACCAGCATTTTCTCCTTTTCCCACAATCTTTTCAAAAGGATTCTTCCACAGGGTGGTGAAAAGTCAGGATTGTGTGGTAAGAGTTACAGGTTAAATGAATGAAATACCAAATAACCAAAGTAGTGCAATAAAGAAAAACAAAAACTTCCTTGGTAGAAAGGGTGACATATGATTACAATAATTTCTTATTACAGTTGATCCAGAATGAAATGTCAAGCTTTCTTTTCTGGGGGAAAATAAAAGAAAAAGCAAAAAAACAACATATTTTTCTGGTAACATATTGACTATTCAGGAAAGTAAAGTCCAGTAATTTTTTGCCTCTATTTAACTCTTTACCATACAGCAAATTTTAACAACCGTGAGAAAAAGGACTTTAAAACATTGTGGGGGAAAGGAGAAAATGCAGGATTTCTCCTTTTCACACAGTGTTTCCTAAAGCTTACTGCCTCGGGGTCATTAAACACAGGAATGTTTGGTAAAGGGTTAAAACATTATGACATCGGGGAGACACAGACAATAAATAAGTGTGGCTCAAGTTGTGAAAAAAGGATAAATTGTTGGGTACCAGCATTTTGTCCTTTTCCTACAATGTTTTCAGAAGCCTTTCTTCTCAGGGTCAAAACACTAGATTGTTTGGTAAAGGGTTTTACAGAAGTATATTTCTACATACCCCTCTATCATTAGCACACAAGTTCGCAAGTTTTGACACTGAAAGGGAAGGCTTTTGAAAACATTGTGGAAAAGGGAGAAATGCTGTTTAACAGCATTTTGTCCTTTTCCCACAATGTTTTCTACTGTATCAAAGACAGAAATCATTATGTAAGCTACATTTAATTTGTACTGTGCAAATGCTTTCAATTAGATCTATTCCAAAATTTTGTTTTTTGGTAAAGACTTAACCCTTTACCAAACAATCCTGTGTTTTAATGACTCTAAGGACATAAGGCCTTTGAAAAAATCTTGAGAAGAAGAGAAAATGCTTTCAATGTTGACAAGTCAAGAAGCTTGTCCCATGGTAGAGAGATAATGGATTAACCTTTTTTACCAAACGAAATTGGTTTTGTAGAGTCTCAATGGCCTCACCTTACCACTATGTTTTCAAACCTTTACCAAGATGATTCCATTGTTTAGAGTCATCCAGCCATATTTAAATTTAATTTGTTGTGTCTGCAACACCTATGAATTTGGATAGGTCTAAAACTCTTTGTCTTTGGGTAAAGAGTTAACCCTTTACCACACAATCATGAGTTTTAACGACCCTGAGAAAGAAGCCTTTTGAAAACATTGTGGGAAAAGGAGAAAATGCTGGTAACCAGCATTTTCTCCTTTTTCCACAATGTTTCCTAACCTTCCCAAAACAAATTTCAATTTTTCAGTCACATTTATTATGTCATCTGTAAATGCCTTTAATTTGGACTAGTCTGAAATTTTGTCGTGTGGTAAAGAGTTAAGTGACTATCTTGTTTTCGGGAAGGTTTTTGGCAGCTTTGTGAAATAGAGGAGAAAGTGATGGTAACCTTACTACCCTTTCAGAATTTTCTCCTTTCCCCACAATATTTCCCACCTCAATTGTACCAGGTTGGGATTCATCGGCCCTGAATGTTTTGAATTTTTGTGAGCCTAGAATGTTTTGTTCAGGAAAGGGTTAATTGATAACTGTACCAATTTTTTTTTTCTGTTTTTTTCAGAGGTGCTTTTTCAATAGTAAGAAGATGTGTTCAAAAATCAACAGGCCTAGAATTTGCAGCAAAGATAATCAACACGAAAAAATTGTCTGCCAGGGGTATGTGTAGATTTCTGTACTATTTTTAGACTAGCAGTAACATCGAGGGTGACCCAGTTTCAAAAGTGAATCAAATTGATATGTTTTCTTTATTTTCTTTTTTCAAATGAAGATCAACAAACTGAATCTTTTCATGGTATATCCTATTGTGACAAGTAAGTGGGTATGAGTGGAGGGTAAAGTCACCAGATGGAACCAGATCAGACTTTGGGATGGGACTGGATGGAATTGGACCAGACTTAATCACCTAATCAAACCCGACCAGACTAATTAAGTGGATAGGACCATTTAATTAAATCTTGAATTGACCAAGCTTTATCTTTACCAAGGCCCCTTATTCCACATTTGTTAGTCCAGTGTTGGTATTTTTTTCACTGCGTCCCATGGACGCAATACCGATCAGAAAACGGAGTCCCATCTAGCTCTCATCCAGTCCCATTCTTCTGCCAGCTGTAAGGATTTTAGTGACGATTCTATGGATATTTTTTTATTACAACTGCACAGCAATGTCCGTCCGAAGAAGCATGCCGAGTTAGCGTCGATCTTCGAAAGTCCATGCATTCATCAGTAAACATGCTTTTCGCTCTGATATCTAGGCAAAACTAGCATTCCATAACAATTGTTGCTTCTGATTTCGTTTCTTTTAGTAGTCATGGCTTAAATTCGGGCTCTTTCAGCCAGGATTCTTGAAAAGAGCGGGCATATTTTTTCCTCCTTGCCAGGTTAGCCATATTGGACTGCTATAGATGCAGTTGCTATGCGATGAAATTGCAATAACTTGGATAAGAGGTCGCTACTCATGTAACTGGAGCTATTTTTAGAAGCCGGATTTCCAAAAAAAAAAAAGAAATATTTTGTTTTGTGGCTATCTTTTGCAAGCATGGAAACAGAGACATTTTTCATCAAAACAACCCTTATTTGTATTTTAAACGGCGATGTAACAGTGGCGATTTTTCGTTTCCTCCAGTGGATGCAATGGCAACTTTTTCGTTTCATCCCAAATCAAGTCCGTTGCGTAAAAAGACATGTATATGGTGTAAATGCAAGCCCTGTAGTCTTTTTGTACTTTCAGTACTTTGATTATTCTGCGTTTTGAATTTCAAAGAACAAGTTCAAGTGACTTTCTTTTCCCACATGGAAAAGTCTGCTTTTGTTTGTGCACTTTTAAAAAAGTTGTCATAGTGCACATAGCATTGAATCAAATGTTTGTCAGTTTTTACAGCTCAACTTAACTCTTTACCACACAGTCCCAAGTTTTAATGCCCCTGAGCAGGAAGGCTGTAGAAAACAGTAGGAAAAGGAGATAATGCTGGTAACCAGCATTTTCTCCTTTTCCCAAAATATTTTCTACCCTGTCAAAAAACAGAAATCACCATTTGAGCTACTTTCAGTTTGTCGTCTGCAAATGCTTTCAATTTGGACCAGTCTAAAATTTTGTTGTTTGGCAAAGAGTTAACTCTTTACCCGATAACAAAATTTTAGACTCATCCCAGGGTTTCCGTTTATGACGTAAAGTATCTATATACGTACGAAAATCAGCTCGGATGCAAAATATCAAAGCTGATTGCGTCCCTTGGACACAGTCAAAAATAAGTCAAAACCATGATTTAACTAGATCTACATCGCCTTGCAATAACTAAAACAATGCAAAATACCATTTCTTGTACATTTCTTGTACAAACTGACCATCGGATTTCAAGTGTCTATTAAGAGATCTTGGTATGCCATGATATAACAGAGAAAGATGAAAATAGATCTCTCTGTTGTAGACTGGTTACCCACATTGTTCCCATATTGTCTTTTCCGGCAAACTGATCTGAGGAAAACAGCTGTTGTTTTGCATTTCTTTCCTGAAGATGGCTTCCCAGGCCCAAAGGAAAAAGCATTCGCGATCTTTCCAAGACCATCCTGCTTTCCAAGATAAGATGCTAAGAGAAATTTATCTATATTCCTCTATTCATGTAAATGTGTTTGATTTGTTATGAAACTAAGCAGAAATAAGGTTTTTTAGCTCACCTTAGCACAACGTGCTAAAGGTGAGCTATTGTGATCGCCCTATGTCCGGCGTCCGTCGTCTGTCGTCCGTCGTCCGTCAACAATTTCTTTAAACATCTTCTTCTCCTAAACCAGTGGGCCAATCTTGATGAAACTTGGCAGGGATGTTCCTTGGGTGAAGCTCTACCAAAATTGTTCAAAGAATTAAATTCCACCCACAACTCTGGTTGCCATGGCAACAAAAAGGGAAAAAAAGCAAAATCTTTGAAAATCTTCTTCTCTGAAACTAGAAGGCGCAGAGCTTTGATATTTGGTATGTAGCATCTCCTAGTGGACCTCTACCAAGTTTGTTCATTTGATGCCCCTGGGGTCAAAACTGGCCCCGCCCCAGGGGTCACAAGTTTGAGCATAGTAACAAAGAAGGAAAACTTTAAAAATCTTCTTCTCTGAAACTTGAAGGCATAGAGCTTTGATATTTGGCATGTAGCATCTCCTAGTGGACCTCTACCAAGTTTGTTCATATGATACCCCTGGGGTCAAAACTGGCGCCGCCCCAGGGGTCACAAGTTTGAGCATAGTAACAAAGAAGAAAAACTTTAAAAATCTTCTTCTCTGAAACTAGAAGGCATAGAGCTTTGATATTTGGCATGAAGCATCTCCTAGTGGACTTCTACCAAGTTTGTTCATATGATGCCCTTGGGGTCAAAACTGGCCCTGCCCCTGGGGTCACAAGTTCGAACATAGGAACAAAGAGGGGAAACTTTAAAAATCATCTTCTCTGAAACTGGAAGGCGTAGAGCTTTGATATTTGGTATGTAGCATTGCCTAGTGGACCTCTACCAAGTTTGTTCATATGATGCCCCTGGGGTCAAAACTGGCCCCATCCCGGGGGTCACAAGTTTGAGCATAGAAACAAAGAAGGAAAACTTTAAAAATCTTCTTCTCTGAAACTTGAAGGCGTAGAGCTTTGATATTTGGCATGTAGCATCTCCTAGTGGACCTCTACCAAGTTTGTTCATATGATGCCCCTGGGGTCAAAACTGGCCCCGCCCCAGGGGTCACAATTTCCAACATAGGAACAAAGAAGGAAAACTTTAAAAATCTTCTTCTGTAAAACTAGAAGGCATAGAGCTTTGATATTTGGCATGAAGCGTCTCCTAGTGGACCTCTACCAAGTTTGTTCATATGATGCCCTTGGGGTCAAAACTGGCCCTGCCCCTGGGGTCACAAGTTCGAACATAGGAACAAAGAAGGAAAACTTTAATTTTTTTTTCTCTTAAATGGGAAGGCATAGAGCTTTGATATTTGGTATGTAGCATCTCCTAGTGGACTTCTACCAAGTTTGTTCCAAGTATGCTGCTTGGGTCAAAACTGGCCCAGCCCCTGGGGTCACAAGTTCGAACATAGGAACAAAGAAGGAAAACTTTAAAATTCTTCTTTTCTGAAACTGAAAGGTGTGGCGCTTTGATATTTGGTATGCTGCATTTCCTAGTGGACCTCTACCAAGTTTGTTCATATGATGCCCCTGGGTCAAAACTGGCCCAGCCCCGGGGGTCACAAGTTCGAACATAGGAACAAAGAAGGAAAACTTTAAAATTCTTCTTTAAAACTGGAAGGCGTAGAGCTTTGATATTTGGTATGTAGTGATTCTCTTCTAAGTTTGTTTGCCCATCTAAGCGCAACAAGTTCATTGAGTTCAAAATTGGGTCATCTTGGGTCATAAACTAGGTCACTAGGTCAAATTAAAGAAATACCTTGTTGGCACTCTCGAGGCCACATTATTTGCTCAATTGCCTTGAAAATTAGTTAGAAAGTTTGTCTTTATAAAGTCTCACATAAGATTAATTTGGGTCAACTTGGGTCATAAACTAGTTCACTGGGTCAAATTAAAGAAATACCTTGTTTCCACTCTGGAGGCCACATTTATTGCTCAAATGACCTGAAATTTGGCCAGAATGTTTGTCTTGATGAAATACCAGATGAGTTTGGATTTGGGTCACCTGGAACCATAAACTAGGTCACTAGGTCAAAATAAAGAAATACCTTGTGGGCACTCAAGAGGCCACATTATTTGCGTAATTGCCTTGAAAATTGGTCAGAATGTTTGTCTTTGTAAAATCTCACATGAGTCTGAATTTGGGTCAACTGGGGTCATAAACTAGGTCACTTGGTCAAATTAAAGAAATAGCTAGTGGGCACTCTAGAGGCCACATTTATTATTCATATGATTTGAAAATTGGTTAAAATGTTTCTTTTGATATAGTCAAAGACCAGTTCAAATTTGGGTCACCTGTGGTCATAATCTAGGTCACTAGGTCAAATTAAAGAAATATCTTTAGGGCACTCGAGGCCACATTTTTTGCTCAATTGACTTGAAAATTTGTCAGAATGTTTGTGTTCATGAAATATGAGTTTGAAATTGGGTCACCTGCAGTCAAAAACTAGGTCACATGGTCAAATTAAAGAAAAACCTTAAAGGCACTCTACTAAGGTGAGCGACCCAGGGCCATCATGGCCCTCTTGTAAAATAGATTGCATGGACTTTCAAAGAAGTTCCATCATGACGTAAGATTCATACTATTTCGAGCGACGGTCACAGGTGTGCACAGCACATTAAACCTGCAAAAGGCTCCATAAAGAATTCATTTAAGATAGATTTTTCTTTTTATCCATTAACCAAATTTGGCCTTAATAAACAGACAATTTATGCAAGCAAAAATGGGGCTCGGAAGGAACACAATGGGACTCAACTTCTGCAGTTGCACTGGGTCCCATTGACGCAGTAAAATTTTATTCAAATGGAAACACTGCATCCGAATTCAAAGGATTTGCAGATTACAAATTAAATGTGGCTCAATTAATGGGATGTTTTTGAAAAAAAAAACAGACAAAAAACATTGTGGGAAAAGGACAAAATGCTGGTAACCAGCATTTTCTCCTTTTCCTACAAAGTTTTCAAAAGCCTTCTCCCTCAAGGTCTATAAAACTTGGGATTGTGTGGTAAAGGTTTAAGATGTTTTTGCGTCTGAAGTTTCTAAAAACCTTGGACATCTCAGTAAACATTCCATCTGTCAAATCACTAAATCTTGGATGTCAGAGGACAACTGTCAATGCTTTTAACCCTTTACCACATAATCCCAAGCTTTAAGGACCCTCTGAAAGAAAGCTTTTTAGAACACTGTGGGAAAAGGAGAACATGCTGGTAATCAGCATGTTCTCCTTTTCTCACAAGGTTTTCTACCCTTTTGAAGAAAATTTCATAATTTGGTCCCGATTTTATTTGTTGTCTGCAAATGCTTTCAGTGTGAACAAGTTAAGAAGTTTGTCAGATAGTGCAGAGGTAATGGGTGAACCCTTTTCCCAAACAGATGTGGTTTTTGTACAGCCTTAATGGCCTCATTTTTTCACAATTTTTTCAACCCTTTACCAAAATGAATCCATTGTTCTCGAGTCATCCAAGTAACCCTTTAGTTTACTACATGACAAAATTTAAGACTTGTCCAAGCCCAAAGCAAGTGCAGACAACAAATTAAATGGGGCTCAAATTGTGGAAATTCTCTTGATTTGGAAGAAAATATTGTGGGAAAAGGAGATCAGCATTCTAACCTTTTCCACAGTGCTTTCAAAAGTCTTCTCTCAAGGTCAGTAAAAGTTAAGACAGTGGTAAAAGGTTTATTGGCTTTCTGCAGATGCTTTGTAGAAAGGTTTTTCAAATTGCATCATGGGCCTAAGAGTTAACTCTTCACCACACAATCCCGACTTTTAACAACCCAGGAGAAGAAGGGCTTTTGAAAACATCGAGGGAAAAGGAGAAAAGGCTGGCAACCAGCATTTGCTCCTCTTCCCACAATGTTTTCTACCCTTGTTTTCAAAGAATGAAATCACCATTTTAGCAACATTTGATTTGTTGTCTGCAAATGCTTTCAATTTGGACAAGTTTAGAGTTTTGTCATTTGGTAAAGAGTTAAACGTGTTCACCACTAGATACATTGCATTGACTAGAATGATCCCATATTTTTACAACCCTGAGGAAGAAAACTTGCAAACATTGTTGGAAAAGAAGAACATATTTATAACAAGAATTTTCTCCTTTTCCCTCAATTCTTTCTTTCCTTCCCAAGACAAATGTATTCTTTGGAGCCAAACATTATCGACTGTCAGCAGATTGAATTCTGTTTCTCATTTCAGATCATCAGAAACTAGAAAGAGAGGCCAGAATATGTAGATTATTAAAACATCCAAATATAGGTAAGTGTCACCAATAGCATTTTATTCACATTTAAATTTAAGGAGATGTTGAAATATTTTGGGAGAAGTGGCATTTTCCTCTGAAGTACTACTTGACTATTTACTACATACCGTATTTCACCTTATTAATGCCCCCTTCCTAACAGTAGAGGCCCCACTATATTTCTTACCCCAAAGGCCTTCGGACACCCCCCACCTACATTGACCTTACCTTAAAATTGACGACTGGAGTGATAAACTTCCAAATGCAAGATAACTTCACTAAAACTTTTCCAACACTGACTTAAGAAAATCACTAATGACCAATATTTTATAAATAAACTTACCGGTATGGTGTCGACATAATCCTAATTACTTAACAAATCGACGTCATTAACACCTGACTATCCGAATACACATAGTATTACAGTTCCAATAACTTATCTTCTGGTAATAAAAAGTTTATCAATTAACTTTGAAAAACTTTAAGAAAGTGAAGTATTGAATGACAGTGTCCCATTATACTAATCGTCAATGATTTTAATGTCCAAATAAATCATGATAGGTGGTAAAATGGATATCTGCATTACTGCACAATACATTGAGTCTTTCAAAATGGCGACCATTTTGCACTTGGCACCAACTAAAACACGGATCAAAGTACCATACTTACTCTAAGTGACGGCACTTAAATTGTGGGAAATTGGCTATGAAATAAGAGCGCCCTGTCAGTGTTTTGTATGGCGTCCGGGCACATTTATTAGGCAAAATATGGTATTCCCAGTTTTTAACAACCCTGAGAAAGAAAGCTGGTTGTTTGATCTTTCAGTTGTCATGCTGGTTGTGTGGTCTGAGAGTTGCTCTGTTGGTCGTATGGTCTGTCTGTTTGTTTGTTGGTGCGTATTTCAACCATTAACCCCTACCAAATGACAATACTTTGGACTAGTCCAAATTCAAAGCATTTGCAGATGTCGATTTAAATCTGGCTCAAATTATAGAATTTGTTTATGATAGGGTAGAGAACATAGTGGGAATTATCTATGGTATGCCTCATATATTGGATTCCTGTATGAATGGGTAAAAGACATTGTGAAAAAAGGAAAAAAATGTTTTTATTCTTTTACTGAGTCTTTTCTGAGATGAGTGATATATAGATATTATGGCTGTCTTGTTTTAAGGCTATTGGTTAAATGTCACAAAGTACCATTGTATGGTTTCTGTTCATCTATTTATTTGCCTATTTTGGTCTGTCTGATCGGGTGAAAAACATTGTTGGAAAAGGGGAAAAAATGTGTGCTACAACTAACAGACTCTATCCTGAGATGAGTGACATAGGGACATTACGGCTGTCTTGTTTTAGCACCACTGGTAAAATGTCAGAAGAAAATAATCATTGTATGGTTTCTGTTCATCTATTTATTTGCCTGTCTGTTGCTGTATGCAGTTTTATCTTGTAAGGTTTCATCAGATTTATATGTTGGATGACAACCCTCCCAGAATCTTCAAGGGCTTGTCACTCTAATAGGCACCTTGTCTTAACCCTTTACCACACAATCTTGAGTTTTAAGGATCTTGAGAAAAAAGACTTTGAAAAACAATTGTGGGAAAAGGAGGAAATGCTGGTAAACAACATTTTATCCTTTTTATACGCCCGTCGAAGACGGGACGTATTATGGGATCACCCGTGGTGGGCGGGCGGCGTCCAGTTCTTTGTCCGGAGCATATCTCCAAAACTATATTACCTACGGTTATGAAATTTCATGAGTGGATAGATCTCATCAAGGGGGAGTGCAGTGCACAGGAATCATAACTCTTGCTTCCTTAATTTTTGAGTTATTGCCCTTTCTTGTTTTTCATACTTGAATTTTGTCCGGTGAATATCTCCAATACTATACTACCTAGGGTTATGAAATTTCATGAGTGGATAGATCTCATCAAGGGGGAGTGCAGTGCACAGGAATCATAACTCTTGCTTCCTTAATTTTTGAGTTATTGCCCTTTCTTGTTTTTCATACTTGAATTTTGTCCGGTGAATATCTCCAATACTATACTACCTAGGGTTATGAAATTACATGAGTGGATAGATCTCATCAAGGGGGAGTGCAGTGCACAGGAATCATAACTCTTGCTTCCTTAATTTTTGAGTTACTGCCCTTCCTTGTTTTTCATACTTGAATTTTGTCCGGTGAATATCTCCAATACTATACTACCTAGGGTTATGAAATTTCATGAGTGGATAGATCTCATCAAGGGGGAGTGCAGTGCACAGGAATCATAACTCTTGCTTCCTTAATTTTTGAGTTATTGCCCTTTCTTGTTTTTCATACTTGAATTTTGTTCGGTGAATATCTCCAATACTATACTACCTAGGGTTATGAAATTTCATGAGTGGATAGATCTCATCAAGGGGGAGTGCAGTGCACAGGAATCATAACTCTTGCTTCCTTAATTTTTGACTTATTGCCCTTTCTTGTTTTTCATACTTGAATTTTGTCCGGAGCATATCTCCAAAACTATACTACCTACGGTTATGAAATTTCATGCATGGATAGATCTCATCAAGGGGGAGTGCAGTGCACAGGAATCATAACTCTTGCTTCCTGAATTTTTCAGTTATTGCCCTTTCTTGTTTTTCATACTTGAATTTTGTCCGGTGAATATCTCCAATACTATACTACCTATGGTTATGAAATTTCATGTCTGGATACATCTCATTAAGGGGGAGTGCAGTGCACAGGAATCATAACTCTTGCTTCCTCAATTTTTCAGTTATTGCCCTTTCTTCTTTTTCATACTTGCATTTTCTCCGGTGAATATCTCCAAAACTATACTACCTAGGGTTATGAAATTTCATGCCTCAATACATCTCATTAAGGGGGAGTGCAGTGCACAGGAATCATAACTCCTCCTTCCTTAATTTTTGACTTATTTTCATACTTGAATTTTGTCTCGAGCATATCTCCAAAACTATACTACCTATGGCTATGAAATTTCATGCGTAGATAGATTTCATCAACTGGGAGTGCAGTGCACATGAACCATAACTCTTGCTTAATTTTTGACTTATTGCTCTTTCTTTATTTTGGAACTTTAATTTTGTCCAGTGCATATCTTCAGAACTATACTAGCTAAGGATATGAAATTTCATGCGTGGATACATTCCATCAACGGGAAGTGCTGTGCATATAAATTTCAACTCTTGCTTGCTTAATTTTTCAGTTACTGCCCTTTCTTGTTTTTTTTTCGAACTTGAATTTTGTATGATGCATATCTCTCAAACTATACTACCTCGAGTTATGAAATTTTAGGGCTGGATACATCTCATCAAGGGGTAGTGCAGTGCACATGAAATATAAATTGCTTATTTTTTATGCACCAGCATTTTCTCCTTTTCCCACAATGTTTTCTACCCTTTCCAAACCAAATTTCAATTTTTGAGTTACATTTAGTTTGTCAACTACAAATGATTTCAATTTGGACTAGTCCAAACTTTTGCTGTGTGGTAAAGATTTAATAGTAATACTATAATAAACAAGAGTTCCGTCAACACAAATACACTGCCATTATCTTCAATCAACAGTAAAAAAAATATTCTGCACTACTATTTTTCTATACCTCCCCTTTATCATTATTATGCCCCAACTTTACAACTTGGGGTAAGACGGGCGTATCTTGCGACAATTTGCCGCTCTTGTTTCACAATGTTTTCAGTCTTCGGTAGACATATCCCAGTTAAGGGTAAACCCTTTTCCAGAAAACAAAATCGTAGGCTTGTCCAAATGGAAAGCATTTGCAGACAACAAATGAAAAATGTAACTAAAATAATGGGATTGGACATTGAAAGAGGACAAAACAATGTGGGAAAAGGAGAAAATGCTGGTTACCAGCATTTTCTCCTTTTCCACTGTTTCTAAAAGCATTCACCTGGGGGCCGTTAAAATATGAAATTGTTTTGTAAAGTGTTAACCCTCTACCACATAATCCAAATTTTTAACAACCTTGAGAAAGAAAGTTTTTGAAAACGTTGTAACCAGCATTTTCTCCTTTTCCCACAGTGCTTTCTACTTACTTAAAGGCAAAGTTCATAATTTAAGCCGCCCTTGATTTAATGTCTGCTTAATGTTTTGAATTTGGAAAAATCTCAAAATTGTTGTGTCGTAAAGAATTAACTCCTTACCAAATGGCAATATTTTAGACCGGTCCAAATTGAAAGCATCTGCAGACAACAAATCAATCCTGGCTCAAAAATTGAAATTTGTTATTAGAAGGGTAGAAAACATCTTGGGAGAAGGAGAAAAGGCTGGTTACCAGCATTTTCTCCTTTTCCCAAATGTTTTCAAAACGCTTTAAGGTTGTTAAAAGTCGGCATGTGTGGTAAAGGGTTAAAGCTACATCCATTTAGATTAATCTGGAACTGTATGTCGGATAGATGTGAATAGTGTTGCTACTGGGATTATACTTTGCTATTTTTCTCCTTATTCCACAATGTTTATAGAAGACATCTAAGGGCTGTTTACCCTTTACCACACAATGCCACCTTTTAACGACCCTGGAAGCCTTTTAAAGACATTGTGGGAAAAGGAGAAAATGCTGGTATCCAGCATTTTTGCCTTTACCAACAATGTTTTCTACCGTATCAAAGAAATATTGCACCATTTGAGCCACATCGAAATTGTCTGCAAATGCTTTCAATTTGGACAATGCTAAAATTTTGTTGTCTGGTAAATGTTAAACATGGGATTGTTTTATTTAGGGTTGGACCTTTTTAGCTCACCTGAGCACAAAGTGCTCATGGTGAGCTATTGTGATCGTGCTGTGTCCGTCGTGCGGTGTGCGCCGTCCGTCATCAACTTTTTACCTTGTGTACATTCTAGAGGCCACATTTTCAGTCCGATCCTAATGAAACTTGGTCAGAATGTTTGTCTTGATAAAATCTCAGACGAGTTCGAAATTGGGTCATGTGGGGTCAAAAACTAGGTCACTAGGTCAAATCTTAGAAAAACCTTGTGTACGCTCTAGAGGCCACATTTTCAGTCAGATACTTGTGAAATTTGGTCAGAATGTTTGTCTTGATAAAATCTGAGACGAGTTCAAAATTGGTTCATGTGGGGTCAAAAACTAGGTCATTAGGTCAAATCTTAGAAAAACCTTGTGTACGCTCTAGAGGCCACATTTTCAGTCTGATCCTCATGAAACTTGGTCAGAATGTTTGTCTCGATAAAATCTCGGACGAGTTCGAAATTGGGTCATGTGGGGTCAAAAACTAGGTCACTAGGTCAAATCTTAGTAAAACCTTGTGTACGCTCTAGATACCACATTTTCAGTCAGATACTTGTGAAATTTAGTCAGAATGTTTGTCTTGATAAAATTTCGGACAAGTTCGAAATTGGGTCATGTGGGGTCAAAAACTAGGTCACTAGGTCAAATCTTAGAAAAACCTTGTGTATGCTCTAGAGGCCACATTTTCAGTCAGATACTTGTGAAACTTGGTCAGAATGTTTGTCTCGATAAAATCTGAGACGAGTTCGAAATTGGTTCATGTGGGGTCAAAAACTAGGTCACTAGGTCAAATCTTAGAAAAACCTTATGTGCGCTCTAGAGGCCACATTTTCAGTCAGATACTTGTGAAACTTGGTCAGAATGTTTGTCTTTGATAAAATCTCGGAGGACTTCGAAACTGGGTCATGTGGGGTCAAAAACTAGGTCACTAGATCAAATCTTAGAAAAACCTTGTGTGTGCTCTAGAGGCCACATTTTCGGTCAGATACTTGTGAAATTTGGTCAGAATGTTTGTCTTGATAAAATCTCGGATGAGTTCGAAATTGGTTCATGTGGGGTCAAAAACTAGGTCACTAGGTCAAATTTTAGAAAAACTTTATGTGCGCTCTAGAGGCCACATTTTCAGTCAGATACTTGTGAAACTTGGTCAGAATGTTTGTCTTGATAAAATCTTGGACGAGTTCGACTAACTTTCTTGTGTGGGGTCAAAAACTAGGTCACTAGGTCAAATCTTAGAAAAACCTTTTGTACACTAAAGAGGCCACATTTTCAGTACAATACTCTTGAAAAATGGTCAGAATGTTTGTCTTGATTATATCTTGAAGTAGTACAAAAATGTGCCATGTTGGGTCAAAAACTAGGTCACCAGGTCAAATCTAAGAAAAACGTTGTGTATGCTCTAGAGGCCATATTTTCTGTCCAGTACTCTTGAAAGTTGGTCAGAATGTTTGCCTTGATGATATCTCTGACTAATTTGAAAATGGATCATGTCGTGTGAAAAACTAGGTCACTAGGTCAAATCTTAGAATCTTAGAAAAACCTTGTGTTAGCTCCAGAAGCCACATTTTCTGTCTAATACTCTTGAAAGTTTGTCAGAATGTTTGTCTCGATGATATCTCAGTTGAATTTGAAAATAGGTCATGTCAGGTCAAAAACTAGGTCACCTGGTCAAATCTTAGAAAAACCATGTGTACACTGTTGTGGCCAAATCTTTTTGTCCAATACTCTTTTAAAGTTGCTCAGAATGTTTGCCTTGGTAATATCTTGGATGAGTTTGAAAATGGGTCATGTTGGGTCAAAAACTAGGTCACTAGGTCAGATCTTAGAAAAACCTTGTGTATGCTGTAGAGGCCACATTTTCAGTCCAATACTCTTGAAATTTGGTCAGAATGTTTGTCCTGATAATATCTTGGACCAGTTTGAAAATGTGTCATGTAGGCTGAAAAACTAGGTCACTAGGTCAGATCTCCTAGTGTACGAATGACTCAGAAAGAAGCCTTTTGAAAACACTGTTTGAAAATGAGAAAATGCTGGTATCCAGCATTTTTTCCCTTTTTCACAATGTTTTCTACCCTTTTGAGAGACCAATCCCACAGCTTGATCCACATATTATTTGTTTTATGCAGAAGGTTCAAACTTTGATGAGTCTAAAATTTTATTGTTAGCTCACCTTAGCACAACGTGCTAAAGGTGAGCTATTGTGATCGCCCTATGTCCGGCGCCTGTCGTCCGTCGTCCGTCAACAATTTCTTTAAACATCTTCTTCTCCTAAACCACTGGGCCAATCTTGATGAAACTTGGCAGGGATGTTGCTTGGGTGAAGCTCTACCAAAATTGTTCAAAGAATTGAATTCCACCCATAACTCTGGTTGCCATGGCAACAAAAAGGAAAAAAAAAGCAAAATCTTTGAAAATCTTCTTCTCTGAAACTAGAAGGCGCAGAGCTTTGATATTTGGTATGTAGCATCTCCTATTGGACCTCTACCAAGTTTGTTCATTTGATGCCCCTGGGGTCAAAACTGGCCCCGCCCCAGGGGTCACAAGTTTGAGCATAGTCACAAAGAAGGAAAACTTTAAAAATCTTCTTCTCTAAAACTTGAAGGCGTAGAGCTTTGATATTTGGCATGTAGCATCTCCTAGTGGACCTCTACCAAGTTTGTTCATATGATGCCCCTGGGGTCAAAACTGGCCCCGCCCCGGGGGTCACAATTTCCAACATAGGAACAAAGAAGGAAAACTTTAAAAAATCTTCTTCTCTAAAACAAGAAGGCATAGAGCTTTGATATTTGGCATGAAGCATCTTCCAGTGGACCTCTACCAAGTTTGTTCATATGATGCCCTTGGGGTCAAAACTGGCCCTGCCCAGGGGGTCACAATTTCCAACATAGGAACAAAGAAGGAAAACTTCAAAAATCTTCTTCTGTAAAACTAGAAGGCATAGAGCTTTGATATTTGGCATGAAGCATCTCCCAGTGGACCTCTACCAAGTTTGTTCATATGATGCCCTTGGGGTCAAAACTGGCCCTGCCCCTGGGGGTCACAAGTTCGAACATAGGAACAAAGAGGGGAAACTTTGAAAATCATCTTCTCTAAAACTGGAAGGCGTAGAGCTTTGATATTTGGTATGTAGCATTGCCTAGTGGACCTCTACCAAGTTTGTTCATATGATGCCCCTGGGGTCAAAACTGGCCCTGCCCCGGGGGTCACAAGTTTAAGCATAGTAACAAAGGAGGAAAACTTCAAAAATCTTCTTCTTGGAAACTGGAAGGTGTAGAGCTTTGATATTTGGCATGTACATGTAGCATCTACTAGTGGACTTCTACCAAGTTTGTTCATATGATGCCCCTGGGGTCAAAACTGGTCCCGCCCCGGGGGTCACAATTTCCAACATAGGAACAAAGAAGGAAAACTTTAAGAATCATCTTCTCTAAAACTAGAAGGCATAGAGCTTTGATATTTGGCATGAAGCATCTTCTAGTGGACCTCTACCAAATCGTTCATATGATGCCCTTGGGGTCAAAACTGGCCCTGCCCCGGGGGGTCACAAGTTCGAACATAGGAACAAAGAGGGAAAACTTTAAAAATCTTCTTCTCTGAAACAGGAAGGCATGGAGCTTTGATATTTGGTATGTAGCATCTTCTAGTGGATCTCAACCAAGTTTGTGCATATGATGCCCTTGGGGCAAAAGTTGGCCCTGCCCCGGGTGTCACAAGTTCGAACATAGGAACAGAGAAGGAAAACTTTAAGAATCATCTTCTCTGAAACTGGAAGGCGTAGAGCTTTGATATTTGGTATGTAGCATCGCCTAGTAGACCTCTACTAAGTTTGTTCATATGATGCCCTTGGGGTCGAAATTGGGGGTCACAAGTTCAAACATAGGAACAAAGAAGGAAAACTTTAATTTTTTTTTTCTCTTAAATGGGAAGGTATAGAGCTTTGATATTTGGTATGTAGCATCGCCTAGTGGACTTCTGCCAAGTTTGTTCCAAGGATGCTGCTTGGGTCAAAACTGGCCCAGCCCCTGGGGTCACAAGTTCGAACATAGGAACAAAGGAGGAAAACTTTAAAATTCTTCTTTTCTGAAACAGAAAGGTGTGGAGCTTTGATATTTGGTATGTTGCATCTCAGAGTGGACCTCTACCAAGTTTGTTCATATGATGCCCCTGGCTCAAATGACCTGAAATTTGGCCAGAATGTTTGTCTTGATGAAATACCAAATGAGTTTGGATTTGGGTCACCTGGAACCATAAACTAGGTCACTAGGTCAAAATAAAGAAATACCTTGTGGGCACTCTAGAGGCCACATTATTTGCTTAATTGCCTTGAAAATTGGTCAGAATGTTTGTCTTTGTAAAATCTCACATGAGTCTGAATTTGGGCCAACTGGGGTCATAAACTAGGTCACTTGGTCAAATTAAAGAAATAGCTAGCGGGCACTCTAGAGGCCACATTTATTATTCATTTGATTTGAAAATTGGTTAAAATGTTTCTTTTGATATAGTAAAAGACCAGTTCAAATTTGGGTCACCTGGGGTCATAATCTAGGTCACTAGGTCAAATTAAAGAAATATCTATAGGGCACTCGAGGCCACATTTTTTGCTCAGTTGACTTGAAAACTGGTCAGAATGTTTGTCTTCATGAAATATGAGTTTGAAATTGGGTCACCTGCGGTCAAAAACTAGGTCACATGGTCAAATTGAAGAAAAACCTTTAAGGCACTCTACTAAGGTGAGCGACCCAGGGCCATCATGGCCCTTTTGTTTGGTAATACATATATCTCACAAGATGTTGGAAATTGGTTGTGCCTGGTCAAAAGGCTCAGGTGAGCGACTCCATGGCCATCATGGCCCTCTTGTATCCATTAAATCAGCGACTGTATGTTAGATAGATGTGGATAGAGTTTCTACTGGGATTATACTTTGCTATTTTCTCCTTTTTCCGTAATGTTTTCAAAAGCCTTTCTCCTGCAGGTTGTTAATCTGTTACCACATGAATTTTAGTCTGGTCTAAATTGAAAGCATTTTGTAGAGTACAATTTAAATGATAACTATAAACATAAAATTTGACTTTCTTAGGACAGAAAACATTGTGGAAAAAGGAGAAAATACTGGTTACCAGCAATTTCTTCCTTTCCAACAATGTTTTCAAAAGCTTTTTTCATGAAGGTCGTTAAAACACGGGATTGTGTGGTAGAAGGCTTGAACTTCGGGCTTTTTAGTAAAGGGTTGAAACCATCTGTTTAGAGTTACCTGGAATTGTATGCCAGATAGATGTGGATAGATTTGCTGCTTGGATTATACTTTGCTGTTTTCTCCTTTTTCCATAATGTTTTCAAAAGCCTTTCACCTGCAAACTATAAAACCTTTACCACATGACAAAATTTTAGCCTGGTCTAAATTGAAAGCATTTGTAGAGTTCAATTTAAATGAAACTAGAAACATAAAAGTTTTCTTTTTAAAGATAGACAATGTTGTAGAAAAAGGAGAAAATGCTGCTTACCAGCATTTCTTGTATTCCTACAATGTTTTCGAAGGCCTTTTTCATCAAGGTTGTTAAAACGCAGGATTGTGTGGTAAAAGTTTAACCCTTTCCCAAACAAGCCCTGGTTTTCACGTGTCTGCAGTACAAGTCTTTTGAAAACACTGTGGGAAAAGGAGAAATTGCTCGTAACGAGCAATTTCTCCTTTTCCCACAGCGTTTTCTACCCTTTTTGAGACCTTTATGCCATTTTCATCAAATTTAAAATTGTCGTCTGCAAACTCTTTCAATTTGGACCAGTCCAAAATTTGTCATTTGGGAAAGGGTTAAAGCTATCCATTCACAGTAATCTGTAACTGTATATCAGATAGATATGGACAGTGTTGCTAATTGGGATTAGACTGTGCTATATATAAAACTGATACTGTCCGTATTCGTTGGAATGAGGGAGATGAGCTCCGTAAAATCAATGTCAGTTTATGTACATAATGGATTGCTTTGATTAGCTATTTTCATGTGACTTGCAAATTATCTGAGAATCCCAGAATTTCGAAATCGTGTCCGCGTTTTAACACCCATTTTATTTCCTTTAACTCTTTACCAGATGACAAAATCTCAGACATGGTCCATTTTGATAGCACTTGCAGACAAAATATCAGTTATGAAACAAATTAATCCTTTCCTGAACAAGCCCTGGTTTTCATGTATCTCCAGTACAAGTCTTTTGAAGACACTGTGGGAAAAGGAGAAATTGCTGGCAACGAGCAATTTCTTCTTTTCCCACAGTGTTTTCTACCCTTTTTGAGAACGTTCTGCCATTTTCATCAAATTTGAAATTGTCGTCTGCAAACTCTTTCAATCTGGACCAGTCCAAAATTTGTCGTTTGGTAAAAGGTTAATGATGAAATTAACCCTTTACCAAACGACAAAATTTTAGACTGGTTCAAATTGAAAGTGCTTGCAGATGATAAAATAAAAGTGAATCAAAAATTAAAATTCGATTTTTGAAGGGTAGAAAACGTGGGAAAAGGAGAAAATGCTGGATACCTGCATTTTCTCCCTTTCCCACATTTTTCTTTTAAAGGTCAGTAGTCACAGGTCATTGAAATTGGGGATGTTTTCAAAAGCTTTCTTTCTCAGGGTCATTAAAAGTTGGGATTGTGTGGAAAGGAGTTAAACTTTGTTTTTGGAAGGTTAGAAAAGAATAAATGAATGGTGAGTTACACTGGTCCTTTGACATGCAGAATACTGACCAGTGGCAAAAGATTTTGGCTGTGCAAGCTGACTGGGTCGATACTTCTCTTTCTCTCTCTCTCTCTCTCTCTCTCTCTCCCCCCCCCCCCCCCCCCCCCGCATTAAGCCCCCTTTTCACAGAGCATGGCTCATATCTTATTCATCGAATGTTTGTTCTTTGTGTAATTGATGATAGTTTCAGGAAGGTGTTTTGATATCCTATACAATAATGGGTTGATAAAATTTTTTTACTTGACCAAATTGAGAATATTTGCAGACAAGTAAATATTATTCAAATGATGAGATATATCTTCAAAATGCTGAAAAACGTTGTGAGAAAAAAAATGCTGGTCACCAGCATTTTCACCTATTCATGCAATGTTTTCAGAAGTGGTAACCAGCATTTTTGTAAGTTTACTAGATGACATTTTAGCCTTGTCCAAATTGAAAGCATTTGCAGATGAGAATTTCAGTGTGGCTGAAATGGTGTAATTTTTTTTGATCAGGTAGGAAACATAGTGGGAAAAAGAGAAAATGCTGGTAAACAGCATTTTCTCCGTTTGCCACAATTTTTTCTTCAGTATCAAAGAAGCCATCATTTTGAGTTCCATTTATTTTGTCGTCTGCAAGTGCTTTCAATTTTGTCCAGTCTAAAATTTTGTCATGCCGTAAAAAGCTAAATGTTTTAACTCTACCACAGGAAAAAATGTAGACTTGTCCAAATTGAAAGTATTTGCAGACAACAATTGAATTTAGCTCAAAATGATGATTTTGTCTTGGATGGGGGTAGAAAACATCGTTGGAAAAAGGGAAAATGCTGGTTACCTGCATTTTCTCCTTTTCCTACAATGTTTTCAAAAACCTTCTCTTTTGGGGTCATTAAAACTGCAGATTGTATGGTAAAGGAATACTACATGACAAAATTTTACACTTGACACAAAATGATTAGCAGATGACAGATGAAACTCAAGTCAAAATATTTGTCTTTGATAGGGTCGAAAACGCTGGAGAAAAAGAGGAGAATGCATTTTCTCCTTTGCCCGCAATGTTTTCTACTCTTTCAAAGACAAATTTCTTCATCTTAGTCACATTTAGATTGCCATCTGCAAATTTTTTTTAATTTGGACAAGTCTACATTTTTTTTGTGTGGTAATGAGTTAAATTCAAAGCATTTGCAGACGGCAAACCAGTGATGGCTGAAATACTGAAAATTGCCTTCAGTTGAGTAGAAAACATTGTGAGAAAAAGAGAAAATGCTGTTTACCAGCATTTTCTTCTGTTCCCACAATGTTTTCAAAAGCCATCTTTCTCAGGATTGTTAAAACTTGGGATTGTGTGGTAAAGGGTTGATTGTTTTCCTGTCAACCCCTTTTAACAGAATGTCAGTAAGACAGAAAGTGACAATAATGGCTGACATAGTTTGGGAATAGTTTTTGAATCATGACTTGATGAGATCTTATAGTGAGTACTAAATAAAGAATGGATATTTTCAGTTGGGAAAAATGCAATTTTAACCTTTTACCAGATGACAAAATGTTAGACTTGTCCAAATTCAGAGCACTTTGGACTATTCAGATGTGGCTTAAATGATGGCATTTGTTTCAAAAAGGGCAGAAAACATTGTGGGTAAGGGAGAAAGTGCTGGTAACCATCAAGTTTATGTTTTCCCACTCTACACTGATAAGATATGGCGGGGGGGGGGTCCTATGTTGCTCAGTGGTAAAGTGTAGGACTCATGAACTGGAGACCCCGGGTTTGAGCCTCACTTGATCCACTGGATTTTTCATGGTGTGTCCTTTGGCAAGACATTTCAGAGCCCTGGCCTAGTACTGGTGGAACCCTCCCAGGAAAAACATGAATATGTGTTCTCTTGGCTTGATATAACTGAAATAATGTTGAAAGTGGCATAAAACACCATTCAATCAATCAGTATTATGTGGGGTGATAATTATGCACCTACATGGTACATTTCTTTGCTGAAAATTCCACTTTACCATTCTTAAAATTGGAAGGCTGCAGTGAAAAAAAGCAAACACAAGTCACAATTTTTTATGGAAGTCTTTCTAAATACATTTCCATTGATAAAAACAGTTTTTACATTCAATTTTTAACATGGCCTGTCAGTTCTGTTGGCAATTTTCACCGACAGATTGATAAATGTGAATAACCTCACCATGGTTGTTGATCTAGTTGCTATTTGATCTACATGGGTGCCGCCATGTTCAAGATCATGTGACTGACAACACATGGAAACTACCTCAATATGGACAAGGTTAGAATCTAGTCATGGAAGCGCCCAAGTTGTGGCAAGTTGGTTGTGGGTGGTTCTACTCACTATGAGGTTCAAACTCTGAATTATACAAATAGCTTGGTCTCCTTGAAACCTGGAGGGGTCCTGCGTGGCTCAGTGGGAAAGTGTGGGACTCGTAACCTGGAGGCCCGGGTTCGAGCCCTACCTGATCCGCTGGGTATTTCGTGGGTGTGTCCTTGGGCAAGACACTTCAGAGCCTTAGCCTAGTACTGGTAAAACCCATGAAATACATGAATATGTGAGCTGTCGCCGTGATATGACTGAAATAATGTTGAAAGCGGCATAAAACACCATTCAATCAATCAATCAATCAATCAATTGAAACCTGGAATCGTTTCTGAGTAAAACCTGCTCCATTTGCCAGGGAGTTGTCCCAGGAGGATTTATAGGGGGGGGAAAAAGGTGAAACTATTAATTTCACTTTTTGAATGCATTTCCTTGGAGTCTAACATATTAAATATTGATGGATAAAACATTCATTGTATTTTGTAAAGTGAAAGCCCCTGGGAGCCCGAAGTTTATTGAACAGTTGGCAGAGTGTTCCAGTCAGTTGAGATTACTGTTGTTTCCCGTGTGGCCTGTCTGTTCAATGTGTAAACTCTTTACCACAAAATCCGGACATTTAACGACCCTGTGAAAGAAGCCTTTTGAAAACCTTGTGGGAAAAGGAGAAAATTCTGGTAACCAGCATTTTCTCCTTTTCCCACAATGTTTTCTACCCTTCCCAAAACAAATGTGAATTTTTCAATCACATTTAT
This sequence comes from Tridacna gigas, assembly GCA_945859785.2. Taxonomy (NCBI): domain Eukaryota; kingdom Metazoa; phylum Mollusca; class Bivalvia; order Cardiida; family Cardiidae; genus Tridacna; species Tridacna gigas. The sequence continues at coordinate 3,598,348 of OX244030.2, forward strand.
TTTGTCGTCAGCAAATGCTTTCAATTTGGACCAGTCTAAAATTTTGTCGTTTGGTAAAGAGTTAACTACAAAATTTTAGCCTTGTGCAAATTGAAAGCATTTGCAGACGACAAATTGAGTGATACTCAAATGATGGGATTTGTTTCAGAAAGGGAAGAAAACATTGTGGGAAAAGTAGAAAATGCTGGACACCAGCATTTTCTCCTTTTCCCACAATATTTTCAAAAGACAAAAGTGTCAGGGTTGTTAAAAGTTGGGATTGTGTGGTAAAGAGTTAACTCTTGACTAAACTACAAAATTTTAGACTCGTGCAAATTGAAAGCATTTGCAGATGACAGATGCTGCAGAAGTGATGATTTTTATGTTTGAAAGGGTGGAAAACATTGTGGGAAAAGAAGAAAATGCGTTTAACTCTCAGGCTGCTTTAAGCGCGACTTTGTGGGCTTTTGTGGACATTCTAGATCCAAGATGGACTGCACAAAATGTGCAGTCTGATCTTGGATCTACACTGTCTCATACGGTGAGATTTGTCCGACAAGCAAAATTTTAAATCGTAAACTATTGCCTTTCACTATTGGGAAGAATTCTTTAGTTTTATTTATTCAGCAGCTTAACCCATTACCAAACGACAAAATTTTAGACTGGTCCAAATTGAAACCATTTGCAGATGACAAAATAAATGTTGCTGAAAAATGGAAGTTTGTTTTGGGAAGGGCAGAAAACATTGTGGGAAAAGGAGAAAATGCTGGTTACCAGCATTTTCTCCTTTTCCCACAATGTTCTCAAAAGGCTTCTTTCTCAAGGTCATTAAAAGTCCGGATTGTGTGGTTAAGGGTTAACCAACCAGCATTTTCTCCTTTTCTCACAATGTTTTCTATAGCCATCTCTGTCGTGAAAATACAAAATAATCATAATTGTCAACTGTTATAATCTGGCAAAACTAGGTATCTGTGCAAACTAAAAGAATTATGTATACTGCATAAAACTGGCTTTTGATGTACAAAGAAATATCATCCCCTGCTTATTTTAACCCATTACCAAACGACAAAATTTTAGACATGTCCAAATTGAAAACATTTGCAGACGACAAATCAAATGTGACAGAAATGGTGAATTTTGTCTGTAAAAGTATAGAAAACATTGTGGGAAAAGGAGAAAATGCTGGTTACCAGCATTTTCTCCTTTTCCCACAATGTTTTCAAAAGTCTTCTTTTTCAGGGTCGTTAAAACTCGGGATTGTGTGGTAAAGAGTTAAGGGGATGATAGCCAGTGTGACAAGAGTCATCCCTCTCTCAGCGTTGATCGCTGTCTCGAAGATGGTTATGTGGGAAAACAGCCAATTTCTTTTCGAGGATGGATGATAGTCAGTGCGACATTATTCATTCCTCTTGTACCACTGAACGTTTTTCGCTGATGGTTATGTGGGAAAGCAGTCCATGTCTTGGAAAGAATTATTGTGCAAAGTACTGGTGAAAGAAACTGCAGGAAAGCATAGATAGGTGCACTGGCCATTGCAGCATTACTGAAATAATTTTAAATGTGGCATTTAACACCATACAAACAAATAATCAAATGCTGTGACTGTGGACTGGTCTAAAATATTGTTGCTTGGCAAAGAGTTAAAATGGAGTATGGTACATGCAGTTAGCACCCAATACAGCAAGATCAAATGTTCATAATTATTGATTTACCAGCTGTATCCATACAAATGTCGATGAAATTTGGTGAAAATACGGCTCTGTATTTACTGTTTTAGTCAAAGTTAACCGGCAGTCTGGATGCCGTTCAATTTGACATCATTCGAATAGATATTTTGAGCAAAGAAGTAATTGCGCTTTGCCTACTATGATAGAACAACTGATGCAAAACAGTAGTATTTGAAAGAAAAGAAATGTCTTGTTTCAAAGCTACTGCGACAGAAATTTGCAACAATTGTAAAACTGTTATTTACCCTTAACACTTTACCAAACGACAGAATTTTAGACTGGTCCAAATTGAAAGCATTTGCCGCCCACAAAATAAATGTGACTCAAAAATTGAAATTTATTTTGGGAAGGGTAGAAAACATTGTGGGAAAAGGAGAAAATGCTGGTTACCAACATGTTCTCCTTTTACCACAATGTTTTCAAAAGGCCTCTTTCTTAGGGTTGTTAAAAGCCGGGTTTGTGTGGTAAAAAGTTAAAGCGGCTTTCAGGACTATAGTTGCCTTTGCGTGCAGTGTAGATTTAAGATCGGACTGCACAAAATGTCCATTATGATCTTTGATCTACACCATCCACTTGGCTGAAACATTTTCCAAAAAAAACAACCCTAAAATTTGCAGTTATTTGGGTCTCATTTCTAGACTGAAAATGTCCCTTGGGTTTAGTCTGCGCTTTAAGTGTTAACCATAGTTATACAATTAAGTTTAACGTTAAAATTTTGGACTTGTTCAAATCCAAAGCATTAATTTTGCAGACAACAAATTAAATATGGCTAAAACGTTGAAAATTGTCTTTGAAGAGGTAGAAAACATTTTGGGAAAAGGAGAAAATGCTTGTAACAAGCTTCTACTTTCCCGAAAATTTTGTCAAAAGCCTTCATTTTCAAGGTTTATTAAAACTTCAAGAATTTCAAAACTGGGTTGAAAGTTGTTATTTCCTTCAATCTTTTGTTGACTTTTTACCTGGTTGTAAAAAATCCTGTTTCTGGCAGGGGTAAACATGTGGACAGGCCGTACAATGATATATTGTCATCTTTACAAAAATTTCCATACTTTTGAATTTTATAATTGAAATTTAAATGCATTTAACAAACCCACTATTTACTTTGGCCGCCGCTGGGCTTCCGACTCTTTACCAAATGATAACATTTTTGACTGGTCCACATTGAAAGCACTTACAACAAATTGAAGGTTGCCTAGATGACGAAATTTGCTCTTGATAGAGTAGAAAACATTGTGGGAAAAGGAGAAAATGGTGTAACCAGCATTTTTCTCCTTTTTCCACAATGTTTTCAAAAGGCTTCTTCCTCAGAGTTGTTACAAGTCAGGATTGTGTGGTACAGGGTTATACAGAACCATCTTTTATTATTTTTTCAATTACAACCATTTGCATTGTAAACCTGCAAATTGTTTATCATTATTCATGACTTGAATTTTTCTTGTTCTTTTCAGTACGTCTTCATGACAGTATACAAGATGATGGATTCCATTACTTAGTTTTTGATTTGTAAGTAAACCAGATTTATGTAGATCTTTTTCATAAATACCCCATGGAGTGCCTAGAACAAATTTCTACAATAAAATTGTTTTAACTCTTTACCAAACGACAATATTTCGGACTGGTCCAAATTGAAAGCATTTGCGGACGAAAAATTAAATGTGGCTGAAATGATTGCATTTGTTTCTGAAAGGTTAGAAAACCTTGTGGGAAAAGGAGAAAATGCTGGTTACCAGCATTTTCTCCTTTTCCCACAATGTTTTCGAAAGGCTTCTTTCTCGGGTTTGTTAAAAGTCGGGATTGTGTGGTAAAGGGTTAAAGAAGCATTTTCTCTTTTCCTACAATGTTTTCTATCCTATCGAAGATGGGAGTCATCATTTGAGCTACATTTAATTTGTTGCCTGCAAAATTATTTCAATTTGGTTGAGTCCACAGTTTTGTCGTTCGGTAAATAGTTAATTGAGGTTCGTATAGGGGCAGTGTGTATTCTAAGATATGCGATTGCGGGATCACGATAATTTTTTCAGATCCCACTTAAATTCATGCCGAATGCGTGACAGTCCTACATAAAAATAAACAAGGTAAAAGTCCCAAAACAAAGAATTTTCTCTTGCCTTGTAGAAAATTTCTCTGTATTGAATAAAACATCATTGCCGAAGCTGTTTTCACAACATATTATGTCCGTTAAAATAACTTTCCTTGACAGGGAGTGGGTCAAAGCGGCTAACCTCCAAAACAGCCAGGCCCAAAGCAGCCCACTTTTCTGGGTACTGTTTGAAAATTGTCATAATTGTCAGTTTTTTTAGGAGGGGGGAAAGAGAGAGCCCGAGAGAGAGAGGAAATCTGGCCTAATTTTCAGTTTCTAGAATAGATGCTATAGAGAGATCAGCTTCTTAGGATTATGGTGGAGAGCAAATTACAAGTATCTTCAAAACAACCCAGAAATGGATAACATGACATCATGTGACCAGTGAGGCCATGTGGACAGTATCAAAAAACATTTCTTGGACACAAAAAAAACAAACAAAACTTTGACATTCTCTTCCATATCGATGGAACTTCCAGTATTTTCCCATTTTCTTATTACATAGGGGAATATGCAAATTAGGATCTGGCATTTAGTCACTGCTATGAGGTTTGTTGTCAAGTATTGGCATATTAAGTGTCTAGTGTATTAAGTTGGGATTAGATGTTCTTGATACACATTCCCTTTTGCTGTATTCAGCGTTTCTAGTCCGTCAACCTTTTGCCTAACAGTCAAAAGTTTTAACGACCCAAAGGGAGATAACTTTTGAAAACATGGTGAGAAAAGGAGAAAATGCTGGCATCCAGCATTTTCTTCTTTTCCTACATTGTTATCTACTCCATTACATACAAATTTCATCATTTTAGCCACATTGAAACTGTCGTCTGCCTATGCTTTCGGTTTGGATGAGTCAGTATTTTTGTGGGTTAGATGTTCCTAGAAAAGAAACCCTTGTGCTGTATCCAATGACTTTAATCCCCTAAAATAAGTTCACTTTACGGGGCTGTAGCCTTGTCTTCCATCCACAGGTCTTGTCTTTCTTTTCCTCCCTCTGTCTATGCCAAGCCCCAGTAGGTCCGTCGGTAACGTAAAGGACTTTAGAACAGGGGATCGATGGTTTGATCCCTGGCTCAGCCAATTACTTTCCGATTATTGATGATAGTCATTTTCAACAGGATTCATTCGTCTCTCACCGCTTGTCATTTTTGACAATGGTTGTGTGGGACAGCAGCCAGTGGCTTGGAAAGAGCAATGTACGAAGTACTGGTGAGAGAAACTCAAGGAAGGTGTGGATGGATGCGATGGTTGCCTCCATATAACTGAAAAAATCTAGAAAACTGCGTTTAACTCTTTACCAAAGAACAAAATTGTAGACTAGTCCAAATTGAAAGCATTTGCAGACGACAAATTAAATGTGACTTAAAAATTGAATTTTTTTTACGGGATGGGTAGAAAACATTGTGGGAAAAGGAGAAAATGCTGGTAACCAGCATTTTCTCCTTTTCCCACAATGTTTTTAAAAGGCTTCCTTTTTAGGGTCATTAAAAGTCGGGATTGTGTGGTAAAGAGTTAAACATCATATAATCAATCTATCTGCAGGTCTTGTCTCTTCTTCCCTCCCTCTGTCAGTGTGTCTCTTCCTCTGGTCTACTGAGAAATCAAAAACTATAAGAGCTTGCTACTACTACTACTACTACTACTAATACTACTACTACTAGTACTACTACTTCACTTTTTACCATAAATTATAATCCTGAGTTTTAACAACCCAGAGAAAGAAGCCTTTTGATAGCATAGTGGGAAAAGAAGAAAACGCTGATTATCTTAATATTTTCTACCCTATCAAAGACATAATTTCATTTGAGCTACGTTTTAAATCATTGTCTGCAAATGCTTTGAATTTGGACAAGTCTATATTTTCGTTGTTTGGTAAAGAGTGAATTCTTCACCCCATAATAATTGCTGCCTGTTGATAAACCTTTGTCAAAGTAGAGTGTGTGACTGCTGATTAATATACATGTGGTGCATTGGTCACTTAACCATTTACCAGACAATAAAATTTTGGACTGGGCCAAATTGAAAGCACTTGCAGACAACAAATTAAATGAAGTTCAAATGATGATTTTTGCCTTTGATAGGGTAGAAACCATTGTGGGAAACCGAGAAAATGCTGATTACCAGCATTTCGTCCTTTTCCCACAATGTTTTCAAAAGCCTTCTCTTCCAGGGTCATTAAAACTCGGGATTGTGTGGTAAAGAGTTAACCATTTACCAAACGACAAAATTTTAGACTGGTCCAAATTGAAAGCAATTGCAGACGACAAACTAAATGTTGCACATATTATGAAATTTGTATTTGAAAGGGTAGAAAACATTGCGGGAAATGGAGCAAATGCTGGTTACCAGCATTTTCTCCTTTTTCCACAGTATTTTCAAAAGTCCTTTTTTCTCAAGGGTCATTAAAACTCCATAGTGTGTGGTCAAGGTTAGCCTATGACCATGGATAAATATACCCATGGTGCATTGGTTGCTTAACCCTTTCCCAAACGACAGATTTTGGACTGGTCCAAATTGAAAGAGTTTGCAGACGACAATTTTAAATTTGATGAAACTGGCAGAAAGGTCTCAAAAAGGGTAGAAAACACTGTGGGAAAAGGAGAAATTGCTCGTTATGAGCAATTTCTCCTTTTCCCACATTGTTTTCAAAAGACTTGTACTGCAGACCCGTGAAAACCAGGGCTTGTTTGGGAAAGGGTTAATTACTTGGCATGGTTTTAGTGAAGGTACATGATGGAAAAAGATGAGAGGATATCAAACATTTGCGTTTCTCTTAGGACTTCCGTGTCACAAACACATTTGCCCGTGGTCTGGCGAATATTCTGACAGACAAGTCAATTATCACATTCGAGAGTTGTCGCCTGTTAACTCTTTCACTACTAATGACGACTTGATTACCTTTTGCGGACAGCGTAGATCAAGATTAGACTGCACAGAATGTGCAGTCTGATCTTGATCTACACTGTCTGCTACTCTGTTTTTAAACTATGATGAAAGTCGTTTTCAATAGAAGTGGATATCTATTTTTAGAGCTCGGGGGAAAAAAAAGTGGAATTTCCGGAGTTAGTAATGAAAGAGTTAATATGTGGTTATATGAGATAGAAAGTGAGAGGATTTCAAACCTGGATGTCTCTTATCTCTTCACCAAACAAAATTTTAACCCTTTTACCACGCAGTTTTGAGTTGTAATGACCCTGAGGAATAAGGCTTTTGAAAACATAGTGGGAATAGGAGAAAGTGCTGGTAATCAGCATTTTCTTCTTTTCCCACAATGGTTTCTACCCACAATGTTTTCTACCCTTTTAAAGGCAAATTTAAGCTTTTCAGTCAAACTTAATTTGTTGTCTGCAAATGCATTCGATTTAGACCAGCCATAAATTTTGTCGTTTGGTAAAGAGTTAAGTTTAGGGTGTTAAAAGAACTAATGACATTTGATGGGGTTCAATGATGGTAGTTCTCTGTAACTGTTTACCAAACAACATAATTCTGGAGTCAACGAAATTGAAAGCATATGCAGACGACAAATTTGATGTTGCTCAGAAGATGATTTCTGTCTTTGAACTAATTTGAACATTTTGGGAAAAGGAGAAAATGCTGGTTACAATGTTTTCAAAAGCCTTTGATGTTAGGGTCCTTGAAAGTCTGGATTGCATGGTAAAGGGTTAAAAGGAAGGAAGTAATGTTGAAAAGTGACAAAATGGGGGGAACCACCAATTTTTCAACAATGCTCTTTTCGCCTACACTGGTTTTAAAATCATTTGTCAACTGGATAGTAGTAAGAGATGTTTTGTTGAAATATTTTTAACTCTTAACTCTTTACCACACTGCAAAATTTTAGACTGGTCTAAATTTACAGCCTTCAGATACAAAATATAGGTGGCAAAAATGCAGTGCACAAAATTTCGTGAAAGGTCATGAAAAGCTCTATCTGGAAGGAAGATTTGATCCACAATTTGTCTGGTTTGGGGTAAGGGTCAGGGCTAGGGATTGTTTTCAACGAACATGGTTTTCCACGAAATGTCACACACCCGCAAAAATGATGGAATCTGTATCAGATAGAGTAGAAAACATTGTGTGCAATGCAGAAAACGATGTTTTCCATGATTCTCTGGTTTTCCCACAATGTTTTCAAAAGCTTTCCTCCTATGGGCCAATAAAAATCGGGATGGTTTGGTAAAGGGTTAAACTACATAACGAAAATGTAGACTTGTCCCAGTTGAAAACATTTTATAGATGAAAATTTAGTTGTGGCTCAAGGGATGCATTTTGTCTTTGATAGAGTTGAAAACATTGTTGGAAAAGTAGAAAATGCTGGTTCCCAGCATTTCTCCTTTTCCCACAATGTTTTCCAAAGGCTTCTTTTCTAAGGGTTGTTGTTACCCTTGATTGTGTGGTAAGGCTTTAACCCTTTACCACACAATCCGGACTTTTAACGACCCTGGGAAAGAAACCTTTTGAAAACATTGTGGGAAACGGAGAAAATGCTGGAAACTAGCATTTTATCATTTTCCCACAATGTTTTCTAGCCTTCCCAGCACAAATTTCATTTTTTCAGTCACAATCATTTTGTTGTCTGCAAATGCTTTCAATTTGGACTAGGCTAAGATTTAACTCTTTACCACACAATCCCGACTTATAACGACCCTAAAGAAAAGGGCTTTTGAAAACATTGTGGGAAAAGGAGAAAATGCTGGTAAGCAGCATTTTATCATTTTCCCACAATGTTTTCTACCCTACCAAAAACATATTTCAATTTTTGAGTTGCACTTGTCTTGTCGTCTGCAAATGCTTTCAGTTTGGACATTTCTAAAATTTTGTCTTTTGGTAAAGAGTTAAAAGACTTCTCCGTATCAAACTTGTTGACAGGATTGTCCGGGTTGTCAAATGTATTGCAACTTTTACAACGTTTTCAACCCTTTACCGAACAATATCCCTTTTTAGGGAGCCTGAAGAAAGAGGCTCTTGAAAACATACTGAGAAATGGAGAACATGCAGGTAACCAGCATTTACTACCCTGTAACAGCAATATTCATCATTTAACTCTTTACCAAACAACAAAATTTTATGACCAGTCCAAATTGAAAGCTTTTGCAGACGACAAAATGACTGTGACTCAAAAATAGAAATTTATTTTGGGAAGAGTAGAAAACACTGTGAGAAAAGGAGAAAATGCTGGTTACCAGCATTTTCTCCTTTTCCCACAATGTTTTCAAAAGGCTTTTTGTTCAGGGTCGTTAAAACCTGTGGTAAAGGGTTAATCCAAATTGAATTGGATGTTTGCAAATGCTTCCAATATAATAAGAACAATTTATTTCTTTCCAAAGTAGAAAAGTTTTTGATAAATTGAAATTTGTGCTAGGAAGGGTAGAACACATGGGAAAAGATGAAAATGCTGGTTACCAGCATTTTGTCCTTTACTCTCAATGTTTTCAAAAAGCGTCTTTCTTGGGTTTGTTTAATGTCAGGGATTGTGTGGTAAAAGGTTGAAATTTTTTTAATGTCTGGTTTGAGGTAATGCCCCCTGGGACAAGCACTGTGGTAACCGAATCATCATGGGTATTTGATCTTTGCTTGGTTGGCTTTGTAGACCTCCTCTTGTTTTGTATACATTATTAGGTCGTATCCTAGCAATAGTTTATTTACTTTCATTCGTAAACCCTTGACTACACAGTCCCAACTTTAACTGACTTTGACAGAGAAAGAATTTGAAAACATTGTGTGAAGAGAAGAAAATGCTGGTAACCACAAATATGAATTTCAATTTTGACTCACTTTTGTTTTGTTGTCTGCAAAAGCTTTCAATTTGGAAGAGCCTAACATTTGTTGTTTTAGAAAGGGTTAAACCCTTTACCAAACAATCCTGTTATGACCACATGGGCGTGGCTAAGACAACCTTCACCTTCTATATTGTAATACAGTAAAACCTCATTAATTCGTAGCGCAAGGGACCGGAGTATTTCATTCGAACAAAACGTAGTACGAATAAAAAAGTGTGGCTGTGTTCGGGTATTTTCGGTACCGTAAATATACGGAAATAGAAAATTAGATTTACGCAGCATATCTTGCAGTACTCTGCACTGGTTCTGACTATACATGTATATCTCCCGTTTCTTCAACCTAAAGGCTTGATCTGATGTTATTTTTGTGATTGTTACTCCACTCACCTAGCGAAGAGACGTGTGAAAAACATAGGAAACGGGGGTAATATCACGTGATCATCTGATACAAGAAAGTTTACTTATCGTTTTTTCTCATCCGTCTATAAATACTGTACATGTTTATCATAATAAACAAGCGAAACAAATTTATCCATTGTTTTTACGTTTGTTGAAATCCATCAGACTGATTTCCCCTTCTAGAGATCAAATCACTCTGAGGACTTCAGACCAGGTCACCAGCAGAAAGACCGGAAAACACCAAATGGTGCTTTCCAGCATATTTAGGGAGTTTAGCTAAATAAAAGGTAATATCCTGCCCCCATATCTGCAATGACCAGGTAATCTGACATAATGAAATGAAAATGAAGCTCTTCCAACAGTTTACTATATGGTTTGCTTTTTTCCCGATTTTTTTTTTTGAAAGGGGTGGGGAGGGGGGGGCGCTACGCGATGATTTTCGGCGATAAAAATGAAAAGGGGTGATGTGGTATTTTTCGGCGAGCACAGGTTGATAACTTCTTTCACCAACACCCCTATTTAACATATAACCTTACACTTTCGACACTCTCTCCCTTTCGATATGTATTTTGCTGTATTTTGTGTGTTTTTCGGCGTTTTCCTGTGTTTTCCGGTCATACGGTGTTTTCCGGTCTTTCTAGTAATCGCTGCAGACCATTATACGTTTAGGCCTTGTCGGATGTTTTAAGGAATTTTGGAATTATTGTCCTTTTGATTGATTAATTGATGTGACAAACCAAATAACGCCTTTAATTACACTCGCGCGCAGTTGACAACTGAATGATACCAGTCGACATTGTCAATCAACAGGTGTGAAAATCAAGGTTGGTCACGGGTTTTCACACCTTCCTAAGTTTGCAAGGGGATTAATTATATACCAATTAAAGGTAGGAGTTTGTGTTAAAAAAACTGCTTTGGGGGCATGAAATACACTACGAATTACGGATCACCGACGTTCAAAGTACTCTGAGAAATTTAACAATGATAAAGAAGCATAAAAATCGGGACTGGAGATAGCATACGAACCAACACATACCTTCGAATGAGCGAAGTGCGAATTAACGAAATTCTACTGTATTTAAAGTCCCAATAAAGTCCAAATGTAAACAATGCGGGGTAAAAAATTAAGTTAAATTTTAATCATACCATTTAAAACTATGTAGATTAATATGACGATGACACTCTCTTAATGTGCGATTGGTCAAAGTTCCATTCGCTGGCAGAAGAATTAATTTCAAAACTACAGAAAATACTACCAGGTATCTCTAACTTTTGTTTACATCAATAACGATGACGTAGGTACACCACGTGATACCTAGGAGCTAAGGTAAACGAAAAACAAAATGGAGGACGGTGTGACGGTGTGAGAATCATATTCGATAGAAAACCAAGTTCGTTTACCGAATTTGCCGAAGAGCGACACACAAAGAACAAACGGGCGTCTATTTTAGGATTTGTTTCTTTTGTTTTGAACAAGAAGCTCCGTGTAAATATACAGAATGAGCGAACTGTCTGAAAACAGATGCGGATTTCAGTTCGCATTCTTGAATCGGTAAGCCGCACGTTCATCTTATATTTATTGTGTTAAAAACAGATTTATCGCTACATCTGTATTGATTTCCGCATTTACTGTTGGAACAGGATACGTAAGCACTTTTTGATTAACCCTTTAAGTGCTGAAATTAAGATTTGGACCTTTTTAATCTGGAAAAACAGTCCGAAATTTTGCTATTTTAAGGTTTCTCCATTTGAAAATGTAACATAATAGCAGACAGTGTAGATCCAAGATCAGACTGCACATTTTGTGCAGTCTGATCTTGATCTACACTGTCTGTAAAAACAACTTAGAGTCGGTTCCAGGGCTGTAAGGGTTAATGAATATCGGGTAGTAAGATGAAACACAGGTGAACGGCGAGCGACAGTATAAATCATATATTACACACTAATTTACTATTACTCAGTGTGTAATATATGATTTATACTGTCGCTCGCCGTTCACCTGTGAGGTGAAAATGATCTTTCATTTTTGCGCAGCACCCGATTGACCCATTTTCTATGCAGAGAATGCAGATAATGATTAAATGTGCATGAATGTAGTCTGAACCTCAGATATACGCGACGCATATTTATTCAGAGATTGGCCATTTACCTAGCAATCCCTAGTTTTTACGACATTGAAAAAATGCTTTTGAAAACATGGTGGAAATAGGAGAGAAAGTTGGAAGCCGACATTTTCTCCTATTTCCACAGTATTTTTCTTGTATCACAGACAAATTTCATTATTTGAGAAATATTTGTTTTTCCACAAATGCCTTAGTGTTGGACAAGGCTAAGTATTTGTTATTTGTGTGTATGTGTGTGTGTGTGTGTTTATAACTTTAGAAATGCAACTGAAACTCAATGTGCTGAATTAAATCTGCACCATTTTTTAAAAAAATTGGCTGAATTTCTTGGGTGTCACAAATTTGAACGTAGAACCCAATTATCTTTCCCTAATCTGGTCAGTGCACATATCAATGGAATCCTGGTGATTTTTTTTTTTTTTGGCAGATGACAAAATTTTGGACTTGTCTAGATTGAAGCCATTTGCAGACAACATGGCTTGTATTGGATCTACATGATTTGTATTTGAAACAGGAGAAATAATTGTTGAATCAAAGGTAAATACAAGTCACCAGCAGCATTTTCTCCTTTTCCTACAATGTTCTCAAAAGTTTTATGCCTCTGGGTCATTACAGCACTGGATTGTATGTTAACCCTTTATTACACAATCCCGAGTTTTAACAACCCTGAGAAATAAGCCTTTTGAAAACATTGTAGGAAAAGGAGAAAATGCTGGTAACCAGCATAACCAGCATTTTCTTCTTTTCCCACAATATTTTCTCCCCTATCAAAGACCTATTCTATCATTTGGCCCACATTAAATTGCCGTCTGCAAATGCTTTCAATTTGGACAAGTCTAAATTTTTGTCATTGGGTAAAAAGTTAAAGTGGGAATTTGCACATTATTAGGTCCGGGGTTCGATTGGCTGGTATTTTCGTGGGAGTGTATTTGGGCAAGACACTTCAGAGCCCTAGCCTAGTACTGGTGAATCCAAGTAAATACATGAATTTGTGTAATGTCGCCATGATATGACTGAAATACTGTTGAAAGCGGAGTAAAACACCACTATATTTCTAGCACAGTATGTTAAATGATATGTAAATGATATTCCAGAGTATGGAGAGAATTACTTTACACATCTCTGGCCAATGTGAATGGATCCTCCTACATGATGATACACATACTGTATTATACTGACTGAGCAGATGCAGATGAGCCTTGGTTTCTGACTCTGTTATGATTGTGAATCCATTCCAGTAGATCCAGAATTTGTTGACCTCTTTTCAGGTACATGTGTCTCAATCAGATAAAACAACTTTTATTTTCAGTAGCCAAATTCCAAAATTTACATGATTGGTAAAGTCATGAAAATTCAAAACAATGTACTGCAGTTTCAGGGATTCACCTCTACCCACCACCTGGGCTATACCTATAAAGAAGCTATAGCCAGGATGAAAATGGAGCAGAATTCTTGAAAATATGCTGTTGGACAAAATACCTGTAGACAGCTGATTAAGCTACTGCTTTGCTTATGCAACTGAATTTTGTTTTGTCACTTAGGGCATCACAGTTCTCCTGTATTACACAGCTCTTTCAAAGACAGATATGTTTCATGCAACAAGCAAGGCAATATGGTGTAATATCATTTTATTATTTTAAATACATGTACATCACAATAGTCTTACAAGAAGAATTTGTGGACAAAAAATAAAAAATATATTCATACATACAATGTTAGAAGCTATTGCTTGCCCTCAACCCTTACTCTTTACCAAACAACAATATTTTGGACATTTCCAAATTGAAAGCATTTGAAGATGACAAAATAAATGGGACTCAAAAACTGAAATTTGTTTTGGGAAAGGTAGAAAACATAGTGGGAAAAGGAGAAAATGCTGGTTACCAGCATTTACTCCTTTTTCCACAATGTTTTCAAAAGGCTTCTTTCCCAGGGTCGTTAAAAGTTGGGATTGTGTGGTAAAGGGTTAACCAAAACATCCAAGTTGTTATGTAAAGCACTATTTAATCATTTTAACAAAGAAAATGCTTTTGAAACATTTTGGAAATAGCAGAATTGCTGATAACCAGTATTTTTTCCTTTTCTCATAATGTATACTATTCTTCTTGAAGCAAAGCTTTTCATTTGAGCTACCACGTCCAATTTTTCATCTGCAATTGTTTCCAATTTGAACAATTTCTAAAATTTTACCAACTGGTAAAGGGTTGCGCACCTGCTTGGAAAGTAAGAAAACAGTAGCGGCTTTGCTTTATTTTGACAAAACTTGTTTCATAGTAGTAGACAGTATAGATCTAAGATCAGACTGCATGTTACATGTATGTGCAGTCTGATCTTTATCTACACTGTCTGCAAACACAACTTTTGTCTGCAAAAACAACTTAAGTTGGTTCCAGGGCTTTAAGCCGCACCCTATAGTTCAGTCTGTAGCGTAAGGGACTTGAGAATAGGAGGTTTCTGGTTCGATCCCAGGCGCGGCCCATTTCTTTCCGCTGATTGATGATAGTCATTGCGACAGGATTCATTCCTCTCTCACCCCTGACCATTGTTTTGACAATGGCTATGTGGGAAAAGCAGCCAGTGGCTTGGAAAGAATACTGTGCGAAGCACTGCTAAAAGAAACGCTAGGAAAGCATGGATAGGTGCACTGGCCGCCACGATGTAACTGAAATAATGTTGAAAATGGCATTAAACACCATAGAATCAATCAATCCAGGGCTTTAAGGGTTAAGGAATGTCCTTAGGCAAGACATTGCAGAGCCCCAGCTTTGTGCTGGTGAAATACAGAAAAGACAGTAATAAGTTGTCACACTGACATGAATAAAAATCTGAAATAATGTTCAAAGTGGTGCAAAATGCCCCAACAAATAAACACCCAATCTTTACAAGAGAAGAACATTTTAGTCTTGTCTAACTTGAAACTGTTTGCAGATGAAAAAGTACATGTAACTCAACACAATAAATGTCTCTCTGGAAGGGTAGAAAACGGTGTGGGGAAAAAAGAAAAAATAATGCAGGCTACCAACATTTTCTGCTTTTTCTACAGGCTATATTGTACCAAAATTTTCTCTTTATCCCACAATATTTGCAGAGGCTGTCTTGCTAAGAGTTGTTAAAACTTGGATTGTTTGAAAAAGGTTTAAATTTAATAATGCTCCTTTTACCTCTATTTCATATACTAGTAATTCTCAGCAAATTCTCTAAAATTCACTGGCTGTTTTCCCCCATGAGCAAACCCAAATCATGTTCAGGAGTTTGAGAGGATCAAATCCTGTTGCAATGACACTCAACTCTTTACCACACAGCAATATTTCAGATTGGTCCAAATTGAAAGCATTTACAGACGACAAAATAAATGTGACTCAAAATTTGAATTTGTTTCTGGTAGGGTAGAAAACACAGTGGGAAAAGGAGAAAATGCTAGTAACGAGCATTTTCTCCTTTTCCCGGAATGTTTTCAGAAGGCATCTTCCATAGGTTCGTTTAAACCTGGATTTGTGTGGTTAAGCGTTAATAAACAAGGACGTGAAAATGCTTGCAAGCCCACCATGGCCTTTTGGTTGATATGATTTGTAAAACGTGTTCAAAATTCAAATGTAGCTGGAGCTTGATAGGAAGTTTCCTACAAAAACTGACCTCCCCCAGCTTTATTGCCAGTAATATCTCTTTACCAAACGACAAAATTTTAGACTGGTCCAAATTAAAAGCAGTTGCAGACGACAAAATAAATGTGACTGAAAAATGGAAATTTGTTTTGGGAAGGGTAGAAAACATTGTGGGAAAAGAAGAAAATGCTGGTTACCAGCATTTTCTCCTTTTCCCACAATGTTTTCAAAAGGCTTCTTTTTCAGGGTCGTTAAAAGTCGGGATTGTGTGGTAAAGGGATATCAGTTATTGACCCAGTGAACATGAGTAAGTGTACAGCAACTGCTATACAGTTGAAATACTGTTGAAAATAGATTTATTGCATTGTGACATATATCAGTCAAATACATTTACTTGTTTCTGTTTCTCTTCCTACCTTAGGTGCTCTATGATGGAAAGTTTTACGTGAACAGTATTTTTGCCCAAGATACAGATAGCCAGTATTAAGTTTTTACACCAGTCATGAAGAATATTGAATTAAGATTACCAATATGATTAACTCTTTACCAAACAACAAAATTTTAGACTGGTCCAAATTGAAAGCACTTGCAGACGACAAAATAAATATGATGGAAAAATTGAAATTTGTTTTGGAAAGAATAGTAAACATTGTGGGAAAAGGAGAAAATGCTGGTTACCAGCATTTTCTCCTTTTCCCACAATGTTTACAAAAGCCCTCTTCTTTTTAGGGTCATTAAAACCCGGGATTGTGTGGTAAAGAGTTGAGTGTGATATTTCTGTGACCATTGTTTTTTATTACTAAAAGGAAAATTATTGAAAGATACTAAACTCTGTTTCCAGTTTAAGCCTTTACCACACACTCACGGCTTTTAACAGCCCTGAGAGAGAAGCCCTTTGAAAACATTGTAGGAAAAGGAGAAAATGCTGGTAACCAGCATTTTCTCCTTTTCCCACAGTGTTTTCTTCCCTTCCCAAAAAGAATCTTAATTTTTGAGTCACATTTATTTTGTCAACTGCAAATGCTTTCAATATGGACTAGCATAAAATTTTGTCATTTGGTAAGGGGTTACAGTTTTAATTCATGTTTATGAATTTTAAAATAAAACCATATCTTACAAAGTTTGAGACCAATAAAAAGTATATTTGAGCAAACTGCAATTGTTTTCACTATCTACTTATTTTCAAGCTTTTAAATCAAGCATACAATGGTCCTTTAGCAGACAGTCTCGTCTTTTAATGACCCCCAGGGAGATAGCTTTAGAAACTTCGTGGGTGAAGGAGAAAATGTTGGTAACCAGCATTTTCTTCTATTCTCTCAATGATTTCTACCATTTCAAAGACAAATCTAATCCTTTACCCACACTGAATTACAGTAGTTGTCTAAAAACACTTCCAATTTGGACTTGTCCAAAACCTGTCATCTGGTAAATGGTTAACCCATTTCTGCACATAGTTTTTAACTCTTGACAAACAACAAAATCTTAGACTTGAAAGTATTTGCAGATGATAAAAATGGGACTCAAGTATTGAAATTTGTCTTTGAAAGGGTAGAAAACATTATGGGAAAAATGAAAAAAAAAACGCTGGTAACCAGAGAATTTCAACAATGGTTTCAAAAGTCTTCATCTCTAGGGTCGTGAAAACTTGAGATTGTTTAGTAAAGGGTTAAACTAACAAAAACACTTTTTAAAGTACCTCACACAATAATCTTTTCAAGCCACTGGCTGCTCACTCAATTTGTTCCAAAAGAAACCTCCAAAATCCACAATTTTGATCCAAAATTTCTAAAATTACGATCACCAATCACTGCAATAGTCCATTCCAATGTTACTGGTATATTTTTACGTTAGTAGATGCACTAATATTGTCCATATTTGTCTATAAAATGAGAGCGATTTTTTTCCTGTCCACACTGTTCAAATGTCACGTCACTCTGTCCAGAATGAGACACTGAAATGACAAGAAGATAAATTTCTTTTTAACACTTTACCATACAATCCCGACTTTTAACGACCCAGAAAGAAAAGGCTTTTGAAAAAATTGTGGGAAAAGAAGAAAATGCTGGTAACCAGCATTTTCTCCTTTTCCCACAATGTTTACTACCCTATCAAAAAGAGAAATCATCAGTTTAGCAATGCTTAATTTGTCGTCTGCAAAATTAATGCTTTCAATTTGGTTCAGTCTAAAATTTTGTTGTTTGGTAAAGAATTAAATAATGCAAAGTATGTCTGGGCCATGCTCGGGCAAAAGGGGGCTTAATGCATCTCCAGGCGTTTTGGAAACATTGTGAGAAAAGGAGAAAATGCAGGTAACCAGCATTTTCTTGATTCCACACTATGTTTTCTACCCTATTAAAAACAAATTCCATCATTTGAGCCACAGTTAAATTTTTGGATGCAAATACTTTGAATTTGGACTAGTCCAAAATTTTGTTGTTTGGTAGAGTTAAATGAACTCCTAAAGAGGCCATTTAACAACTATGTCCTTGTATCTTACACAGCCATTGAGACTGCATTCGCATTTTGAGTCTGAAATACAAATTTATATAAGGTCTCCCTGGCTCAGTGGTAAAGTGTAGCACTCATAACCCAGAGGTCCAAGCTTTGAGCCTCACTGGAAGCAATGGGTTTTTCATAAGAGTGTCCTTGGGCATGACACTACAGAGCCATAGCCTTGTACCATTAAAACCCAGGGTATACATGAACAAGCAAGCTGATGCAATGAAATGACTGATATAATGTTGAATGCGGCATTAAACACCATTCAATCAATCAAGTAAATTTAGATTGAAAAACATGTATTTTTAATCTACTACTCTCAGATTGTATCTCTAGAACTATTTTACAAGATAAGTTCATTTCTTTATACAGTAAACCCTGCCCTGGTGGCCACCTTTATACTAATTCTTTTCAAGCTGATAAAATTTCCAACTTGTCCAGATTGAAAGCATTTGCAAACAACAAATTGAAGTGGCTCAAATGACAGAACTTGTCTAAAAAGATAAAATCACCTTTCGAAGTAGAAAATGTTGGTTTTCACCTTTTTTCATTATGTTTCAAAAGCCTTCTTTTTCAAGGTAAAAAAACAACACTATTTGAGAGTCTCTTTGGTGCTGGCTTAATTCAAAGCAACTTTTTTGAGTGTACCTTTTGTGCTTGCTTACTAAAAGTTGGACTTTAATTTGTTTTAGCCCCAAGGTATGCCTTTTTCTCTCTCAAGAGTACATTACTTTTACAAAATACTACTGCAAAGCCCTAGTGGTGCAGCTAGTCACATACAGGACTTGAGATTGGGGGATTGCTGCTTCAAATCCCTAGCTCAGCCAATTTCTTTCCCAGGATTGATGATAGTCCTTGTAACAGGATACATTCCTCTCTCAATGCTAATCATTGTATTTACAATGATTATGTGGAAAAACAGCCAGTGGGATATTATGCAAAGTACTGAAAACAGAAACTCTTGATAAGGATGGACAGCTGCACTGGCTGCCGTGATAAAACTGAAATAATGTTGAAAATGGCCTTAAAAAACCGACAACTGGGGAATATTCACAAAAAAAAAAAAATCATCTAAATGGAGAAATGTGAGAAAGGAGCAGTTGCTTGTAGCAAACAATTGCTCCTTTCAAAAATTTATGGCAGGGGTGTAAAAAAGTTGTATTTGATCAATTATCCCTTCAGCAGCTGATCCTTTCTAAGCTTGAAATATAATAGACTTCAAAGTTCTAACATTAATGTGTAATAGATGTAGATCTAAATATCATTCAAATACCTGTTGACATGGACTGTGCTAAAATCTGTGAAAAAATAAAAATGTCTACAGCAGAGATATAACACCAGACTGGGATATCTATTTGTCAGTTAACAAACATCTTGGTCTCTCTGTATCACACCCTAAAAAGATACACTGTTTTTAGATTGGAAAAAAAAGAGATCAGCAAAAAATGACATAAAAAATATTTTTCTTAATCACAATGTGGTAGATAAATATTACTTGAGTACTAGTAAACTTCTACTTTTGTCTTCAATTGTCTTGAACTCCAACAACTTGAAATACATGTATTTATCAGCTTTGGAATATGTATCTATAATTTTGAAAAATAAATTAATATGGTTCACCTGCATGCAATAACTTGATTGATGAAGTAACATCAACTCTGTCTTCAAAAACTAGCAGTAAAAATATCTATAAGCGATGTGTTTTACTAAACTCTTGAAAGTTGAGAAATATCCTTTGTTGACAGCATAGATCGAGATCAGATTGCTCCTAGTAAGAGGTCTGGCCTTCCATATAAAACGTCCACCACCTGATGCTAAACTCAGGTCAAAATTTGCTAGTAATTACAGACCAAAAAAAACACCACAAAGTTCTTAACTTTTTCATTACCTACAAAGATCAAGATCAGATCGCACATAATGTAAAGTCTGATCTTCGTTATAAAATGTCCACATTTTGTTTGACTTATTCTGCATGGCTCATATTACAAACCTTTATACCCTGTGTAGTCATTCGATTTTGTATATGCGCCGAATTTCTTACTAGTCGAAATTGTAATAGGCCGAAAGTGTTATAGGCCGAGATGTCATTCGATGTTTGGACAACTCTTGACAAGAAGAAATAGGCATATCATGATCGAAATAAAGATAACACAACTCCGATTTACCAGTCAAATGCATACAAATAACTTAGATACGATGAGCGCTGGTAATTTAACGAAAATTAAAGACTTACCGAAGTTTCGCAACGTTTTTTAAGGAGAGAAAGCACATCGTCTGTGTAATACGTCATCGGTCACATGGTGTCTACAAATAGGACACTAGAATGATTCCGAATAGTGCGTAGCAACGTCACTTGGGAGAATTGATAAAAAATATTAGGATTTTTTGTATGGTTCTGTGACATGAACCGATGCTGCAATGAACGCCCCTATCCCCTTGGCGACTAAATAAGAGTAAATCCAACAGATTCGTGCCTTTTTTCAAGCATAAAAAAATTCTAATTTTGGACTTTATTGGGGCTTTAAGATGAAGTGTCCAACTGTATTAATTGCTTAACTGTTTTACAAATGACAAAATTTTAGACCAGTCCAAATTGAAAGCTTTTGCAGACAACAAAATAAATGTGACTCAAAAATTAAAATTTGTCTTTGGAAGCGTAGAAAACATTGTGGGAAGAGGAGAAAATGCTGGTTACCAGCATTTTCTCCTTTTCCCACAATGTTTTCAAAAGGCTTCTTCCCCAGGGTCGTTAAAAGTCAGGATTGTGGATTAAAGGGTGAACACCACCCAAAGTTAATTGTCAGAATTTTTCAAATGTTTTGAAACTTGGATGGAAAGTTCTTTTTATCAGTTCTGCAATAATTGATCTTCCATCTTGTATAAAGAGCAGAATACATGGATAAATGGAGTAATAATGGTTGAAACTTTGCAAGAGGACAAGTTTTTCCCTTCCCACCATAAGATGGAAATTTTAATAACGCAGTGAATATATTGAATGAATCTGATTGGTTAATGCTGTTTGAATATCAGCTTTGAAATAACTAATTGAATGATGAATTAAACAGATGGCATTTGGATGAATCTGATTAAAATTGGCCAAAACTTTTCTTCACATCATGCGGTTATTTCAAATCTGATGTTCCATTTCATTGACCAATCAGATTTGTTCAGTATATTCACTGCTGTTTTGAACTTTCTATCTCATGGTGGGGAGAGAAGAATCTCCACCTCCAAAGTTTCAACCTTAATTACTCACTTATTGTTATTAACAAGCCTAGCAAGTGCTTGATTATATTTCTAAAGTGGATGAAGAGAAGTGCAGTACTTGACAAGTATTTCTTAATGTAATGGAGGAATCGAGCTGCATTATATTACTACAAATATGAACTGACTGTACTTGACACAAATTTAAAATTCATTGTTGGTGCTGTGGTCAAGATCCAAACAACATTAACTCTTCCCATAGAATCATATGTTTTTAGAACCCTGAGATTACTAAGAGCCTTTTGTAAATAAAATGGGAATATGAGAAAATGCTGGTAGCCAGTATTTTCACCTTTTCCTAGTGCTTTCAATAAAAATCCTAATTATTTTATAAAAGGGGGACTTCATGCAATTGATTGTAATTTTCATGTTCTCAAAATAGGTCATAATTTACGGTATTAGAAAAGATTACCTCCCTCCAGGGAAGATTGGTCCTGGAATAATTCAGTTTTATGTTCTGGCTGTATTGGTAGAATATGGTATAGACTTCAGACACTATACAGTGAGTGTCACTGGGAGCTTTTTGATTATATAAACACTTAAGCCTATACCACACAATCTGTAGTTTTAACCCTTTACCACACAATTCTGAATTTTAATGACCTTGACTACTGACCTTTAAAAAAAAAAAAAAATGTGAGAAAAGGAGAAACTGCTGGTACCCAGCATTTTCTCCTTTTCCCCACAATGTTTTCTACCCTTCCAAAGGTAAGTTTTAGTTTTTGAGCCATATTAAATTTTGTCTGTGAATGCTTTCATTTTGGACAAGTCCAAAATTTTAACAACCCTGGGAAATTTTAAAACACTGTGGGAAAAGGAGAAATGATAGGAACCAGCATTTCCTTCTTTTCCCAAAATGTTTTCTACCCTTCCAAAGACTAATTCCACTGTTTTAAACATGCTATCAAATTGGACAAGTGTATTTTGGTCGGCTGGCAACAAGTTTTGCATTGCTTGGTACCTTGATACCTTAGCCAAACCCTGGTAGCTCAGTCAGTAGAGCACAGGACTTGGGAACAGGGGGTCATTGATTCAATCCCTGGTTCTGCCATTTCTTCCTGAGGGTTGATGATAGTCATTGCAATAGGATTTATTCCTCTCTCACTGCTGACCATTGTTTCGACAATGGCTATGTGAAACAGAAGCCAGTGGCTTGGAAAAGAAGATTGTGTGGAGTACTGGTGAAAGAAACTCCAGAAAAGCATGGATAGGTGCACTGGCCACGGCAATGTAACTGAAATAATGTTAAAGACAGCTTTAAACACCATACAATTAACGTGTAACCAGTCAATTGAGATACCTTATGTTACCCTTCAATAATGTACAAGGGATACTTGGCTAACAAAATCACAATCTCATGAATAATTATGAAGCATTTTATTAATTCCTTTATGACACTATACTTGAACTTTCGAGGAAGAAATTGGTATGTTACAAATCACTTTTGCATGAGGATTGTCCAGGACTATTTTTAGCATAAAAAACCTCAGTTTTAACAAACAATCTGGAGTTTTAACGACCCTGAGAAAGAAGCCTTTTGACAGCAGCCTTCTGGTAACCAGCATTTTCTCCTTTTCCCACAATGTTTTCTTTATTTTCAGAAGGGAACTCAATCATTTTATTGGCATTTTTTTGTCTTTTGTAAATGTATTTGGACAAGTCTAAAAGATTTTCCTGTGGTAAAGAGTTTATGTCTTGTGATACAGAGTTAATGTCATAGCTGGACCCTCTAGTGGTAACACAAAATTTGATTGGTTGAGCATCTACATGAATATTCATGAAAATGAGATTTTGGCAGTCTAAATTGCCTTGGCTAGGAAGGAAGTGCTTCAGTAACTTGAAAAAGGTGTTGGGTGAAATACTGGTAAAATGAAGGCCAGGAATGCATAAATAGGTGCACTGGCCACTATGATATAATAAAAATAATGTTTAAAATAGCATTCAAACACCAAATAAACAAACACCTCATTTTAGCACTTCTATTTCCTAGTTGCTAGGCAGGAAGCTCTGTCTGGGGGTAATTTCTGTATTCACATTGATTTTATTATGTGCGGATGACAATTGACTTGATCAAATGGAAATTAATTGCTTTAGGTAGTTTAGGAAATATCCTTCCCCATTCAGACTTTCTCCAAATAGTGTCACTGTTACTTGTCTGTGGCAGAACATTTAACTCTGTGCCAGACGACAAAATTTTGGACTGAACCAAATTGAAAGCATTTGCAGACAACAAAAAAATCATTCTGAAATGATGATTTGTCTTTGATAGGGTCAAAAACATGAAGGAAAAAGGACAAAATTCTGGTTACCAGCATTTTCTTCTTTTCCCAGAATATTTCGAAAAACCTATTTCATCTGGGTTGTTAAAATTAAAGTTAACCCTCAATTTCAAGTTTTAACTATGTTGACGTAGAAGGAGGTTAAAGAGTGAAGATATTGTGGGAAAAGTAGAAATTGCTGGTAACTAGCATTTTTACCACTTCCTAGCGTGTTTTCTACTCTATGAAAGACAAATATTATGTTTTGAGTTGCATTTACTGGTAACTTGTCTGCAAATCCTTTTAACCAAACAACAAATTTTAGACATGAAATTGAAATCATTTTGCAGACGACAATTTAAAAATAACTAAAATGATTGGATTTGTCTTTAAAACATTGTGGGAAAAGGAGAAAATGTTGGTTACCAGCATTTTCTCCTTTTCCCACAATGATTTCAAAAGGACTTTTTACCAGGGTCATTAAAACCCAGGACTGTTTAGTAAAGGGTTAATTTGGACAAGACTAAAATTTTGCCATTTGGTAAAGAGTTAACCCTTTACCATATATACAAGTTACGGCCCTGTGTATGTCGGTTAATGTGGATGATGTGTATATTATGTGGTATGCAGCAGAATATTGTGAGAAAGGGTAACATTTTAATGAGTGACACTCTGGGAAAATGGGGGTTTAATGCATCCCTGTGGTCCCATATACCCACCAAGTCATCACATAATTCAGAGCTCCAGATAAGAGGGAGTGTTGGTGTTCTAAATCCATTATTTCTCTTCCAAACCCTATGTTGTGGGTACTCATTAGAATCGTCTCGATGAGACGATTCTATTGAGTACCCATAACATAGGGTTTAGTGGAGAATAATTGATATTTTCAATTTTGAAATCAAAATCACTCCCTCTCTCTGGAGCTCTGATCATTCTTGATCCATAAAGCCAAGTTTATCTGGCAACAAACTGAATCATGAAGTAGACTATTCCTTCGATATGCAGAAAATTTACCAATACCAAAAATTTTTGGTACATTTTACTTTCTAACTCTTTACCCAAAAATGAAATTTTAGACTTGCCTGAATTGAAAGCATTTTCAGATGGCAATCAGATTTGGCCGAAATTTTTAAATTTATCTTTGAAAACTTTGCTGGAAAAGGAGAAAATTCTGGTATCCAGCATTTTCTCCTTTTCCCACAATGTTTTCAAAAGACATCTTTCTCAGGGTCGTTAAAACTCAGGATTGTGTGTGGTAAAGGGTTCAAGTACTGGGTCGATACTTCTTGCAGACGCATATCCCTTTTCACAGAGCATGACTCATTTACAGTTCACTGTTCACCAAATGACAAAATTTTAGACTGGCCCAGATTCAAAGCATTTGCAGACGACAAATTAAATAATACTCAAATGATGGGATTTGTACCAGATAGGGTAGAAAACATTGTGGGAAATGGAGAAAATGCTGGTTACCAGCATTTTCTCCTTTTCCCACAATGTTTTCAAAAGGCTCAAGTCTGCTCAAATTACGGAATTGTCTGTGTTAAGAGGGTAGTAAACATAGTTGGAAAGGATATTGTCATAGGCACTAGCATTTTCTCCTTTCCTCACAATGTTTTTAAAAATGGTTTGCTTAGAAGTAAGGCTTATTCAGTGCTTGTATGTTGTTTAACACCATTCTGAACATTGTTTGAGTTGCAGTGGCCAGTGCACCTATCTGTGCTTTCCTTGAGTTTCTTTTACCAGTACTGTGCACAATATTCTTTCCAAGCCACTGACTGTTTTCCCAAATAACCATCGTCAAAACAATGATCAGACGTGAGGAAGGAATGAATTCTGTCGCAGTGACTATCATCAATCCTCGTAAAGGAATTTGCCAAGCCAGGGATCAAACCACCGACCCCTCCCCTTTTCCCAAGTCCTGTATGCTACCGACTGAGCTACCGGGCCTCAGCCCAAAGGGTTAGGAGAGTACACAATCATTTGGTATCGGATCAAATCTTGTGGCTATTATTTTCTGTCATATTCCGAGAGATTATACCTTATTTTGGAAGCTGTCTCATTGTAAGTACATGGTTTCCATGTCAGAGTCCATTATCTCCCTGACAACTTGCATAGGTTTCCCCCCCTTGTTGCCTTAATCCTTTACCACACAATCCCAAGTTTTAACGGCCCTGAAGAAGAATGCTTTTGAAAACACTGTGGGAAAAGGAAAAAATGCTGGTAACCAGCATTTTCTCCTTTTCCCACCATGTTTTCTACCCTATCAAAGACAGAAGTCATCTTTTGAGCTGTCGTCTGCTGATGCTTTCAATTTGCGTCATTCTAAAATTTTACCATGTGGTATTGAAAGCATTGATTTGCAGACGCCAAATTAAATGTTACATAAAACATTTGTCATTCAAAGGGTAGAAAACATTGGGGGAAAAGGAGAGAATGCTGATGAAAAGCATTTTCTCTTTTTCCCACAATGTTTTCAAAAGCCTTCTTTCTCAGGGTCATTAAAAGTTGGGGTTGTGGGGTAAATGTTTCACAGTCATGTTCCTGTGCCATCAATTTATTGTCACTTGAATTTATACAATTACAGAATGGTGATTTTTGGTTCAATTTTTTGTTATTTTCCATGGTAGAAGTTTTGAACCAGTGCCTACGATTCTAAACGATCTTTTTGAGTACTTGCAGTCATAAATATTTTAGTCACTAACTCTTTACCACATTACAAAAATTTAGACTTGTCCCAATTACAAGCACTTGCCAATGACAATTTACGTGTGGCTCAAATGATGGAATTTGTTCTTGAAAGGGTAGAAAATATTTTGGAAAAAAGAGAAAATGCTGGTTAGCAGCATTTTCTCTTTTTCCCAAAATATTTTCAAAAGGCTTTTTCTTCAGGGTCATTAAAACTCGGGATTGTGTGGTAAAGGGTTAAGGTATTAATGGTAGTATAGATGCTTTCAATTCTTTAGGAATGGTAGCAGGTAAATGGTTAACACATGAAAATCCGAATACAGGTTACTGATTTTGATATTGTTACTTGCAAAAAATTCCCTTTTTTTTTTTTCATTATATCCCCCACCTACAAAGAAGAGGGGGTATACTGTTTTCACCATGTTGGTCTCTCCTTCAATCCACCAATCTGTCTATCTGTAGACTTTTTTGTTTCCGTGCTCCAACTCAAGCCATTTGACCCAGGACCGTGAAACTGTATAGAAGTGTTGCTTATGACCCAAGGAGGTGCCGTAGCGTTTTTGGGTCACATGGGTCAAAAGTCAAGGTCAAAAAAAATTGTTTCTTTGGTCTAACTCAATAGCTATTTGACCTAGGACCCTGAAACTTTATAAAAGTCTTGCTCATGACCCAAGGAGCTGCCCTAGCATTTTTTGGTCACATGGGTCAAAAGTCAAGGTCACTGGTGATCCTTTTTATGAAAATTATTTTCCGTTTTCTGATTGTGCTGCTTCAGTGACAAGGTGAAGGTGCAGGATACTATTGTCTGCTTTGCCAAAGTACTAGTTTTCGTTCCTGTGCCTGATGGGATGGAGACAAAAACACATCTCTCGTGACTTTGGTTTATACCTCGTCAAACATACACAAACTCTCGATTGTCAACAGGTTGACATGCTTGTTTCTTTTTTCTCTTTACAGAGTAACTGGTGGTGAATTATTTGAAGATATTGTAGCCAGAGAATTTTATAGTGAAGCTGATGCCAGGTAAACCCTTCTTTAACTCTACCAAACATCAAAAGTTTACACTCATCTAAATTCAAAGCTGTTACAGACGACAAATGAAATATTACTCATTTGACGAAATCTGACACCAAAAGGGTAGAAAACACTGTGGGAAAGGGAGAAAATGCTGTTTACCAGCATTTTCTCCTTTTCCCACTATGTTTTCAAAAGGCTTCTTCCCCAGGGTTGCTAAAACTTGGGATTGTGTGGCAGAGGTGAACTCTTAACTACGCTACAAAATTTTAGCCTGGTCCAAAATGATAGCATGTGCAGATGTAACTGTTACTCATACCATAGAATTTGTGTTTCAAGTGTTAAAATACGTTAAAATTTAAATTGTAACCATTTAAATGTATAGAAATTACTGTGACTATGACAATCTGTTGTTGTACATCCAAGTGTTGGCGGCTGGCAGAAAAATCAATTTCATACCTTGGTTAAAGATTGTCAAGTCACTCTCTTTTGTTTACTTTTTATCTGGTTTTGAAATGAATTCTGCCAGCAACTAACACTTGGATTAACCCTATAATAACAGAACGTCATCTTCACAATAATTTCCATACTTTGAGATAGTATGATTGACCCTTTACCACACGACAAAATTTTATATTTGTCGAAATTGAAAGCATTTGCAGAGGACAAATTATATATTGCTCATATGGTAAGATTTGTATGTAAAAGGACAGAAAACATTGTGGGAAAAGGAGAAAAATTTGTCTTTATAATTTCAAAATTTTGATGAACCTGTAGAAGCATATGATGATGCATCCTCCATTCATGGCATTTTAGGCCTGATTAATTATTTAAAGCTATCATTTAAGATTCAATTGATTGCTTTTCTCTCTTGTGAGTCTTCTATCATTAGTCATAGAATTGGTGTTGTTTGTATGTGTTATCCAAGGTCTATTTATGATTGGATTGCAAACACTCAGTCAATGCATATAGTGGAAACAGATCATGGCTTAGTCTGGATTACCTGTCCCTACCACTACATTATCGGGTCAGGTAAAGTGCAATTATGGCGGCCTCCAAGGTGTCCTCAAGCATACCCCTACATGCTACCCTGTTTTCCCCAATTTCATGTGATCCAGTGTGATCAGTGAATAGAATGAGATCATTTTTTACAAAAAATACATTACCGAATCTAAAATGTGCTGTTTGGGTATGTTTTAAATATAAATTTGACTATGAATCATTTTAACCCTTTACCAAACAACAAAATTTTTGACTTGTCCAAATTGAAAGCATTTGCAGATGAAAGATATAATGTGGCTCAAGTGGTGAAATTTGTTACTAAAAGACTAGAAAACATTGTAGGAAAAGGAAAAAAATGCTGGTACCAGCATTTTCTCCTTTTCCCACAATGTTTTCAAAATGCCTCTTCCTTAGGGTCGTTAAAACTCAGGATTGTGCAATAAAGGGTTAAAAGTAGCCCTGTTTTTGGACGTTATGTAGGTCCATTGACATTTTGGATACTTAAAGCATTTCTGATACGTAGTTTTTCTCGCTAAATAAGAATGACATATTGAAAAACTCACTGCCACTACATGTACTTTATTGCAAGCAATATGTTTTGAATTCAGCCTATGATCTGATTCGATCATGTAAAAATAACAATATCCCGTCTCCTCTGCATATTACCAAAGGGGGCAGCCATTATTGCGCTTTGCCTGACGTATGGTTGTAGTACAGCGGGGTACCAGACTGATCATGTCTTTGAGTCTTGATCTTTTCCACAGAGGATATTATTGCCAAAGTATTTGTCCAATATGTTCTGTTACTCTAGTGACACATCATCACATTATCTTGGTACATTAATGGTATGGTGAAGTAAAGCAAGTATTATGTGTAGTACACCAGACCCCCAGATAAGAGGGAGTGATGGTATTCTAAATCCATTATTTCTCTTTCAAACCCTATATTGTGGGTACTCTTTAGAATTGTCTCGATGAGACGATTCTAATGAGTACCCATAACATAGGGTTTAGTGGAGAGTGATTAATCTTTTCAATTTTGAAATCAAAATCACTCCCTCTATCTGGAGCTTTGTTACACAATTTGTGGTCGTTTCAGGTCTGGACCTTGTTGGTTTTTGCCTGGATTGAACAATTTTTCTAAATCTGATATCTGCTTAACTCTTTACCAAACAACAAAAGTTTAGACTAGTCCAAATTGAAAGCATAATGCAGATGACAAAACAAATGTGACTGAAAAGTTTAAATTTGTTTTGGGAAGGATAGAAAACATTGTGGGAAAAGGAGAAAATGCTGGTTACCAGCATTTTCTCCTTTTCTCACAATGTTTTCAAAAGGCTTTGTTTTCAGGGTCGTTAAAAGTCGGGATTGTGTGGTAAAGAGTTAAAGTCCAGACAGTAGAAATTCTGATTGGCAGGGATAAAATGTTCGTTTTTGCCAGTACAACTAGAAACCACAGCATTTCATGGATTTGTGAGAATTGATAACTGACCAATCAGATAATGTTATTTGTTGAACCCTTTACCACATAAGCCCATATTTTAAAGACCCTGAGAAAGATGCCTTTTGAAAACATTGTGGAAAAGAAGAAAATGCTGGTAACCAGCATTTTAAGCTCACCTGAGCATGAAGTGTTCAAGGTGAGCATTTGTGATCGTGCTGTGTCCGTCATCCATTTGGCATTGTCCTTCATCCAGTCGTCAATATTTACTTTGTGTGCACTCTGGAGGCCACATTTTCAGTCAGATACTCTTGAAACTTGGTCAGAATGTTTGTCTTGATAAACTCACGGACAAGTTTGAAAATGGGTCACGTTTGATCAAAACGTAGGTCACTGGGCTAAATCTTAGAAAACCCGAGTGTGCTCTCTAGAGGTCACTTTTTTGGCCTGATACTCTTGAAACTACATCAGAATGTTTGTATCGACAAATTTTTGGACAAGTTTGAAATTGGGTCATGTTGGGTCAAAATGTAGGTTGCTGGGCCAAATCTTACAACAACCTTGTGTGCACTCTAGGGGCCACATTTTCAGCTGGTTACTAATGAAACTTGGTCAGAATTTTTGTCTTGATGATAAGTTGGACAGGATTGAAATTTGGTCATGTCAGGTCAAATTATAGGTCACTGGACCAAATCGTAGAATAAACTTGTGTACACTCTTGAGGCCATATTTTCAACCTGATACTCATGAAATATGGTCAAAATGATTGGGTCACATGGGTCAAAAAGTAGGTCATAGGGCCAAACCTTACAAAAACCTTGTGTGCACACTAGAGGCCATATTTTCAGCAGCCTGATACTCATAAAACTTGGTCAGATTGTTTGTCTTGATGATATTTCGGCAGGTCTAAAAGTAGGTCACTTAAACTCATGTGTTTTACATCATCAAAACCAGGATCTCTTCAGCTTTATCAGCTGTAGATGACCATCAGGTGAGAGCTTTAGGACCAGTGGCCCTCTTGTTTTTTTTTTTTTCACCACGATGTAATCATTGATTTCAATGAAAAATCTATAATTTGAGGCATGTTTGATTTGTTGTCTGCAATTGATAGTCATCTAAAATGGATGGTGTGCATTAACTACAGAGGCTTTCTCACATCGCGATCACTTTGCTGTTGGTACTGACTAAAACCTAGATGGCAGTGTTAAAGTTGTCCTCACATGGCTATCATTTTGCCATCAGCACTGACTAAAACCTGAATGGCAATGTTACTGTTGTCCTCAGAAATTCCTATGCCTCTGTTAATTACCCTCCTTTCAGAAAATGTAAATGTCCCGGAGGCGTATAAAAGAGGCAACATGGTACAGCAGTCCACAGTGTTTCTGCCAGCTTCAAATTTTTGAGGGTCATTTGTGACCCCCTATCCTCACTTTCGAGGGTCATACAGGAAAATTATGGGTCACTGTTATAACCCATTATCATTCAATCCCATGTTTTCACTAACGCTACAATGGAAGGTTTAGAAAACAGTGTGGTAAAAGGAGAAATTGCACAGATTGTGTAATTTCTCCTTTTTTCACAATGTATTCTATCCAATTAGAAAACCAGAAGCATTTTTTAATGTTATGACCGGTATATAATCTTTATTGAGATAATTTCCATCATAAAGTTTTAAACACAAACTCAAATTGACAAAATCTTTACAAGCCATCACTCTTATTTAATCTCATGCAAATCTTCCATTGGGCCACCTGTAGGTGAATTTCACTTTTCAAAAGCTCATTTCTGTATCGGAGAGTGTCTGGACTACTACAACCGAATATGTTTAAAATCCGGATATATTCGGAAGCAACGACCAGTTGACGCTGGGAGCCATAACATAAACTGTTAACGTAAATAAACATGGCCGACGAAATTTTCAACCTTCGCTTACGAAACATTCTTTTACACATTGGTTTTGCTAAAAGTCACAGTTTTGTACGAAATTGTTTTTTTGGTTGAACTAATATTTTGGTTGCACCAGAAAAAACGCACAAGGCCAATTCTATTGCGCCCTGAAAGAAGTAACTGCGTCAAAAATGCAAGATACGCGCTCTAGCGGAAACACTGTGTCCAGAATGCATTTTACTTACTCTTGTAGGGTTTTTTGTATCATGGATGTACTTTTTGTAGAACTTGTGTGCATTCATGTGGAACTCTTCCCCTCAAATATTGAAATTGTGCGGTTTTCTTATTTTATTGTAATTTATCTTTTATCATGTTTTTTATTTACAGCAATAAAGAAAATGTATATAATAAAAGGAACATTACAGCAATCTGCATATCTGTTTGGTCTGATCAGGTTTCAGTTTCATTATGATAGGAAACCCTTTACAGAAGCAACTCAACCTGATCCAACCACTTAACCCTTTACCACACAATGCTGCCATTTAACGACCCTGGGAAAGAAACCTTTTGAAAACATTGTCGGAAAAGGAAAAAATACTGGTTACCAGCATTTTCTCCTTTTCCCACAATGTTTACTAGCCTATCAAAGAAAAGTTGCACCATTTGAGCCACATTGAAATTGTTGTCTGCAAATGTGTTGAATTTGGACAAGGCTAAAATTTTGTTGTCTGGTAAAGGGTTAAAAATGCTGGCTTTTGTAATATTTCATTTAACTCTGTAGCCTTGTTCAAGTCGAAAGCATTTGCAGACGATGAAACTAATGTGACTTCAAGACTAGAATTCGTAATTTGAAGGGTAGAAAACATTGTGGGAAATGGAGAAAATACTGGTTACCAGCATTTTCTCTCTTTCCCCCCACAATGTTTTCAAAAAGTTTATTCTTCATTGTCGTTAAAACTCAAGATTTTGTGGTGAAGGGTTAACTCTTTACCAAGTTACAAAATTTGAAACTGGTCCAGATTAAAAGCATTTGCAGACGACAGCATAAATACGACTCAGAAATCAAAATTTGTCTTCTGGAGAGTAAAAAAACATTGTGGGAAAAGTAGAAAATGCTGCTTACCAGCATTTTCTCCATTTCCCTCTATATTTCAGAAAGTTTTATTCTTCAGGATTGTAAAAACTTTAAACAGAGCTCCAGATAAAAGGGAGAGATGGTATTCTAAATCTGTTATTTCTCTTCCAAACCCTATGTTGTGGGTATTCATTAGAATCGTCTCGATGAGACAATTCTAATGAGTACCCATAACATAGGGTTGAGTGGAGAGTAATTAATATTTTAAATTTCGAAATCAAACTCGCCCCTTCAATCTGGAGCTCTGAACTTAGGATTGCATGGTAAAGGGTTAAGTCATTCTGACGATGTTTTGCTGTTTTCAGCCATTGTATCCAGCAGATTTTAGAAGGAGTACACCACTGTCATCAAAACATGGTGATACATCGTGACTTGAAGGTTTGTCGACATCGTCAGCATTGTCCGTGAACATGAGCGTTGTCGACTTACAGCAAATAATCCTCAACTTTTGTAAATACATCCATTAGTATTGTGTGAAACTTGGTATGTGGTGGAGAGAGTGCCTCGAATCATTTTTTACCATGTACCGCACAATCCCGAGTTCTAACGAGCTGGAGAAAAAGAATATTTTTAAAGCATTGAGAGGAAAGGAGAAAATGCTGGTAACCAGCATTTTCTCCTTTTCCCACAATGTTTTCTACCCTGTAAAAACCAATTTCCACCATTTAAGCCACATTAATTTTGTTGCCTGCAATTGCTTTGAATTTGGAAAAGTCCAAAAATTTGTCTTGTGGTAAAGGGTTGATGTTTTTCGTTGTCTCTGGATTGATGTGAATTAATCTATTTTCCTCTTGCAAGCACTTTATGTTTGAGGTGTAGAATGCTTTTGAAACTTGTGAGAAATGCAAAAAATACTAAAAAAAGATTTGTTGTGATGACAGTCCATTCTTCATATCAATGTTCTGGTACTTTTGGATGTATTTCTGTTCAGCTATACATATATCCTAATGTAGTTTTGATAACTGGTGTTAACAGAACAGTTTGACCTTGTACATATATATATATATATGAGCCATGCTCTGTGAAAAGTGGGGTTTAATGCATCTGCAAAAAGTGTTGACCCAGGTCAGCCTTCATGGACTGCTCAGACTGACCTGGGTTGTGATTTTTTGCTATTTTTCAATTTTCTGCATGTCCAGTGACCAGTGTACCTCATGATTCAGTCGGTTGTGGGACAAGATGGATTGTATGGACCCACAATCAGGTGATGACTTTTTTTGGTGTAACGGTTCCAGGAGATGCTTTAAATCCCCTCTTGCCAGAGCATGGTTCAATTATTTAAATACTACTTTAGATGTGGCAGAGCTTTAGTGTCAACATGTTTACCCTCTTTCTGATCAACAGTTTGGTGTTTTCTGTTTTGGCTTATTACACATACTATCTAGGTCACTTTTGGCTGACCTGAACATCATTTGCTCATCATTTTGTTGCAAGGTATGGAACGTTTGTCATGTGACATGTTTCGTCAGCAGTCGGCTTGTTATGGGTCACAATGTCCATTATGTGTTCATGAAACTTTTGTCAGTTTTGATCATCTGAACTCTTCACCAAAGTGCAAATTTTTTAGACTAGCTCAAATAAAAAACTTTGCAGATGAGAAAATAATTGTGACTCAAAAATTGAAATTTGTTTTGGGAGGGATAGAAAACATTGTGGGAAAAGAATAAAATGCTGATTACCAGCATTTTCTCCTTTTTCCACAAAAGCTTTTATATCAGGGTTGTGAAAATTGGGGACTGTCTGATCAGTGAAGGTAAAAACTTGGAAGTTGTGAGATCAAAAACTAGGTCAAGTGAATACAAAACCTGATTACAAGTGTAAAGGCCAAAATGTTTATGTATTCTTCACAAAATTTTTCTGGAATATACATTGCTAGAATAACTTTAATGTCAGGTGTGGAGTTGGGTAGTGTAAGGTCAAAGACTTATGTCACGAGTTGAAATGAACGAAAGCTTCCGGAAGGTTAGGATGTTTGTCGCCATCATCTCTATGGCAGGTTTCAATTTGATAGTTTTTCCTTAAAAAACTTGTTAAGTAAAGTTAATGAAAATCAAATAAGCCTCCAGAGTCCCTGGTTCTCAAATAATCTCAACCAACTTCCTTTAGAATTGATAGAATTGAACTATCCCTCAGAAAATTTGTGCACAGGGGTAAAAAAGTATGGGTAGGTCAAATTCATGGAAGACTAAATGTTAAGATTCTGAAGGCACAGTTTTTCATTTTTGTTCACATTTCCACAGGATCTAGGTCTCCTTGATAGCTAAGTGTGAACCTGGGCCATGTGGAGTCAATAAGAAGGGCAAGAGACCATTGACAAATGGGTGGACAGCTACAATGTTCATCAAGATTCTTTGAAACTTTGTCAGATTGTTGTTCTCAATATTATCCAGTTCAGGCCTGAATTAATATTGTCTACCTAATTTCTAGGATGAGTTTGAAATTTGGTAATGTTGGTGTTATAAACTTGATCATTAGGTCAAACCACTGGGGAGGAAAACACATTTACAAATTAATGTCTTTTTTACTTGGACTCTCAGGGTACACATATACTAGTACATCTGATAACAGTATACACTTCAGCAGAGCTTAAGATAGAGGGAGTGATTTTGATTTCAAAATTGAAAATATTAATCACTCTCCACTAAACCCTATGTTATGGGTACTCATTAGAATCATCTCATCGAGATGATTCTAATGAGTACCCACAACATAGGGTTTGGAAGAGAAATAATGGACTTAGAATACTATCACTCCCTTTTATCTGGAGGTCTGCACTTCAGTACAGTTAAATCACATAAAGGCCCTATAGCTGCCAAAAGTGAGCGATACGTTGAAATTCAAATCGTACCATTTAAAAGTATGTAAATGATTGTGAAGATGACAATCTGTTATTGTACGGTTGATCTATTTGTTAGTCTCTGATAGAAAAATGAAATCTAAAGCTTGGTTAACCCTTTCCCAAACAAGCCCTGGTTTTCACGTGTCTGCAGTACAAGTCTTTTGTGGGAAAAGGAGAAATTGCTCGTAACGAGCAATTTCTCCTTTTCCCACAGTGTTTTCTACCCTTTTTGAGAACTTTCTGCCATTTTCATCATATTTAAAATTGTCATCTGCAAACTCTGTCAATTTGGACCAGTCTAAAGCTTATCGTTTGGGAAAGGGTTAAAAGTTGCCAGGTCGCTCTTTTTACTTTGTTTACCTTTCACCAGATTTCAAAATTAATTTTTCTACCTGCGACTAGCACTTGAACCGACCATGCAGTAGCACATTGTCATCTTCAGAATGATTTTGATACTTTTAAATAGTATGATTAAAATTAAATGTATTTCACCACCCCATTGTTTAATTTTGGGAGCTATAGGGCCTTTAATTAACTGGGAAGAACTTTAGGGGGTAAAAAAATACTGAAGAGCTATGCCTAATTAATTATGTATACGATTTAATGTCTTATAATGTCTAAGACTATCGGGGACAAAATTGTCAGTATTGTTATCAAACCAGCTGTCCTCATACAGGATGCTGTTTACCCTTGGCATTGCCTAAAACCTGTGACAGCAATATTAACATGGTCCTTGGAAAATTCTGGGGAATTTAAACCCTATGTATTTCCCTCCCTTCTAGAAATATTAATGCATTTGGAAAAATTACATGAAGAATATTCTGTTGTTCAAAGAAATTGATATAATTGTGAAAATTGTAGAAGCCCCACTTATAATCCAAACTCGATGAAACTTTGGCATGAAGTTTATCTCTATGAGATCAAAGTTGTAATGGTTGGACAGATACTTGTGAAGTCCTATTTAGAATCAAAAGGTCACAGTTTTTCTAATCCTAATAATCTCCTCGAAGCATTGCCATTATGGTTGTCGTTTTGATATTCAAGTTTTACTTTTAAACTGCTAAATAAATGAAACGAAAATTTCACCTCAATAGTAAAAAATGCAAATATTGGTTTCAAGTTGATTTCACTGGAAAAAAAAATACTGTGTCGGAAAGTGTAGATCATAGATCAGACTGCACTAAATGATCTACAATGTCCGCAAAAACGCCACAAGTCACACTTAGCAGTCTGTGGGTTAAAACTGGTCCATGTTTCATAGATGAGTGAGCTGGTGCTGTGATATATCTGGAATACTGTTGAAATTTGTTTAAAATGCCACTTGAGCACAAAAGACAAGAAATAAGTTAAGGATGGTGAAATGACTTCTATAAATCAATATGGGAAACATTAAAAAAAAAAGAAGAAACTGCTGGCAATGAACCTTTGGCCACCTTGTTTGCAATTCCTGTTTCCTGTCAGGGCATTGAAAGTCATGCTATTCATGCACTTAAAGATTCAAGTTTTCAAGAGAAAGAAATTCAACCTGCAAATAAAACTTGGCCCAGAGAGGAAGAGGCATCTATCGTTCCTTGTTTATGAATCAGTCTTGCTGGTTTCTGCCCTTGTATTATGTAAAACATGTTTAAAGAATTATGAGACTTTTTGCATAACTCTTCTCTACACAGTGCTAACTTTAAACGACCTGGAGGAAGAAATCTGTTGAAAACATTGTGGGAAAAGCAGAAAATGCTGGTAAACAGCATTTTCTCCTTTTTCCACAATGTTTGAGCCGCACTTTGAAATTGTTGTTCGCAAATGCTTTCAACTTCAAATTTTGTTCTGTGGTACAGAGAATTATCTAAGGCTCTGTTCAAAATGATTAATCACAGGCACGCCCCTTGTCATTTTGCAGTCTTTGGTTGGATATTTTTTTCCTTCTAGATAAATGTGTATATCTGCAATTGTGCGATCGTTGTTTTCTCGCTTAATTCTGGGTACAATGTGTCATCAAATATAATGGTGATTTTTAGCTATTGAATTCGTAGCATGGTTCACATTTTGGTCAACATTGGCATTGCCTTTGCTTTTCTGGACCAAACAATTGCAGCTTATCCAATGAAATTCACAGAAAGGGTTTGTGGCAAATAACATAGATTGTAAGAAGTAGATGGTTATCTTATTTCAGTTCTTAGTTGTCTTCTTCATATGGAGTAATAATAGTTTGTCGTGACCATTATTCCACTACTGTTCTCCTGTAGCCACTTTGAAAGAAATTACAAGGTTGGAAATGTGCCATGCAGAATTAAAGAACTGTAACTCTAGCTGCTCTGTTTTGTTACACCCCTATTATTTTGGATGAAATTCAAACTGTACTATTTTATGTTATATAGTTTTATTAACAAATACATTGTATAATAAACAAAAAAACAGATTATAAAATGCATCATCAAACAATCATAATTATAGTGCCTGCCAGTGCTCCTTTATGATTTGAACTAACAGTTGACTGGTTCAGTTGATAAGAAAATGGATTTGTTTTTGTCTACTTCATTCTGTCCATATTTTTTTTTCAACAGCAGAAAAGGGGGTAAACATTCAAGAAGAGTTTGAAAATTTGTCCTCTCGATAAAAGTTTTTCCTGGGTTTTTAGATCACATTTTTGTGACGGTTTATTCAGTAAACCACCTACCACATGATTCCAAGTTATAACAACTCTGAGAAAGAAAGCTTTTGAAAACATTGTGGAAAAGGAGAAAATGCTAGTAACCAGCATTTTCTCCTTTTCCCACAGTGTTTTCTGCTCTTTCACAGCCAAAGTTCATAATTTCAGCCATATTTAAATTGTTGTCTGCATATGCTTTGAATTTGGACGACTCCAAAGTTTTGTTGTTTGTTAAAGAGTTAATATAGAACTTATCTAGAAGTTATTTGGCATAGAGAGTCTGCTTGGAGCAGCATGCTTGGTTTTTTAGGCAATGCAGATTAGGATCAGACCAAACAGAAAGCACAGTGGAAAATTTAGCCTCTTTCCAGACAACAAAATTTTAGAATTGTCCAAATTCAAAGTATTTGCAGACAGCAAATTAAACGTGCATCAAACAATTGTTTTGGTCTATGATAGGATAGAAAAGATGGTGGGAAAAGCAGCCAGCATTTTCTCCTGTACCCCCCATGATTTTAAAAGCCTTTTATTCAAAGGGTCATTTAACCCTTTCCCAAACGACAAAATTTGGACTGGTCCAAATTGAAAGAGTTTGCAGACGACAATTTTAAATTTCGTTACAAGCAATTTCTCCTTTTCCCACAGTGTTTTCAAAAGACTTGTACAGCAGACATGTGAAAACCAGGGCTTGTTTGGGAAAGGGTTAAACATGGGGATTCTGTGGTAAAGGGTTATTGAAGAATTTGACTTAATTTTACAAAATGAAGTTTGCAGAACGTTTCACAGAGAGGACAAATACTGTTTTAAGGTGTCAGTGTTTTGCATCTATAGTGTTTGTGCAACCCCTTATTTGATGAACAAAACTTGCATATTTTTCTGGAGTCATGCACTGGCAGACGGGGGGGGATTTAACTCTTTACTAAACGACGAAATTTCAGACTAGTGCAATTGAAAGCATTTGCAGACGACAAATTAAATGTGACTGAAAAACTGTAATTTGTTTTGGGGAGGATAGAAATTTTTGTGGGAAAAGGAGAAAATGCTGGTTACCAGCATTTTCTCCTTTTCCCACAATGTTCTCAAAAGGCTTCTTTCTCAGCGTTGTTAAAAGTCGGGATTGTGTGGTAAAGGGTTAATTGATGCATCTCCAAGATGCTTTTTTCCAAGCAAGTCATCACATAATCATGGATCCATAAAGTCCATTTTGTCCAGCAACCAGCTGACTCCTGTGGTAGGATGGTCCTTTGACATACAGAAAATTGATTAGCCTGAATGGAAAGCGTAGTTGGACCTGGGTTGATACTTTTCACAGATGCCCAAACCCTTAACCGCACAATGCTGCCTTTTAACGACCGTGGGAAGATTGCCTTTTGAAAACATTGTGGGAAAAGGAGAAAATGCTGGTAACCAGCATTTTCTCCTTTTCCCACAATGTCTTCTAT
This sequence comes from Tridacna gigas, assembly GCA_945859785.2. Lineage (NCBI taxonomy): Eukaryota > Metazoa > Mollusca > Bivalvia > Cardiida > Cardiidae > Tridacna > Tridacna gigas. The sequence goes on from OX244030.2 coordinate 3,638,144, forward strand.
CCTATCAAAGAAAAATTGCACAACTTGAGCCACATTAAAATTGTTGTCTGCGAATACTTTCAATTTGGACTAAAATTTTGTCGTCTGGTAAAGGGTTAAACCACCATTTCACTGTGCATGGCTCATGTGAATTCTGTTTTGTTTATTTGTTGAAGCTGCATCACAAATTGCAGAAATGTTCAAAAAGAGGGTTCATGATTCATGCTTTTGCTTTGTATGTTACAGAGTTGTATGAAAGTGTAAATTCAAGCAGTTCATCAGATAAATGGTCAAACAGTTGGTTTTGCAGATTGTTTGCTTTGCTGATTCATAGACTCATTGTATTGTTTTGTTCCAGCATTGTTATTATCACAGACTGAGAGCTGTTTGCATCATACCCCAACCCACCTGCTGTCTCTGTTAGCCTGTTTTGTTGTGGCTGTACCAGCTAAAACACTTGTTTCAAACTGTTCATGCTTTCGTCTTTTCAGCCACTGCATGCAACAAATTCTAGAGAGTGTTAACTACTGTCACTTGCATGGTATTGTCCATAGGGATTTAAAGGTAAGTGGTATTGTCAATTGGGGTTTAAAGGTAAGTGGTATTGTCCATAGGGATTTAAAGGTAAGTGGTATTGTCCATAGGAATTTAAAGGTGAGCGGTATAGTCCGTAGGTATTTATAGGTAAGCTGTATTGTCCATAGGGATTTAAAGGTAAGTGGTACTATCCATAGGGATTGGAAGGTAAACGGTATTGTCCATAGGGATATAAAGGTCAGTAGTATTGTCCATAGGGATTTAGAAGTAAGTGGTAATGTTCAGTTTTAGTGGTATTTTTCTTGGTGATTAACCCTTTCCCACACGATGAATTTTAGACTGGTCAAAATTGAAAGAGTTTGCAGACAACAATTTTAAATTTGATGAAAATGACAGAAAGTTCTCCAAAAGGGTAGAAAACACTGTGGAAAAAGGAGAAATTGCTTGTTACGAGCAATTTCTCCTTTTCCCACAGTGTTTTCAAAAGACTTGTACTGCAGACACGTGAAAACCAGGGTTTGTTTGGGAAAGGGTTAACTCTTTACCAGACGGCAAAATTTTGAACTTTACCAAAAGGAAAGTGTTTGCAGATGAGAGTTCAAATTTTTATTAAATTATAATAATTGTTCTTAAATAGGTAGAAAACATTATGGGAAAAGGACAAAATGCTGGCAATCAGCATTTTCTCCTTTTCTCACATTGTTTTCAAAAAGCTTTTTTCTCAGTTGTTAAAACTTGGGATTGTGTGGTAAGGTATGAAAAGATGAGTAGGTATAACCTGACCTCATGGAAATGGCCATAGAAGTTTAACCCTGTACCACACAATAATAGGTTTTAACAACCCTGATGTAAAAGCTTTTTGACAACAATGTGGGATAAGGAGAAAATGCTGTTAACCAGCATTACATTTTCTCCTTTTCCGGCAATATGTTCTACCCTTCCCAAGAGGAATATCAGCTTTTGAGTCACATTTGTCTTGTTGTCTGCAATTGTTTTGAATTTGGACTAGACTATAAATTTGTTGCTTGGTAAAGAGTTAACCCTTTACCACACAATGCCGCCTTTTAACAACCCTGTAGAAAAAGCCTTTTGAAAACATTGTGGGAAAAGGAGAAAATGCTGGGAACCAGCATTTTCTCCTTTTTCCACAATGTTTTCTAACCTTTTGGAGTCAAATCATATTGATTGAGCCACATTTCATTTGTTGTCTGCGAATGCTTTGAATTGTGGACATGTCTAAAATTTTGTTGCTTGGAAAAGAGTTAGGGGCATATTGATCTATCCTAGTGTTATTTTTCATGGATACTGAAAGTACACTGTGATTTCTGTGTATCATCCTGACAAAGCACAATTATTTACCCTGAAGAGGATGATAGTATCAGATCACATAAAATCTATTTTTAGAAATATGTATGAGCTGTGCCCTGGCAAAAGGGGGCTTAATGCATCTCCGTAATGCATGATACCTAGCAAGTAATCACATAATTATGGATCAATAAAATCCATTTTGAGTAACAACCGACTGACTCGTGAGGTATACTGGTCCTTTGACATGCAGAAAATTAACCAATAGCAAAGTTTCGGCCCAGGTCAGCCTGTGCCGATTGCGCAGGCTGACCTAGGTCGATACTTTTCGCAAATGCATTAACCCCTCTTTTCACAGAGCTTGGCTCATATATCCTGTCATTGTCCTGTGTTGACCAATCATTCTTAAGAACATTCTTAGGCTTATTCTTCATAATTTTCTAAATTTGAAAGTAAAACATCTTCTGACTGGATAAACCAAATGATTTATCCAATCAGGTGATGTTTTGCTTTCAAATTTAGAAAATCTTGCCCTTGTTAGCTCACCTGAGCACGAAGTGCTCGTGGTGAGCTATTGTGATCGTGCTGTGTCTGTCGTGCGTCGTCCGTTGTCCGTCATCAACTTTTTACCTTGTGTACGCTCTAGAGGCCACATTTTCAGTCCGATCTTCATGAAACTTGGTCAGAATGTTTGTCTTGATAAAATCTCGGACGAGTTCGAAATTGGGTCATGTGGGGTCAAAAACTAGGTCACTAGGTCAAATCTTAGAAAAAACTTGTGTACGCTCTAGAGGCCACATTTTCAGTCCGATCTTCATGAAACATGATCAGAATGTTTGTCTTGATGAAATCTCAGACGAGTTTAAAATTGGGTCACGTGGGGTCAAAAACTAGGTCACTAGGTCAAATCTTAGAAAAACCTTGTGTACGCTCTAGAGGCCACATTTTCAGCCAGATACTTGTGAAATTTGGTCAGAATGTTTGTCTTGATAAAATCTCGAAGGAGTTCGAAATTGGGTCATGTGGGGTCAAAAACTAGGTCACTAGGTCAAATCTTTGAAAAACCTTGTGTACGCTCTAGAGGCCACATTTTCGGTCAGATGCTTGCGAAATTTGGTCAGAATGTTTGTCTTGATAAAATCTCGCATGAGTTCGAAATTGGGTCATATGGGGTCAAAAACCAGGTCACTAGGTCAAATCTTAGAAAAACCTTGTGTACGCTCTAGAGGCCACATTTTCAGTCCGATCTTCATGAAACTTGATCAGAACGTTTGTCTTGATAAAATCTTAGACGAGTTTAAAATTGGGTCACGTGGGGTCAAAAACTAGGGTCACTAGGTCAAATCTTAGAAAAACCTTGTGTACGCTCTAGAGGCCACATTTTCAGCCAGATACTTGTGAAATTTGGTCAAAATGTTTCTCTTGATAAAATCTCGAACGAGTTCGAAATTGGGTCATGTGGGGTCAAAAAGTAGGTCACTAGGTCAAATCTTCGAAAAACCTTGTGTACGCTCTAGAGGCCACATTTTCAGTCAGATGCTTGTGAAATTTGGTCAGAATGTTTGTCTTGATAAAATCTCGCACGAGTTCGAAATTGGGTCATGTGAGTCAAAAACTAGGTCACTACGTCAAATCTTAGAAAAACCTTCTGTATGCTCTAGAGGCCACATTTTCAGTCCGATCCTCATGAAACTTGGTCAGAATGTTTGTCTTGATAAAATCTCGGATGAGTTCGAAATTGGGTCATGTGGGGTCAAAAACTAGGTCACTAGGTCAAATCTTAGTAAAACCTTGTGTACGCTCTAGAGGCCACATTTTCAGTCAGATACTTGGGAAACTTGGTCAGCATGTTTGTCTTGATAAAATCTCAGATGAGTTCGAAATTGGGTCATGTGGGGTCAAAAACTAGGTCACTAGGTCAAATCTTAGAAAAACCTTGTGTACGCTCTAGAGGCCACATTTTCAGTCAGATACTTGTGAAATTTGGTCAGAATGTTTGTCTTGATAAAGTCTCGGACAAGTTTGAAATTGGGTCGTGTGGGGTCAAAAACTAGGTCACTAGGTTAAATCTCAGAAAAACCTTTTGTACACTATAGAGGCCACATTTTCAGTCCAATACTCTTGAAAAATGGTCAGAATGTTTGTCTTGATTATATCTTGAAATAGTACGAAAATGTGCCATGTTGGGTCAAAAACTAGGTCACCAGGTCAAATCTAAGAAAAACGTTGTGTATGCTCTAGAGGCCATATTTTCTGTCCAGTACTCTTGAAAGTTGGTCAGAATGTTTGCCTTGATAATATCTCTGACTAGTTTGAAATTGGGTCATGTCGGGTGAAAAACTAGGTCACTAGGTCAAATCTTAGAAAAACCTTGTGTAAGCTCCAGAAGCCACATTTTCTGTCTAATACTCTTGAAAGTTGGTCAGAATGTTTGTCTCGATGATATCTCAGTCGAATTTGAAAATGAGTCATGTCGGGTCAAAAACTAGGTCACCTGCTCAAATCTTAGAAAAACTATGTGTACGCTGTTGTGGCCACATTTTTTGTTCAATACTCTTTTAAAGTTGCTCAGAATGTTTGCCTTGGTAATATCTTGGATGAGTTTGAAAATGGGTCATGTTGGGTCAAAATCTAGGTCACTAGGTCAGATCTTAGAAAAACCTTGTGTATGCTGTAGACGCCACATTTTCAGTCCAATACTCTTGAAATTTGGTAAGAATGTTTGTCCTGATGATATCTTGGACCAGTTTGAAAATGTGTCATGTTGGCTGAAAAACTCGGTCACTAGGTCAAATCTTAGAAAAACCTAGTGTACGAATGACTCTCAGAAAGAAGCCTTTTGAAAACACTGTTTGAAAATGAGAAAATGCTGGTATCCAGCATTTTTTCCCTTTTTCACAATGTTTTCTACCCCTTTGAGAGACCAATCCCACAGCTTGATCCACATATTATTTGTTTTATGCAGAAGGTTCAGACTGATGAGTTTAAAATTTTATTGTTTGGTAATACATATATCTCACAAGATGTTGGAAATTGGTTGTGCCTGGTCAAAAGGCTCAGGTGAGCGACTCCAGGGCCATCATGGCCCTCTTGTTATTAAAATGGCCTACTAGAATTTGAAATCCACTTGAAGACATGGCAACAGATGTGGATGTAGAGGAAGAAAGACTTTAAATATAAGCCAGACATAGTTTTTAGCTCCACTGGCCGAAGGCCAGCAGGCTTATGTCATGGCCCAGTGTCGGTCGTGCGTCCGTGTGTGCGTGCGTGCGTCCGTCCGTGCGTTAACTTTTATTTCAAACATCTTCTTCTCTGAAACTACCCATCCAATTTTCATGGAACTTCACAGAAATGATCCTGCCATGGTCCTCTTCAGAATTTCTTGAAAGAATTTGATTCCTTCAAAAACTCTGGTTGCCATGGCAACAAACCTGGAAAATATTGGAAATCTTTAAAAATTTTCTTGTCTGAAACCATAAGGCATAGGGCTACCAAATTTGGCATGTAGCTTTATGTAGTAGACCTCTATCAAGTTTCTTCAAATTATAGCCCTGGGGTCAAAATTGGTTCTGCCCCAAGGGTCACAAGTTTTACATAGGCTTATATAGAGAAAACTTTAAAAATCTTCCTGTACCTAGCCATAAGGCCTAGATCTACCAAATTTTGCATGTAGCTATATCTAGTGGGCCTCTACCAAGCGGGCCAGAATTTTAGCCCTGGGGTCAAAATTGGCCCCGCTGCAGGGGTCACAAGTTTTACATGGGCTTACATGGTGACAACTTAAGAAATCTTCCTGTTTTGATTTTTTTTTTTTTTTTTTGAAATTGGCCTTGCATCAGGGGTCTTATGTTTTACAGAGGCTTCATATGGACAAAACTTGAAAATCACCTTATTTATAACCATACAGCATAGACTTGTATTATTTTGGCATGTGGCTTTATCTTGTGGACCTCTACAAGGGTTCAAGTAATTATAGCTCTGGGATCAAAAATGACTTTGCCCTGCAGGTCTCAACTTTCACATGGGCTTTTACAGAGAAAACTTTGTAAGTCTTCATTTTGAAACCATTTGGCTCAGAATTGAAATGTTTAGTATTTATGGTTGATATTTATAAGCCAGTGGAGCGATACAGGGCCATCATGGCCCTCTTGTTTTCTTGTGGACTGTAGATAATCACATGGTTTTGTAAATGAGGTCACTGAAAATCATGTGACCTTGCTTGCTTGCATAAAATCTCTCCCATTAACCCTTGATCAAATGACAAAATTCTAGTTTTGTGGAAAGTTAAAGCTTTTCAGACGACAAATTAAAGGTGGCTTAAATGATGGAATTGCCTTTGATTGAGTAGGAAGCATTGGTTGCCCACATTTTCTCCTTTTCCCTACAATATTTTCAATAGGTTTCTTTCTCGGGGACGTTAAAAACTCTGAATTGTGTGGTTCAGGGTTAAATGCTTCCCTAACAAACACTAGGTAATTTTGGACCGCTGAATGAACAGAATAATTTCAGTGCAATTTTGGCAAGATATTTCACAAAATGTTTATGAGAAAGTCAGCATGTCGGCAAATGGACCTGAAGCTATCCTCTGCATAGGGGGATCTGTAGCTATCCTCTGCATAGAGGGACCTGTAGCTGTCCTCTGCATAGAGGGACCTGTAGTTGTCCTCTGCATAGAGGGACCTGTAGCTGTCCTCTGCATAGAGGGACCTGTAGTTGTCCTCTGCATAGAGGGACCTGTAGCTGTCCTCTGCACAGGGGGACCTGTAGTTGTCCTCTGCATAGAGGGACCTGTAGCTGTCCTCTGCACAGGGGGACCTGTAGCTGTCCTCTGCATAGAGGGACCTGTAGCTGTCCTCTGCACAGGGGTAGCTGTCCTCTGCACAGGGGGACCTGTAGCAGTCCTCTGCATAGAGAAACCTGTAGCTATCCTCTGCACAGAGGGACCTGTAGCTATCCTCTGCATAGAGAAACCTGTAGCTATCCTCTGCACAGAGGGACCTGTAGCTATCCTCTGCATAGAGGGACCTGTAGGTGTCACACCGGTAACTTTTTGCCTAATTGAAAATAGAGTAAAAATCACTCTCTTCGACTGGCTGCTGCAGATATCCCCGATGAAGCGGGAGCCTAGCAGTTTTTTTCTATCACATATATGTCCAATGTCCTTCACAGAACGGTGCAGAAAATGGCATCATCAGCAATGAACTTTTTCGCTATTCCTCTTCAAACACATCACCGCTCGGAAAATGGCTGTCAGTCTAGGCCCTCACTGGTGATAGACCATGCCTCTTTGCCAAGTCACAAACAAAAAATAGTCCTGAAAGAAATGCAAAAAAGGCATTTATTCTCTGCAGAAATAATCAAGTCAACTTCAGAAACACATTTTAGACTTACCCTATCATCTTTCATGTAAAACAGTTTGGCAGAAGTGCTAGATATCAAATTTTCAAGTGGGACTACTTTTGGGTGCTACGACCCGGAAGCATTCCGTTCTGGTGTTACACCATAGAGGAACCAGTAGCTATCTTCTGCATAGACAGACCTGTAGCTGTCCTCTGCATAGAGGCATTCATACACAAATACAACTTGATAGGCCTGTGCACTCGACAGCACAAGAAAACATTGTGAATGTTTATGGTAGGTCTGAACATAACCCATACAGTCATGGCTTAAACCTTCACCACACATTCCTGACATTTAAAGACCCTGAGAAAGATGCTTCTTGAAAACATGGTGGGAAATGGGGAAAATGCTGGTTACCAGCATTTTCTCCTTTTCCCACAATGTTTTCAAAAGGCCTCTTTCTCAGGGTTGTTAAAAACTCATGACTATGTGGTAAAGGGTGAAACCTTGACCCCGCAATCCCAACATTTAAAGACCCTAAGAAAGAAGCTTCTTGAAAACATGGTGGGAAATGGAGGAAATGCTGGTAGCCCACAATGTTTTTATTTTCATTCCTCCAAAAACTTATTTCTATTTCTGAGTCATGTTTATTTTAAAAACATTGTCTGCAAAAACTGGCAATTTGGACTTGCCTAAAATTTTGTTGTTTAGTAAAGAGTTAAACCTTTACTAAAATACTATGTCTTAACCCTCTACCACAAAGTCCTGACTTTTAACAACCCCAAGACAAAAGGCTTTTGAAAACATGGGAAATGGAGAAAATGCTGGTAACCAGCATCTACTCCTTTTTCCACAATGTTTTTTACCCTACCAAAGACAGAAATCATCATTGAGGTGCGTTTAATTTGTCATCTGCAAATGCTTTCGATTTGGTCCAGTCCAAAATTTTGTCATTTGGTAAAGAGTTAATACCAGTAACCCTGCTGTTGGAAAAACCAGCATTTTTCTGCTGTTCCCAAATTGTTTTCTATCCTTTCAAAGTCAAACTTCATCGTTTAAGCTACATCTCATTAAATTTTTGTCGTCTGTAAATGCTCTTGATTTGGATGTATCTAGAAACTTATCTGGTAGAGTTAAATGTAAAGCAAGTGAAACAATTCATCGTGATTTGAGCAGAATATTCATTCCAACACTATTTTGACATTCTGTGGAACAAATTTCCGCGTAAAATCAATATTAATATGAATGAACGGGTTTGAATTATTCTAACTTTGCATGATCTGTAATATATCAGGCTCTGTTCATTGTCAATAGTTATTGAATTTACAAACTGATGGTACCAGAAAGAGGGGCTTTGTGTTGATTTAACGTTTCACCAAATGGCCTGGTACCAGAAAGAGGGGCGTTGTGTTTATTTAACGCTGTGCTAAATGGTCCTTTGATTTTACCTTTGGCTTCTGAAAACATAATAGGAAATGGAGAAATAAGCATTTTTTTTTTTTTTTTTTTGCTTAACCCTTTACCACACAATCCTGAGTTTTAACGACCCTGATAGACAGGGCTTTTGAAAACATTTTTGGAAAAGGAGAAAATGCTGGTTACAGTATTTTCTCCTTTTTCCCAAAATGCTCTCTCCTCTCTTTTAATGACAAATATCATTATTTTAGCTACACTTAATTTGTCGCCTGCAGGTGCTTTTAATTTGGATCAGTTGAAAAATTTTGTTGTTTGGTAAAGTGTTATGTTTATTTACTCTTTCAAAGATGTATCCCATAATTTTAGCCATATTTAACCCTTTACCACACAGTCCCGACTTTTAATGACCCTGTCAAAGAATCCTTTTGGAAACATTGTGGGAAAAGGAGAAAATGGTGGTAACTAGCATTTTCTCCTTTTCCCACAGTGTTTTCTACCCTTTCCAAAACAAATTTTTATTTTTCATCAATGTTAATTTTGTCATCTGCAAATGCTTTCAATTTGAACCCATCCAAAATTATGTCATTTGGTAAAGAGTTAACCCTTTGCAACACAGTCCTGAGTTTTAATGACCCTTACAGGGAGGACTTTGGAAATCATTGTGGGAGTAGGAGAAAATGATGGTCACCAACATTTTCCTCTTTTACCGCAATATTTTCTTCCCATTGAAAAACAAATTCCAATTTTTCAGTCACATCGTGACCTGAAAATTTCTCCTTTTCCGATAATATTTTCAAAAGCCATACTTCTCAGCATTGTAAATACAGAGGATCACTTAACTCTTTACCAAACAAGCGCTGGTTTTCACGTGTCTACGGTACAAGTCTTTTGAAAACACTGTGGGAAAAGGAGAAATTGCTCGTAACAAGCAATTTCTCCTTTTCCCACAGTGTTTTCTACCCGTTTTGAGAACTTTCTGCCATTTTCATCAAATTTAAAACTGTCGTCTGCAAACTCTTTCAACTTGGACCAAAGGCACAAAATGAGACCCAAAAATTGAAATTCATCTTTCAATGGGAAGAAAATGCTTTGGTTAAAGGAGATTTTGCTGGTGACCATCATTTTCTCCTATTCCCACAATGGTTTTAAAAGTCCTCTCTGCCTGTGTCGCCCGCCTGGGTGGCTCAGTGGTGAGCGTGTCGGACTCATGACCTGGTGGTTGTGAGTTCGATACCCGGTTGAGGCAAACTTTCTTTCTGGCGTATTTTCGCCTCTCACCTCTGCTGAAGCATGTGAGAAAAGTAGCCGGTGGCTTTGGAAAGAAAGTTGTGTTAGTACTGGTGTGAGAAAGCCAGGAAACACACGTGCGTCACCGACCGCCATGATATGACCTAAGCTGTTAAAGTGGCATTAAACCCCAATACAACCAACCAACTGTCAGTGTCATTAAAACTAAGGACTGCTCAGTTGTGAAGTGTGGGACTCCTAACCTGAAGGCCACAGGTCTGAGCCTCTCTGGATGCACTGAATCTTCTGGTGGGAATGTCCTGGGGCAAGACACTTCAGGGCCCTAACCTTGTTCTGGTGAAACCCAGGACATACATGAATAATCTGGCTGCTGCTGTGATATGACTAAAATAATGTGAAAAGTGGGATAAAACACCATTCATTCAATTAAATCATGATGGATGGCAATGCCAGTTTACAAAGACAGTATTTATGTCCCTTCAGAAGACACCCCCAAAATAAATTTTGGGTAAAGGAAAGATTGGTGTTTACAAGATTTTTCCATGAGGTTAAATAAACACATGTATTACTCAACAGAACTGACCTGTCACTCGTTTACTTACGTCAATATTCGGTGAATTTTGTGGGGGTCATACTCAAAATTTTATTGTACAATTTCATACTGAGTTACTTGGCAAATACATGACCCCATGAAATTCATCAATTGTTGACGAACATAACCGAGTGACAAGTCAATTTTGTTGAGTAATACTAATAGATACTTTAAAAAAATAATAGTAAAATAATAACCCAAGCCAGATTCGAACCTATGACCCCAGAATTTAGAGCCAATCACCTTACCAGAGTAACTATTTATCTGTATCTCTGGAAAGGCATAATTGTTTTGAATTATCATTTGAAAACCCGTATTTAGAAAGGTCAAACCGATGAAGTACTAATGAGGGTCAGAAGGAATATTAATGAGCGACAGGTTAACCCTTTATAACTTTTAATGAGCCTGAGAAAGAAGCCTTTTGAAAACATAGTGGGAAAAGGAGAAAATGCTGGTAACCGGCATTTTCTCCTTTTTTTCCCCAAAAAAGTTTTTTACCCTTCCCTAAACAATTCCAATTTTGGGGTCACATTTATTTTGTCGTCTGCAAATTCTTTCAGTTTTGACTGGTCTAAAATTTTGTTGTCTGTTAAGGAGTTAATTCTGGTAATACTTTCATTTCCTTCACTTGTCTGCTGTGTGTCATTTATGCTCCTGTTAACCCTTTACCACACAATCCCAACTTTTAACGATCCTGAGAAAAATGCCTATTGAAAACATTGTGGAAAAAAGGAGAAAATGCTGGTAACCAGCATTTTCTCCTTTTCCCACAATGTTTTCTACCCTTCCCAGAACAAACTTCAATTTTTGAATCGCCTTCATGTTGTCGTCTGCAAATGCTTTCAAATTGGACGCGTCTAAAATTTTGTCATTTGGTAAAGAGTTAAAGTCCCAATAGTGGTCAAAAGTAAACAGTGCGAATGTGAAACTGGATTTAAGTTTTAATCATGCCTTTTAAAGGTATGGAAAATATCATGAAGATAACAATCTGTTATTGTGTGGTCGGTGCTGGTGTTTGTCACTGGCAGAAAAATAAATAAAAAGTAAAAAGTTGCCAGGTTGCTCTATCTTTTGTTTACTTTCTACCTGGTTAGCTCCACTGGCCGAAAGCCAGCGGGCTTATGTCATAGCCCGGTGTCCGTCGTGCGTCCGTCCGTCCGTCCGTGCATTAACTTTTATTTCAAACATCTTCTACTCTGAAACTACCCATCCAATTTTCATGAAACTTCACAGAAATGATCCTGCCATGGTCCTCTTCAGAATTTCTTGAAAGAATTTGATTCCTTCAAAAACTCTGGTTGCCATGGCAACAAAACTGAAAAATATTGGAAATCTTTAAGAATCTTCTTGTCTGAAACCATAAGGCATAGGGCTACCAAATTTGGCATGTAGCTTTATGTAGTAGACCTCTATGAAGTTTCTTGAAATTATAGCCCTGGGGTCAAAATTGGCTCTGCCCCAGGGGTCACAAGTTTTACATAGGCTTATATAGAGAAAACTTTAAAAATCTTCTTGTCTGAAACCATAAAGCATAGGGCTACCAAATTTGGCATGTAGCTTTATGTAGTAAACCTCTATCATGTTTCTTGAAATTATAGCCCTGGGGTCAAAATTGGCTCTGCCCCAGGGGTCACAAGTTTTACATAGGCTTATATAGAGAAAACTTTAAAAATCTTCCTGTACCTAGCCATAAGGCCTAGAGCTACCAAATTTTGCATTTAGCTTGATCTAGTTGGGGTCTACCAAAAGTGCCCAAATTATAGTCCTGGGGTCAATTTGGCCTCATGCTGGGGGGGGGGGGGGGGGGGGGGGACCCGGGGGGGGGGGGGGGTTTCACAAGATTTACATAGGCTTACATAGGGAAAACTTTTAAATCTTGGTGTACATAGCCATAAGGTTTAGGCTACCAAATTTTGCATAATTATAGCATTATCTAGTGGACAACTACAAAGAGGGCCCAAGTTACAGCCCTAGGATCAAGTTTGGCCCTGCACCAGGGGTCACAAGTTTTACATGGGTTTATGGAGTGAAAAGTTCAGAAACTGTCTTGTTACTAGCCATAAGGCCAAGAACTCCCAAATTTGGCATGTTATTCTTCTAATACACATATTCCCCATTTAGTCCGACTGTAGCCCTGGGGTCAAAGTTTTATAAGGGCTTATATAGTGAAGACTCTCTTCATGGTTTATATTTATAAGCCAGTGGAGCGATACAAGGCCATCATGGCCCTCTTGTTTTAGAATTCATGTTTCTGCCCGTGACTAACCTCTGAACTGATCTTCACAATAATTTCATCTTTTCCTACAATATTTTTAGCTCCACTGGCCGAAGGCCAGCGGGCTTATGTCATGGCCCGGTGTCCCATCGTGCGTGCATCCGTCCGTGCGTCCGTCCGTGCGTTAACTTTTATTTCAAACATCTTCTTCTTGGAAAATACCCGTCCAGTTTTCATGAAACTTCACAGAAATGATCCTGCCATGGTCCTCTTCAGAATTTCTTGAAAGAATTTGATTCCTTCAAAAACTCAGGTTGCCATGGCAACAAAACTGAAAAATATTGGAAATCTTTAAAAATCTTCTTGTCTGAAACCATAAGGCATAGGGCTACCAAATTTGGCATGTAGCTTTATGTAGTAGACCTCTATGAAGTTTCTTGAAATTATAGCCCTGGGGTCAAAATTGGCTCTGCCCCAGGGGTCACAAGTTTTATATAGGCTTATATAGAGAAAACTTTAAAAATCTTCCTGTACCTAGCCATAAGGCCTAGCTCTACCAAATTTTGCATGTAGCTATATCTAGTGGGCCTCTACCAAGCGGGCCAAAATTTTAGCCCTGGGGTCAAAATTGGCCCCACCGCAGGGGTCACAAGTTTTACATGGGCTTACATAGTGACAACTTAAGAAATCTTCCTGTTTTGATTTTTTTTTTTTTTGAAATTAGCCTTGCATTAGGGGTCTTATGTTTTACATAGGCTTCATATGGACAAAACTTGAAAATCACCTTATTTATAAGCATACAGCATAGACTTGTATTATTTTGGCATGTGGATTTATGTTGTGGACCTCTACCAGGGTTCAAGTAATTATAGCTCTGGGGTCAAAAATGGCTTTGCCCTGCGGGTCTCAACATTCACATGGGCTTTTACAGAGAAAACTTTGTAAGTCTTCATTTTGAAACCATTTGGCTCAGAATTGAAATGTTTAGTATTTATGGTTGATATTTATAAGCCAGTGGAGCGATACAGGGCCATCATGGCCCTCTTGTTAAAATGCTTCTTGCTCAGTGTCGCGAAAATTTTGGATTGTGTGGTAAATTTTAACGCTTTACCACACAACCCCAACTTGTAACAACCCTGTGGAAGACACCTTTTGAAAACATTGAGGGAAAAGGAGAAAATGCTGGTAACCAGCATTTTCTCCTTTTCCCACAATGTTTTCTATACTTCCAAAACCAATGTTAAAGTTTTGAGTCGCATCTATTTTGTCGTCTGCAAATGTTTTCAATTTGGACAATGTGATGTTTGAAATTTTATCATTTGTTAATGGGATAAACTTTTGTGAGAAATGGAGAAACAAAATTTGGGCATTTGTCATACAGACAAAAACTGTTCTGATGTAAGATAGAGAGAACATTTCACTGAGGGAATAGAAAAATTGATTTTTTTCACTGGTAGTGAAGCCACAAGTTGAAGTATTGAATACTGGTCTTCATGAATAAAATATCTCTCTCTCTCCGACATCAAAACAAATGGTGAAAGGTGCTTGTTTGCCTGGAACAAAACGCCTTTATTGGAGAAATAAACAGTGAGAGGGTAAGGTAAGAGGACACTTTTGAAGGCACTTTTGGGCAGTATGTCATTCAGCCCTTTATCAAACAATCCTGACTTTTAACAACTCTGAAAAAGAGAGCTTTTTAAAACATTGTGGGAAAAGGAGAAAATGCTGCTAGCCAGCATTTTCTCCTTTTCCCACAATGTTTTCTACCCTTCAAAACACAAATTTCGTTTTTTTAGTCTCATTCATTTTGTCGTCTGCAAATGCTTTCAATTTGGACACGTCTGAAATTTTGTCGTTTGGTAAAGAGTTAACTCATTATCAAATGACAGATTTTCTGTCTTGCCATATGGGAAGCGTTTGCAGATGGCAAATTTGATATACCTCTTATGATGGGGTGCATTTTCCAAATGGTTGAAAATACTGTGGGAAAAGGAGAAAATGCTGATAATGAAGGCATCACGATGTAAGTTGGGCAATAAGTCATTTAACCCTTCACCAGATGGTAAAATTTTAGACTTTTCCAAGTTTAACCCTTTACCTCACAATCCCGAGTTTTAACGAACCTGAGGAAGACACCTTTTGAAAACATAGTGTTTTCTACCTAGTCAAAGGCAGAAATCATCACTTGAGCTACATTTATTTTGTCGTCTGCAAATGCTTTCAATTTGGTAGAGTACCAAATATTGTCATTTGGTAAAGGGTTGAAGCATATGAAAACGACAAATTTGATACTGCTCAAATGATTAGATTTGTTTTTGAAAGGGTTGAAAACATTGGGGGAAAAGGAGAAAATGCCGGCAACCAGTTTCCAAAGCATGTGCAGATGAAATTTTGGGTTGTTTTCAAATGATGAGGTTTGTCTTTGAAAGGCTATAAAACATTTTGGAAAAAGGTGAAATTGCCGATTACCGGGCTAAAAATGCAATTATTTTTAACCCATTTTTCTGCATAATTGCTCTTTTATCGGTTTTCTTTGGGTCTATTTCATCATGCTTTCACTTTTATATTATTTCATAAGGAGGAGGCTCAGAATTGCAGGTGAGATTTCTGGATTGATAAACAGATTTTATTATAATAACCCTTTCACCATATATTCCCGACATTTCATGACCCAAACAAAAACGGCTTTTGAAAACATAGTGGGAAAAGAAGAAAATGCTGGTAACCAGCATTTTCTCCTTTTCCATCTGTGGTTTCCACCCCATCAAAAAACAAATTCCATCATTTGAGCCACATTAAAATTTTTGTCTGCAAATGCTTTGAATTTGGACAAATATGAAATTTTATCGTTTGGTACAGAGTTTATATAGCTTGTCTAATGAGATTTGTTTCATGGTGACTTTTACCCTCTCTGGTATTGATTCAATGTGAATGAACTCGGAAAGCATTGAATTGCAATTAAATCTTTACCAGACGACAAAGTTTTAGCCTTGTCCAATTTGACAGCATTGGCAGACGACATAGTATATGTTACTCAGAACTTGAAATTTGTCTGATACAGGATAGAAAACATTGTGGTAAAAGGAGAAGATGTTGTTTTCTCCTTTTTCCGCAGTGTTTTTTTAACCCTCTTCCAAACAAGCCCGGGTTTTCACGTGTCTGCAGTACAAGTCTTTTGAAACACTGTGGGAAAAGGAGAAATTACTCCGTAACGAGCAATTTCTCCTTTTCCCACAGTGTTTTCTACCCTTTTGGAGAACTTTCTGCCATTTTCATCAAGTTTAAAATTGTCGTCTGCAAACTCTTTCAATTTGGACCAGTCTAAAATTTATCGTTTGGGAAAGGGTTAAAAGACTTGTGCCTAAGGGTTGTTCTAGGTCAGGAATGTTTGGTAAAGGGCTAGAACACTGCAATATAATACAAGCTTTGAGAGGTAAAGTTTCCTTGTTAATTGGATGAAGGGAGGTAACTGTGCATCTGACATTCAGGTAAGAGGTAGAGTAATTAATGTCTCTCTTTCTTTAGTTTATTGTTGACTCTTTACTTTACAAAAGCAACTTAAGTCAGTTCCAGGCCTCTAAGGGTTAAGATATTAGTATTTACGTTTTAAAACGTTTTCATCATTAACCCTTTACCAAACAATCTCTGTTAACGACACTTGGGAAGAGGGCTTATGAAAACATTGTTTGAAAAGGAGAAAATGCTTGTAAATGCTCTCTCATTGCTGAAAATTGTGTTGAAAATTATTACATGGGAAAGCAGTCACTGAAACTGAAGGAAAGCATCGATAGGTGCGCTAGCCTCGATAAAGCTGAAATATGTTGTAAATAGTGTTAACTCTTTACTATACACAGAAAATGTAGAGTTGTCTGAATTGAAAGCTTTTGCAAACATCATAAAATAAACATTGCTCAAAAATTGAAAATTATAGTTGAAAGGCTTGAAAACATTGTGGGGAAAGGAGAAAATGCTGGTTACCAGCATTTTCCCTTTTTCCAACAATGTTTTCTAAAACCTTCTTCCTCAGGTTTGTTAAAAGTCGGGATTGTGTGGTTTATATGTATCACATAGAGTAATGTATGGGAAAAAACCTTCAGGACTGACTGTAACAACTAGCCTAGTGCAATGAATGTTGGGTATTTTAGTTTCACACAATTAATATTGACCTATTCAAAGATTATTCCTCTTAACAGATGTTAACCCTTTATCACACAGAATGCTGCCTTTTAACAACCCTGATGAAGAAGGCCTTTGATGAAGAAGGCCTGCTGGTAACCAGCATTTTCTCCTTTTCCCACAATGTTTTCTGTCCTTCTAAAAACAATTTTCATTTTTTGAGTCATATTTATTTTGTCGTCTGCAAAGGCTTTCAATTTGGAAATGTCTAAAATATTTCCTTACAGTAAAGGGTTAAATATCAGATACTGACATTTCAGGCAGTCAGTTTGTCTCTTTACCACATTACAAAATTTTAGACTTATCCAAATGGAAAGTGATTGCAGACGACAACTCAAATTTGGTCCGTATTATTGAATTTGTCTTTGATAGGGTACAAAACATTGTGGGAAAAGGAGAAAATGCTGGTTACCAGCATTTTCTCCTTTTCCCATAATGTTTTCAAAAGGTCATTTTCTTCGGGTCGTTAAAGCTGGGAATCATGTGGTAAAGGGCTCAAGGCCATTTGTTGTTACTGTTTAACCCTTTACCACACAATCCCGACTTATAATGACCCTGAAAAAGAAAGCTTTTGAAAACATTGTTGGAAAAGGGGAAATGCTAGTAACCAGAATTTTCTCCTTTTCCCACAATGTTTTCTACCCTTACTAAAAACAACTTTCAGTTTTTGAGTAACATCTATTTTGTCGCCTGCAAATGCTTTCAAATTGAACAAGGCTAAAATTTTGTTGTGTGGTAAAGAGTTGACTCTTTACCAACTGACAAATTGCTAGACTTGTCCAAATTGAAAGCATTTGTAAACGACAAAATAGAAGTAGCCTAAATAATTATTTCTATCTTTGAGATGGTAGAAGAGTTTGTGGGAAAAGAAGAAAATGCTGGTTACCAGCATTTTCTCCCTTTCCAACCATGTTTTCAAAATCCGTCTTCCTCAGGGTCATTAAAAGTCGTGATTGTATGGCAAAGGATGTAGGTATAATGTGGAATTAACCCTTTCCCAAACGACAAAATTTGGACTGGTCCAATTTGAAAGAGTTTGCAGACGACAATATTAAATTTGATGAAAATGGCAGAAAGTTCTCAATAAGGGTAGAAAACACTGTGGGAAAAGGAGAAATTGCTTGTTACGAGCAATTTCTCCTTTTCCCACAGTGTTTTCAAAAGACTTGTGATGCAGACACGTAAAAAACCATGGCTTGTTTGGGAAAGGGTTAAGTGAAAGGGCTTAAAAAAGTTATTATCTTGATTTTGTATTTATAGATGTTTACTTTGATTAAGTAAAAATGGTTCATTAGGTCTAAAGCCATAAAAATATCGTTTGGGAAATTAATTAAATGAAAACTTTTTTTTTTTACAAAACATTCTTTTGAAAATGTTTTTGGTAGTACAAAGTAGGGAAAAGATATAAACTCATTACTAAATGACAAAAGTTTACACATGTTCAATTTCAAAGCATTTGAAAAATACAATCAAATGTGGCTAAAATAATAAGATTTGTCTTCAAAAGGGTAGAAAACATTGTAGGAAATGGTGAAAAATGCTGGTTACTAGCTTTTGAGACAATATGGGAACAGGAGCAAAAGTCTGATAAACAGCATTTTCTCCCTTTTCCCGCTATAGTTTTCTAACCTAAGATTTTGTGGTCTGGTTAACTCTTTACCAAATGACAAAATTTTAGACTCGTCCAAATTCAAAGCATTTGCAGACAACAAAATAAACCTGGTTACCAGCATTTTCTGCTTTTACCACAATGTTTTCAAAAGCCCTCTTCCTCAGGATCGTTAAAACTCGGGATTGTATGGAAAAGAGGTAATGGCTAGATGGGCTGCCTAATATTATCTGTTCTTCTTGTATTTTCAGCCAGAAAATTTGTTACTAGCCAGCAAGGCCAAAGGGGCAGCTGTAAAACTGGCAGACTTTGGTCTTGCCATAGAAGTACAGGGGGACCAACAAGCATGGTTTGGTATGTGGCTTATAAGCTAAATAATCCTTTAACCCTTTTCCACACAACAAATCTTAAGTGATAAATATAAAATTATGACAGCCCAAACAGAAACAAGAAAATTCTTATTTAGAAGATAATGGGAGTCACATGTCTTATAGACAACATTTTGTAGTTTACCACCTCTGAGGAAAACAAAAAAGTGGAAAAAGGAGGTATAAGGAGCAATTGCATGTAACAAGCAGTTTCTCCTTTTGCTACAATAATTTCATATGTATCTAGATGCAAGCATTGAACAATGGTTACAAAGTTCATCTAGATGTTCGCATATAACTGTGGTTTCATTGTTGCCACTCTTTGAATCCTGTATCCTTGCTGGTGAAGCCATTGCATTGTGGTGTACAGAATAATCTGTTTACTACTTCTTGCTGTTATCTGCCAGTCTTGTAGCACAGTCGGTAGCATACAGGAATTGAAACCAGAGGGTCGCTGATTCAAGTCCCCTGCTTGGCGAATTTCTTTCTGAGGATTGATGATGGTCCTTGTGACAGGGTTCACTCCTCTCTCATCACTGATCATTGTTTTGATGGTCATGTCGAAAAGAAGCCATTGGCATGGGAAAAAAAATGTGCAGAGTACTGGTAAAAGAAACTCAAGGAAAATAGGGATAGGTGTAGTGGCTGCCGTGATAAAACTGAAATCCTGTTGAAAACTAAGCACCACACAAAAAAAACACAAATCTTGCTGTTCTAGCCTAACAGCCATGATTGCAATGAAAAAATTGGGATGGTAAACCAAATTATTGTTTGTGAGTCCAAAATCATCATGTTTGCTTCAAAGCTTATTATCCTCAGTCTGATAGAGTTACCTCTCTTTAAGCACTCTTGTGCACATAAGGTAAGAAAATGAGCAAGTCTGGTGACACAGCACAATTTTGTAGGAAACCACATGGTGCCCTAACATAGCTAAATCATTGACTCACGCATAATGGGAAAAGGAAATGAGAAATGAACGCCATAATATACTAGTACTTATTAGAGACTGCATCTCAATGAAATGTGCCTGTGTTAGTACAGGGTCCATATTCACCAACCATTCTTAAGAACGTTTTTAGTCTTATTCTCCAAGATTGTCCAAATTTGAAAGTAACACAACTTCTGATTGGCTAAACCAAATGGTTTAGCCAATCAGAAGTTGTGTTACTTTCAAATCCAGACTGAGAATGTTCTTAACCCTTTAGCACACATTACCTACTTTTAACGACCCTGAGAAAGAGGCCTTTTGAAAATATAGTGGGAAAAGGAGAAAATGCTTGACACCAGCATTTTCTCTTTTTCCCACAATGTTTTCTACCGTTTCCGTAACAAATTTCAGTTTTTTAATCACAATTATTTTGTCGTCTGCAAGTGCTTTGAATTTATACCAGTCTAACATTTTGTCGTTTGGTAAAGAGTTAAGAATGGTTGGTGAATACAGACCCAGACAGTTGGGGTGATTGTACTGCATATATGACGGCAATGATTTTTTGTTTACTATGGTCCCAGTTGTAAGTAAACATGCCTTTATGAAGAAAACTTCCACTAATGGAAATAATAAGGCTTGTACTTTAATATTTCTAGGGTTTGCTGGCACACCCGGCTATCTATCACCTGAAGTCTTAAGGAAAGATCCCTATGGTAAACCTGTAGATGTTTGGGCTTGTGGTAAGTTTTAACAAGTTCTTCTTTTAGATCTGGGTCTCTTTTCACCCAGTGTTCTTGATTTCATTCTTAGTCTAATTTTAGATTTAACCCCTTACTACACATTCCAAGTTTTTAAAGACCCTGAGGAAGAAGCATTTTGAAAATATAGCTGGTATCCAGCATTTTCTCCTTTTCCCACAATGTTTTCTACTTTAAAGATAAATTCCATCATTAAGGTACATTTAAATTGTCATCTGCAAATGCTTTCAATTTCGACAACTCTACATTTTGCTTGTGTGGTAAACGGTTAAAAGTATCACAGCTTCTGAATGGCTAAGCCATTAGGGTTAGCCAGTCAGAAGTTGTGTTGCTTTCAAATTGAGAAAATCCTTGAGAACAAGATTTAGAATATTCTTGAGAATGGACAGTGAATAAGGGCCCAGTTACAAGTGAAGGATTGACTTTTTACCACACAATTGTGAGTTTTAATGACCTTGATGAGAAAAGCCTGTGAAAAAATGCCAGGAAAAAGAGGAAATGCTGGTAACGAGCATTTTCTCACTGTCCCACCATGTTTTCTACCCTTTCAAAGATAAAAATCACTAATTGAGCCTCATTTCATTTCTGGTCTGCAAATACTTTCAATTTGGACTAGTCTGAAACTTTGTTTGTGGTAAAGAGTTAACCCTTAGTCTGCTAAACGTGACTTACTGAGCTTTTTTAGACAGTGTAGATCAAGATCAAGCTGAACAGAATGCCCATTCTGATTTTTGATCTGCATTGTCTGCTATAGTAAGATTTTCCTGGAGGAGAGAACTTTGTAATTACAATATTTGGATTATTACTATTGGTAGGTAATGTTTATTTTACTTTTTACCAAATGACAAAATTTTAGAGTGGTCCAGTTTGAACGTATTTGCAGACGACAAATTAAATGTGTTTTAAATGATGGAATATGATAACAAAGAATAGAAAATATATTGGGAAAAGGAGAAATTGCTGGTTACCAGCATTTTCTCTTTTTCACACGTTTTCCAAAGCCTTCTTTTACAGGGTTGTTAAAACTCAAGACTGTGTGGTAAGGAATTAATTTCTTTAGCATGTTAACCCTTTTCCATACAGTCCCAAGTTTTAACGACCTTGAAGAAGAAGGCTTTTGAAAACATTGTGGGAAAAAGGAGAAAATGCTGGCATTTCTTTGATGCAATAACAACTCTCTGTGCCTTTTCAGGTGTAATTTTATATATCCTGCTAGTGGGTTATCCCCCTTTTTGGGATGAAGATCAACACAGACTATATGCTCAGATTAAAGTAGGGGCTTATGATGTAAGTAATTACTGTTTTCCATTGACTGCTATAATTTGTTAAATTAACTTGTTGCCAAATGTCAGAATTTTAAACTTGTCTGAAATGATGGCGGTGACTGCTCATTTTCTAGCATACATCATGAACTCATGATGCAAATAGGAAAAAAACAAACACATCAAAAAGAATTGAGGGAGTGGTTGTTGAAACTGGGCTTGAACCCATTAAGCCATATCCTGCTAAATAATAGAAATGAAACTTTCAAACTGATAGTAAAAACCCAAAATTTCCTGTTTCAAGGTATTTTTGGAGGAGAGATATCTCCTTATCGGACAGTGTAGATCAAAGATCAGACAGCACCTTCTGTGCAGTCTGATCTTGATCTATGCAGTCCGCAAAAGGTCAGTGAGTCACACTTAGCAGCCTAAGGGTTAAGACAGTATGATAAGCAGGCATGGTGACTTGAACAAATTGTGAAATAATCAAAGTACAATTTCTCAAAACAAATTATTTGGAATCCAGCCATATTTGATAGAGAATTAATTAGTAATTATTGTATTAAACAGCCCATGTAAGTTTCAAAGAAATGGGACCAATAATGTGGACTTTGTTGAGTAAACAGGACTTAGTCATCAAAAGGCTGCTTTTTTTAAACTGATTGCTTGATTTTCTTTTCATTGTTGGGAAGACCTTTATGTGTGGAAAGTTTCATGATTTTCATGTGTAATTATGACAAGAAATGCAGCAAAAGTTATCTTAAATCAACGGAGTTACGAAAATATTTCGATTTACTCCTGAAGGAAACTCCTTCATTCTATTTTCGATGTAAATGTCAGAGCTATCTTCTCCTGTATGTAAACATTGAGCCATGAATGGTATATAAGCTAAATGTGATGATGCAGGATACTTGTTTGTCTGTCGATTGTCTAATGTGATACTAGTATATAGAATCCCAAATTTGTGTTCATGTATTGTCATTTCTATCAAACTTGTTGACTGTGCCTAAAATGTATATGTTGCTCGCCAAGGTTTTCATCATATGGCTTTAGTCAATTTGTTCGGTAATGATGATAAAACATAAACATGCATGTAAGATTCTCTATAAATGATGTTGTTACAGTACCCATCTCCAGAATGGGACACAGTTACTCCAGAAGCCAAGAACCTCATAAATAGCATGTTAACGGTGAACCCTGCCAAGAGAATTACCGCTGCAGAAGCCTTAAAACACCCGTGGATATGCGTAAGTCCAATTGTGTCCCTTGCACTGATAATATCCCTCACTATTACATGTATACGTTTATAATATATGAGTCATGCTATGGCAGAAGGGGGTTTGATGGTTTAATGCATCTCCGTGATGGAGCATAATAGGAAGCAAGTCATCACATTATTGTGGATCCTTAACCCTTTACCAAACGACAAAATTTTAGCCTTGTCCAAATTGAAAGCATTTGCAGACGACAATTTCAGTGTGGCTCAAATAGTGCAATTTTCCTTTGATAGGACAGAAAACATTGTGGAAAAAGGAGAAAATGCTGGTTACCAGCATTTTCTCCTTTTCCCACAATGTTTTCAGAAGGCTTATTTCCCAGGGGCGTTAAAAGGCATTATTGTGCTGTAAAGGGTTAAGATGTATTATATCTTATAAATGATTGAGTCATGAGGTAGACTGGTCCTTGGCCTTGCAGAAAATTCACCAAAAGCAAAACGTTTTGACCCAGGTCATCCGCAGGCTGATCTGGGTCGAAACTTTTTGTAGATGCATTAAACCCCCTTTTCAGAGAGCATGGATCATATGGTTATATTTGTAGTATATCTACATTCTTCTTTGCTTAGCATATTGTCAATGAAGTTGACCATACATTAAGCTTAGCTAGCAGTTTTAAATAATATAGCTTTTTTTTTTTCCAAGAACTCTTTATTAAAGTAGGCTTTTTTTTTTTTATCCAACGATGGTTATAAAAACCTTAAAACAGAGGATTTAGATTAGTTTATTAGTAAAGTAGAATAGTGACTGATTAAATTCAGGTGTTTTTTTTCCCTATGTTTAAAATAGGAGTTTGTGAAATACAGTTTGTTTCATTGGGTCAGTTTTGTCACACAGTTCGTTTTGAACTGCCACAAAGACAGTATGCAAGACTAAAGTGTCATCCCAAAATTCCATAGTTATAAAACAAATATATGCATAAGGAAATATATAGGAATGGTTGAAGTTTTTATCCCATTATTTCAATATTCTGTCAACTATTTAATCAAGGCTTTGTAATTAAGCAAAATTCTTTGTAGCCTTTAGTTTTGACAAAACATGATAGACCTACCATGACCCTTTAAATACAGGGTGATTCATAAAATCTGTCATTGTTTTACCTGAATTGAATTTCTGTTATGCTGAAAATCAAAACTTGCTTTATATATTGCTGGAGAGAGCCTAGATTAAGTTTTACTATACTATAAATAAGACATTGACATCTTGGGATCATTTAGACATCATAAAAACATGCTTGTTTTCCAAGATGGCACTACCAAGGCAAATGACTCCAGAATCACTCTAGCTCTATTTTATTGTCGTTCTGCTAATAAAACACTTGCAAACATAAAAAGACAATTCTGAAATGATGTAGAAATTAGAAAACTTGCCATTACAAAGGCATACAGGCTTGTTGAATAGTTTAAATTTTAGAGATGGAATCTATGAAAGGTAAGGTCCTGCGACTTGATGTCATTATTGCTCAAAAGGAACATCAGATTGAACATACTGTATGATGTAAATCAAAAACATTAACCATTTACCACACAATCCGGACTTTTAATGACCCTGAGAAAAAAGCTCTTGAAAACAGTGTGGGAAAAGGAGAAAATTTTGGTAACCAGCATTTTCTCCTTTTTCCACAGTGTTTTCCACCCTATCAAAGACAAATTCCATTTGTTGACCTACATCTAAATTGTCGTCTGCGAATGCCTTCAGTCTGGACCAGTCTAAATTTTTGCCGTTTGGTAAAGAGTTAAGATTCAGACCATTACAAAAATGTGAAGGTCATGTTTTTACTATCAAATACACAACTTAACTCTTTACCGCACAATCCCGAATTTTAACGACCCTGAGAAAGAATGCTTTTGAAAACATTGTGGGAAAAGGAGAAAATGCTGGAAACCAGCATTTTCTCCTTTCTCACAATGTTTTCTACCCTTCCTAAAACAAATTTCAATTTTTGAGTCACATCAATTTTGTTGTCTGCAAATGCTTTCAATTTGGAATGGTCTGAAATTTTTGTTGTTTGGTAAAGAGTTAAAGGCCTCTAAAAGAACTAAACAGCAAGCAAGTATGATTATTTTAAAAGGCTTTGATACTGTAAACATTGAATATCATCATTGTCAGATATTATGAATCACCCTGTATAACCATTCTCTTCAATAGCAGGTTGAAGAAAACATTGTATATGATTTTTTTCTCTAGATAAAAGAAGTTATGTTGGTGCTTTTTTAAGCATTTGAGAAAAGAAATTGGATACTAATACTGTTGGGAAGGAAAGAACTTATTCTCAGGATTTGTTACTGACGTTGACTTTGAAAACAGAAGATGTGGTAGAAAAGTTACAAGTTTTGACATTTGATTCAGAATTATCTTTTTTGTAAGGTGCTAGGATAAAGATATTGTTACCTTTAATAATATAACTATTTTTTTTTTCCTTTCCAAAATTAAGATACTGTTGTCCTGAACTTGGTGTTTATGTGTGTCCATATTGTCTGTTCAGTTTATTGCCTGCTTTTTCATGTATTTTTAAATTTTTTGTATAAATTTGCACTTTCCCCCCTTCTCTAGGAAGGCAAAAAGTTATTTCCCCAAACAGATTTAAGAAAAAAAAAAAGAAACCTCCCTTATGTATTGCACATTTAGCCATAGTTGCTCTCCCACTGTTCCCCTCTCATTGCTGCTACAGATGTTATTTACTAAGAGAACAGTGTGTTTGATTCCTTGTGTGTTTCCCAACAACTAACTGCTCACTAATTTAAGTTTCTCCATGCAAAGGAAATGGAACACTTAAACAATTTTCAATCAATAGATTCATGACAGAGTGTCTCTTCCTTTAAAAAGTGACTCTGTAGGTTTTGATAAAAAAAGAAGAACTGATGGTGAAGCAAGTTCTTAGACAGTGATAAAGGCAATGATTCTGTGTTCTTTGATGGTGCAGTATGTATCTAAACTTGCTGAATTTCAAAATAGCATTACAATATTAAGATAACAGAACACTATCTAAGAAAAGTGTTTTTGACACAAAGTATTATTTGATTAGAGTATAGTTTCTTATACAGGTCATCAGTTTTTTGTGTTATATGCATGCGTAAACATATTCTTAGCTACTTAGCTCATTAAAAGAAATTCACACACTCTATTAAATCAGTCATTTTATGTGTACTTAAAAGTGGGCCCAATATACACTGTGTTGTCAATCATGTTTTGTCAAGAGTTTTTGTAATTATATTGCTATGGTCAATTCTGATCTTCCTGAATGAACAAAAAGTTACTAGTGTATTGTAGGACAAAATTCATAGAGGACTTGTGTTCCAAACAAAACCAACTGACAAGCGCCCCAAACTTGCTGAATCATAGATAATTTCTGTCCAAAGGAGAAAAACTTGGCTAAGAACAAGAAAGGAAACAAACATGTTTCCTTGCAACAGTGTTAGAGATTATCATATAGTTCGTTTTTCTGGTTTTTTGGATGGGCAAGGGTATTTGGATATTTACATGAACTGCAATTTTCGCTGGACCTAAGCATGAATCAAAGACAGTCTTTTAAATCTAATAGAAATCATTAGCCAGCAAAAAAGTTGAATCCGAGAAATCGGATTAGACTACAAGAAATAATTTTGAAATTGCATTATTTGAAATTTTTGCTCTAGGAATGATAGCCATCATTTAACCTTTTGCCACATAATCCAAAGTTTTAACTACCCTGAAGAAGAGAGCCTTTGAAAATATTGTGGGAAAAGGAAAAAATGCTGCTTACCAGCATTTTATCCTTTTCCCACAATTTTTCCTTACTTTTCAAAAACAAATCTCATCAGTGGAGTGGCATGTAATTAGTTTACGGCATTTACGAGTTGTATGAGGCTTAATGTTCTGCCTGTTAACAGTGCAAACATTATGAACTGATAATGCCAAAGACTTTTGGGTTGGAAAAGAGTTTTTAATTATAAATCAAAAGTTTATACTTATGTAGGAAAAAGTATAGGGCAAGTTTGTCAGAAACGTTCACTATTGGCTAGAAAAGATTTCACATTCCTGATTATTAAATTTTTTATTACAGACAAGTAAATGAAAATTAATAGTGAATGATTGCAGCATGTAGGTAGTGAAAAATGTCAAAACTTTATATTTTCTGAAGTAAAAAAAGAAGTCCTACTGTGATTTTTTTCTGAAAATCAGAATTGACCCATATCATCATTGTTACCACCTAAATTCTGAATCTCTGCTCCTTATTTTACTAAAGGATTGGGACACATTGGTACGTAGGTAGGTGAACTACCCCCCATATATATATAAACTCATAGACTGTTCAAGGCCCTTTCTGGTTACTCCTGCATAGCAATATGAATGTAACACTCTTGTTGTTATGCCAACAGTAACCTTTGTCTTCTGTTGCCTTATTTTTTTTTTTATTTCTAGGCTGGCAATTTGATTCAATCAAACTTTTTTTTTTGTTAACCCATAAAGTGCCGAATAAACCCAAAAGACTGTTTAAGTCCAAAAAAAAATAAGGCCCAAAAAATTGCTATTCACTATGGTGTTTGAAGAAAACAGACAGTATAGATCATGATCAGAGTGCACATATTGTGCAGTCTGATCTTGATCTTCACTGGCTGCAAAGGCAACTATGGTTGCGGAAGGTGCTTTTAGGGTTAATTTCATCACATGGTCTCTGAACTTCTGTTGCACTTTTTTGGTGAACTAAAATTTCTAAAGTCTCTTCACCCTTTGCCACACAATCCTGAGTTTTAACGACCCTGAAGGAGAAGGCTTTTGAAAACATAGAGGAAGAAGGAGGAAATAATGGTTGCCACAATGTTTTTAAAAACCCTTTTTCCAGAGTCATTAAAACTCAGGATTGTGTGGTAGAGGGTTAAACTAACCTTGAGAGAGAATCTTTCAGATGGGTATGACAAAACAATATTTGGACTTTAATCATGGTTTCTTCTTTCCCCTTTACTTGATCATATTCTTGAAAAGGCTCGGTCATTTTCCTCAAATTATTATTTTTTTTTTTTTTCACAAATTACCTGAGAAAGTAACCTCTCTGTTAGGAAAAGATTTCATTGGGAAAAAGCAATAAGATACAAGGGCTGATTAATAAATTGTGAGTCCTGTACTGAAGGAGTTAAGCAGGGATGTATTTTTTCAGCCCTACTATTGCCTGACTATTAACCCATTCCCAAACAACAAATTTTGGACTGGTCCAAATTGAAAGAGTTTGCAGACGACAATTTTAAATTTGATGAAAATGGCAGAAAGGTCTCAAAAAAGGTAGAAAACACTGTGGGAAAAGGAGAAATTGCTCGTTATGAGCAATTTCTCCTTTTCTCACAGTGTTTTCAAAAGACTTGTACTGCAGACACGTGAAAACCAGGGCTTGTTTGGGAAAGGGTTAAGGGCTGTGTATCCAAAGACTGGTGTCATTTGGCCAGTTTATGTTGAAGAAGTAGCACTCTGAAGTAAACAAGGCAAGTGTCTAAGTAAAGGTGTGTTGTTCCACCAGGGAAATGTCCTTGTTCACAAGTCTTCTCATTGCTGTGGCTGCCATGAACGATTGTGGCTTTGAATTGATTGAGCATCCACCTCTTTCATCTGATCTTGCTCCATCAAACTTGAAAAAGACCATTTCCAGTACCCAGTTTCGATCAGCTGCTGATGTCATACATGCAGTGGAAGACTCTGTGAATGGTCAAGAAAAGTACTTCTATAAAAGTGGAATTGAGGCCCTTAACTCTTTACCATACAATCCCGACTTACAAGACTCTGAGATGGAAGTTTTTTTAAATAATTGAAATGGTAACCAACGTTTTTTCCTTTTCCCACAATGTTTTCTAACCTATCAAAGACCAATTACATCATTTGACCAACATTTAAATTGTCGTCTGCAAATGCTTTCAATTTGGACTAGTCTAAAATTTTGTAATTTGTTAAAAAAGTTAACCCTTTACCACACAATCCTGACTTTTAACAACCCTGAGAAAGAAGCCTTTTGAAAACATTGTGGGAAAAGGAGAAAATGCTGGTAACCAGCATTTTCTCCTTTTCCCACAATGTTTTCTACCCATCCCAAAACAAACTTAAATTTTTGAGTCACATTTATTTTGTCGTCAGCAAATGCTTTCAATTTAGTCCAATCTAAATTTTTGTTGTTTGGTAAAGAGTTAAACATCGCGGGGCAAAAATGCCTAGATCTATACCGAAGGGAGTTTTGTTGAAAAATAATGCAATATGTCCACCAAAAGTCAAACCCTTACGTACAAGGCTCACAACTCCTCAATCAGCCCTCGTGCGTAAATTAGTTTCAAAGGGGGAGAACTTATGGATGAAAATCTTTGAGCTTTTATTAGGCATGTCTCGTAATACAGGTGCAGTGTTTCTATCATGCCATTAGTTTGTATTGATTTTGAGTTTGGTTTTTGGATTAGCAAGAAATGTTTGGTAAAAGTCATGGTAGTAAATTTCCCTTTGCTTTTTTCGTTGAATGGATAGATCACTAATGTAGATAGGAATTGGTGTTCCATTATTGTAGAGGATTTGCTTGGCAAAGATTACAAGTGGGGTGCAGGGTTGGGTGGGGGGCACAAGTATAGAAAAAACGAAGTTGAATTGTAATCATCTTTTATGATGTGGCTTTGTCAAAAAGTTATCTGCTTTTAATGAAACTATGGATAGTTCTGAAAATCAAAGTAATAAATGTTAGTTAATTTGTATTTACTCTTTACTAAGCAATAAAATGTTAGCCTTGGCCAATGTGAATACACTTTTAGGCAAAAAATAAAATGTGGCTAAAATTATGGGATTTGTCTGTTAAAGGGGTGGAATGCAGTGTTGGAAAAAAAAAAAAAAAAAAGGAAATGATAGTTACCAGGTTTTTGCATTTTCAGTCAATAGACCCAAATTTTACAGATTTTGGCTTATTACAAAATGTAGGACCAAACTTTCTGAACTTTGTCAGTTCTGTCAGCTACTGCAGTAATGTTTCCTTTTGCATTCTAAATGTTTACCCACCTGTCAGGTTTATTATCAGTGTTTCAGCAGCATACAGATTCAAGAGAGAAATCTGAGGAAGATTTTTTTGCATTATTAGCTTACCTGAGCATATAGTGCTCGAGATGAGCTTTTGTGATTTCGCCGTGTCTGTCGTGCATCGTCGCTTGTCCGTCAACTTTTACCTTGTATAGACTCTAGAGGCCACATAGACTCTAGAGGTCACATTTTCCATCCAATACTCATGAAAGTTGATAGGAATCTTTGTCTTAATCATATCTCAGACGAGATTAACAATGGTTCATGCAGGATTAAAAAAAAAAAAAAGGTCAACATGTCAAAAACCTAGTGTACTCTCTACAGGTCACATTTTCAGTCCATTAATCATGTAAGTCGATGATGTTTTAAATAAGTTGGAAAATGGATCTGATCAGGTAAAAAGGTAGTTCACTGGTATAAATCTTTGAAAAACCATGCGCACACTCTAGAGGCCACGTTTTCAGTCTAGTGTCCATAACAGCTGGTCAGAGTGTATATGGTCATGTTACCTTAGATGTGTGTGAAAATCAGTCACATTGCGTGAAAAAGTAGGTAACTGGGACAAATCTCTGAAAAACCTTGTGAACTCTCTAGAGACCACATTTTCATTTTAGTAGGCCTAAAAGTTGTTCAAAATATTTGTGGTTATCATACCTGAGACAAGTGTGAAAATGGGTCACGTTGGGTCAAAGAGTTCACTTGGTCTAATCTTGCAAAAACATAAGGGACACTGTTGGCATTACATTTTAAGTCCAATACTCATGAAAGCTGGTCAGAATGTTTGTCTGGAAAATAACTTGTGTGAATTTAAAGTGAGTCATGCCAGGGCAAAAGGTAGGTCAATGGGACAAATCTGTAGAGATGATTATTAGACTGAATCAGGATGTTTGTCTTGACGTTAGCATAAACAATTTTGACAATGGGTCAGCTAGGTAAAAATACTCGGTCATTAGGTCATATCACAGTCACACTTTGACTATAATTCATATTATCTTCCCAAAGGTACACAGGCTCAGGTGAACGTCTCAGGGCCATCATGGTCCTCTTGTTTTGTATGGTGACCTTGGGCATGCTGTAGTGTTTAGGTATCTTTTTCAATAAAAGCTCAAAGTTTTTCTGTAATTTTAGATTCTAATTGTAGATTTTTCAAATAATCTCAGGTAAAGGTTTTATCAAAGGTAAAATTGATAAGTAATCATTTTTTTAAATGAAAAACTTACCGCAACTTGGTGATGGGAAAGCCAGCTCTTTAATCCTTTACCCAACAACAAAATTTTAGACTGATCTAAATCAAAAGCATTTGCAGACTGCTATCTAAATGTGGCTGAACTGATGGGATTTGTTTTTGATAGGTTAGAAAACATAGTGGGAAAAGGGGAAAATGCTAGTTACCAACATTCTGTCCTTTTTCTCACTATGCTTTTATAAGTCCTCTTTGTTAGGGTCCTTAAAACTTGGGATTGTGTGGTAGAGTTAATTGTTGGGTAATTTTTGGTCAGTGCTATTTCATTTTACTTCTTACCTAAATAAGGTATTCTGTATGAATGAAGTGTTTGATAGGTAAATCCTAGACTTTTTTCATCATAATGATAGTTATAATGGGGACAAGATAGAACAAAACAGAAAGGTGAAAAAAGTCATGACAAAGAGTGAGCACATTGAATATTTTACTGACATTTTTTCAGGCAGTATAAGCACCTGTTTCTCAAGAAAAGCATTTCTTGGCCTACATTGTTCAGAAAGAAATAAGATCAAACTGTGCTGTTCAGCTCTTTACCAAACAATCCTGTGTTTTAACAACACCGAGGAAGAAGCCTTTTGAAAACACTGTGGGAAAAGGAGGACATGCTGCTGGCCAGCATTTTCTCCTTTCCCACAATTTTTTCTCCATAATGACAGACTAATTCCATTACTCTTATATGTCGTCTGGAAATGCTTTCAATTTGAACCAGTCAAAAATTTTGTCGTTTGGTTAAGAGTTAAGCCCTCACAGTGGATTGAGATGAGCCTTATTGCAGTTCACTGTTCATGCTAACAAATACTTCAAATGACTTCTAAAGCCTCCGTCACATCAAACTAGTTCTTAGAACGTCTTACTCAGTCCTAACAGAATTGTAAAACGGGTTGCAGTCGGGTAGGACATGTAATTTCGGCCTAATTATGCCTAAAGCTCCCGTTAACCAAACTAATTCTTAGAACTTCTTGCCCTGTCCTAAAAAATCGTAAAACGGGTTGGGGTCGGGGTAGAATATGTAATATTATTCGGTTTGCAAGCATACTGCCAATTGAATGTCCTCTGCACCATGTCGTTACACGTCCCTAAAAGGATCGAAGTACAGCAGGCCCGTTTGTAGTATCTCTCTCTCATTTTAAGTACGTTATCTTTCCGTCAAATTACAAGACGGGATGGACGGCAAAAAATTTTGAGCAGGCTCAAAGTTCTGGAGCACCCTTCCCATCCTAGCCCGTCCATGATGTTCGCAAACAGATCGTAGAAGGTTGCTACTATGTCCACTCCGTTCGAACACAGTTTGAGTCCGTTTGGCAACTATTTTCGGAACGTAGTGAGAAGGAATTCTGTGTGACGGGGGTATAAGAAACTAGTTGTTCGGTAAAGGGTTAAGAGCTGGAAGTCAGATTGCATTGAAACTGCTATGAATATAGATTATCAGCAGAACTATAGAGACTGTTGAAATGGTGTCTTCCTTTGGCTCTTTGCAGAGCCCTGTTGCACAGCCAGTAGCGTGTAGGACTTGAGACCAGGGTCGCTGTATCGAATACCCAGCTTGGGGAATTTCTTTTTGAGGATTGATGGTAGTCATTGCGACTGAAGTCAGTACTCTATCACTGCTGATCATTGTTTCGGTGGTGGTTATGTGGGAAAGCAGCCAGTGGCTTTGGAAGTATATTGTTTGAAGTACTGGTAAAAGAAACTCCAGGAAAGTATGGATATGTGCACAAGCCATTGTGATATATGTGATATAGCTGAGATAATGTTGAAAACAGCGTTAAACATACAAACAAACAAACAAATCTGAACCCTGAGAATTTTCATTCATATCAGAGATGGTAGTAAACCAGAAGAAAGTCATCTAACAATACAGAATCACATTTATTTTTTACGTAACCAATTTGAAATAATTTCTTAACAATAAAATCCGTTTGTTAGCAACCACCAGTTGTGTGGTTCAGCCATCAAAGGCCTTGTTGTTGTATTTTAAGCCTTTACCACACAATCCCGACTTTTAACGACCCTGTGAAAGAAGCCTTTTGAAAACATTGTGGGAAAAGGAGAAAATGCTGGTAACCAGCATTTTCTCCTTTTCCCACAATGTTTTCTATCTTTTCCAAAACAAATTTCAATTTTTCAGTAACATTTATTTTGTCGTCTGCTTATGCTTTCAATTTGGACCAGTCTAAAATTTTGTCGTTTGGTAAAGAGTTAAATCTTGAAAGGATCTACTGCAGAAATTTTTCCCATGCGAATTATTAAAACCAAAAAGAAAAAAGATGAAAAAAAAAACTTTGAAATATACCTTTATGTATCCATGTGAATTGCAAGGGAAATAGATAAAAAAAAAAGCTTTGAATTTAAAATTTTGGTGTCCATTTGAATTGTTAGGGAAAGATAAAAAAAACTTTGAATTTTATCCTTTTGGTGCCCATGTTAATTGTGAGGGAAAGATAAAAAAGCTTTGAATTTAACCTTTTGGTGCCCATGTGAATTGTAAGGGAAAGATAAAGCTTTGAAATAAACCCTTTGGTGCCCATGTGAATTGTAAGGGAAAGATAAGAAAGCTTTGAAATAAACCCTTTGGTGCCCTTGTGAATTTCGAGGGAACTGTTAAAAAAAGCTTTGAATTTAACCTTTTGGTTCTAATGTGAATTGCGAGGGAAAGATAAAAAAGCTTTGAAATAAACCTTTTGGTGCCCATGTGAATTGTGAGGGAAAGATTAAAAAGCTTTGAAATAAATCTTTTGGTGCCCATGTGAATTTGGAGGGAAAGATAAAAAAAGCTTTGAAATAAACTTTTTTGTGCCCATGTGAATTACAAGGGAACTATAAAAAACAAAGCTTTGAATTAAACCTTTTTGTGCCCATGTGAATTGCAAGGGAAAGAAAAAAGCTTTAATCTGTTGTGTGCAATAGTAAATAGTTGTTGCAGATGTTGTTTTTATTTGGGCCTGCTGTAACTCTAATCTGCTTTTTCTTCAATGTTTGTCAATATTTTCAGTTGGTGTGCTGGTAGCTGTAGTGATAATCATTTTGAAAATTCATGTAAAGCTGTGCACATTGTATGCAATAATTCCAGCTTTGTTAGCATAGTATAAACAAATTATAGAGGGAAAAAAATACTTTTGAAGACAGAAAATAACAGCAGTTTTCAGACCTTAAAGCCTTCACATCTGAATGCTGAATGTGTCACTCCAACTTAAGATCTTAGATTGTAAGATTTTTAGCTGAAGAAAATGTCGAGGTATTTTAGCTGAAGGAAACATTGAGGTATTGTCATAGCTCCGGTGTGTTTGTCTTCGTTGTCACCGTCGTTCAGGAACTTTGACATTTTACAACCTCTTTTATTACTGAAGATATTTACTTCAAACTTATACAAATTGTTAACTATCAAAAGGGAAATCCGTAAGACAAAGGCAGGTAACCATTAAAGTATTTTTGACTCTGTTATGCCGAAGGTTGGTACCCACATGAGGTGCTCTTTTTTTGTATAGGCCTAAAGCTTTGACTCTGGAATTTGTCAATGAATTAAAGATACATCTGTACTTGTTTTTAGCCAGTTTTTAACCCATTTAATCTTTATTTTATGAAACTATAATCTTCATGCCAAATGTTGCCCCTGTTGGCTGCAAGGTTGAACAGATTATGACAGACAGATAATGCATTTTTTTTTAGGCCTTCAAAGAAATCATTGTCGTTTTTTCAGCTTTTAAATGAGGACAAATCC
Source organism: Tridacna gigas (assembly GCA_945859785.2). Taxonomy (NCBI): domain Eukaryota; kingdom Metazoa; phylum Mollusca; class Bivalvia; order Cardiida; family Cardiidae; genus Tridacna; species Tridacna gigas. The sequence continues at coordinate 3,673,123 of OX244030.2, forward strand.
CTTTAGTTTCTTTATTGCTTACACCATATATATTGGTAATTTATCTACGTTTACACAGCTTACTAAATTCAGAGCCATTCTACACACTTACAAGTTTTAACAGCGTCTTTTCTCTCTGGCTAAATGGATGTATCTTTAAGTTCTGAGATAGTAAGATTTTAGTATGGTTTAGACATTATGATGGAACTAATGATGATACTTAAAATAATTCTTACCGAAAAGGTAAAAAATACTAAAAATTTAAACATCTTGAGTACATGGTACCCAAAGAATGCTAACAAAATAACTAAGAATGGTACTTAGATATTGATGTTAGTTTATGGAGCATTGTTGATAATATTTTGATTAACAGGAAAAACATTGCAAAATGCCAGTGGCTCTTCCATCCTAAACGCTCCCCTCTTGACTTGTTTTTCTCTTCAACATAATTATTGCATCAAATGAAATGTCACAGAACATCACGATAAAAAGTGTCAAAAGTAAAAAAGTTTTAAAAAAAGTAAACCTATCTCTGTCCAATGGTTGTTGTATTTCTGGGATTACATGCTGATAGATAATAATGATTGACAATTTAATCAATTCTATGCCATCTTAACTCTATACCAACAACAAAATTTTAGACTTGTCATAACTAAAAGCATTTGCAGACGACAAAATAAATGTGACTCAAAAAGTGAGTTTTTTTCAGAAAGTTTGAAAATTTTGAGGGAAAAAGGAAAAATGTTGTTTCCAGCATTTTGTCCTTTATCCCTCAATGTTTTCAAAAGCCTTCTTTCTCAGGGTCATTGAAACTCATGATCGTCTGATAAAGGGTTAACCTTTTACCACGCTATCCTGAGTTTTAATGATCCTGAGAAAGAAGGCTTTTGAAAACATTGTGAAAAAGGAGAAAATGCTGGTAACCAGCATTTTCTCCTTTTCTCACAATGCTTTCTAACATATGAAAGACAAATTTTACCAAGTGAGCAACATCAAAATTGCTGTCTGCAAATGCTTTCAATTTGGATAAGTCCAGTGTAAGATTTTTTCATGCTGTAAAGGGTTAATGAGGAAGGTATCTTTTAATCTCTTCATCTACATGGAGTAATTATCATTGTGTAGCTTTGAAAAGGTGGAGATATTTTAACTTCAATCCTTTACCAAACGACAGAATTTTAGACTGGTCCAAATTGAAAGCATTTTGCAGGCGACAAATTAGAGATGGTCAAAATGACAAAAGTTGTTCCTGATACTGAATTCATGGTGGGTAAAGGAGAAAATGCTGGTTACCAGCCTTTTCTCCTTTTTCCACATTGTTTTCAAAAGTCATTCTTCTGGGGGGAGGAGGGGGGGGGCTGTTAAAAGTTTGAATTGTGTGGTAATGTGTTAACCCTTTACCACACAATCCAGAGTTTTAACAATCTTGAGAAAGAAACCTTTTGAAAAGATCATGGGTAAAGGAGAAAATGGTGAAAACCAGAATGTTTTCTGCCTCGTTAAGACAAATCCCATCATTTGGGTCACATTTAATCTGTCATCTGCGAATGCTGTCAATTTGGACAAGGCTATATTTTTTGTTGTGTGGTGAAGGGTCAAGAGGGGAAATCTTTTTATCTGTCTTGATGGAATGCATATAGCATCAGTAAAGTTCTAGTGACGAAACTTAGTGTGTGTTTTAGGGGGGAAAAAAAGGCTATTATAATCAATAAGGATTAGTTCTCAAATCATCAGTTAAACAGTGAGCTCAATTTATCACACAGACAGTAGATGTCTTTATAATATGAGCCATGCTCTGACAAAAGGGGGCTTAATGCATCTTCATAGTGCATGATACCAAGTATGTCATCACATGATCATGGATCCATAAAGTCCATTTTGTATAACAACCGAACGAATCATGAGAAAACCTGGTCCTTTTACATACAGAAAATTGACCGATAGCGAAAAGTTTCAGCCCAGGTCAGCCTGCGCCGACTGCACAGGCTGACCTTGGTCGATACTCTTCGCAGATACATTAAGCCCCCTTTACACAGAACATGGCTCATTATTCATTCTTTGTTTTTCTGGTTAAGTCTAAGCCCTGCAGCAGAGTCTGTAACATACAGGACTTGAAACCAGTGGGATGCCAGTTTGAATCTCCAGCTTTGCGAATTTCCTTCCAAGGATTGATGATAGTCATTGTGACAGATTCATTTCTCTCTCACTGCTGATCATTGTTTCAATGATGGTTATATGGGTAAGCAGCCAGTGACCTGGAAAGAATGTTGTACAAAGTGCTGTTACAGAAAACTCCAGGAAAGCAGTGATAGGTGCACTGGCCACTGAGATGTGACTGAAATAATGTTGAAAATGGCATTAAAACACCACACAACCAATACAATGCTCTGTTAAGGATTATAGTGTTGTAACACATAGGTTCTCAGTGTGATCCCAGTTGGTAACACAGGTTGCATAGGTTTGGCAAGGCACTGTGGAGCCCAGACCCTCGACTTATACTGGTGCTAACTAGCATTTTCTTCCTTTTTAGACGATGCTTTCTGTCCTCTGTGAAAACTTAATTCATCATTCTAGCCACATATTGTCTTCAGCTGTGTTGACTTTGAACAAATCAAAAATTTGTTGTCTGGTAAAGGTTTAAACCCAGGTGAGCAATACAGGACTACTATGTTGCTCCTGTAAAAGAACAAAGGTGGATGTTCCATTTGGATATAACTGCCTGGCCGGATGGCTCAGTGGTTAACATATCTGACTAGTGACCTGGTGGTTGCAGGTTTGATACCCATTTGAGGCCAGCTTTCTTTCAACTCTCACCCCTGATGCATGTGAGAAAAGTGGTCATTGGCATAGAAAGAGAGTTTTGTCAGTACTGGTGTGAGAAAGCCAGGAAACACATTGCATAGGTGCACTGACTGCTATGATAAGACTAAAGCTGTTTAAAATGGCAGTAAACTCTAATACAAAGAAATCAATGTTAACTGGATTTCTGTTGTTAATTTATAATCGATGGTCTAAAAATGTTTCCTAACCCCTCTAGCTCAGTTAATAACATACAGGACTTGAAACCAGGGGGTTGAATTGTTCGAATCCCTAGCTCAAACAATTTCTTTCAAGGATAGGTGATAGTCGTTGCAAGAGAATTCATTCTTGTCTCGTGGCGGATCGTTGTTATATGGGAAAGCAGTCAATGGCTTGTGGAGAATATTTTGCAAAGTACTGGTGAAATAAATTCCAGGAAAGCATGGATAGGTTCAGTGCCTGCCTCAATATAAAAGTATGATACAGTTGAAAATACAAACTCACAAACAAGTGAACTAAAAAGGTTTATTTGAAACTGTTGAAAGGTTGGGTATTTACTTCATTTTAAAGTCAGTCAATATAGAATTCTATCAATCTTATAGACTTATAAGTCTTCACCAACACAAAATTTTGGACTCATCCAATTTCAGAGTATTTGCAGATGATGAATTACACTTGGCACCAATAATGGTTTTTGACCTTGACAGAGTGGGTAAACATTGTGTGAAAAGGAGAAAATGCTGGTTACCAGCATTTTCTCCTTTTCTCAAAATGTTTTCAAAAGCCTTCTCTTTCAGGGTTGTTATAACCTGGGATTGTGTGGTAAAATGTTAACTCTCTACCACACAGTCCCAAGTTTTAACAACAAACAGGAAGAAAGCTTTTGAAAACATTATGGGAAAAGGAGAAAATGCTGGTCACCAGCATTTTCTCCTTTTTCCCACAATGTTTTCTATTGTATGAAAGGCTAATCCCATCATTTGAGCCACATTCTATTTGTCATCTGCAAATGCTTTGAACTTGGACCAGTTTAAATTTTTTTGTCTTTTGGTGAAGGGTTAACCATTTACCACACAATGCCGAGTTTTGTGAGAAAGAGGCCTCCTGAAAACATGGTGGGAAAAGGAGAAAATGCTGGTAACCAGCATTTCCTTCTTTTCCCACAATGTTTTCTACCCTATCAAAGACAGGAATCACCATTTGAACTACTTTCAAATTGTTGTCTGCAAATGCTTTCAATTTGGTCCAGTCTAAAATTTTGTCGTTTGGTAAAGAGTTAATTGATTTTCCTAAACCTAAGAGGGCAATAAGAAAGCAAGACCAATAAGTAGATTTTTGGACATGTCATCCAATACCTTTCATTTGAGAAAGAATTCATATGGACAATAGATGGAGATCCGTAGAATCAATCAATATTCAGCTTATTGAAAAAATCAACACCTAATAGGTCATAATTTATCTGACATATCACACAATCTGAGCCATTCTGATGAGTGTATAATGCCCAAGATTTTATCGAAGTTGTAACCCTTATAGCGCTGTGTAATTAAGATGTACATTCTCAGTCAGTACGTAAGAAGTAGATATTGCAATTTCAAGGCCATTTTTTGTCAGGATGTCTGGAAAATTGGTGGACAGTTTAGAGCAAAGGTCAGACTGTATGTTCTGTGCTGTCTGATTTAGATCTACACTGACCACAAAAGTAGTTTTGAATCAGGACTCAGCACTGGAAGGGTTATACTTCCAATTGTCCGATCACCTATTTATAAAACAGACAATCATATGTATGTTGTATTGTGAAGACGTATACATGCCAAATATGGTTTTGGAATACTAAAACTTTACATTTGAATTCTTCATTCTAAGGAAATAGGAAACAAGCATCTTAATGATAGAGAGTGTCTTTGTATACTTCAGTGTTACTTGGAAGCATTGAGCATTGGATTTGGATTATTTTTCGTGCCTAATTTTGTGACAAGATAGTTTTGATGAGTTATTTGTACAGTGATTTTATCTTAAGCCTGGGCTCATGACATATGGGAGCTATAGTTATCGTCCCAGTAAGTTTTGTTGATATTTAACTCTATACCACACAACAGAATTGCAAACTGGTCCATATTCTAAGCATTTGCAGACGACAAAATTACATGTGCCTCAGATGATGGGATTGTTTCTTAAAGGTTAGAAAACATTGCAGAAAAAGGAGAAAATGCTGGTTACCAGCATTTTCTTCTTTTTCCCACAATGTTTTTAAAAGCCTTCTTTTACAGGGTCTTTACAAGTCAAGATTGTCTAGTCAGTGTATAATCTTGTGCCCCTTATGTACCCCATAAATGAATTTTTTTTAAAATCTTTTCCTAAGATGCAGAATGCAATAACCAAAGAAAATATATAAATATTTCTGACGCTGCGGAGCCCTAGAGGCACAGTCTGTAGCGTACAGGACTAGAGAACGGGGTCGCTGGTTCGAATACCCATCTGGGCCAGTTTCTTTCCGAGGATTGATGATTGCTACATTCCTATTTCACTGCTGATCATTGTTTCAGCGATGGTTGTGTCCAGTATGTGGGATGAATATTGCACAGAGTACTGGTAAGAGAAACTCCAGGAAAGCATGGGGAGGTGCTTTGGCTGCTGTGATAGATCTGAGATAATGTTGAAAACAGTGTTGAACATCATACACTCAATCAGTCAATCCTTACTGATGCCAAAAACACCACCCAAAGTGGCTGTTTAATGTTTTAATGTGGATGACATTCTGTGCGGAGTAACACTCAAGGCTTCTTTCAGGCTTGAAATAAAATTCAATTGCCGTTTTTGTCTCCAGATATGGTTTAAAACGGTCTTTGGTTTTGCAGTGGGGCGTGTAGAGACGGCAAAAGGGAAACAGTCAAATTTGCCATTCAGAGTCTATACTCTAATTTTTTCAATGATATATTTGGAAAAATGGATTTTAAAAATCTTGTCAAAAAAATGCAACAAAAGAATTTTAACGAAACAAGTGGCAGGGTTTTCTATATTTGGGAGTCATTTGACTCCCTTCAAATGGATAAAAGAAGGCAAATAATAAAATTTTGGGGGTCATTTAGAAAATTTAGGGATTCATATTCAAAGAAAGAAGTGTCTAGCAGATAATGTGTCTAAAATGCAGCAAAAAGCGCTGGAGAAAACACTGGTATATTCCATCAAATCAAAGCAGTTGCACTGAAATGCATATGTTCAAAGGGTAAAGGATTAGAGAGCAGAACATTTTTTTTGTTCAATGAGTTATCGCTTTGTAAAATTAGCATCAGAAAAGTATGGCATGTTCTCACAGGCTCTCAATATTCTATACAGGTATTAACCCTTATCCTGCTAATTAACCCTTTCCCAAATGACAAATTTTGGATTGGTCCAAACTGAAAGAATTTGCAGACGACAATTTCAAATTTGATGAAAATGGCAGAAAGTTCTCAAAGAGGATAGAAAACACTGTGGGAAAAGGAGAAATTGCTCGTAACGAGCAATTTCTCCTTTTCCCACAGTGTTTTCAAAAGACTTGTACTGCAGACACCTGAAAACCAGGGCTTGTTTGGGAAAGGGATAAGTGAAATGAAACTTCGAAGTCAATAGTAAAACCCCAAATTTTGCTATTTCAAAGGTACTTTTTACTGAAAGATATCTCCTTATCGGACATCGTGGATCCAAAATCAGACTGCACAGAATGTGCAGTCTGATCTTGCCCTACACTGTCTGTAAAAGGTTGATGGGTTGGCTTAGCAGCCTGAGGATTAATCTCTTTGCCACATGACAAAATTTTAGGCTTATCCAAATTCAAAGCATTTGCAGTCGACAGCATAAATGTGAGCCAAAAATTGAAATTCATTCGGAAAGGGAAGTAAACATTGTGTGAAAGGGAGAAAATGCTGGTTACCAGCATTTTCTCCTTTTCCTACAATGTTTTCAAAAGGCTTTTTCTCAAGGATGATTAAAGGTGGTGCTTGTGTGGTAAAAAGATTAACCCTTTCCCAAACAAGCCCTGGTTTTCACGTGTCTGCAGTACAAGTCTTTTGAAAACACTGGGAAAAGGAGAAATTGCTCCTTTTCCCACAGTGTTTTCTACCCTTTTTGAGACCTTTCTGCCATTTTCATCAAATTTAAAATTGTCGTCTGCAAACTCTTTCAATTTTGACCAGTCCAAAATTTGTCGTTTGGGAAAGGGTTAATCCATTACTGTATGTGCCATCTTTTGTCTGTCCAAATTTATGGCCGTTTTCTGTGTGAATGCAAATTTTCTTTGCCCAAATTTATGAATATTTTTTGTTGGTAAGGTAAAATTGTCAAAAACGATTTGATCCTTTACCAAACAGTCCCAAAATTTTGACAGCCCTGGAGAAGGAGGCTTTTGGAAACATTGTGGAAAAAGGATTTTCTTCTTTTCTCACCATGTTTTTCCAACTTTCCGTAGACAAATATCATGTTTTTGGGTCACATTTGTCATCTCCAGAAGCTTCAATGTGGAAAAGTCTAAAGTTGTGTCTTACGGCCAAAATGGTGTGGAAAAAAGGGGAAAATGTTGGTTACCAGTATTTTCTCCTTTTCCCCATAATGTTTTTGAAACTCTCCATTCTCATGCCTGTGATTGATTGATTGATTGATTGTATGGTGTTTAACGGCATTTTCAACATTATTTCAGTTACATCACTGCGGCCAGTGCACCTATCCATGCTTTCCTTTCCTGGAGTTTCTTTTACCAGTACTACGCACAATATTCTTTCCAAGCCCCATGTGCCAGCCTGGGTAGCTCAGTGGTTAGCATATCCGACTCCTGACCTGGTGGTTGTGAGTTTGATACCCCATTGAGGCAAACTTTCTTTCCGGTGTGTTTTGGCCTCTCACCTCTGTTGCACGTGAGAAAAGTAGTCATTGACTTGGAAAGAAAGTTGTGTCAGTACTGGTGTGAGAAAACCAGGAAACACATGTGCAGGTGCACTGAATGCTGTGATATGACCTAAGCTTTAAAAACAACTTTAAACTCCTATACAATTAATCGATCAATTCAGCATGAAATTTTGAAAAAATATGGGAATGAAGTATTTAATTGTAAGACAACTCTAGTACACTATAAATAGCTTCTCTACTTACTATAGGTAAAGTAATACAATAAAACACATTACAGAATACCTGGCGGTCATATTTACCTTGGGATCATTTTGAGTGTTTGTACTTAATACAAAAACTGACAATCTCAGAGTAAGGTTTGACCCTTTTTTTGGTGTATGAAAAAACATCTTTAATTCTTTACCACACAAGAAGATGTTAGACTGGTCCAAACTCAAAGTATTTGCAGACGACATTTTGGATTTGGCTCAAATGATCAATTTTATTGTTGATAAGGTAGAAAACAGTGTTGGAAAAGGAGAAAATTCTGGTTACCAGCATTTTTTCCTTTTACCACTATGTTTTCAAAATACTTCTTCCTCAGGGTTGTTAAAACCAGGGAATGTGTGGTAAAAGCTTAATTGGGTACATGTACTCTTTTTACCCTTTACCAGACAATCCTGAGATTTTATGACCCTGTGAATGAAGCCTTTTGAAAATATTGTGGGAAAAGGAGAAAATGCTGGTAACCAGCATTTTCTCCTTTCCCCACAATGTTTTTTACCCTTCCAAAGGCAAATTTCTGTTCTTGAGTCACGTTTAAATTTTTGTCTGCAAGTGCTTTCAGTTTGAACTAGTTTAATTTTTTGTGGTTTTGTAAAGTTGTGATATTCAAAAACAATAAAATATTCCAAGTTGAACTGATAATGGTTGCTTCTTGAAAACAAGTCTTGTTTTGGCTGTGTTCCAGTCAAAATGTTGGACAAACCATACAATATTATTTACATGATAGTAAACCAAGAGAATTCTAATAGATTCAAACTACATTCTAATTGAAACCATTAGAATAGGTCAGTGTATGTAATCAAACAGAAAAGGGATTGGTACTTTTGACCTGTTTCTGGATCAGCAACGTAAAACATTAGGGTCATCGACAGTTTGACATTTAGATGGCTCACTGGTAATCCTTTGATTGATATGTGTTGCAGTGCACTGATTACAATTAGTGAGACATTTAAAACAAACTTTTCCGACCAGTAAAGATCTTCTCTTATCAGGAAAATGTCAATCAGTGTATCAAGCCTGCCACAATGCCACAAATGGTTGGGATTTTTTTTTTTTGCTGGTTTCAGGAATCCTAGGATTTAACACTTTACCAAGCGACAGAATTCTAGATTGGTCCAATGTTAAAGCATGTGCAGATGACAGATTAAATGTTGCTAAAAAGATTATTTCTGCGTTTGTTAGGGCAGAAAACATTGTGGGAAAAGGAGAAAATGCTGGTTACCAGCATTTTCTCCTGTGGCCACAATGTTTTCAAAAGGCTTAATTTCTCAGGGTCGCTAAAAGTCGGCATTGTGTGGTAAAGGGTTAAGATATAAAGATGCCCAGAGGTACAGGTTTTTCTTCACATTGATGTCTCCTGCTCAGCCAGGATTGAAAAAAATTTCTACATTCTAAGTTCTAAATCTTACTCATAACTTCGTCTTTAACATGAACATGATTATACTGCTTCGGGTGTCGGAAATTTAAACCACTGTCCATCATTGCTCCCTTGAAACATGAACTCAACCCTGTACAAACAGTCCCAACAATGGTGAAAAGAAAACTTTAGAAAACACTTGTGGATAAAGGAGAAAATGCTGGTGGCAAGCATTTTCTCCTTTTCCCACAATGTTTAGTACCCTATCAAAGACAACTTTTAGTATGTCATCTGCAGCTGCTTTGAATTGGGACAAGTTTAACTCTTTACCAAATGACAAAAATATAGACTTTTCCAAATTGAAAGCATTTGCAGACGAAAATAGAAGTGTGACTCAAATGATGAAATTTTTCTTGGATAGGGTAGAACACACTGTGGGAAAAGAAGAAAATGCTGTTTACCAGCATTTTCTGCTTTTCCCACAATGTTTTCGAAAGGCTTCTTCCTCACAGTCTTTTAACCCTTTCCCAAACAAGCCCTGGTTTTCACGTGTCTGCAGTACAAGTCTTTTGAAAACACTGTGGGAAAAGGAGAAATTGCTCGTTGCGAGCAATTTCTCCTTTTCCCGCAGTGTTTTTTACCCTTTTGGAGAACTTTCTGTCATTTTCATCAAATTTAAAATTATCATCTGCAAACTCTTTCAATTTGGACTAGTCTAAAATTCATCGTTTGGGAAAGTGTTAAACTCAGGATTGTGTGGTAAAGGGTTGAAATGTTGTTGCATGGTGCCTGTTGAGGGTAGTATCAAAGGTTGCCCCTGTGCATCAGATACCTCCAGATGTGAGAGGCTAACACATTACATCTGAACCAGCGGCTCTCCCATGGAACCTGCTGGAGGAGAAGTATATTGAAATGCTTGAAATGAGTAGAATTGGTGATATTAAGTGATTAGGTATTTTTGAAGTATGAAGGAATGTAGTTTGGTTTCTGGGATGAACGTGGGTTAGGATAGAGTAAGGTTATAGAAGAACTGTGCATTGAAATGTACGTTTGTAGATATTATTGACTTGTGATACTAAAACTTCTAAACTTGTTACCAAACTACAAAGTTTTGTACTTATCCAAATTGAAAGCGTGTGCAGACAACAAATTAAATGTGGCTCAAATGATGAAATTGTCTTTGGAAAATGCTAGTCTTTCAGCATTTTCTCCTCTTGCAACAATGTTTTCAAAAGTTGTCTTTTTTGGGATCATTAAAAGTCAGGATTGTGTGGTAAAGGGATAAGATAATAGGGCAGAAAAAATTATTTTCCGTATCCAATTACCAAATCTGGAGTTTTGACAACCTTAAGGGAAAGGCTTTTGAAAACATTTTGGTAAAAGGAGAAAATACTTACTACTGGTGTCCTTGGCCGAGACTTTTCAGAACCTTAGTCTAGTGCTAGTGAAATCCAGGAAAAATATGAACATGTGAGCTGTCGCCGTGATGTGACTGAAAATAATGTTGAAAGTGGTGTAAAACATCTATCAAGCATTGTGATAAAACTTTGATAGTAGTGCAAACAGCCTTAAACTCCACTTAATCAAAGCAAATTTTGCATTTTGGAAAGGATTAACTCTTTACCGAACCACAAAATTTTAGACCAGTCCAAATTGAAAGCTTTTGCAGACGACAAAATAAACATGACTCAGAAATTGAAATTTGTTTTGGGAAGAGTAGAAAACATTATGCTGGTTACCAGCATTTTCTCCTTTTCCAACAATATTTCCATAGGGCTTCTTCCTCAGGGTCGTTAAAATTCTGGATTGTGTGGTATAGGATTAGCATGTTACATAAACTGAATACACGATTTTTATCAGGATCTTGAATGGTGTTGGGTTTAGTCTCAAATGATTTTGTAATGAGTTGTATCTATGGGCATTTTATTGAAGATAATTACAGGTTTACATGTTGGTTGTCACATGGAGCAAGGCATTCTTGCACCAATGACAATAGATTTTAATCTATAAAATTTGTGTTCATTTTTCTTACTGGTATTATGTTTTCATAATGCACTTGTTCAGTATTATTTACTGGCTACCTTTTTAAGTAAAGAGGACTATAGGTTAGCTGTTCAACTGTCTGGTTTCTGTATCTATACACCAATGTCCTCTTGTCTGTCTTTTAACTATGATCAAGAACTTGGATTAACTCTTTGCTACATGATCCCGACTTTTAACGACCCTGAGACAGAAGCCTTTTGAAAGTATTGAGGGAAAAGGAGAAAATGCTGGTAACCAGCATTTTCTCCTTTTACCACAATGTTTTCTACCCGCCCAAAAACAAATTATAACTTTTCAGTCAAGTTGATTTTGTCGTCTGCAAATGCGTTCAATTTTGACAGGTCTAAAATTCTGTCATTTGGTAACAGGTTAACTCAAAAAATGTAAGGGCCACATGAACTTTTGCCTTTGAATTAATGGTATTATTGAGGTCTTGCATGCTCTTTTAGTTTTTGGCTTGTGTCAAGGTCACTGTTTCTAAAAATAGAAAAATAAATGGAATCTTCTATTTCTTTATCAATCTACAGGGAAGGGGTTTGAAACTTAGCATGTTGATAGATCTTGATATCCAGACCATGCACATGCTTTCATTTTTTGTTTCATGTTTTTTTTTGTACAATTTTAACCCTTTACCAGACGACAAAATTTTAGCCTTGCCAAAATTGAAAGCATATGCAGACGACATTTTCAGTGTGGCTCAAGTGGTGAAATTTTTTTTTGATAGGGTAGAAAACACTGTGGGAAAAGGAGAAAATGCTGGTTACCAGCATTTTCTCCTTTTCCCACAATGTTTTCAAAAGGCTTCTTTCCCAGGATCGTTAAAAGGCGGCATTGTACGGTAAAGGTTAAACAGGTATTTGCCTGCCTTTAAAACATTAAGAACTCCTTTGTGTCAGTGGTGTGAACTCTTTACCTTAGGACCAAATGACAAATTGTGGAAAAGGGAGAAAATGGTAATTTTCCAGCATTTTCTCCTTTCCTACAATGTTTTCAAAAGGCATTTTTCTTCCGGATTTTTAAGACTAAGGATTGTCTGGCAAAGTGTTAAGGCTCTGCAATGATGATTTAACCCTGTACCACACAATCTCGAATTTTAACAACTCTACGGACCTTTTGAAAGTACTGTGGGAAAAGGAGAAAATGCTGGGAACCAGCATTTCTTCCTTTTTCCGACAATGTTTTCTACCCAATCAAAGACAAATTTGAACATTTGAGCAACATTTGAATTGTCGTCTACATTTTGATGTTGGGTTAAGAGTTAATAACTCGAAAAGACCACCATTTTTGGTAATAGTAGAGTCATTATGCCTTTGACTTGGCCTTGTACCTCATGCAATCGAGCAATGGTCTGTTAAAAGGGGGCTTAATGCATCTGCGAAAAGTATTGACTCAGGTCAGCCAGCGCAGTCGGCTATTGGTCAATTTTCTGTATGTCCAAGAACCAGTCTACCTCATGATTAAGTGGGCTGTTTAACTCTTTAACTGGTACCCATTGTATCTCCAGTAACCGTCCGATAGACAACAGGCAACACCCGATTTATCGAGGGCAGCTATTGGTTTTCATATATACCAAATCCACCAATCAGACAGCCCGTAACAGAATGCCTTTATTTGATTTGAAATAATCGAGCAATATTATATCTTATGGCCAAGATTTTCATGAAAAACAAGATATTTCTGACGGCGATCAATTTGTTAAACTCGCTAAAGAATTTAATCTTTATCCATAAGGTCTATCTCTGTGCATAAATATAATCACAATTAAAAATTCCAAGTCTCGCGTTGTCTCATGAAATCTCGAACCGGGCAAAAACTCGACTTGTAAGCATCGGGCGTTACCTGTTGTTGATATGTAGATCGATAACAGGCTGCCAGTTTATTTAACTCTTTACCAGACGACCAATTTTTAGACTGGTCCATATTGAAAGCATTTGCAGATGACAAAATGAATGTAACCCAAAAACTGAAATTTGTTTTGGGAAGGTTAGAACCAGCATTTTCTCCTTTTCCCACATTGTTTTCAAAAGGCTTCTTTTTCGGGGTTGTTAAAAGTCAGGATTGTGTGGTAAAGGGTTAACAGAAAAGTGGCTACTATGGATCCATAATTATGTGATGGCTGATTGGTATCATGGATGACATAGATGCATGAAGCCCCCTTTTGCCAGAGTGTGGCTCATAAATGCATTTTGTGATATGTACCAGTTTATACATGTGAAAGAAAATAAAAAAATTAGGAATTGTGCATGATTATCAATGTATCTGATATGCTGTTTGAGCAGTTTTATCATTTATTTCTTTTGATTCTACATACAGATATTATTATACCCCCGCAAAACGAATGTTTTCGGGGTATACTGGAATCAGCCTGTCTGTCCGTTTGTGTGTCCGTGTGTCCATCTGTGTACAAAATACTAGCAGTTTTGTGTTGCGAACTCCTCCTACAGTTTTCCTTCAATTGCATTGAAACTTTGCACATATATTGAAGATTTGTAAGACGTAATTTTCAAGTGTCAACTCCCCCCTGGTTGAGGAATTATCTCCCCTTGAACTTGACACTTTTTTTCTATCAAAGCGCTGACGGGAGTGTTAAGTCACATTCAGTGACAGCTCTAGTTTATATATGAAATCACATCTGTATTCAAGTGTCAAGTGATTCAAACAGCTATAGAAGCATGAAGTAAACAGTTAACCCTTTCCCAAACAAGCCCTGGTTTTCACGTGTCTGCAGTACAAGTCTTTTGAAAACACTGTGGGAAAAGGAGAAATTGCTCGTAACGAGCAATTTCTCCTTTTCCCGCAGTGTTTTTTACCCTTTTTGATAACTTTCTGCCATTTTCATCAAATTCAAAATTGTCGTCTGCAAACTCTTTCAATTTGGACCAGTCCAAAATTTGTCGTCTGGGAAAGGGTTAACTCTTTACAACACAATCCTGAGATTTAACAACCCTGAAAGAAAATCCTTCTGAAGACATTGTGGGCAAGGGAGAAAATGCTGGTAACAAGCATTCTCTCCTTTTCCGCAATGTTTTCAACTTCATCAAAGACAAATTCTATCATTTGAGCCTGCATTAATTGTTGTCTGCAAATTCTTTCAAAATGGACAAGTCTAAAATTCTGTCATTTGGAAAAGTATTAATTGCAAAACTGGAATCGAGACCACTAAAATCTGCATAGTAGGGAATACAAGAAATGGCCAATGTGAAATGTATAAAGAATGTTCGAGACTTTCTTGAGAATTTCTCCTGTAAGTTGAGAAAAGTGTGTATAAAGTTTGATCAAAATGATGCACTGTTTGACATCATAATGAAGTTCTTTTGTATCGTTTCAGCAACGGGAACGTGTGGCTGCTGCTGTGCACAGACAGGAGACTGTGGACTGCTTGAAGAAATTCAATGCTAGAAGGAAACTTAAGGTAAGACAAGCTTGAAATTAAATTAAACTTATATCACACGATCATGAGTTTTAACAACCCACGGGAAGAAGACTTTCGAAAACATTGTGGGAAAAAGGAGAAAATGCTGGTAACCAACATTTTCTCCTTTTCCCACAATGTTTTCAAGTCCTTTTTCTTGGGGTCATTAAGACTTGGAAATTTGCAGTAAAGGTTTAAAGGCTCACCTGCCACTGAAAGTGAACTCTGTGGGTGGTCACATTGGAGGCAAGTCTAATTCATACAGTTTAACCCTTTACCAAAAGACAAAATTTTAGACTGTACCAAATTGAAAGCATTTGCAGACGCCAAATTAAGTGTAGCTTAAATGGTGATATATGTATTGGATAGGGTAGAAAACATTGTGGGAAAAGGAGAAAATGCTGGTTACCAGCATTTTCTCCTTTTCCCACAATGTTTTCAAAAGGCTTCTTTCTCAGGGTTGTTAAAACTCGGGATTGTGTGGTAAAGAGTTAAAAGTATGGATATTATTTTGATTGTAACAGCATGTTACAGCACAGTCTGTCAAAGTTCATGTCGCTGGCTGGAAAATGAAGTTTAAAGCTAGAACTAAAGTTAGCACCTATAATTTTAATTTTACTGTTGATTTTTCTGTCCTCAACTTGAACCTTTACAGACTCTACTGTTAGACTTTGCCAGACTTATAATAGTATTCATACTTTTAAATCAATTAAATTTGCTGGCAATTTGATTTCCAAATTGTTTACTTTTTGCAGCTATTGGGCCTTTAAATTTGGTACCATTTTATTTTATTTACTTATTGACTGTACATGTTTGTGTAGAAATGCCCCTTTTTTTTTCGATGCACAAGATTTTTTCGAAAGGATTTTTCGTCAAAGTCCATGTATGTTTAAAATACCGATTGCTAAATTCCTAGATTGAAAACCTCTGTCTAGGAGGAAGATTTGAGCCACAGTTCGTCTGGGTTAGGGTAAGGGTTAGGGCTAGGGATTGTTTTGGATGATTGTGGTTTTCAACGAAGTGTCACGGATCCATTTTTTTGATCCAGTTGGAACCCAGATTTAAAGGTAAGAATGATTCAATGCCTTTCACAGTTATCTGGACAAGGAAGTGTATAGGTGAGTACCTTTAACCTATTTACTTTTTGAGCATTTGGGCTGGGCAGGTCATGTGAATGTCAAGCATTTTCTCCTTTTCCCTTCATGTTTTAAAAGGTTTTCCTCTTCAGGGTCGTTAGAACTCAGGATTGTGTGGTAAAGGGTTAAGCCCCATTTCCACAGAGCATGATTCATATATATAACAAAAAAAAAAAATGTATCTTCTGTGCTGTTTGATCTTGGGCTAAGACTGTTGGCAAAAGTATTAAGAACAGCTTTGGATTGCTATGAGTTAGATTTTGTTAATTTGAAAAATTTGAAAAGTGCAGAATTATGGGATGGAAGGGTATCTCTGTTTTTGCTGAATTGGTCAACAAACTATTCATTATTTAAACAAATACAGAATTAATTGAATACTGCTTGGGAATGGAATGGTTTGCTGAAAGAGTGTTTCACTCTGATCTAGTTATTGCCGAAAGTTTGTGTAGGGTCTCTTAAAAGAGAAAAAAACTACAAAAATTTTGTGAAGTTCTAGTTTTGATACTGCTTTTACTGTCCAGGTAATGAGGTATTTTTGTTAGATAATCTTTGTTTTCAACTTAAGATGTATTGATTTAGCACACTCTTAAATGGAAGATACAATCATGTGAAATACTAGTAATGGAATTTAAAGAAAATCTTGTCATGATTAATGCATTAATTCTTTACTAACCAACAAAATTTTAGACTAGTCCAATTGTAAAGCATTTGCAGACAACATAATTGATTAAATGTGGCTCAAATCTTGAAAATTGTCAGTCAAATGGTAGACAGCATTGTGGGAAAAGAAGAAAATGCTGGTTGCCAGCATTTTCTTCTTTTACCATAATGTTTTTAAAAATCACCTCCAGTGCAGGGTCATTAAAATTTGGGATTGGTGAAAGGGGGGGGTCCTAAAAAAGAGAAATGTCTCCAGACTCAGCTATTTGAGCCATGCTCTGGCAAAAGGGAGTTTAATGCATCTCCATGATGCATTATTATACCAAGTAGGTCATCATAAAATTGTGAATCTATAAAATCCATTTTGTTTAACAATTGACTGAATTTGAAGTTAGAATGGTCCTTGGACATGAATAAAATTTACACATAGCAAAATGTTTGATCCATGTCAGCCTGAGTGGACTGTGCAAGCTGACATGGGTGAATGCTTTTCTCAGATAACCTTCTTTTGACAGAGCTTGGCTCGTTTATTTTTGACTGGCAGTAAAAGATTCTGAAAGGGAAAAGATTCCTGGGTGTTGGTAATGATTGTTCCTGTGTCAAATTTCTGATCATATTAATTTGTACAAGATGGCTTATCAGGGGTCTAAGGCCAGGAAAGCTTTCGTGACCCTGAGGTGGAAAGTATTTCACTTTTCAAGATGGTTGATCAGGTCGATGTAATGAATTCTGGACCTTGGTCCAAAAAAATAGAAAGTACTGAAGGAAAATTTGATGAGTGTTTGTTTGAAAGTGGAGATGATGCAATGCTGGATCAGACTGTGCCACATTCTTCCAGTGGTTATGTTCTTGGAATGCCTTCTGAAGATCCAAATGGGTGGACCCTTTTAAAGGATTGTTTGGATCGGGAGAATATTGAACTGGATCCTCATTATGCCTTTTTTGGATGTAATACAGAATCTCAGGTAATTTGGTAACTTTTATGTTGAAATTTGAAAGTTTTAGGCTCTGCAATTAACCCTTTACCGCACAATGCCGCCTTTTGATGCCCCTGGGAAAGAAACTTTTTGAAAACATTGTGGGAAAAAGAAGAAAATGCTGGCATTTTCTCCTTTTCGCACAATGTTTTCTTCCCTATCAAAGAAAAATTGCTCCATTTGAGCCACATAGAAATTGTCGTCTGCAAATGCTTTCAATTTGGACAAGGCTAAAATTTTGTCGTCTGGTAAAGGGTTAAAACATGAACACTTGTTGGAAGTTAGCATTCTGATTTTAAAATCCTTTACCACACAATCACGAGTTTTAGCAGTCATAAGGAAGAAAGTTTTTGAAACATTGTGGGAAAATGAGAAAATGCTGGTTACCAGCATTTTCTCCTTTTCCCACAATGTTTTCTTCCCTATCAAAGAAAAATTGCACCATTTGAGCCACATAGAAATTGTCATCTGCAAATGCTTTCAGTTTGGACCAGTTTAAAATTTTGTCATTTGGTAAAGATTTACACTGTCCGATAAGGAGATATTTTTCTCCAAAAATTAAGTTTGAAATAATATTATTCGGGTTTTTACTGTCAGCTTGAAAGTTTTATTTTATTTTTTTTAGCAGGAGGAGGGTTAAAATTTCTCAATGAGTTAATCACGTACAATCTGAACTCATAAAATGTTGATAACTAAAAAACATTGCAGCTGTGGGCTTGTCTGAATTTCTTTTACCGTATATTAAGTCTTAAGTTAAACTGAGTCATAAAATCTGGAAATGATCAAATAAGTCAGTACCTGTCTCCATGCAAGTGTTTTTTGTGGAAGATCTGTTCAGTACTTGGAACCATATTTATATATAAAGAAATGGCATAAAATAGGGATTTCCTAAGTTTTTCACAATTTACTTATCAATTCATTCTACAGTCCAAGTCTTCTAAATATAATGAGCTATTTCTCTAGGATATGGGGTTTTAATGCATCTTTTAACTCTTTACCAAACGACAAATTTTTAGACTGGCCCAAATTGAAAGCATTTGCAGACGACAAAATAATTATAGCTAAAAAATGAAATTTGTTTTGGAAAGGGTAGAAAACATTGCGGGAAAAGGAGAAAATGCTGGTTACCAGCATTTTCTCCTTTTCCCACAATGTTTTCAAAAAGGCTTCCTTCTCAGGGTCGTTAAAAGTCAGGATTGTGTGGTAAAGGGTTAAAAAGTATTGACGAAGGTCAGCCTACACAGTCCACAATCTGATCTGGGTCGAAACTTTTTTCTTTAATAAATTTTCTGCATGTCCAAGGGCCAGACCTCATGATACAGTTGCTTGTTAGATTAAATGGATTTTATGGATCCATAATTATATGATGACTTGCTTGGAGATTCATTTAATGCCCTTTTCCCTGAGCTCAAATTAAAAGTTTGCTTTTGATACCTTCAAATAGGAATATTTTGGAAAAATTCATTTATAGAGTACTTATGTGCTGTAATGGGTTAACTCCTTACCAAACGACAAAATTTTGGCATGGACCAAATTGAAAGCATTTGCAGACTACAAATTAAATGATGCTAAAATGATGATTTCTGTCTGTGATAGGTTGAAAACATCGGGGGGAAAAGGAGAAAATGCTGGTTACCAGCATTTTCTCCTTTTCCCATAATGTTTTCCAAAGGCTTCTTCCTTAAGGTCGTTAAAAGTAGGGATTGTTGGGTAAAGGGTTAAACCAATTTTTGAAACTGTTCATATTCTCCCGAAGATTGTGTAGCTGTTAGGGTTATATAAAAAGGAAGGCAGATTTGTTGATTAGAACCTCTCTCTATCAACAGAAATAAATTATTATTGACAGTTGCCTAATTGAAAAGACCAGAGTAATAACTGATAACATGTACAAACATTGCCAGCAGAAACAGGTGGAAAAGTGCAAACATGGGGTATCAACCCCTTATCATACAATCCCGAGTTTTAACGACCCTGAGGAAGAGGCAGTTTAAAAACATTGTGGGAAAAGGAGAAAATGCTGGTAGCCAGCATTTTCTCCTTTTTCCCACAATGTTTTCTAGCCTATCAAAAACTAATTTTGTCATCCTGTGTGGCTTAGTGGTAAAGTGTGCAGGACTTGTAACTTTGGGGCCCTGGCTTCAAGCCTCACTGGATCCACTGGGTCTTTCGTGAAAGTGTCCTTGGGCAAGATATATAAGAGCCCTAGCCTAGCACTGGTGGAATCCAGAAAATAAAGGAATATGTGAGCAGTCGCTGTGATAGGACTGAAATAATGTTGAAAGCGGCGGAAAACACCCTTCAAGCAAGTTAACCCTTTCCCAAACAAGCCCTGGTTTTCACGTGTCTGCAGTGCAAGTCTTTTGAAAACACTGTGGGAAAAGGAGAAATTGCTCGTAATGAGCAATTTGTCCTTTTCTCACAGTGTTTTCTACCCTTTTTGAGACCTTTCTGCCATTTTCATCAAATTTAAAATTGTTGTCTGCAAATTCTTTCAATTTGGACCAGTCCAAAATTTGTTGTTTGGGAAAGGGTTAAACAGGGGCTTTTTTCCAAGCTTATAGGGGCTTTGTTTATAAAAAGGCTGTTGCATAGGTTATATGCTAGCTAACCATGGCTGGATGAATTGTACAAGGTAGGTTTTAGTGAACATCAGTGGGCGCCTTGAGAAGTAGTCTGGTTCTGTACCCAAAATTCCCAAATCAGGTAAGTATGTATTTGAAAAAATGCCATCTAGCATAAGGTATGTATTTGAAAAAATGCCACCTAGCATAGGGTATGTATTTAAATGCCATTTAGCATAGGGTTTGTATTTGAAAAATGCCATCTAGTAGAAGATAATGAATGAGACAAAATTCAGTTCATTCTCACAGCTTTCAGAACCTGTTAGAATAATTGTTTGAAAAAAAAAAGAGACAGAGGTGAAGATCCATGTTTCTAAGGTAAGTTTTCCATCCATTCCTCTTTCAGTTTTTCAGAAAAGTTTTCTTTCCATTCTGTTCTTCTATAATGATTGGTGTTTTTATCTTTCAGGGTGCCATTTTGACCACTATGCTGGCTACAAGAAATTTTTCCAGTAAGTAGCTTCAAAAAAAAAAAGTAATCTGTAATGATAAATTGTGCATAATGCAGAGCTCCAGATAGAGGGAGTGATTTTGATTTCAAAATTGAAAACATTACTAACTCTCCACTAAACCCTATGTTATGGGTATTCATTAGAATCGTCTCATCGAGAGGATTCTAATGAGTACCCACAACATAGGGTTTGGAAGAGAAATAATGGATTTGGAATGCCATCACTCCCTCTTATCAGGAACTCTGTAATGTGTAAGTCAGTGTAAGTGATAATGTTGTATCTATAGACCCTTTTAGTCCTTTACCTCCAATCCCGAGTTTTAACAACCCTGAAAAAGAAAGCTTTTGAAAACATTGTGGGAAAAGGAGAAAATGCTGGTAACCAGTTTTCTACTCTAGCCCTCCCTAAAACAAATTTCAATTTTTGAGTCACCTTTATGTTGTGGTCTACAAATGTTGTCAGCTTGGACTAGCCTAGAATATTGTCTGCAAAAAGTGCTTTGATCCTAGGCTTACTTTGTACCAGGGTTACTATCTACTCTTTACCAGATGATGAAAAAAAAAAATTGGTCACCCATTCTGCAGACCACAAAGTAAATGATACTTAAACATTATTGGATTTGTCCCACATTGTTTTCTAAAGCCTTCTTTCTTTGTTAAAACTCAGGATTTTGTGGTTAAGAGCCAATACAAAGAGTTCGAAGTCAGTCAAATTTAACTCTTTACCACACAATCCCGACGTTTAACGACCCTGTGAAAGAAACCTTTTGAAAACATTGTGGGAAAAGGAGAAAATGCTGGTAACCAGCATTTTGTCCTTTTCCCACAATGTTTTCTACCCTTCCCAAAACAAATTTAAATTTTTCAATCACATTTATTATGTCATCTAAATATGCTTTCAATTTGGACCAGTGTAAAATTTTGTCGTTTTGGTAAAGAGTTAAATGAGCAGTGCTCTGGTGAAAGGGGGTTTAATGCATCCTCGTGAGGCATTATAGGAGCAAGTCATCAGATGATTATGGATTCTAACAACTATCACACAATTATTGATGCATAGAAATCCATTTTGTCAGACAACTGTCAGAATCCTGAGGTAAAATGATCCTTGGACATTCAGAAGCAAAAAGTCAAAGGTCAG
Source organism: Tridacna gigas (assembly GCA_945859785.2). Classification (NCBI taxonomy): domain Eukaryota; kingdom Metazoa; phylum Mollusca; class Bivalvia; order Cardiida; family Cardiidae; genus Tridacna; species Tridacna gigas. Next base: position 3,694,838 of record OX244030.2, read on the forward strand.
CCTGCATAGACTGTGCAGGCACAGACCTGGTTTGAAACTGTTTGCCGATGCATTAAACCCCCTTTTCACAGAGCATGGTTAAAATGTAGGTAATCTTATGCACGGAACAAAGGGTTAAGGTCTTTGAAGTTCTCCCCTTTTTCCCTTCTGTTTTCTGTCCTTTTGTGCATCGGTAGTGTAAATCCCTTTACTGGTATCAGTGTGACTTGAACAAAATACTCTATAGTTATGCACACATTCTATGAATTAATTCTACTTTAACATAATATTTAAGTCCTTACCAGGTGAAAATATTTTTTACCTGTCTATACTGACAGCAATTTAATGTTGCTAAAATGATGGCTACAGTGTTTGTTTCCTGTGCATACAATGGTTTACAGTTGCTTACATTTGCCGTGCATTTTGACTTGTTTTATTGTGTGTGTATTATATACATTTTGTAAATGGGTACAAAATTACTCATATGCATTTGCTCTGAGACACGTGTTATAGTAGACATTATAATAGACATTGTTGATAGCAGCATACACATGTTGAATATCTATGTACAGCCATCCTAGGGTTTGCTACTGTTACTGCGCAGCAACAATTTTACATGTGAATTTGTTCGCTGAACATAAATTTCTTTTACTAATTTTCATGCTTGCTCACTGTTCATTCCTAGAAGCTCATTGTTCGAGACAGTAGTTTTACTCTGGCAAAAGAGGGCTTGATGCATCTCTATGATTTTTTTATGGATCCGTAATACTGTAATGACTTGCAAGTCATTACAGTATTACGGATCCATAAAAACCATTTCTTGTAACAACCAACTGAATCATCAGGTACAATGGTCCTTTGAAATGCATAAAATTGAACAACAGCAAAAAGTATTGACCCATGTCGGCCTGCGCGGATTGCGCAGGCTGACATGGGTCGATATATTTTTGCAGAAGCATTAAGCCCCTTTTCACAGGGCATGGCTGAACTAGTTTTGCTTTCTCTCAATGGACCTGTTTTATCATGTGTATAAAATGGGTTAAATGTTAGATGGTATCTGAATACATGTATGTTTAAATTGTTATGTCAAAATGTTTACAAATGGATGCATGCAATGTCTAGTGACCCCAAAATAGTATAGAAATAGAAACAGCTACCAATCAGAATTTCAAAGATCAATGAATGGCAGACTTGATTGCTTCTGTACTCTGTAACATGATGTCTAATAAAGATTTCAGCTTGCCGGAGCATGTAGGCTCAAGGTGAACTTTTGTGATTGGCCGTTGTACATTAGCAATCCATTTTTCAAAGAGTTTCTTCTCCTAAAAGGTTGTAAATTCAGGCAATGTTTTGGGTTTAAAACCAATATATGTAGTTGTAATGAATTCTCTCCATAGTGGTCTTGATACACATGACATTTGATCTTTACCAAACAACAAAAATGTAGACTCGTCCAAATTGAAAGTACTTGCAGACAAGAATTAACCCTTTCCCAAACAAGCCCTGGTTTTCACGTGTCTGCAGTACAAGTCTTTTGAAAACACTGTGGGAAAAGGAGAAATTGCTCGAAACGAGCAATTTGTCCTTTTCCCACAGTGTTTTCTACCCTTTTTGAGAACTTTCTGCCATTTTCATCAAATTCAAAATTGTCATCTGCAAACTCTTTCAATTTGGACCAGTCCAGAATTTGTCGTTTGGGAAAGGGTTAAAGTGTGCCTGACATGATGGAACTTGTCTGTAATAGGGTGGAAAGCATTATGGGAAAAGGAGAAAATGCTGGTTACCAGCATTTTCTCCTTTTTCCACTATTTTTTCAGAAGGCCTCTTCCTCAGGGTTGTTAAAACTTATGAAAGTGTGGTAAAAGGCCCGTGGTCTAATTTGTGGTTTTCGCTGGCGTTTTCAAAAGGCTTCTTCTTTAGAGTTGTTAAAACTTGGGATTGTGTGGTAATGGGTAAACCTTTAGAAAGCCAGTTCAGAAGAAGAAAACAGGGGAAACATGAGAAAAATGCTAGTTACAAGCATTTTCTCCTTTTCCGGCAATGGTTTCAAAAGCTGTCTTTTCTTCAGGGTTGTTAAGGTCCACCGGATAGCTCAGTGGTTAGCTTACCTGACCTATGACCAGGTGGTTGCATTTTTGATACCAGGTTGAGGCAAACTTTCTTTCAGGCGATTTTTCGCCTCTCACCTCTAATGCATGTATGAGAAAAGTAGTCAGTGACTTGGAGAGAAAGTTGTGTCAGTACTGGTATGAGAAAGCCAGGAAACACATGCATAGGTGCACTGATTGACATGATATGACCTAAGTTGGTAAAATGTTGTTAACCCTTTGCCACACAATCCCGACTTTTAACAACCATGAGGAAGAAGCCTTTTGAAAACATTGTGGGAAAAGGAGAAAATGCTGAAAAACAGCATTTTCTCCTTTTCCCACAATGTTCTCTACTCGTTCCAAACAATTTTCAATTTTTTAATCACATTTATTTTGTCGTTTGCAAGAGCTTTCAATTTGGACTGGTCTAAAATTTTGTAGTTTGTCAAAGAGTTAAACTCCAAACAGGACTGATAAAAATTGTATTGTTAAAGCTGAACAGCTATGAAAACCAGCCTCATTGTGTACAGCACCAAGAAAAGGGATCCATAATGATTTCAGTAGAGAACAGTAGATTTCATTGACAATAGGATTGTAGTATTATTTCTGACAAATGATAATTGATGAAAGGATTCCATTACAGTTTACGTGGAGTACAACGTAATCCGATTTCCGAGACACTAGGTTGTTACTCTTACCAAGCTGAACATAGATTTAACTCTTTGCCAGACAGTTCCGACGTTAAACGACCCTGAAGAAGAAGGCTTTTGAAAACATCATGGGAAAAGGAGAAAATGCTGGTAACCAGCATTTTCTCCTTTTCCAACAATGTTTTCTACCCTATTAACAGTGTCTGATCCAGGATTTGAAAAATGAGGAGGAAAATCCCCCATTACTTTGAAAAAGATGTGGGATTTCTCAGAAGTATGGGGAATAGGAAAAAAGTAGATAGGAAAACAACCCGACTTATAGAATCAGCTTTGGAAAAAATTGACAAAAAAATAAATTTACTTTTTTCCCGCCCTCCTTTTATGTTATTGTCGACAAAATAAATTCATATTCAGAAAAAAAACATCAAAAATACTAACATTTCTGTAAATACGACGAAATTATTTTTTACCAGGCTTACCTAGATAAAAATGTGGTTTAATTTTTCGTTTAGAAAAAAAATCTGTCAAGTTGAATTGGTAACTCTACCGTAAACAAAAAGGGAAGCTACTCTGTGCAACAGTGATGTGCTCAATCTATCTTTCTTCATAAACACATAAATCGGTGAAAAATAGGTAGGAAATTTGACTATTCTCTCCAAAATTTGAATGTAGGATTATCCCGCAGTTGGTTTGAAAATATGCGTGATTCACAAAAAGTATGGGCGATTCCCGCAATCACGGGCTCAAGATCAGACACTGTATTAAGACTAAGTTCCAGTATGTGAGTTGCATTTGAATTGTAGTCTACATCTGCTGTCAATTTGGACAATTCTGCATTTTTGTCGTTTGGTAAAGGGTTAACTCTTTACGAAACAACAAAATTTTGGACTCAACCAAAGTGAAAGCATTTCAGCAGACAACAAATTAAACAAAGGTCAAAAGATGACTCTTGTCTTTGATTGGGTAGAAACATGATGTTAAAAGGAGAAATTGCTGGTTACTGGCATTTTCTCATATTTTTATCCTGTTCCCACGTCTTCAGTAGCTTTCTTCTTGAGGATTGTGCCGAGCCCCTGTAGCTCAGTCGGTAATGTGCAGGACTTGGGAACAAGGGGTCACTGGTTCAATCCCTGCCTCGGCCAATTCCTTTCCAAAGATTGATGATAGTCATTGCGACAGGATTCATTCCTCTGTCACCACTGATCATTGTTTTGACGATGGTAATGTGGGAAAGCAGCCAGTGGCTTGGAAAGAATATTGTGCAGAGTACTGGATAGGTTCACTGGCTGCAGCAGTATAACTGAAATAATGTTGAAAATGACATTAAACATCATGCAGTCAATCAGTCTTGAGGGTTGTTGAAAAGGGGACTTGTGTGTTAAAGGGTTAATAACTCTTCAAAAGCAAAATACTCAATTATTGTAAATGTATCGTTGATAACTCTTTCTGCTATGTGAAAACACTGTGGGGCAAAAAACATTGTAATTGTAAATATTATGTTAAACAAAAGAAAGTGTCTAGGAAAATGGACAAACTGTGTGTTTCCATTTGTCAGGTTTTTAGCCCACCTGAGCACAAAAATATCCCAAGTATATATTGCTTATGTTGTGGTCGGGTATTCATCATACCTCTGTGTGCTTTTACATTGTTTAAGAAATCTTTGAAACTACCAGCCAAAACTTAAGCAGATCTGTCATATTTGTTTACAGAATTTTTATTAGTTGTAAAAATAGCTCCCATGGGCCTGGCTTATGGCTGCCTTGTGCAGGGGTATCTTTTCTCTGTCTAAAATCAGACCATGATGGAGTATAATAAGACGCATGATATATTGTGTGATATATGAAAATCAAACAGGTGGTGGGATAATTATCATCTTCTTCCTATCAATTAAAATATTACATGGATTACAGAATAGCAATGGACGAATGTCACAGCCTATACTGATAATGGTTCTCTTGTGCTGTTAGTCAGTGGAACAATAGAGGGCCATGAGTGCCCTCTGGTTTTGCAACTTATCTAAAAAGTCCATCAGTCAGGTTTCATTTGACTTGTCGTCTGCATATGCTTTGAATTTGGACAAATCGAAAACTTTGCTGTTGGTAGAGAATGGAAACTAGGACATAGTATTTAAGTAATCTTCTTGCATGACAAACCTGGCCTTATATCAGTCATGTGAAAAAAAGATACTTCTTGGTACTTTTATTTGCTTGGTTGCTTGGAGTGACATTCTTTTGTGTGACTTTGTAGCAATGATTTACCTTGCTCTTTCTGTTGTGTAGACATTTGGTGCATCTGTCCACCTGGAACTGCAGAAAACATGGTGCTAAATGGAGGAATAAAAATTGATATGAGAACATTTTCTCCATTTGACACAATCTTAATCGACTATGTGCAAATTCTATTGATAGATAATTTCTATTTATTGACACTATGTGTGCAAGGGTTTTATGAAGCCATATTTGTTTTAAACATTGGTTTTATTACATTGAAATTGATAAAGTGATATATATTAAAATCTTAAGAATACCAAATATCATTTTGTGCAATCAGTGTTTGCTAGTGCCCCCATCACACTCGGACAAAGTTCACAAGGACCTTACTGCGTTCTTAAAACTTGACAAATGAAGGAAGATCGGGATGAAATGCATGAAAAAAAAACAAGACAGTTTTCAAGTTGGTTCTACGTCTATACAACACCCCTTCCAGGATGTTGTTGTGTCAAACACGTTAAAGCTAAGCTTTGTTGTGCTCTTGATCAAGCACGCATCACCTCCTTTTTTATTATGTTCTGTTGAAGACTTTTCAGATTGGATCATACTGTGTATTTACCATTTCTCTCTGCGCCCTTTGTGATCTTATTCACAATCTCTATGTTCTCATTCTTTTTCCAAGTTTTCTTAAAAGAACAATGCAATCCTAATGCATATTAGGTCCATGCCCGTTGGGTACCATGTCAATGCTGTTGTTCCCATGTCCTTATTGAATCCTTAATGCAAACTTATTCGATCATGTCTCCACTATGTCTTTTTAAGTATGTTCAAAATTTACCCTTGTCAGCCAAGGCAGTAATGATCTCATTTCATCCTTACTTGTTTCTACTGCTTCCTTCTACGTCATGAAAAATCATAGTACTTCGAACAGGTTTTGCATCAACCCTTAGAGCGCAGAATAAACCCAAGAAGCACTTTCATTCTTGAAATATGACCCTTATAATTTCAATGCCAAGGTTGTTAATCTCCAGAATGTCTTGGTAAAGCGTACAGTGCAGATCAAAGATCAGACTGCACTTTTTGTGCAGTCTGATCTTGATCTACACTGGCCGCAAAGGCAACTGTGGTCATGAGAAGCGCTGTAGGGGTTTACATGGTGGGAACTTTGTCTAATGTGACAGGGGTTGAAAACACTGTGTTGTTGTACAATAAGCATAGATGTACACTTGTACATGCAGTTTCACACACTGTGCTCTTGTACTGAAAAAATAGTATCTGTGGTGATTACCAGCATGCTAATGTCTCTATACCTTTGTTTTTGTTGCTGTCTGTGAATGCACGTGCAGTGAGCAAAGGTAAGTTTGCCCAAATTTCACAACTTTTTATTCTGCACCCAAGCATGGTCCTTGTTTTTCTTATCTTGTTGTCTGAAGACCAAGGGTTTTTTTTTTTTTATTACCAGCTGAGTATCATCTTATTTTAAAATGAGGAGGAATAAAGGGTCATTACAATAAATTCTGAATTCTCAATTTTGACAAAGAAATTAGTTAAAATTATCAGGCTATAGAGATTATTAATTGGTAACCATACCATCCTGAGTTTTAACAACCTTTAGGAAAAATGATTTTTAAAAAAAAGGCTGAAAAGGAAAATGTTGGTAACCAGCATTTTCTCCTTCTCCCACAAATGTTTTCTTTACCCTTTCCATAAGCAAATTTCAATTTTTGCATAACACTTATTTATTTTGTTGTCTGCAAATGTTTTCGATTTGGACAGATTTGATGTGATGTCATTTGGTAAAGAGTTAACTAGAGGGTCCCCAGAACTAAAATATGAAAAAGAGGAACATTGATAAATGCTAAAAATGCCTTTGCCTTGCTGTCTGCAAAATTTAGAATCACTGTTGGCAGGTAAAAATAGAGTCCCAGGTGAGTGATATAGGGCCATAAAAGTTCTCTTATTTCTTTATGTTAATTCTTGTTTATTGTTAAAGACAATGTTATTATGTCAAATGCATGATACTGTGCACTACAAATGAGCAGCACTCTGGGATAAGGGAGTTTAGTGCATCTTCGTAACACAATTATAGCATGCAAGTCATCACAGAATTACTGATCCATAAAATCCACTGTGTCGTAGTATAGAGTGAATCAGGTGGTAGAATTGTCCTCTTGGACCTGTACAAAATTTAGGAATTATAAAAAGGTTCAGTTTACAGTCCACGCAGGCTGACATGGGTCAATAGTTTTTGCAGGTGCATTAAACTCCCTTTTCACAGAGCATGGCTCAAATGTTTTGTTGTTTAACTCTTTATCCCATTGTTTTCTGTACTGTATGAAAAGCACACTGATTTTTTCCAGCATTATGAAAAATTTATAGCTGAATGAAATGTTGCACACTTAGTTTCTTGAATCGAAGGATGTTAACCCTTGACCACACAGTCCCGACTTTTAGCGACCCTGAGGAATAAAGGCTTTTGAAAACATTGTGGGAAAAGGAGAAAATGCTGGTAACCAGCATTTTCTCCTTTTCCCACAATGTTTTCTACCCTTCCAGAAACAAAGTTAAAATTTTGAGTCACATTTATTGTCATCTGTATAACTGTGCTTTCAGTTTGGACAAGTCTGAAATTGTGTCATTTGGTATTGGGTTAATATGTGTGTAAAGGGTTAAGGGAGACCCATTTACGACTTGCATTTTTTTTGTAAAGGAATCAGTATGATTAAGAAATCTGGTAATGAATTCAATCCTACAAAATCCTTATTCTACAGACAACAGGGCCTGACAAGACATGCTTGTGGGTTCAGTGGGGGGAGCCCGCCCTTCTGAAGGATGCCATTATACAAATGACCTTTTAAGTATTGCCCATACCAGTTAATCCTGTACCACACAATCAAGAGTTTTAACGACCCTGGGGAAGAAGCCTTTTGAAAACATTGTGAGAAAAGGAGAAAATGCTGGTAACCAGCATTTTCTCCTTTTCCCACAATGTTTTCTACGCCTCCGAAAACCAGTTTCAATTTTGAGTCACATTTATTTTGTTGTCTGCAAATGCTTTCAATTTGGACTGGTCTAAAATTTTGTTGTTTGGTAAAGAGTTAATCCTTTACCACACAAACACTAGTTTTAACGACCCTGGGGAAGAAGCCTTTTGAAAACATTGTGAGAAAAGGAGAAAATGCAGGTAACCAGCATTTTCTCCTTTTCCCACAATGTTTTCTGCTCTTCTAGAGTCGGGTTTTATCAATTTTGTCTTTTATCTTTTTTTCAATTTTGTCGTTTGGTAAAGAGTTAACTCTTTATCACACGACAAAATATTAGACTTGTCCAAAGTGAACGCATTTCTATACAACAAAATAAATGTTGTTCAAACATTAAAGTTTGTTTTATGAAGGGTAGAAAACATTGTGGGAAGTGGAGAAAACGCTGGTTACTAGCATTTTCTCCACAATATTTTTGGAAGTCTTCTTTAAGGTTGTTGAAACTTTGGATTGTTTGGTTAACAGTTAATGCACATTCCTCTTTTCTCTGATCATTGTTTGAATGATGGTTATGTGGGAAAGCAGCCAGTGGCTTTTGAAGAATTTTGTGTGATATATGGGTTTAAGGAACTCCAGGAAAGCATGGATAGGTGCACTGGCCACTTGGATATAACTGAAATAATGTTGAAAACATTATTTAAACACCAAACAAACTGCTGAAGCAGCCAGAATTAAAACAAAAGGAAAAAAATACTAGTATTCTTTAAAATAACACTAGCTGCCAAAAGTAAACAAAACAGGTGTTAAAATTCATTTAAATTTAAATCATACCATTTAAAAGTATGGAAATTATTGTGAAGATGACAATCTGTTATTTTAGGGCCGGTCCAAGTGTTAGTCCCTGGCAGTGAATTTAATTTCAAAACTAGGTTAGATGCTTCCAGGTCACTCTATCTTTAATGCTTACTTTTTGCCTGATTTGGAAATCATTTCTCTGCCAGTGACTTACATTTGGACTGGCCACACAGTTACAAATTGTCATCTTCACAATATTTTCAGTGCTATTGAATGGTATGACTTGCATTTAAAAAATGCATTTCAACACCTGCATTGTTTTTTTTAGCCACCATTGGGCCTTAAAGTGAATATGGCATCCTTCAGTGACTGGGAACAACTTTTTATTCTTTCCATGCTTTAAGTATTCATTCTAACTCTTGTTGTCTTTTCATTAATTTTTTTTTTATTAAAGCCTTATTTCTAATTTGTGCATTGTTCATTATGCTTGAGTTTTAAGCTTTAATGTTCATATTTATTTGATATTTATCATCTTTTCTTGCAATATCTGCAGCAGCTAGTTCATAGGAAAACACTGATTATGTTCAAAACAAACCATGGACTCCTACAGCGAGCAAAAAACCACACTCACTGCTTTAAGGCTTAATCAGATTAAATGATACCAGCCTTGGTCTCTTTATCTTTTTTCAATTCTGTTTAATGTTATTTAGGGAGTTCAAAGGATGAAATTTTAGACCGGTCCAAATTGAAAGCACTTGCAGACGATAAATTAGAGATGGCCCAAATAAAAAGATGTAATTGGTATTTTAGAAAACATTGTGAGAAAGGGAGAAAATGCTGGTTACCAGCATTTTCTCCTTTTACCACAATGTTTTCAAAAGCTTTCTTCCTCAGGGTCGTTAAAAGTTGGGATTGTGTGGTAAAGGGTTAACTCTTTGCCGAGCCATGGTAGCTCAATCTGTAGGGTACAAGACTTGAGAACAGGAGGTCTCTGGTTGGATCTCGAGCTCGGCCAATTTCTTTCCGAAGATTGGTGATGGTCATTGCAACAGGATTCGTTCCTCTCTAACTGCTGACCATTGCTTTAACAGCAGTTATATGGGATAGCAGCCATTGGCTAGGAAAGAATATTATGTGGGAACTGGTAAAAGAAACTCCAGGAAGGCATGGATAGGTCCACTGGCCATCGCAATATTACTGAAATAATGCTGAAAACAGTGTTAAACACTTAAACTCTTTCAAACATGAGAAAATTTAAGACTTGTCATACTTAATTAAAAGCCTTTGCAGAAGACAAATTGATTGTTACTCAAACTATGTACTTTGACTTCAGAAACCAGTATATTCTCCTTTTTCCACGCAGTGTTCTACCCTTCAAAAGACAAATTTCAAATTTTGAGTCACATTTATTTTGTTGTCTGCAAATGCTTTCAGTTTGGACAAGTCTAAGATTTTGTCATGTGGTAGAGACTTTACAAAATGGACCGTTTGCATGAGGAAAAGTGGCTGAAATCTTGCTCTTGGGAGGTGGATTCAGCCAGCTTATATAACGAAGTAGAAGACAGTATAGATCCAAGATCAGATGGCACATTCTGTGCTGTCTGATCTTGATTTTACTATGACCACAAACACCAATGAAGCTAGCTCAACCTCTTTAAGGGTTAACTCTTTACCAAAAGACAAAATTTTAGACTTGTCTAAATTGAAAGCATTTGCAGACAACAATTTAGACGTGGTTGAAAGGATGGAAATTGTCTTTGAAAGAATAGAAAACTATGTATGAAAAGGGGAAAATGCTACCTACCAGCAATTTATTCTTTTGCTACAATGCTTTCAAAAGTCTTCTTCTCCTGGGTTGTTAAGTAAAGAGTTAACCCTTTACCACACAATCCCAAGTTTTAATGACCCTGGGAAAGAGGCATACTGAAAACATTGTAGGAAAAGGAGAAAATGCTGGTAACCAGCATTTTCTCCTTTTCCTACAATGTTTTCAAAAGGCCTCTTCCTCAAGGTCTTTAAAACTCGGGATTGTGTAGTATAGGGTTAAACAGCTGCATTTGAAACATGAAATTCTACTGTCTTCCAAATGATTTTTTTTATTAACTCTTTACCAAACGACAAAATTTTAGTGTGGGTAAAATTTAAATACAACATTTGCATACAAGAAAATAAATGTGACTGAAAAATTGAAATTTGTTTTTTGGAAGGTTAGAAAACATGGTGGGAAGAGGAGAAAATGCTTGTGACCAGCATTTTCTCCTTTTCCCACAATGTTTTCAAAAGGTTTTTTTCTCAGAGTCGTTAAAAGTCACGATTGCATTGTAAAGAGTTAAAACACCAGCCACAGTCACTAATTTTTTGCCTACCAGACAACTTTCTGTTTTGTTGATTAAAACATGATCAATGGACACTTCTTTTCCCCAAAAGGTGTATTCTTGTTGGTCAATTGAGTTCTTTATAACATTTGGGTATACTTATACTTCTTAGATTTTATTAGACATATACGCACCACTATATCAAAATTTGAGTATTTTATATTAACTAACTGATTAACTCTTTCTCTCGTATATGCACCTTTTTTATGTGCTTTTTGAAAAAGGTTTTTTTCTTTCCTAGCTTCTAGGGACAACAGCCAGCTGTGTGGCTGCCCCAAGATTGGTCATGAATGTATCAATACCTATCTGGGCATTTACTTTTGTTTCTACTTTTGTGCACATATTGCTGGTGCCTTGATGGTATTATATTCAATGTTTTTGGATAATGTTTTTTTAACCAAATGATTACTGAAGATCAGTACATGTTAGCATTTTCTTATTTCTACAATCAAGATCCATTCAGTTAATAGATAATAGGATCTGGAGGTAGAATGATCTTTTAACACACAGAAAATTTACAAATGGCAAAAAGTTTTAACCCATGTCAACCTGCATTGACTGCGCAGACTGACATGAGTTGATACTTTTTGCAGATGTATTAAGCCTCCTTTTTACAGAGCATGGCTCAAGTTATTTTGATTTCAAAAAACAATTTACATGATTTCACCTGGAAAGCACTGGAAACCGCCTCCTCAAGTCAAGGTAAAGGCCAACAAGAGCATTTCAGAAGAATCCATATAGCTCTGTAAATATGCATGGTAGAGAAAGATTGGAAATAATGCATTAAATTTGAGGGGAGGGGGGTTACTTTTAAAGTAACAATAGCTACCAAAAGTAAACAAAGCTGGTGTTAAAATGCGCTGAACTATAAATCATACCATGTAAAAGTATGAAAAACTATTGTGAAGATGACAATCTGTTATTGTACGGTTGGTCCAAGTGTTACCCGCAAGCAAAGAAATTAATTTCAAAACTAGGTTAAAAGTTGCCAGGTCACTCTATCTTTCATTTACTTTTTGACTGATTTTAGAATTCATTTTTCTGCCAGCAACTAACACTCAGATGACCACACAGTAACAGATTGTTGTCTTCACAATATTTTCCATACTTTTAAATGGTATGGTTTAAATTTAAATGACCTTAAACTTCTATATTGCTTAATTGGCCACTATTGGGCTTTTAAGGTAAAACTTTAATGACTGCATTCCAGTTTATGTCATAGTTTTTGTAAATTACAACTTGTATGCTGTTTTTGTTGGTAGAACAGTAGAGAACAATTATGGCTAACAGACATTTTTATTCTAATTTCTAGAAATAAGACCCTTGTAGAAGCAGTTCCAAAGTTGCTATTATCAAGGCTGTCAAAGCAGAACGGACAGTGTGGATCAAAGATCAGACTGCCAATTTTGTGCAGTCTGATCTAGATCTTCTCTGGCTGCAAAGGCAACTAAAGTAATGAAACGTGCTTTAACGGTAAAATTTGGGTTGGGGAGGTATTCTGTAAAGTCAAGCTGAAATTAGAAATTTTTTACTGAATCAGTTTGATGTGCCATTTGCATGTTTTTATTATCTCTGTAAGTTATTTAAGATGATTCAGCAACATTTATTTTCAGATTCGATCTATAATATGAGCCATGCTGTGTGAAAAGGGAGTTTAAAGTATCTGCAACAAGGTTAGCCCAAGTCAGCTTGCGCAGTAAGCGCAGGTTGACTTGATTCAAAACAGTTTGCTTTTGGTTCATTTTTCTATTGTCAAAGGACCAGTCTGCCTCATGATTTAGTTGGTTGTTAGACAAGATGGATTTTATGGATCCATAATTATGTTATGACTTGCTTATCGTGGATCATGGAGATGCCTTAAACCCCATTTTGCCAGAGCATGGCTCATGTCTATATCTCCTCTTCTACTGAGAATTTCTGTGTGCTTTACAAGTGTTCATAAAGTGTTGGTTCTTTTGCAGTGAAGTATTTAATTTGGATATGGTGTATTGCATGGAAATGGCAATTTCTGCATTTGTCAGAATGTTTCCCAGGTTCTTTTTGTACAAGTTTATTATTAGACAATATAATTGAGCTATGCTCTGGAAAAAGGGGGCTTAATGCATCTCAGTGATTCATCATAATATTGTGGATCCAAAAATTCTATTTTCTCTAACAACAAACTGAATCATGAGGTACACTGGTCCTTTGACATATGGAAAATTGACCAAAAGGAAAATGTTTCGGCCCAGGTCAACCTGCATGGACTGTGCAGGCTGACTTGGCTCGATACTTTTTGCAAATGCATTAAGCCCCCTTTTCACAGAACATAGATCAATTGATTTTGACAAGCTGGATAGTTCTCTCTGTAGTGTCAGTATCTATATTGACTGAATCTAAGGCAAATTTTATTTGATAAGAAACAAGAGACTTTAAATGTTGTTTGTGTGACTCTAGGTAATTTAGCTGCTCAAACCCCAGTTCACCAAGCCCAGGCCCATTCAGGGGCAGGTAATTCAACTTCCATGACCTTTAACCAGCCAGGGCCTATGCCCTCAAGTGCAATTGGGGCAGCGTCTCTTGCTGCAGCCCTTGTTAAGGGGCAAAAGGAAGAGGCTGGGTGTGGTAGACAGAACCAAGGTATAGTGTGAAGTTAGATTCTCTCCCCTTAGATGCCTGCCTGAAGACTCTTGGATGGATTGTCTCCTTGGTTGTTAGTTGACTAATGCAAATACATTTTTGCTCCCTTGGGCACAAAGTGCTTTGGTTGAGCTTCTTGAGCTGGTCATGATGTGTCCGCTGGTGTACCATTTCTTTAACCCTTTACCACACAGTCATGAATTTTTAACAACCCTAAAAGAGAAGGCTTTTGAAAACATGGTAGGAAAAGGAGAAAATGCTGGTAACCAGCGTTTTCTTCTTTTCCCACAATGTTTTCTACCCTATCAAAGACAGAAATCATTATTTTGGCAACACCTACTTTATCGTCTCCAAATGCTTTGAATTTGGTCCAGTTCAAAAATTTGTTGTTTGGTGAAGAGTAAACCATCCTCATCCCATATGGTTACCTTATGTGATCTGTGTCAGTCAGGCTCCACAAAAGTGATCCTTGAGTTGTCTTCTCTTAAAAATTGTTTGAATTACTCTTGTTTGTTGCTAAACTGATTACAGGAGTAAAAACAAGAAATGTCTTTAAAAAGATAGATGGCATAAGAGATACTGGAATATGAATGTTGAAACTCTTTTGTGGCTCAATATGAAGTAAAATAATGAAAAGTAACCTCACAAGCAGTTGCCTCTTTTTCCTCACTGTTTTTCAATTTGTTGAAAAGGAGTACTTACTGGGTTATTGCGAAACAGTTACACCTATAATATATTACATTTCTAAACAGAACAAAAAAAGCACCATTCATTCTCTAATACATTAGTTTGCTATGGTATGAATCAAGGCCCCTGATATTGATTAATGACAGCAATTCCTGTAAATATTGGTTTCATAAATGTGTGAGCAAATATGCCAGCAGGGTCCCGCCTCATAAATATGTTCATATTTTTGACCAATCGCAAATTACCATCTATTCATTTTTTATCAGTGCCAAGAATTAGGTCAAAAGCCAGTGCATTCAGGTACACCGAAAAAACTATTGGAAGGTCACAAGCTGAGTTTTCAAGAAACTGTTCTGCTGATATCAAATTTCAGATGCAACCTCTCTAGCTTATGAGGAAAGGTTTGTCAAATTATGCAGATTTGTGAACAATATGGTTGTCATTGCTAGTGCTAGTGATAGACAAAGCTGGGGAAAAAATATATTTATAGAAATTAGATGTCAGCATCAAAGCTTTGCATAAATAATCAATGTCAGAAATAGGATTGAATTCCCTATTATTGTGGTACTAACACATCCCCACTATGTGTATAGAAAGATTGATATCTTGCCTGATATTTTTCTGTTGCAAAAGCATGCAATGATATCTAATGTATAGTCCTCTGATAAAAGATTTTCTGAATGACAGTTAACTATTCCTATTCAAGGCAATGCAGAGTACAGCACTGACCTACTTTCAAAAGGACTACTTCCAGAATTATCATGGCATTGAGATGAGGCCCTTGCAAAGTGTACATACTTATCCTATTTATGTTCAACACCTTGGTAAATGTATAGTAAGTTATCAAGGAGATAGTGTGATTTTCCAAAGAGGCAAGTTTTCTTCGTAAATTATAAACTAAGAATCCACGAGAGTACCAGAAGCGACTATAATACAAAGAGTCTTGAGATGATAATGTTGATCTTTAACCCTTTACCAAACAACAAAATTTGAGATAGGTCCAAATTGAAAGCATTTGCAGCCGACAAATTGAACGTGACTCATAAACCGAAAATTCTGTTTGGAAGTGTAGAAAACATTGTGGGAAAAGGAGAAAATGCACGTTACCAGCATTTTCTCCTTTTCCCATAATGTTTTCAAAAGGCTTCTGTTTCAGGGTCGTTAAAATTTGGGACTGTGTGGTAAAGAGTTAATCTATTGTTTGATTGGTCAAACTATTGTCGTGTTATTTGTGAAAACTGAAAGTGCTTTTTCTGGTGGTGTTCCATGGAATTTACTTAAACTGTGGCCCTTGGATCAAAAATGGCTAACCATGGGATTCATGTTTTTTTTTTTTCTTGTGGAATTGCAAACAGCCTTTATAGGGACATGGGTGAAATATTCTTTCTTAGAAAATGCATGTCAAGGACAAGAAAACTTGCCAATTCTAGAATTTAGTAATAATGCAAAAAAAAAAACCTCAAATGCTTCTTTTGTGTAATATTTTCTAGATACTAGGCCAAGATTTATGATATTATATTATCTAGTGTCACATAATGAACATTTATTAATATTTTTCATGTTCATGCTCTTTGAAAAATGGCCCTGGGGTCAGGTTTGTTTCTTTGCAAAGTTATAGAAAGAAAACTTTGTAAATTTTTTTGTCACAAATTAACGCTATAGTGCTGATATTTTGTATATGAGCAGTGTTCTAGCAAAAGAAGGTTGAATACATCTCATATTTTCAGAGATCACACTTTTCATTGTCTTGCACATAAGGAATATCAGTTGCTGAGCAGTCAGATGAGCGATTTAAGAACCTGTTTTGATTTTTATTTGGTTACTTTACAAATGCCCACACTTAAGGCTGCCCCCTGGAATCTGCTGTTTATTGGTTTGATTTCTTTCTTTCATTTCAGTTCACAGCTTTTTAAAGCCCAGATAACTAACAACATTTGCTTTACCTGGTTTTTAAACATAACCCTATAAATATGACATTACACCCTTGAAATGGACAGGTCATATCAACATAGTTGGAAGGGAAGCAGCTGTCTCTTACATGCTTTTTTGATTCAGGTCGGCCTGCACGGACTGCCAGTGTTGTTATCAAATCTCCACCAAACATTGTCAGAGTATTTGCCCCATATATATATATATATGGGCCATGCTCTGTACAAAGGGGGTCTAATGTTTCTGCAAACAGTATCAGCCCATGTCAGCCTGCACAAAGCTGACTTTGGTCCATACTTTTCGCTTTTTCAGGTGCTTGTCTTGTTGATATCAAGGGTACAATAGAAATTGGGATGTGCAGGGTAAAAAATTAGCCCGGCAGACTTAAGAGAAAATTTTAGGATTCTAAAGTAAACATCTATTATTCATTCTTTTTTTTTTTTTGACACTTTAAGTTGCTGTATGTCTTTTTTGGGTCAAAGGTATCAAGGTCCATGTGATTAATTTAACTCTTTACCAAACGACAAAATTTTAGACTGGTCCAAATTGAAAACATTTGCAGACGACAAAATAAATGAGCGTGAAAAATTAAAATGTGTTTTGGAAAGGTTAGAAAACATTGCGGGAAAAGGAGAAAATGCTGGTTACCAGCATTTCCTCCTTTTCCCACAATGTTTTCAAAAGGCTTTTTTCTCAGGGTCGGTAAAAGTCGGGACTGTGTGGTAAAGAGTTAAGTAAGTTTCACCTGAACAGGCAGTTTTTGTTCGTCGAGGTCTCTTTTTTGTTCTTTTTCGACTTTTTTTGAACATAACAATGACATTTATTGATTTAACCCTTTACCACACAATCCCAACTTTTAACAACCCTGAGAAAGAAGCCTTTTGATAACGTTGTGAGAAAAGGAGAAAATGCTGGTAACCAGCATTTTCTCCTTTTCCCACAATGTTTTCTATTCTTTCGAAAACAAATTTCAATCTTTTAGCCACATTTATTTTGTCTTCTGCAAATGCTTTGAATTTGGACTGGTCTAAAATTTTGTTGTCTGGCTAAAGAGTTAAAGATGTAACTTGTATCTTAGGAAAAGAAGATGTATGCTTTCAAAAGTGTAGGTGATATTTATTGAAATGTATAATTAGTTATGTCTGTCTTTTTATCAAGATATTTTAGGATAATGCCAGGAAAACATCTCATTAACCCTTTACCAAACAACAATATTTTCGACTGGACCAAATTGAAAGCCTTAGCAGACAACAAATTGAATGTAACTCAAATGATGATTTTAAGTCTTTGATCGGACAGAAAACATTGTGGGAAAAGGAGAAAATGCTGGTTTCCAGCATTTTCTCCTTTTCCCACCATGTTTTCAAAAGCTTTCTTCCTTAGGGTCGTTAAAAGTCGGGATTGTGTGGTAAAGGGTTAAGAAAGAAAAAAGTGGGGGTCAGGAATATAGACAAGGGAAAGCTGGGCGTGGTTGCAATATTATTCTTCTCTTTGACATAGCATTGACACAGGTTTTAAGTTACATGTAAATGAGTGATAGAAAGGAGTGGTTTAGAGTTATTTTGTTGTGCCTGGAATTCTGTTTATTCTTTACCAAACAGAAAAAAGTTACATTTGTCCAAATTAAAAGAAGTTGAAGACGACAAGGTGAATGGAGGATTTGTCTGTTAGAGGATAGAAAACACTGGGAAAAGGAGAAAATGCTGGTTACCAGCATTTTCTCCTTTTCCCGCAATGTTTTCAAAAGGCTTCCTTCTCAGGGTCATTTAAACATGAGAATGTTTGGTAAAGGATTAAATTCAAAAATACTTTTTTTGTTTTGGTTAACCTGGTTTAGGCTTTGTGGTTGAAAATTTGGAATTTTCAATTTCAGCTTGGCGTTTTTGAAAGGAATGTCAAAGTTTTGTTAAAGCCCTGTCATTGTATGTGTCATGCAAAAACTTTGACATTTATATATCTCTGGCATTACTGAAGATATCTATCCCAAGGGGAACCCATGCAACAGGGGTGGATAACCATCAAAATATTTGTGATAGTTATGCCCCTTTTTGGACTTAGCATTTTCACTGATATATCAAGCAGCTGCAGCCAAGCATTGGTACCTGTGTGCGGTGATCTTATCTTATCTGAGAAAATTTAAAAGTGTAGTTAGTGATGGAATGGACTGGTTTAAATCATTTTGTTGTTACCATGGCAAATATGAAATCACCCAGTCAGGTAGGTAGGGTTCTTATACAGTTAATGAAGACAACTTGAAACTTCGCTTCTTCAGATGTATCTAGTTTTTGCAGTATAAGAGGATTTGCGGTCATTGATTTTTACATGTTGCATGTTTATGTGCTTATTTACATTGATGCTTTATCCTTTTGCTCTGTTGTTTTCAAAGCTTTTTTCCTTAATATCTTTTAATATCTTAATTATTGACCAAACAACAAAATTTTAGACTCGTCCAAATTAAAAGCATTTGCAGACAATAACTTGAGTGTGGTGAAGATGATGCACTTTACAGTGGAAAGGGTAGAAACATTGTGGGAAAGGGAGAAAATGCATTTTCTCCTTTTCCATTTCTATTTTCAAAAGCTTCCCTCCTTAAGAAATGTGAGAAAGGAAGAACATTTTGAAAACCAGCATTTTCTTCTTTCCCACAATTTGTTGTAAAGCCTGTCTCCTGAGGGCTCCTGAGGGTCCATATTCACCAACCATTCTTAAGAACATTCTTTGCCTTATTCTACAAGATTTTCTAAATATGAAAGTAACACAACTTCTGATTGGCTAAACCAAATGGTTTAGCCAATCAGAAGTTGTGTTACTTTCATATTTGGAAAATTCTGGAGAATAAGACTAAGAATGTTCTTAAGAATGGTTGGTGAATACGAGCCCTGGAGGGCTTAAATATGGTAGAGTATCTTGCAACTCATCAGGTAGATCCAAGATTAGCTTGTTCATCTTTTCCAGTCTGATCTTGTGTTACATAGGAAGCCAAAGTTCACAAATTTGCAATCAGCATAATATGAGGAACTAACACAAAAGATGGTCTTTTGATCAGAAGAAAAGTTGAATAAAGAAATGTACTCAATTGAGCATGTCACACGACGTTTTCAAATTTCAGATTGAAAGATGCCAAAGAAGGTTCCTGTTAGGAAATAATTTGAAACATGCTCTGTGAAAAGGGGGTTTAATGCATCTGCAAACTGTATCGACCCAGGTCAGCCTGTGCAGTTCAGGCAGTTTGATCGTGGTTGGAACTTTTTGCTAATGGTCTATTTTCTGCCTGTCAAAGGCCAGTTCTACCTCATGATTCAATCAGTTGTTCAACAAAATGGATTTTATGGATCCATAATTATATGACGACTTGCTTGGTATCATGCATCACAGACGTGCATTAACCCTTAAAGCGCCTTTCACGACTGTAGTCGCCTTTGCGGCCAGTGTAGATCAAGATCAGGCTGCACAAAATGTGCAGCCTGATCTTTGATCTACACTGTCCGCTTTGCTGAAACACTGTTGACAAAAGCAGCCATGAAATTGGAATTATTTGAGTCATATTTCTAGGATGAAAATGACCGATAGGTTTATTCAGCATTGTAAAGGTTAAACAAACCCCCCCCCCCCTTTGCCAGAGCACCACTGTTAACCCTTTACTGCACAATGACGCCTTTTGACGCCCCTGGGAAAGAAGCCTTTTGAAAACATTGTGGGAAAAGGAGAAAATGCTGGTAACCAGCATTTTCTCCTTTTCCCACAATGTTTTTTACCCTATCAAAGAAAAGTTGTACCATTTGAGCCACACTGAAATTATTGTCTGCAAATGCTTTCAATTTGGACAAGGCTATAATTTTGTCGTGTGGTAAAGGGTTAAATTATATGGTGTTGAAAATTTTATAACTAATGGTAGTTAAATAGCTTACTAAATACAATTGTTTGTGCTGCATTTGTTTCACTTTTTTAAGTTACACAAAGGTTTAATTCACAGGTTCTGTATGTCCAATCTTTCTCCAGTTTGAGTTTTTGTCTTGCCAACCTGGTTATTATACCAGTGTGTGGAGACCCATCTGTAACGTGGGACTCTTTTCAGTTAAAAGGAAACAAGTTCTGATCATTTGGACCTAATTCAGTGCGTGATCTGCAAAATGTAAAAATATGGACAAGTCGAATTTTTGTTATTTTGTAAAGATTTTGTACTCCTGTTATGGTCAGCACACCAATACCACCTATATTTACCTCTGGGAAAAGAGGAATTTATGCCTTTTTGGTGATGTATTATACCATTGTAACATAATGAATCCACATTGTATTCAGCTATTCTTCATTGGAGCCATTTGCCTTAGATGCTACTGGTCCAGAAAATGCTTTTGAAAATATTATTGGAAAAGGAGAAAATAGTTGTAACCAACATTTCCTCCTTTTCCTACAATGATTCCTGCCCTGTCAGAGAACATGAGGTCATTTGTATCAATTTAAGATTGTCGTCTGCGGAAGCTTTCAGGCAGAGTCTGTCTAAAATTTGCTGTTCAGGAAAGGTTGTTTTTTTTTTCTGCAATTGCTTCATATACGGAGGAGCAAGAATTTGAGCCATGCTCTGCTATACCCCTTTACCGCACAATGACGCCTTTTAACGACCCTGGGAAAGAAGCCTTTTGAAAACATTGTGGGAAAAGGAGAAAATGCTGGTAACCAGCATTTTCTCCTTTTCCCACAATGTTTTCTACCGTATCGAGAAAATTGCACCATTTGAGCCACACTGAAATTGTCATCTGCAAATGCTTTCAATTTGGACAAGGAGAAAATTTTGTCGTCTGGTAAAGGGTTAAGGGGACTTAATGCATCTGCAAAAAGTACCAACCCAGATCAGCCTGCACAGTCCTTGCAGGCTGACCCAGGTCAATACTCTTTTGTTATTTGTCATTTTTCTGCATATAAAAGTACTATTCTACCATGTGACTCAGCCTCTTCTTAGACAAAATGGATTTTATGGATCCATAATTATGTGATGACTTGCTTGGTGTGATGTATTATGGAGATGCATTAACCCTTTCCCAAACAAGCCCTGGTTTTCACATGTCTGCAGTACAAGTCTTTTGAAAACACTGTGGGAAAAGGAGAAATTGCTCGTAACGAGCAATTTCTCCTTTTCCCACAGTGTTTTCTACCCTTTTTGAGAACTTTCTGCCATTTTCATCAAATTTAAAATTGTCGTCTGCAAACTCTTTCAATTTGGACCAGTCTAAAATTCATCATTTGGGAAAGGGTTAAACTCCCTTTCCTTGGAGCTTGCTCATTCGCATGTAGCGACAAGTTGAGAGAAATGACCATTAATAACCGATGTTGATTGTTATCAGAACTTATTGTTGAATTTTCTTAATCGTAATATCTCGATTGATTTTTTTATCAGGTCGAAGTTTAATGGTGAAGAAAAATGATGGGATTAAAGAGTCAACAGACAGCAGTAATACCATAGAAGATGATGGTAAGAAGTCTTTTGGTTTTCATACAGTGAACTTCCCTTATTCTTTACCAGACAACAAAAATTTGGACTCAACCAAATCCTAAGCATTTGCAGATGACAAATCGCATGTGGCTCTAAGGATGACTGCTGTCTTTGATACGGTAGAAAATATTAGGGAAAAAGTAGAAAATGCTGGTTACCAGCAGAGCTCCAGATAGAGTTATTTTGATTTTAGAAAAGAAAATAGTAATCACTTTCCTCTAAACCTTATTTTAGGGGTACTAATTAGAATTGTCTCTCCTAGACAATTCTAATGAGTATCCACAACATAGGGTTTGGAAGAGAAATAATGGAGTTATAATACTATACTCCTTCTTATCTGGAGGTCTGTTACCAGAATTATCTTCTTTTCCCACAGTATTTTCAAAGGCTTTCTTTCCTCAGGGTCTTTAAAACTTGGGATTGTGTGGTAAAGAGTTATCGTGATAATTCAATGGACCCTTGTGACGTCACAGAGTATAATTAGCCAAGCCAGATATTGTAGTCGGTAGCATACAGGACTTGATACTAGGAGATCCCTGGTTTGAAACCCCAGTGCAGGGAATTTCTCTCTGAGGATTGATGATAGTCATTCAGAGTTCCAGATAGAGAGAGTGTTTTTGATTTCAAAATTGAAAATATCAGCTATTCTGCACTAAAACCTATGTTATGGGCACTCAATAGAATCGTCTCATCCAGACAATTCTAAGGAGTACCCACAACGTAGGGTTTGGAATAGAAATAATGGATTTGGAATAGCATCACTCTCTCTTATCTGGAGCTCTGGTCATTGCGACAGGATTCATTCCTCTTTCACCAGTGATCATTATTTTGACGGTGATTTTGTTTGAAAGCAGCCTGTGGTTTGGGAAAAAAAATTGTGCAAATTACTGGTAAAAGAAACTCCAGGAAAGCATGGATAGGTGCATTGACCACCTTGATATAACTGAAGTAATGTTGAAAGATTTATCAAACACCATACAAACAAAGTATAGTTAACTCTTTACCAAACTACAAATTTTTGGACTGAACCAAATTCACAACATATGCAGACGACATTTGAAGTACTGCTAAAATAATGATTTCTGTCTTTGATAGGGTAGAAACATTGGGAAAAGGAGAAAATGCTGGTTACCAGCATTTTCTCCTATTCCCTCAATGTTTTCAATAGGCTTCTTTCTCAGAGTTGTTAAAAGTTAGGATTGTGTAGTAAAGGGTTAAATGATGGTAGAATCCATTTTCCTAACCCGTTTGCCAAACGAGACCGAATTTTAAGACCCTGGGGAAGCCTTTTGAAAACGTCGGTAAAGGAGAAAATACTGGTTTGGCATTTTTTCCTTTTCCCACAATGTTCTTTACTGTTTTAAAGACAAATCCTGTCATTTGAGCCATACATAACTTGTCGTCTGCCAGTGCTTTCAAATTTGACAAGTCTATAATTTTGTCATTGAGTAAAACGACAATCAATTGGCAAAAAAAAGACAATTTGCCATGATTTGATCAGACCTCTGTGTTCAAATGTGCCCAATCAAAAAATGATGGAATCTTTAATAAAGTTTATGTTATATCTTCATATTTCATACATGTCAGTGACTTTCCTATACCAGAAATATTGTACTGTTACATTGTGTAGTAAAGGGTTAACTTTGATGCCATATTTGAATTCTAAGTCTTCTTTGAATGGTCACATCTCTGGCTCTACTTTATCAATTATGTTAATTTCTATTTCTTTTGCGAATTATACACCCCACCTACATAGTAGAGGGGGATATACTGGTTTCACCATGTCCGTCCATCCATCCATCTTTTCATTTCCGTGCTCTTACTCGGAAGCCGTTTGACCTAGGACCCTGAAACTATGCAAGTGTTCCTCATGACCCAAGGTGCCCTATTGTTTTTGGGTCACATAGGTCAAAGGTCAAGGTCACAGGTGAACTTTGCTTTCATTGATTGTGCTGCTTCAGTGACAAGGTGCTGGTGGGAGGGTAATTTGTCTGCTTTGCGACAGTTCTAGTTGATCCTATACCCAACAAGAAATTTTAGACTTGTCCAAATTGAAAGCATTTAAAGACAATAAATTATATGTGGCTGAACCCTTTACCATTTAGCAAAACTTTGGACTAGACCAAATTGAAGGCATTTGCAGATGACAATTCAAGTATTCTACAAATTATTGTATTTGTTCCTGAATATGTAGAAAACTTTGTAGGAAAAGGTGAAAATGCTGGTAACTAGCAAATGCTGGTGTCCAGTATTTTCTGCTTTTCCCATGTTTTCAAAGGCCATCTCCTTCAGGGTCATTAAAACTTGGGATTTTGTGGTCAAAGGTTAACCCTTTACCACACAATGCCACCTTTTAACAACCCTGGGAAAGAAGCCTATAGAAAACATTGTGGAAAAAGGAGAAAATGCTGGTAACCAGCATTTTCTCCTTTTTCCACAATGTTCTCTTCCCTATCAGAGAAAAATTGCACCATTTGAGCCACATTGAAATTGTCATCTGCAAATGCTTTCAATTTGGACAAGGTTAAAATTTTGTTGTCTGGTAAAGAGTCAATTGTTTACAATGAAGAAGTCAAAATGAGGGATTGTCATCATTATCTCCCTTTATCTGCCTACTGTAGGAAAAACTGAATTAGACAGTGAGTATCAGTAGTATAATATTAGGACTTTTTCTTTTGATTATAATCAGTTATTTTTAGCTCACCTGAGCAGGTGCTCATGATGGGCTGTTACATTAATGTGTTGTCCAGTGCCTGTTTTTCTGTCTGTCAATCCATGTAGGATTACTAAGGTAACTGCTCAGATCAAATCAAATTAAATTCCATTGTGTAGATTACTTGCAATAGGAGAAAAAGAAATTCTGGAAATGCTGTAGCAAAATCATTTTAAAAAATCTACATAACTCTTTAGTCTAAAACAACAATTGAAACTAGTCCAAATTGAAAGCATTTGCAGAGCACAAAATTTAATTAATGTGACACAAAATTTGAAATTTATGTTTAGAAGGTTAGAAAAATACTGCGGGGAAAAGGAGAAAATGCTTGTTCTCAAGAATTTTCTAAATTTGAAAGTAGCACAACTCCTAAATGGCAACCATTTGGTTTTGGCTAAACTGTTTGAGTCATGCTCTGGCTGTAGGGGGCTTAATGCATCACCGTAATGCATGATGCCAAGCAAGTCATCACATGATCATGGATCCATAAAATCCATTTTGTCTAGCAATCGACTGAATCATGAAGTAAAACTGGTCCTTGGACATACAGAAAATTGACCAGTAGCAAAAAGTTTCTGCATAGGTCAGCGGATTGCAAAGGCTGACCTGGGTCGATACTTTTCGCAGATGCACAAAGCTCCCTTTTCACAGAGCATGTCTCATTTGGTTTAGCCTGTCAGAAGTTGTGTTACTCTCTAAATCCAGAACTACACAAAGAATGCTCTTGAGAATGGTTGGTGAATATGGACCGTAATGGCTTTGAAACTTGGCATAGATAGTCAGTATCATGATACGACTTGAGCTGTTAAAATGGCATTAAACTCCAATACAAGCAAACAAATACTATGCTCTAAAGCTGATGTAAGGAAAATAAATGTTTTGTCTAGAATAACTTATCTATATTGATAGTTTCTTTTTTAGTATCATCTAGTAGTCTTTAACCCATTACCACACAATCCCGACTTTTAATGACCCTAAAGGAAAAGCCTTTTGAAAACATTGCAGGAAAAGGAGAAAATGCTGGTAACCAGCATTTTCTCCTTTTCCCACAATGTTTTCTACCCTTCCCATACTAACTTTCAAATTTTCAGTCACATTTATTTTGTCGTCTGCAGCTGCTTTCAATTTGGACCAGTCTAAAATTTTGTCGTTTGGTAAAGAGTTAATTGAAGATTTTCATATTATGTGCATGAGTTTTTTGACAGTTTAATTAGCAGTAGTCAATTGTTTTGCATCGAGTAAATTGTAGAAGTCAACTGTTTTGCATAGAGTAATATAGCAGGTGTCAATTGTTTTGTATACAGTTATATTGCAGGAGTCAATTGTTTTTGTATAGAATAATATAGGGGAAATCTTAAGTTCCTTTTTGAATGTCTTGAACTGGACATAGAATAATATACGGGAAATCTTAAGTTTCTTTTTGAATGTCTTGAACTACATGATGCTGTCTTAATGTTTAATTAGCAGCAGTCAGTTGTTTTGCATAGAGTAAATTGTAGAAGTCAACCATTTTGCATAGAGTAATATAGCAGGTGTCAATTGTTTTGCATAAGGTTATATTGCAGGAGTCAATTGTTTTGTATAGAATAATATAGGGGAAATCTTAAGTTCCTTTTTGAATGTCTTGAACTACATGATGCTGTCTTAATATTTTGTGTGACATCAATTTTTTGCTCTGAAACCAAACTTGTTTAAGTTAGTATCTGAATGTCAGGAATAATCTTACTATTGTTGTTATTTACTCAGATGAGCAATTTTACAGGACCACATAGTCTTCTTTTGTATTTATTTCTTGTTTTCTTCTTTAACCTATAGCCTAATTGCACACAAGCCATGCTCTGTGAAAAGGAACAGCAAAATGTATCGACCCATGTCAGCCTGCACTATGTGCGCAGGCTGACATGGGTTGAAACTTATTGATATTGGCCAAATTTCTGCATGGCAGAGGATCATTCTGCCTCCAGATCGAGTCAGTTGTTAAACAAAGTGGATTTCATGGGTTCATGATTATGCGATGACTTGCTTGGTATGATGTGCAATGGAGATGCATTAAACCCTCTTTTGCCAGAGCATGATCCACATGTATTAACTCTTAACCAAACAAGAAATTCTAGACTGTTTCAACAACTCTTCCTTGTCCCACAACTGATCAAGCTATTCCAGAAAAACCTGACATTGCATCTGTTTGAGAGGGTTGATGATACCGCCATAGCATGATTATGTAACTATGTCTGCAGAGTTTTTAGCTCACCTGAGCACAAAGTGCTCAAGGTGAGCTTTTGTGATCGTGCTGTGTCCGTCATGCGTCGTCGGCATTTACATTGTGTGCACTCTAGAGGCCACATTTTCAGCCAGATCCTCATGAAACTTAGTCAGAATGTTTGTCTTGATAAAATTTAGACAAGTTGGAAATTGGGTCACATGGGGTCAAAAAGTAGATCACAGGCCCAGATCTTAGAAAAACCTTGTGTGCACTCTAGAGGCTACATTTTCAGCCTGATACTTATGAAACTTGGTCAGAATGTGTCAGGATAAAATCTTGTACAGGTTCAAAATTGGGTCACATGAGGTCAAAAAGTAGGTCACGGGGCCAAATCTTGAAAAAAGCCTGTGTGCATTCTAGAGGCCACATTTTCAGCTTGATGCGTATGAAACTTGGCCAGAAGTTTGTCTGGATAAAATCTCCCACAAGTTTGAAATGGGGTCAAAAAGTAGGTCACAGGGCCAGATCTTAGAAAAAGCTTGTTTGCATTATAGAGGCTACATTGAATTTCAGCCTGATACTCTTGAAACTTGGTCAGAATATTTGTCTGGATAAAATCTCAGACAAGTTCGAAATCGGGTCACATGGGGTCAAAAAGTAGGTCACTGGGCCAAATCTTAAAAAAAGCTTGTGTGCAGTCAAGAGGCCACATTTTCAGCCTGATACTCATGAAACTTGGTCAGAATGTTTTTCTGGATGAAATCTCGGAAAAGAATGATGCCAAGTCACGTCAGGTCAAAAAGTAGGTCACCGGGTCAAATCTTAGGAAAACCTTGTGTGACTGTAGAGGTTACATTTTGAGCCAGATTAGAAATTCAAAAATAGGCTAAAGCATTCAAAAATTGGTCACTTACACACATGCATTTTACATCATCACAACCAGGATCTTTTCAGCTTTATCAATCCTAGATGACCTTACTCAGGTGAGTGCTTTAGGGCCAATGGCCCTCTTGTTTCAAACATTGGTAGGATAATGAAAATATCAGTTTGATAAGGATCACCATATATCTAGACTTTTCCACATAATGTCTCATAAGAACAGGCCTCATATAATGAGCAAACTTGCACTATAGCTTAGTTATTACCTTATATTGCTACAAATTAAGATATAGTCCATACATGCATTGCTGTTTACAAGTACTTATTAACTGTTACTTCGTATTACAGAATAATTTCTGTGATAGTTTTTTAGCTCCACTGGGTGAAGGCCAGCAAGCTTATGTCATGGCCATGTGTACACTGTGTGTGTGTGTGTCCATCCGTGCATTAACCTTTGTTTCAGATATCTTCTTCTTGGAAACTACCCATCCAATCTGTCCAAACTTCACTGAAATGATCTTGGCATGGTCCTCTTTAGAATTTGTTGAAAGAGTTTGATTCCTTTGAAAAATCTTGTGGCCATGGCCACAAAACTGAAAAATATTGAAAATCTTCTTGTCCAAAACCATAAGGCGTAGGGCTAACAAATTTGGCATATAGCTTTATCTAATGGACCTCTACCTAGTTTCTTCATACTATAGTCCTGGGATCAAAAGTGAAAATTTTCAAAATCTTGTGGTTCCTAACCGTAAGACCTAGGGCTGCCAAATTTTGCTTGTAGCTTTGTATTATAGACCTCTACAAATTTTCTTCAAATTATAGCCCTGGGGTCAAAACTGACTCCGCACTGGGGATCACAAGTTTTAAATGGGCTTATATTGTGAAAAGTTTAAAAGTCTTCTTGTTCCTTATCATCAGGCCTAGCGCTACCAAATTTGGCATGTAGCCTCATCTAATGGACCTCTACTTAGAGTCTTCAAATTTTAGCAATGGGGTCAAAATTGGCCATGCCCCAGGGGTCACAAGTTCTACATGGGCTTACATGCTGAAAACTTTAAAAATCTGATTCTTCCTAACCATAAGACCTAGGGCTACTAGTTTTTGCATGTACATTTATCTAATAGACCTCTACCAAGGTTGTTCAAATTATAGCCCTCAGGTCTAAATTTACCCTGCCCCACAAGTTACAAGTTTTACATAGGCTTATACAGTGAAAACTTTAAAGATCTTCTTGTTCCTGACCTTAAGGTACAGCTGTAATATTTTGTGAGTGTTACCATCTAGCAGGCCTCTTCCAAAATTGTCTTTCTCCTAACCACATCCTACCTATGGCTACCACATTTGGATCACTTCCGAATTTATTAAAAGTTTAGCCCCGCTGCAGGGGTCTCATGCTTTACAGGGCTGTATTGGGAGGAAACTTTGAAAATCTTCTTGTTGATAACCACATAGCCTTGACCTGTATTATGTGGCATTGTGTTGTGGACATCTACCAGGATTCAAGTATTATAGCTCTGTGGTCAAAAATGGCTTTGCCCTGGGGTCACAACTTTCACATGGGCTTTTGTAGTGAAAGTCTTCCGTTTGAAACCATCTGGCCTAGAATTCTAATGTTTGGTTTGTATGGTTTGTACGTATAAGCCAGAGGAGCGATACAGGGCTTCTTCCCCAGGATCACTAAAATTCGGCATTGTGTGGTAAAGGGTTAACCCAAAGGATACCAAAGACAGATGCGGTCGCTTTGTACATAGTATAGATCAAAATCGGACAACTCGGAGCATGTAGTTTTACTGTCAGATATTTTGTAAGATATTTATGACCAAAATTGTCTTTAGTTTACAATATCTGTTGTTTTTTTTACCAACTGAAAATGGCATTTGGCACCCTAAAGGTAAATCAGACTCTGAGAACAATATTTTTTTTATGGGCGGTGTAGATTAACCCTTTCCCACACAGCAAGTTTTAGACTCTTCCAAATTCAAAATGTCTGTAGATGGCAAATTCAAAACTGGTATAATTGATTTAAGCTGACAAGGTAGAAAACATTGTGGGAAAAGGAGAAAATGCTGGTTCCCAGCATTTTCTCTTTTTCCCACAATATTTTGAAAAGGCATCTTTCATTGGGGTGTTAAAACTCGGGATTGTGTGGTTAAGAGTTAAGATCAGACAGTACAAAAGATGTATTTATATTGACTCACTATAAACTTTGTATTCCATGAGGTAGTTTGAAATCGGCATCAACCCTTAGAGTGCTGAATAAACCAAACAGACATTTTTAGTTTAAAAATATGACAAGAATAATTGCATTATTATGATGGCTGTAGTCCATAGTGTTTCAACAAATCGGACAGTGTAGGTCAAAGATTGGACTGCACATTTTGTGCAGTCTGATCTTGATCTACACTTTCCGCAAAAGCAACTATAATTGTGAAAGGAAGCTTTGATGTTTTAAATTTCAATGGTTTTTCCTGAGCTGAAAATGATAAACTGTATTGCTGGTAGAATTGAATTTCCAAGCTTTTTGTTTCATTGACCTAGAATTAATATCACTTGATGATTTCCTTCCGGGAAATACATTGTCAAGGATTTTTTGATTTCATAATTTCCTAGAAGAATTCTAAAATTGCATTGATGTGCAGCAAAACTCATTTTGAAAAACTTTGTTTTCTCCAGACTTGGTTTTTAATCCAAATATCATGCTAAAAAGCCTTGGTTTCATTTTTGCCTCGACCGTTTTGGAAGAAAATATGGAGTTTTGCAATAGCCCTGTCTGCGTAGTCATGCAAGACCTTTGACATTTTATATTACCTCTGTAATCACTGAAGATATTTACTTCAAACATGGAACTTGATGTTAAATACCAAAAGGGGAATGCATACAACAGGAGCAGATAACAATTAAAATATATTTGACACAGTTATGCCCCTTCTTCGACTTAAAGTTTTCACTGAAAATCAAAAAGCAGGAGCTGAGCATTGACACCCATACGGGGTGCTCTTGCTTTTAATGTGCTTATATAGTCCAACAACTGTGGTTTTTAGCTCCACTGGCCAAAGGCCAGCGGGGTTATGTCATGGCCCAGTGTCCGTCGTGCGTCCGTGCGTTAACTTTTATTTCAAACATCTTCTCTGAAACGACCCATCCAATTTTCATGAAACTTCACAGAAACGATCCTGCCATGGTCCTCTTCAGAATTTTTTGAAAGAATTTGATTCCTTCAAAAACTCTGGTTGCCATGGCAACAAAACTGAAAAATATTGGAAATCTTTAAAAATCTTCTTGTCTGAAACCATAAGGCATAGGGCTACCAAATTTGGCATGTAGCTTTATGTAGTAAACCTCTATCAAGTTTCTTTAAATTATAGCCATGGGGTCAAAATTGGCTCTGCCCCAGGGGTCACAAGTTTTACATAGGCTTATATAGAGAAAACTTTAAAAATCTTCCTGTACCTAGCCATAAGGCTACCAAACTTTGCATGTAGCTGTATCTAGTGGGCCTCTACCAAGCGGACCAAAATTTTAGCCCTGGGGTCAAAATTGGCCCCGCCGCAGGGGTCACAAGTTTTACATGGGCTTACATAGTGACAACTTAAGAAATCTTCCTGTTTTGATTTTATTTTTGAAATTAGCCTTGCATCAGGGGTCTTATGTTTTACAGAGGCTTCATATGGACAAAACTTGAAAATCACCTTATTTATAACCATACAGCATAGACTTGTATTATTTTGGCATGTGGCTTTATCTTGTGGACCTCTACCAGGGTTCAAGTAATTATAGCTCTGGGATCAAAAATGGCTTTGCCCTGTGGGTCTCAACTTTCACATGGGCTCTTACAGAGAAAATTTTGTAATTCTTCATTTTGAAACCATTTGGCTCAGAATTGAAATGTTTAGTATTTATGGTTTATAAGCCAGTGGAGCGATACAGGGCGATGATGACCCTCTTGTTTTTAATGTTTTCGTACTTTAATTTCGTTATCTACCATTTGCTTGTTTTACACACATGTTACTGTATTTAATTTACAGAGCACCAGATAGAGGGAGTGATTTTGATTTGAAAATTGGAGATATTAATCACTCTCCACTAAACCCTATGTTATGGGTATTCATTAGAATCTTCTCATCAAGACAATTCTAATGAGTACCCATAACATGGGGTTTGGAAGAGAAATAATGGATTTAGAATACTATCACTCCCTCTTCTCTGGAGGTCTGCATGTAAATCGTTTTCATATTGAACACTAATGTCGCTTACTTTTGAGCATCACCATTACAGCAAATGTTTTTGTTTTTTCACATCTTTTTTCGGAGCATATAATTTGTCACTCTTGTTAGCTCACCTTAGCACAACGTGCTAAAGGTGAGCTATTGTGATCGCCCTATGTCCGGCGTCCGTCGTCTGTCAACAACTTCTTTAAACATCTTCTTCTCCTAAACCACAGGGCCAATCTTGATGAAACTTGGCAGGGATGTTCTTTGGGTGAACCTCTACTGAAATTGTTCAAAGAATTGAATTCCACCCACAACTCTGGTTGCCATGGCAACAAAAAGGAAAAAAAAGCAAAATCTTTGAAAATCTTCTCTGAAACTAGAAGGCGCAGAGCTTTGATATTTGGTGTGTAGCATCTCCTAGTGGACCTCTACCAAGTTTGTTCATTTGATGCCCCTGGGGTCAAAACTAGCCCCGTCCCGGGGGTCACAAGTTTGAGCATAGTCACAAAGAAGGAAAACTTTAAAAATCTTCTTCTCTAAAACTTGAAGGCGTAGAGCTTTGATATTTGGCATGTAGCATCTCCTAGTGGACCTCTACCAAGTTTGTTCATATGATGTCCTTGGGGTCAAAACTGGCCCTGCCCCGGGGATCACAAGTTCAAACATAGGAACAAAGAGGGGTAACTTTAAAAATCATCTTCTCTGAAACTGGAAGGTGTAGAGCTTTGATATTTGGTATGTAGCATTGCCTAGTGGACCTCTACCAAGTTTGTTCATATGATGTCCTTGGGGTCAAAACTGGCCCCGCCCCGGGGGTCACAAGTTTGAGCATAGTAACAAAGAAGGAAAACTTTAAAAATCTTCTTCTCTGAAACTTGAAGGCGTAGAGCTTTGATATTTTGCATGTAGCATCTCCTAGTGGACCTCTACCAAGTTTGTTCATATGATGCCCCTGGGGTCAAAACTGGCCCCACCCCGGGGGTCACAATTTTCAACATAGGAACAAGGAAGGAAAACTTCAAAAATCTTCTTCTCTAAAACTAGAAGGCATAGAGCTTTGATATTTGGCAAGAAGCATCTCCTAGTGGACCTCTACCAAATTTGTTCATATGATGCCCTTGGGGTCAAAACTGGCCCTGCCCCGGGGGTCACAAGTTCGAACATAGGAACAAAGAGGGGAAACTTTAAAAATCATCTTCTCTGAAACTGGAAGGCATAGAGCTTTGATATTTGGTATGTAGCATTGCCTAGTGGACCTCTACCAATTTGTTCATATGATGCCCCTGGGGTCAAAACTGGCTCCGCCTCGGGGGTCACAAATTTGAGCATAGTAACAAAGAAGGAAAACTTTAAAAATCTTCTTCTCTGAAACTTGAAGGCGTAGAGCTTTGATATTTGGCATGTAGCATCTCCTAGTGGACCTCTACCAAGTTTGTTCATATGATGCCCCTAGGGTCAAAACTGGCCCCGCCTTGGGGGTCACAATTTCCAACATAGGAACAAAGAAGGAAAACTTTAAGAATCATCTTCTCTAAAACTAGAAGGTATAGAGCTTTGATATTTGGCATGAAGCATCTCCTAGTGGACCTGTACCAAATTTGTTCATATGATGTCCTTGGGGTCAAAACTGGCCCTGCCCCGGGGGTCACAAGTTCGAACATAGGAACAAAGAGGTAAAAGTTTAAAAACCACCTTCTCTGAAACTGGAAGGCATAGAGCTTTGATATTTGGTATGTAGCATCGCCTAGTGGACTTCTACCAAATTTGTTCATATGATGCCCCTGGGGTCAAAACTTGCCCCGTCCTGGGGGTCACAAGTTTGAGCATAGTAACAAAGAAGGGAAACTTTAAAAATCTTCTTCTCTGAAACAGGAAGGCATGGAGCTTTGATATTTGGTATGTAGCATCTTCTAGTGGATCTCTACCAAGTTTGTGCATATGATGCCCTTTGGGCAAAAGTTGGCCCTGCCCCGGGGGTCACAAGTTCGAACATAGGAACAGAGAAGGAAAACTTTAAGAATCATCTTCTCTGAAACTGGAAGGCGTAGAGCTTTGATATTTGGTATGTAGCATCACCTAGTAGACCTCTATTAAGTTTGTCCATATGATGCCCTTGGGCCAAAATTGGCCCAGCCCCGGAGGTCACAAGTTCAAACATAGGAACAAAGAAGGAAAACTTTAAAATTCTTCTTTTCTGAAACCGAAAGGTGTGGAGCTTTGATATTTGGTATGTTGCATCTCAGAGTGGACCTCTACCAAGTTTGTTCATATGATGCCCCTGGGTCAAAACTGCCCCCCCCCCCCCCCCCGGGGGGGGGGGGGGGGCGTCACAAGTTCGAAGATAGGAACAAAGAAGGAAAACTTTAAATTTCTTTTTCTCTTAAACAGGAAGGTGTAGAGCTTTGATATTTGGTATGTAGCATTTCCTAGTGGACCTCTACCAAGTTTGTGCATATGATGCCCCTGGGTCAAAACTGGCCCAGCCCCGGGGGTCACAAGTTCGAACATAGGAACAAAGAAGGAAAACTTTAAAATTCTTCTTTAAAACTAGAAGGTGTAGAGCTTTGATATTTGGTATGTAGTGATTCTCTTCTAAGTTTATTTGCCCATCTAAGCGCAACAAGTTCATTGAGTTCAAAATTGGGTCATCTTGGGTCATAAACTAGGTCACTAGGTCAGATTAAAGAAATACCTTGTTGGCACTCTCGAGGCCACATTATTTGCTCAATTGCCTTGAAAATTAGTTAGAAAGTTTGTCTTTATAAAGTCTCACTTAAGATTAATTTGGGTCAACTTGGATCATAAACTAGTTCACTGGGTCAATTTAAAGAAATACCTTGTTTGCACTCTGGAGGCCACATTTATTGCTCAAATGACCTGAAATTAGGCCAGAATGTTTGTCTTGATGAAATACCAGATGAGTTTGGATTTGGGTCACCTGGAACCATAAACTAGGTCACTAGGTCAAAATAAAGAAATACCTTGTGGGCACTCTAGAGGCCACATTATTTGCGTAATTGCCTTGAAAATTGGTCAGAATGTTTGTCTTTGTAAAATCTCACATGAGTCTGAATTTGGGTCAACTGGGGTCATAAACTAGGTCACTTGGTCAAATTAAAGAAATAGCTAGTGGGCACTCTAGAGGCCACATTTATTATTCATTTGATTTGAAAATTGGTTAAAATGTTTCTTTTGATATAGTCAAAGACCAGTTCAAATTTGGGTCACCTGGGGTCATAATCTAGGACACTAGGTCAAATTAAAGAAATATCTTTAGGGCACTCAAGGCCACATTTTTTTCTCAGTTGACTCAAAAATTGGTCAGAATGTTTGTCTTCATGAAATATGAGTTTGAAATTGGGTCACCTGCAGTCAAAAACTAGGTCACATGGTCAAATTAAAGAAAAACCTTTAAGGCACTCTACTAAGGTGAGCGACCCAGGGCCATTATGGCCCTCTTGTTTTAAAGTTTTCAGCTGAAAAACAAAACACAGCAATTTTTTGTTTTGTTTTTAGGTATTGTAACTCTGAAAAAGTCACTACAGCAAACTACTCATCTAAATTCTTAAATTGGTTTATCACAGTATAGTATGCATTGTATGTGACTTAGGATTCTGTGCAGTGACGGTCTGTCACTTAATGTTAAAAATTGTGTCCACACAGTAAGTCAAGCTGGTGCTTTTTTCGTTAATTTTGACAGTTATTATAAAATATCCATATCCAGTTATTTGTTTGTTACTTATAGACCATATCAGGACCACATGTGTGCACTGTGAACTTTCTTAGAGCAATAGAGATGCCTTGATCATTTGACTGTGCTAAAAATAGAGATGATTTTGTCCCGAAATAATGCCATTTTTGTTCATTTGCTTAGTGTTAAAACCTGCTTTCTCAACAGAGAATGTTTAAACAGTTTCTCTATTTTTTTTTTAAACATGTCAAGGTTTGGTAATAAAGACGACTGCAATATTCCTTATCCTTCATTTAAGATGGCATGTTGAGAAAAGAAATTGGTACAATCGCTTGTAAGCAGTTAATAGACCTCAGACAACTGTACAACCGAAAATTTCTCAACATGCCCCTTTCATAATAACTACCAAAATAAATAAGAAAGCACCAGCCTGACTAGCCGTGTGAACACTATTTTTAACACCAAGTGCCAGACTGTCACTGTACAGAATCCCAAGTCACATACAATACACACTTCGGTCTTATACTGTGTTAACCCTTTACCACACAATCCCGACTTTTAATGACCTTGAGAAAGAGGCCTTTTGAAAACATTGTGGGAAAAGGAGAAAATACTGTAAACCAGCATTTTCTCCTTTTCTCACAATGTTTTCTAACCTATCAATGACAAATTTCATCATTTGGGCCACCTTCAATTTGACCACAAATTTCCAAGTTTTAATGACCTAAGAGACAAGCATTTTGAAAACATTGTTGGAATAAGAGAAAGTGCTAGTAACCAGCATTTTCTCCTATTCCCACAATGTTTTCTACCTATTCAAGGACAAATACTATTTGAAAAACATTTGAATTGTTCTCTGTAAATTCGTTTAACAAGTCTAGAATTTGGTCGTGTGGTAAAAAGTTAATCGGAATTCAGTAAATGACCTATTTTTAGGGTTTGTAGTTTGACCATTTTCTTCTGTAAGCGATCAGAGAGTGCTTTGTTTTTTCAAAGTGGTGCATATTTAGCTCTGCTGGCCAAAGGCCAGCAAGCTTATATCATGGCCAGGTATCAGTTGTATGTGCGTCCGTCCATGCATGTATGCGTCTGTGCAAGTGTATTTTTTATTTCAAACATCTTCTCTGAAACTACCCATCCAGTTGCATGAAACTTCACAGAAATGATCCTGCTATGGTCCTCTTCAAAATTCCTTAAAAGAATATGATTTCATTAAAAACTGTGGTTGCCATGGCAACAAAACTGAAAAATACTGAAAATCTTTAAAAATCTTGTCTGAAACCATGAGACCTAGGACTACCGAATTTGGCATTAAGCTTCATCTCATAGACCTCTAACCAAATCTTGAAATTGTACCCCTGGGGTCAAAAATGGCCCCATCCTGGGGATGATAGGTGTTGAGTATTCACTTTTTTTGGATAGGAAATGTTCAGTTTTCAGGGAGAGTGATTTATTTTGATGCTAATAGTTGTCATGAGATGAGATGAGTATTTAATATAAAGTAAGGTCTCTATCATTCAGATTTTTTTGTTCCAGCACTTTACTGTTGTGGGAAAAGGAGAAAATGCTGGTTGACAACATTTTCTCCTTTTCCCCCAATGTTTTCAAAAGCCTCTTCTTTCAGGGTCATTAAAACTCGGAATTGTGTGGTGAAGGATTAAAAGCCAGTAGAGGAATACAGGGCCATCATGGCCCTCTTGTTATATTGATAACTTGTACTAGAACTACTTTTATGCCTTTTAAAAACCCAAACCACGCATTATGGTAGGACCCTTGTTTTTTACCCGTTTCTCAGTAGTGAGATAGTTGGTTCCCTTTTCATTTTTTTTGTAGTGAAGTGTTTTTGATTGCCAACCCAATACTAAAATTTTTTGATGCTTGTTCATCAATATAGGTTGTAGTTTGTAATTTTTCAGGGTCCGTATCTGACTCGAGACCTGGTAGTTGCAGTTTGATTCCAGGTTGAGGCAATCTTTCTTTCTGGCGTTTTGCCTCTCATCTCAAGATTCATGTGGGAAAAGTAGTCAGTGACTGGAAGGAAAGTTGTGCCAATACTGGTGTGAGAAAGCCAGGAAATGTGCAGGTGCACTGAGCACTGTGATATGGCCTTAGCTGTTAAAATGGCGTAAAACTCCAATACAAGCACACAAACATTTCGCGATTTCTGAGGATATGAAGCCTTGGCTCTTTACCACATGATAAAATTTTAGACCAGTCTGAACCGAAAGCATTTACGGACGACAAAATAAATGAGACTCAAAAATTGAAATCCGTTCATGGAACGTAAGAAAACATTGTGGGAAAATATATATTTCCCACAATGTTTTCATAAGGCTTTTTGTTCAAGAGTTAACTCTTTACCACATGACAAAATGTTTGACTCGTCCATGGAATGCATCTGCAAACACAAATAAAGTGTGGCTCAGATGATCAAATTTTTTGCTGGTCCCTCAATCGGTCTGCTTTTTCTGGATCCTGTGATAACTCAAAAACTGTAAAGGCCAGCCCCACTCTTCTGGGGATAGAAGACAAGTTTGCATATGACGAAACATTACATTAATTATTAACTAAATTCAAGGTTACTCTTGTTGGAATATAGAATATCAAAGCACTGAAAGTACTGACATGCTAGCAAATGTGGAATAAGCAGCTTGTTTATAGATAAAACTTTGTTGGTCCTTACAAGATTGAAATAAAATAGTCAAATCCAGTTAAAAAGTATTTTTTCTGTGAATATTACTGGAACTTGCCCATCATCACTCTTCAACCCTTTACCAAACAATCCCAGATTTTGATGACCCAGAGAAAGAAGGCTTTAGAAAACCTTATGGGTAAAGTGGAAAATGCAGGTAACCAGCATTATCTCCTTTTCCTACATTGCTTTCTGTCCTTCAAGAGACCAAGTTTATCATTTGAGCCACATTTGAGTGGTTGTCTGCAAATGCTTTCAATTTGGATGTGTCGAAAATATTGTTTGGTAAAGAGTTATCATGCACAGAAAGCAGCTGTGAATGAAACAATTATTTTAATCCTGCTCACATTTTAACTCTTTACCACACAATCCCAACTTTTAACGACCCTGTGAAAGAAGCCTTTTGAAAAAATTGGGGGAAAAGGAGAAACTGCTGGTAACCAGCATTTTCTCCTTTTCCCTCAATGTTTTCTACCCTTCCCAAAACAAATTTCAAGTTTTCTGTCACATTTATTTTGTCGTCTGCAAATACTTCCAATTTGGACCAGTCTAAAATTTTGTTATTTGGTAAAGAGTTAATATACCTGGCAAAAAGAATTGGAGAAGTGAAAGTGTAAAAATAGGATTACGAAAATGAATACAGGTGAATTTTGGCATATGGAGGAACTGCTTACTAAAGAAATTTTCCATACTTATTTGAAATTAGTAATCGAATCAGAGTATTATGTACATGGGATTGGTGATGCTGTAACCTCGGGGGTTTTCTCTTTATAACACAGGGGCTATCACTTTGACCAGTTTACAGATACATGGGTCAACTGACACGGGAAATCTTAGTAAGTACCCATGTGTAGCACAAGTAAATAATAAAACATTCTGTCTATTCTACTTGTTTTTAGGGGGGGATTATTTTACTGCAGTTATGCTGTAGGTTTATTTTTGCGCAATTTATTTCAATATTTTTTTTTATTGTTTTGTCACGTATTTAATTTTTAGCTTGGCCGTTTTCGAAGAAAAAGTCAAAGTATTTTCATAGCCCTTCATGGTCTGCATCGTTGTTGTCATTCAAAAACTTTGACATTTTACAGTATCTCTGTCATTACTGAAGATATGATACTTCAGACTCGTGCTAGTTGTTAACTATCAAAAGGGGAACCCATACAACAAAGCAGGTAACCATTGAAATATTTTGAAAATTGAATAATTTTGACACAGTTATGGCCCTTTTTTTTTTACTTAGACTGTTCTCTGTAAATCGAGCAACTGCAGCCGAGTGTTGGCACCCGCATGCGGTGCTCTTGTTTCAGTTTTGAGTGCAATTGAAGATAGGCCTATTTTTGCATAGTGTAAGATCATTTATAGATGCTGCAGTAGTTTACGTGTCATATCATCTACTAGGCTGAATTTTGTTTGTCCTCTACTTTAACATGCAACAGATTCTCTGTTGATATTCAAAGTCATGTCCAACTAGAATGCTGACTTGCCATTTAACTCTTTACCATACGACAAAATTATAGACTTTTCAAGATAGAAAGCATTTGCAGACAACTAAATAAATGTGACTCAAAATTTAAATTTTGTTTTTGGCAGGGTAGAAAACATTTTAGGAAAAGGAGAAAATGCTGGTTGCCAGCATTTTCTCCTCTTCCCATAATATTTTCAGTAGCATTATTTGTTGGGGCTGGTAAAATTGGGGAACCAGGGAGAGTATGGTAAAGGTTCAAATTACTCTAACCAGGGGCAACACTTTGATTCACAATATGTTGACAAGACTTAGCACTATTTATTCAGATATTTCTTGTCACTATAATTTTAAGCCTGAACTAAACAATCACAGTCATGTTTGCACCAAAAGGCACTTGGATTTTTGCAAACTGCGCCTGTCAAACTTAGATTTGTCTAATATGGTATATTGGACAAAACTGACGGATCAAAACTGTCTGTAGCAGAATGTTTTTATTTCAAAGCTAATATTCAATTTCATAGACCAATCAGATATGGTTAATACACTCACTGCATTGTTAAAATTTCCATCTTAGAGTGGCAGGAGAAAAACTTGTCAGCTTCCAAATTTTCAGCTTTTAATACTCCCTTAATAATAAATCATTTTGTTCCGTTCTATGTACAAGATTGAAGATGAATTATCCTAAAATATGATACAAGGAACTTTTTCATTTAAGGTTAAAAACATTATTTAAAAGATTCTGACTGTTGACTCTGGGTAGTATTTGGCAACTAAATACAGTTGAACTTTCTAATTGGAGAGGTCATCAGACCTCTCCAACAGTGGTGAGTTTAAAAGGCAGACTGCCACAGAAATCGCTGTCTAAATCCATTTGTTTTTGCGAAATTGTTCTGATACACAGTCTATTTCGTCATGGTTTTATAAACAAACCGAAATCAAAAAACTGAAATAGGAAATAAATGTTTTCTTTTATATGACGGATTTCCAAAAAGATTTATTATACTATATTGATAGTAAATGATCTCTCCAATAATTGCAATTTTTCATTAAACAAATAAATCTAAGCAGAGAGAAAAAAAATTCGTTAAAAAAAGAGAAAGAACACCGCGGGAAAAGATCACGTGACTTGATACTATCTGGAAAATTCGTACCCTGGAGAACTCGTACCCTAATCTCGAGAGCACGTGTTCTCTGGAGAACTCGTACCCCACAAATAGATAGAAATAGGTTGATCAGTATGTTTTCAAGTTCTATTTTTCAAAACTGACTAGATTCTAGCATTTTTCTGTTTTATTAAAAAATTCTATGGATTTATAATGATATAGATTTGATGAAATAACACACAGAGCTGCTTCTATTATGCGGGATTGCGAGAATCCTGCGAAAATCAACTTATGAGCGCGAAAGAAAGTCGTGCCTCTTCGCCCTACGTACCGCACACCTCAAAAGAGTCTGTGGTCCTTTGGTTTTGGGTGGATTGCGCAGGCTGACATGGGTCGATACTTTATGCAGATGCATTAAGCGCCCTTTTCTCAGAGCATGGCTCATTTATCTACTTTCTTAAAGTTTTAACGTTTAGACAAACAACCTCTTCATTTTACATGTCTGCAGCAGACAACTTTTCAAAATATTGTGGAAAGAGGAGAAGCTGTTAGTCACTGCAGTTTCTCCTTTTGTCACAATGGTTTCCATCACATCAAAGCACCATCTTCCACATTAATTATCAAAGTTTAAATTGTCGTCTGCATGCTTTTTCTGTTTGGGACAGTCAAAAAATTATTATTTGTTAAAAGATTGAAAAATGTTATATTTATTTTTAACATGTCTGGTACTAGTATTATGTATAGGCCACCTTTATTTGTTGTTATCAGGTAAGATTCTTGCCTCCTCAGTGGAATTAGCACATTGTATCAAATTTTAATTGAACGATTTCTCCTTTCCAAAAAAAAAAATGGTTTATCTGAGCACACATTACAAACATTCATTAGAAGGTTGTTCCTTTTGAAAATGAGCTAAACTGGATAATCATCTTCGGTTCTGTGTCCTTTAATTTAAAAAAAAAAAATATGCATTTCTGAGCATGTTAATAGCATATGGCCTCCAATTCCTAGAATATTATAACAATGTGGAATATGTACTGTTTTGTGCCTTTACACCAGCAAGATTGGGAAAAAATGTTTTTTCTCATTCATTTAATGCCTAACTTGTTTGTTTACTTCTACCAAAATATATTGAAATCAAAAGCCAATAAACTATTTGAAAACATAGATGCCGACCTCTCCTGGCTTCTTTTTTAAAGAAGCCAACTTGTCTAATATATTAGTTGAAGATAGCGGGTGAAGCATGTCAAAAAAAAACAAGCACCTGTGATTTGAACATACCACTATTGTAGAAAATTGTTGACAAAACATGCTGGCAACATATAGTTGAGGTTCCTGAGGCAAGGAAAAATATAAGTTAGGGTAAGGCAAGGAAAAATATAAGATAGGGAATCAGTATTTTGTTAGAGTTATTGTTATTTCTCATCCTTTTACAGTTCCAATGACAACAGCTAGATTTTTGTTCATGTTAAAAACAGGGATCCACTGGATGCAGAGTTGAAATAAGTTAGGGGTCCAAACCAAGGGTTTAGGGTTCCAAAATTATATTCTGTGATAATTGTTGGATATTTAAAACTCAGGAATATTTGGCGTTTTTTAAAGTACAGTCATATACAGCCAGGTGACAAATATATGTAACCTAACTTGGAGTATGTGTTTTTAGTGAAGAAAATAATAATATTTTTTTTGAAAAGAATTACAGGTCTCAAGCATTGTCTCCTTTTCCCGCAATGTTTTCCGCAAGAGTTCTCCCTGGGAGTTGTTAAAAGCGGCATGGTGTGGGAAAGGGTTAATCTCTTACCACATAATCCCAACTTTTAACAACCCTGAGGAAGTGGGCCTTTGAAAACATCATGGGGAAGGAAAAGGAAAAAAACTGGAACCCAGCATTTTGTCCTTTTCTAACCTTTCTAAGACCAATCCTGCCATTTCAGCAACATTTGATTTGTCATCTGCGCATGCTTCCGATTTGGACACGTCCAAAAATATTGCTATTTAGTAAAGGGTGAAGTCCTCACCAGAATAAGGTCATAATAATTATTGTTGATATCTAACTATATAAGTGGAATGTATCTATTGTGTATCCCATGGGATTTCGAATAGAGTCATGGATAACAGTAATTTTACGATAATTCTTAGACATTACACTGTTTTAGCTCACCAGAGCACATTTTATGCTTAGAGTGAGGCTATTGTGATTGCTCACTGTCTGTCATGCATCCATCTGTTAGTCTTCATTTTACTTAACTCTTTACCAGAGAACAAAATTTTAGACATGTCCAAATTGAAAGTATATTTGCAGACAACAAAATAATTGAGACTCAAAGTGAAATTTGTACTTGGCAGGACAGAAAACATTGTGGGAAAAGGAGAAAATATCAGTTACAGGTTAAAAGACTTCTTTTCTTAAATTATTGGACTTAACTCTTTACCACATTATCCCGACTTTTAACGACCCCGAGGAAGAGGCCTTTTGAAAACATTGTGGGAAAAGGAGAAAATGCTGGTAACCAGCAATTTCTCCTTTTCCCACAATGTTTTCTACCCCATCAAAGAAAAATCACATTATTTGAGCCACGATGAAATTGTCGTCTGCAAATGCTTTCAATTTGGACACGTCTAAAATTTTGTCATGTGGTATAGAGTTAAATGAATGAAGTTTTATGTATATAGATATCCCATAGGGTAGGAAAATGACATGATGTTGAAACACTGTAGATTATGTAGCCAAATTGGCAACTGTTACTGTTTTTAGCAATTACTGTACTCGAGAGGAAAATATTAGATTACAATGAACCTATGGTACCAGTAGGTGTGGATAATAGGTATCAGACTGTTGCAAAGATTGTACGAGCTATTTACCACACACAATCACGACTTTAAGTGACCCTGAAGAAGAAGCCCCTTGAAAACATTGTGGAAAAAGAAGAAAATGCTGGTAAGCAGCATTTTCTTCTTTTTCCACAATGTTTTCTACCCTATCTAAAAATTTTCCATCATTTGCACATGTAATTTGTCGTCTGCAAATGCTTTCAATTTGGACAATGTTAATACTGATATGTTGTTTGGTAAAGGAGTCTGATAAAGAAACTTTTTGAAAACATTGTGTGAAAAGTGGTAATCACCATTTTCTTCTTTTCCTACAACATTTTCTACCTTTTCACAGCCAAGAAACATACTTTCAGCCACATTTAAATTGTCTGCAAATCCTTCCAATTTGGACAGCTCTAAATTTTTGTCTTTTGGTAAAAAGTTGACAAAGTTGATCTCTCGGGGTCCCTGTAGAAGCCAGATCAAGTTATGTGGGTAAAAAGTAATCCAGGTTAGAAATACCATGGTCTGAAAGTATGGGGTCCTGTGTGGCCCA
The DNA here is from genome assembly GCA_945859785.2 of Tridacna gigas. Lineage (NCBI taxonomy): Eukaryota > Metazoa > Mollusca > Bivalvia > Cardiida > Cardiidae > Tridacna > Tridacna gigas. Next base: position 3,738,962 of record OX244030.2, read on the forward strand.
GTGGTGAAGTCTAGGGGTGGACTGGATTTGAATTTTTTAGAGGACTTTGACTGCACGGAGCAGCACACCAAATCAAGTGAAACTGAGCATACTCCCGAGATAAATCAAGTAAGACGAAAAGTTAAAGATGGCTGACAATGATTGCAATATTGTTGTTTCAATTATTGACTAGTAAATTACCAGCTTGCAGTATACACAGATGTCTTACGAAGACTTCCATGTCAAAAAACCACCCTTTGCAATCTTCACGTTCGAACACTGTTTGCCTCTTTGCCATTTTTGAGGGGATTAGGTCATATGACTGCTCTGCTCCCAACCACACCACCTCAGACGACAGAGTACTCTGGAGTGAGCTGGCACAGCTACTGCGTTACACTTGATTACGAATCTGCATGCTCAGAGTAAAAAGCGTGCTCAGATCAGCTAAATCAAGTTCTCCCTGGGGCTCATAACCTGGAGACTCTGTTCTTTGTTCTGAAACTAAATTTGCTCCAAAGGTCTGCTCCTTTTGAGACATATTTAGGATGCTTCATTCAAAGATGCTCTGTCAACAATTTTTAGCTCACCTGAGCACAACATGCTCAAGGGGAGCTATTAGGATCACCCGGTGTCCGTCGTTCGTCGTGCATCGTCAACAATTCTTTAAACATCATCTCCTCCTAAACCACTGGGCCAATTTGAACCAAACTTGGCAGGAATGTTCCTTGGGAGGTCCTCTTTAAAAATTGTTCACAAAATTTGATTCCATCAAAAACTCTGGTTGCCATGGCAACGAAATGGAATTTTCTAAGAAATTCTTTAAAAATCTTCTCCTCTGAAATCGCTGGTCAGATTTTGAAATAGTTTCACAGGAATGTTCCTTTGGTGACCCTTTTCAAAAATTGTTGGCGAAATTTTGATATGTCGAAAAACATGGCTCTGGTGAATGGGGGCTACTTGCACTATATGGATATGAAGAAATTCTTAAAAATTCTTCTTCTCTGAAACGGCTGGTCAGATTTTAAAATAATTTCACAGAGATATTTCTTGGGTGACCCTTTTCAAAAATTGTTCGTGAAATTTTGATCCGTCAAGAAACATGGCTCTGGTGAATCGGGACTACTTGCACTATACGGAAATGAAGAAATTCTTAAAAATTCTTCTTCTCTGAAACCACTGGTCAGATTTTGAAATAATTTCACAGAGATGTTCCTTGGGTGACCCTTTTCAAAAATTGTTCGCGAAATTTTGATCCGTCAAGAAACATGGCTCTTGTGACTGGGGGTTACTTGCAATATACGGCCATGGAGAAATTCTTTAAAATTCTTTTTCTCTGGAACTGCTGGTCAGATTTTGAAATAATTTCACAGGAATGTTCGTTGGGTGACCCTTTTCAAAACTTGTTCGCGAAATTTTGATCCTTAAAGAAACATGGCTCTGGTCACTGGGGGCTACTTGCACAATAAGGATATGAAGAAATTCTTAAAAATTCTTCTTCTCTGAAACCGCTGGTCAGATTTTGAAATAATTTCACAGAGATGTTCCTTGGGTGACTCTTTTCAAAAGCTGTTCGTGAAATTTTGATCTGTCAAGAAACATGGCTCTGGTGACTGGGGGCTACTTGCACTATACGGATATGAAGAAATTCTTAAAAATTATTCTTCTCTGAAACCGCTGGTCAGATTTTGAAATAATTTCACAGAGATGTTCCTGGGGTGACCCTTTTCAAAACTTGTTCGTGAAATTTTGATCTGTCAAGAAACATGGCTCTGGTGACTGGGGGCTACTTGCACCATACGGAAATGAAGAAATTCTTAAAAATTCTTCTTCTCTGAAACGGCTGGTCAGATTTTGAAATAATTTCACAGAGATGTTCCTTTGGTGACCCTTTTCAAAATCTGTTCGCGAAATTTTGATCCGTCAAGAAACATGGCTCAGGTCACTGGGGTTAAATTAAAGCAATACCTTGTGGGCATTCTAGAGGCCACATATTTTGCTCAATTGACTTGAAAATTTATCAGAATGTTTGACTAAATTAAATCTTGGATGAGATTGAAATTGGGTCATCTGGGGTCATAAAGTAGGTCACTAGGTCAAATTAAAGAAATACCTTGTGGGCACTCTAGAGGCCACATTTTTTGTCTTGATGATATCTCATCAGAGTTCAGAATTGGGTCACATAGGGTCATAAACAATGTCACTGGGTCACATTGAAGAAATACCTTGTGGGCACTCTAGAGGCCACAGTTCTAGCTAAATTGACCTGAAAATTGGTCTGCATATTTGACTTGATGATATCTCGGATCAATTAGAAATTGGGTCTCATAGGGTCATAAACTAGGTCACTGGGTCAAATTAAAGAAAGGTATTGTGGGCACTGTAGAGGCCACAGTTTTTGCTCAACTGACCTGAAAATTTGTCAGCATGTTTGACTTGATGATATCTTAAATGGATTTGAAATTGGGTCACATAGGGTCATAATCTAGGTCACTAGGTCAAATTACAGAAATACCTTGTGGGCACTCTAGAGGTGACAGTTCTTGCCCATTTCAACTGAACCTTGGTCAACAAGTTTGTTTTGATGTCTCGGATGAGTTTGAAATATGGTCACATAGGGTCATAAACTAGGTCACTAGGTCAAATTGAAGAAAGACATTTTGGAGACTCCGGAGGCCACATTTTCAGCTCAATTGACCTGACAATTGGTCAGAATGTTTGTCTTCATAATATCTCAGATGAGTTTTAAATTGGGTCATTATGACCCTGGAGTGGAATTTCGCCTAATGACTCAGGTGAGCGATCCAGGGCCATCATGGCCCTCTTGTTTCTTTTAACCCTTTACCGCACGATGCCACCTTTTAACGACCCTGGGAAAGAAGCCTTTTGAAAACATTGTGGGAAAAGGAGAAAATGCTGGTAACCAGCATTTTTTCCTTTTCCCACAATGTTTGCTACCCTATCAAAGAAAAGCACCATTTGAGCCACATTGAAATTGTCGTCTGCAAATGCTTTCAATTTAGACGAGGCTAAAATTCTTCCATCTGGTAAAGGGATAATCTCCCTTGTTTATAGTGTTATAAACCAATTACAAATTTTCTTACCTTACATGTTTTAGATAAGCATTATGCGACATCATATGCGACCCCGTTTGCAACCCCATTTTAACTCTTTACCACACGGCAAAAATGTTGACTAGTCCAAATTGAAAGCATTTGCAGATGACATTTTAAATGTAGCTCAAAAGATAAGATTTATCTCTTAAAGGGTAGAAAACATTGTTGGAAAAGAAGAAAATGCTGGTTACCAGCATTTTCTTCTTTTCCCACAATGTTTTCAAAAGGCTTCTTTCTCAGGGTCGTTAAAAGTCGAGATTGTGTGGTAAAGAGTTAACCTATTTACAGACTTTAATGGTTAACCCTTTACCATACAATCCCCAGTCAAGGCTTTTGAAAACATCCTTGGAAAAGGAGTAAATGCTGGTAACCAGCATATTCTGCCTTTCCCACAATGTTCTCTACCATTTCAAAGTCAACGATCAACTTATGAGCTTGATAATGTTTGTCGTCTGCAAATGCTTTGAATTTGGTTGGGTCTAATATATGTCATTTGGTAAAGGATTATCATCCCACACAGATTTGTTTTTATTTTATTATTATTTGTTTTTGTGAATTTTTGTGATAAGTTATTAAATCCATAATCTTGAAAGAATCCTTAGTGATTTTAGTCATAGTACATCTGTTGTCTTCATATTGTCCTAACTCTGTACCACACACCAAAATTTTAAACATGTCCGAATTCAAAGCATGTGCAGAAGACAAATCAAAGGTGGCTCAAATGATGAAACTTGCTTTTCATTGGTTAGATAAATTTGCGAAAAGGAGAAAATGCTGGTTACCAGCATTTTCTCCCTTTCCCACAATATTTTCAAAGGCCGTTTCCTCATGATTGTTAACCCTTAAGCTGCTAATCGTGACCCGCTGACCTTTTGCAGACAGTGTAGATCAAGCTCAGACTGCACAGAACGTGCAGTCTGATCTTTGATCTACACTGTCCGATACTGTATTTTCTTTATGGTGAAATAAACTTTGGAACTGCAATGTTTGGGCTTTTAGTATTGAGTAGAAATTTGCATTTTATTTATTCAGCAGCTTAAGTGTTAAAGAATAGAATCGTTCAGTAAAGGTTGAACAAAGTTCAAAAGCTTTCTTTCTCAGGGTAGTTAAAACTCTGGAGTGTGTGGTAAAGAGTTAAAGTAGTAGATAGTTACTCTATCTCTGTTTGCTCTGAGAAATTTCTTATTTCTCCCAACCTTTGTTATTATTTGTGAGAAGTACCATAACTAAAAATACTGCAGAAAAATTAAACTACCAATGCTTTTTTTTTTAACCCTTTACAACACACAATCCCAGCTTCTAACAATCCCGATAAAGAAAGCTTTTGAAAACATTATGGGGAGAGGAGAGTATGCTGGTAACAAGCATTTTGTCCTTTTACCAGAATGTTTTCTGCCATTTCCAAAACAAATTTTAACTTTGAAGTTACAGTTATTTTGCCGTCTGCACATGCTGACAGTTTAGTAAAGTCTAGAATTTTGCTGTTTGTTGTTACCAAACAATCCAGATTTAACCCTGACATAAGAGGCGTTCGAAAATAAAGTGATAAAAGGAGAAAGTGCCAGTAATCAGCATTTACTCCTTTTCCAGCAATTTTTTTTCACCATTCAAAACCATATCCTACCATTTAAATGATATTTGTCGTCTGCAAATACTTTCAATTTAGACCAGTTTAAAATTTTGTCGTCTGGTAAATAGTTATAGTTAGATTTTCTTGTTTAGTACAACATTCTGTTGTATGACCAGTTTCTCTGATAGGAAAACTTGATGTAAATAAAAAACCTGATGTAAATAAAGAGACAATGCTGTCATTCTCCTATTGCTTTATTTCATTAACAGGCAGAAAACAGGAGGTGATTAAACTTACAGAACAACTCATTGCAGCCATAACAAATGGGGACTATGACGCATACTCGTAAGTATAACCTATAACTCTTTACCAAACGACAAAATTTTAGACTGGTCCAAATTAAAACCATTTGCAGAAGACAAAATAAACATGAATGAAAAATTGAAAGTTGTTTTGGAAAGGGTAGAAAACATTGTGGGAAAAGGAGAAAATGCTGGTTACCAGCATTTTCTCCTTTTCCCACAGTGTTTTCAAAAGGCCTCTTTCACAGGGTCATTAAAAGTCGGGATTGTGTGGTAAAGGGTTAACTCTAGTTAGCTCAAAATATCATAAATTTGAGCCATCCTCTGTGAAAAGGGGGCTTAATGCATCTGCGAAAAGTCTCAACCCAGGTAAGCCAGCGCAACTCACGCAAGCTGACCTGGGCCAAACTTTTCGCTTTTAAACAATTTTCTGTATGCTCAATGACCAGTCTACCTCATAATTAAGTAGATTGTTTAAAAACAGTGGCTATTATAGTTCCATAATTATGTGATGGCTTGCTGGGTATGATGCATTATGGAGATGCATTAAGCCCCCTTTTGCCAGAGCATGGCTCGTTCCTTTGTAACTCTTTACCAAACAACAAAAAATTTATGCCTTTTGCATGTTAAAAGCATTTGTAGACATCAAGATAAATGTGACTGGAAAATTGAAATTTGGTTTTTGCAAGGGTAGAAAGGTAGAAAACGTTTGTAGCCTGAGCAGTCCATGCAGGCTGACCTGCCTTGAAACTTTTCACTATTAGTCAATTTTCTGTATTTTCAAGGACCATTCTAACTCATGATTCAGTCGGTTGTAAAAAAAAAAAAGTGGCTATTATGGATCCATACACTGTACTTATGTGATGGCTTGCGTGGTACAACGCATCACATAGATATATTAACCCCCCTTTGGCCAGAGCATAGCTCAGTTTCTTTTTGAACAATAACACTGTCAACGCCATCATTTTACATGTAGCTACATTATGAAAATAATTATAATTTATAGTCCGCAAATGCTTTAGGTTTTGATTTGGATTAGTTCTCCGGTAGAGAGCATTGATTGGTATTGAGAGATTGTTATTTTTTGTTTGCAGTAAATTTGTGGATCCTTCCATAACTAGCTTTGAGCCGGAAGCCATGGGCAATTTGATAGTAGGAATGGACTTTCACAAGTTCTATTTTGATCATGGTAAGTTTTACAAATTATGTGTAAGAAGTTTCTTATTTCAACAAGGAGTCATTTTGCCCAGCAGACTGTGAAAAAAGGACACCTCTTGTTCTTACACTTTACTTCCAAGATTAGCAAGCTGTTTGGCTGAGACAGAAGGTCTTATCATCTTAACCACAATAGTATTTGAATGATCTTTACGGCAGTTTTACACTAGGGTCCTTCGTGGCTCAGTATTAAAGTGTGGGACTCGTAACCTGGAGGCCCTGGGTTCGAGCCTCACCTGATCGGCTGGGTTTTTTACATGGGAGTGTCCTTAGGCAAGACACTTCAGAGCCCTAGCCTAGTACTGGTGGAACCCAGGAAATACATGAATATGTGAGCTGCGCCATGATATGATTGAAAGCAGCGTAAAACACCATTCAATCAATCACTCTAAGAAAAAAGCATCAACTGTTTCAGGACCATGATTTCTTTCCACGTATTAACTGTTAGCCTTTAAAGGGCTAACTAAATGAAACGAAAATTTCCTCTTAGTAGTTAAAACCAAAATTTTGCAGTTCTGAAGTTGATTTCACCGGGAGGAAAACGCTGTATCAGACAGTGTAGATCAGAGATCAGACTGCATGTTTTGATCTACACTGCTTGCAAAAGTGCACTGAGTCAGGATTAGCAGCCTGAGGATTAGAGCGCCATTCATAAATTAAGTGTAGTAAGGGTAAGTGTAGATCAAGATTATGCTGCACCACAAGTGTTAGGCATAGAGTTGAAAGTTAACCCTTTCCCAAACAAGCCCTGGTTTTCACGTGTCTGCAGTACAAGTCTTTTGAAAACAATGTGGGAAAAGGAGAAATTGCTCGTAACGAGCAATTTCTCCTTTTCCCACAGTGTTTTCTACCCTTTTTGAGACCTTTCTGCCATTTTTATACGCCCGTCGAAGACGGGACGTATTATGGGATCACCCGTGGCGGGTGGGCGGGCGGCGTCCAGTTCTTTTTCCGGAGCATATCTCCAAAACTATACTACCTACGGTTATGAAATTTCATGCGTGGATAGATCTCATCAAGGGGGAGTGCAGTGCACAGGAATCATAACTCTTGCTTCCTTAATTTTTGAGTTATTGCCCTTTCTTGTTTTTCATACTTGAATTTTGTCCGGTGAATATCTCCAATACTATACTACCTACGGTTATGAAATTTCATGAGTGGATAGATCTCATCAAGGGGGAGTGCAGTGCACAGGAATCATAACTCTTGCTTCCTTAATTTTTGAGTTATTGCCCTTTCTTGTTTTTCATACTTGAATTTTGTCTGGTGAATATCTCCAAAACTATACTACCTACGGTTATGAAATTTCATGAGTGGATAGATCTCATCAAGGGGGAGTGCAGTGCACAGGAATCATAACTCTTGCTTCCTTAATTTTTGAGTTATTGCCCTTTCTTGTTTTTCATACTTGAATTTGTCCGGTGAATATCTCCAATACTATACTACCTAGGGTTATGAAATTTCATGAGTGGATAGATCTCATCAAGGGGGAGTGCAGTGCACAGGAATCATAACTCTTGCTTCCTTAATTTTTGAGTTATTGCCCTTTGTTGTTTTTCATACTTGAATTTTGTCCGGTGAATATCTCCAATACTATACTACCTACGGTTATGAAATTTCATGTCTGCATACATCTCATTAAGGGGGAGTGCAGTGCACAGCAATCATAACTCTTCCTTCCTCAATTTTTCAGTTATTGCCCTTTCTTCTTTTTCATACTTGCATTTTCTCCGGTGAATATCTCCAAAACTATTACTACCTAGGGTTATGAAATTTCATGTCTGCATACATCTCATTAAGGGGGAGTGCAGTGCACAGCAATCATAACTCTTCCTTCCTTAATTTTTGAGTTATTGCCCTTTCTTCTTTTTCATACTTGCATTTTCTCCGTTGAATATCTCCAAAACTATACTGCCTAGGGTTATGAAATTTCATGCCTGCATACATCTCATTAAGGGGGAGTGCAGTGCACAGGAATCATAACTCTTCCTTCCTTAATTTTTGACTTATTTTCATACTTGAATTTTGTCTCGAGCATATCTCCAAAACTATACTACCTATGGCTATGAAATTTCATGCGTAGATAGATCTCATCAACTGGGAGTGCAGTGCACATGAACCATAACTCTTGCTTAATTTTTGACTGATTGCTCTTTCTTTATTTTGAAACTTTAATTTTGTCCAGTGCATATCTTCAGAACTATACTAGCTAAGGATATGAAATTTCATCCGTGGATACATTCCATCAACGGGAAGTGCTGTGCATATAAATTTCAACTCTTGCTTGCTTAATTTTTCAGTTATTGCCCTTTCTTGTTTTTTTTTTCGAACTTGAATTTTGTATGATGCATATCTCTCAAACTATACTACCTCGGGTTATGAAATTTTAGGGCTGGATACATCTCATCAAGGGGTAGTGCAGTGCACATGAAATATAAATTGCTTATTTTTTATGCACCCTTTCAAGACAGGATGTATTATGGGATCAGCCATGGCGTACAGGCATCCAGGTAGCATAACTTAAACATCTTAAAACCTATTAACTTTAAATTTGACAGTTGTGTTTGTTGTAATCATATGGGGTGCAGTGTACACAAAGAATAAATCTTCCTTCCTTATGAGTAATTGCCCTTTTTTCTTTTTCATACTTAAATTTTGTCAGCAGCATATCTCTCTTACTACACTACCTATGTATATGAAATTTCAGTGATGCATACATCTCAGATTATTAGAAACGTAACTATTGCTTCCTTAACTTTTTCTTATTGTCCTTAGTCATTTTTCAGGCTTAAATTCAACACTATCGTATCTATGGATATCAACATAAAGTGTATAAACAAGAGTTCCGTCAACACAAATACACTGCCATTATCTTCAATCAACAGTAAAAAAAATATTCTGCACTACTATTTTTCTATACCTCCCCTTTATCATTATTATGCCCCAACTTTACAACTTGGGGTAAGACGGGCGTATCTTGCGACAATTTGCCGCTCTTGTCATCAAATTTAAAATTGTCGTCCGCAAACTCTTTCAATTTGGACCAGTCCAAAATTTGTCGTTTGGGAAAGGGTTAACAAGATATTTCTGGGATTCTTTCAGTTCTATCCAAGAATAGTCGACCAGTGAATACCAGTATCTTGAATCCTACGGTACATGTACTAGGGGATGATGCTGCGTGTATCGCATATGTTAGACTTACTCAGTACATTGACAAGTAAGTAAAGCAGTTAAGGCTAAGTTTATTTATCATATGCAGATAAATTTTCGGGCTCGTATGCATATAATGATAGGGGCACACCGCGATATAACTGAAATAATGTTGAAAGCGGCACTAAACACCATGAAAACAAACAAGTCTTGCTGAATTAGAACCTTATAATTCCTGGCGATATTGCAGCAGTTTGATCTGGTACTTGTGCAGGAATTTATGAACCACTGTTTTCAAAGATGACACCTACTTTTGTCTTTCTTGACATGGAGAAAAAAAAAATTGTAACATTGTGCTGATCTGTCATACATGCATGGATTAATTAATAAAAAAGTTTTACCTTTTTTTTTTGTACAGTGTATTAAACTTTAAAATTAAGATGTAGGATATATAGGATTCACACTGAGTTGGCACTTAAGAAAAAATTTTATTAACCCTTTCCAAATAATTGTGTGTTTTAATGATCCCTAAGGGAGAAGGCTTTTGAAAGCATTATAGGAAAAGGAGAAAATGTTTGTAACCAGCATTTTCTCCTTTTACCACAATGTTTCCTACCCTATCAGAGATCTCTGGCTACTTTGTACCTATTTTGAATTTGTCCTCTACAGGTGCCCTTTATTTTGGGAAGAAAAAATGTCATTTTGTAAGGGTTTAACAAGTCCAGAAAAAAAAATGTTATTTACCCTTTACCAAACCAAAAGAAAAAAAAAGCAAAAAATGGACCCTCTCAAATGTATCTGAAATGATGATTGCTGTCTTTGAAAAGGAAGAAAACATTGTGGGAAAAGGATATAATGCTGGTTACCAACATTTTCTCCTTTTCCCACCATGTTTTCTTACCCTTTCATAGGGCTTTAGCTTATTTGTACCAATTTTGAATTTTTTGTTTTACAAGTGTTATTTTGGAATAGTCTTAAATTTGTTTTTTGTTAAAGAGTTAGAATTAATATTTTTATTTAACAGAGATGGTGTAGCTGCTACAAAACAGAGTGAGGAGACGAGAGTTTGGCAAAGAAAGGATGGAAAGTGGCAAAACATTCACTTTCATAGATCTGGGAGCACATCCGCTCCGTGTAAATAGTCCACATGCAAATGCTTTAATCACGATGAGAACATTTTTTTCCAATCTCGCCTTTGTTATAGGCAGTTTCTTTTTTATAAATTTTTTTTATCAATGTTTGCTCATGTATTAAGAGTCAAAACATCTTTTCATAGCGGTGTCGAGGGAGACCACTCAGACGGATGTTGTCAGTGAAAGCTTGATGGGAAGATTGTCACTCTCCGAACTTGTGGAGAGAAAATAACGTGATGCTTAAACTTGAGTTTTGCATCAGTGAGTTTGCTGGAAAATGGTGGTGTATACACACTTAACCTGCTAGGTTGACCATTTATCAGCTGTAGAGAGACAAACGTAAGGTGATGAAGAATATTTTATATTTTATATTTATTCAACAGCTATGTACTTTACTTCTGTAGCATAGGTTTATATCATATCAAATGTTAATATTTGAGAGGTATAAGAAATAAGCTTTATTTTTTTCTAAACATTTATAATGTGCAAAGTAATGTTGGTTAATTTTTTTTTTCAACCCATTCCCAAGTAGACAGAATGTCAAGCACTCATGAAATTATTATTGAGATGTACATGTAGAATCTTATTGTAAAACTGAATGTAAAAGGATGTTAGGTTTATCTGGGCCTGTAATCACCAATCATTCTTAGTGTCATTCTTAGTCTTATTCTAGATTTAGTATGTAACCCAACTTCTGATTGGCTAAACCATTTCATTTGGTCAATCAAAACTGTGTTATTTTCAAATTTTGAACATTCTTGAGAGTATGACAAAGAATGTTCTTAACTCTACGAAACAATTAAATGTTAGTTTTGTCAGATTAGATGTAGCGGAAATGATGGTGATCCTCTGAAAGTGTGAAACATTACGGGAAAAGGAGTGCTTGATTACCAGCATTAATTTTCTCCTTTTCCCATAAGGTTTTCAAAAGGCCATTTCCAAAGGGTTGTTAAAACTTGGGATTGTGTGGTAAAGCGTTGGAATGGTTGATGAATACAGATCCTGTTTTGGGGTTTCTTTAAATCTTTTTCTATATAATAAATAAATCACTCTGTTTCCATGGAGATTACAAATACAATTCCACTGCAAGACAAAGAGACAGTATGGTCATAATCTAGAATAAATTAGTGGACAGTGCAGATCAGAGATCAGACTGATCAGTCTGATCTTAAACTACACTGTCCACAAAAGCTGCTAGTGTTGTCTATGGTAAGAAAGAACTAAACAAAAGATAGTTGTTCTAAGCTAACCCTAGAAGCATCTTTGTTTCATGATTATTTCGAAAAATTATCTCATTAGACTGGATTTTAGTTAACCCTTTACCGCACAATGCCGCCTTTTAATGACCCTGGGAAAGAAGCCTTTTGAAAACATTGTGGGAAAAGGAGAAAATGCTGGTAACCAGCATTTTCTCCTTTTTCCACAATGTTTTCTGCTGTATCGAAGAAAAATTGCACTATTTGAACCACAATGAAATTGTCGTCTGCAAATGCTTTCAATTTGGACAAGGCTAAAATTTTGTCGTCTGATAAAGGGTGAAATCCAAATAATCTGTGGTTTTATGAGCCTGAGGAAGACGCCTTTTGAAAACATTGTGGAGACAATGCAGGCAACAACCAGCATTTTCTCCTTTTCCCACAATTTTTTCTGCCGTTTCAAGGAGAAGCTCCATCATTTGAGCTAGATTTACTTTGTCGTCTGCAGACTACTCTAATTTGGACGAGTCTAAAATTTTGTCATTTGGTAAAGAGTTAAAAGTAATGTCTCTTTTTCCCTGAATATTTTCATAATATGATAATGCATGTTTAACCCTTTTCCATACAATCCAGAGTTTTATTGACCCCCATGGAAAAGGACTTTCGAAAATACAATATATTGAGGGAAAAAGAGAAAATGCTAGTGACCAGCTTTTTCTCCTTTTCCCACAATGTTTTCAACCCTTTCAAAGACAAATTTCATAATTTGTGTATCATTTTCATTTGATATGTTGTCTTCAAGAGCTTTCAGTTTGGAACAGTGGAAAATTTTGTTGTCAGGTAAAAAGTTTAAACTCATATTTGATGGTTTTTTATGGACCCTGTACTAAATAATTCTGAGATGAAATAATCCTGAGGAAGAAGTCTCTGGAAAACATTGTTGGAAAAGGAGAAAAGCATGTAAGCATTTTCTCTTTTTCAATTATGTTTTAAATCCTTTAACCCTTTCCCAAAGAAGCCCTGGTTTTCACATGTCTGCAGTACAAGTCTTTTGAAAACACTGTAAGAAAAGGAGAAATTGCTCGTAACGAGCAATTTCTCCTTTTCCCACAGTGTTTTCTACCCTTTTTGAGACCTTTCTGCAATTTTAATCAAATTTAAAATTGTCGTCTGCAAACTCTTTCAATTTGGACTAGTCCAAAATTGGTTGTTTGGGAAAGGGTTAAATAACAAAATGGCCTCATTTGAGTCAAAGTTGGTTTGGGGTCTGCAATCACTTTCAAATTAGACAAGCGTGAAGTTGGTCATCTGTGTAAATTGTTGAGAAATTTTTTATTATTGCTTTTCCATTCATTTGTTTTTGTTAAATAAATGTTTTGTATGGTTTTATTGTAAGGCACTTGAAATGTGAACTGTAAATTAAAGAAATGCATGAATATAGGACATATACAACAATTTTGATGATATTTTATAGGTAAATGATTCAGATATTTGCTCTTTATTCTTTCTTTTCATTGCTTCACATAGCTGTAGATGACAAGATGTTATTCAACCATTACCAAATAATCCCAAGTTTCAACAACCCTGAGGAAGAAGTCTTTTGAAAACAACCTTGAGGAAGAAGGCTTTTGAAAACAGTGTGGGAAAAGGAGAAAATGCTGGTAACCAGCATTTTCTCCTTTTTCCACAATGTTTTCTTTGTATTCAGGGACAAATACTATCATTTGAAAAGTCATCTCTTAACCCTTTACCACACAATCCCGACTTTTAACAACTTTGAGAAAGAAGCCTGTTGAAAACATTGTGGTAAAAGGAGAAAATACTGGTAACCAACATTTTCTCCTTTTCCCACAATGTTTTCTACTCTTCCCAAAACAAATTTCAATTTTTCAATTACATTTATTTGGTCGTCTGCAAATGCTTTCAATTTGGGTCTAGAATTTTGTTGTTTGGTAAAGAGTTAATTCCTTTAATATGGACAGGTTTAAATTTTTGCTGTGTGGTAAAGGGTTAAAAACGCTGATATTTATTTATATCATGTTGATGAACAAAAGAGAGATAAAATATGAGAAATGCAATAATTATCAGGGGGTAAAGTAATAAAATTGAGCCAAGCTGTGTGAAAAGGGGGCTTAATGCATCTCCGTGATACTTGACACCAAGCAACTCATCACATAATTTGTGATCCAGAAAATCCATTTAGTCTAACAATCAACTGGATCTGGAGGTGGAATGGTCCTTTGCCATGCATAAGATTTACAGATAGCAAAAAGTTTCAACCCATGTCAGCGTGCACAGTCCGCACAGGCTGACATGGGTTGATACGTTTTGCAGATGCATTAAGCCCCCTTTCACAGTGCATGACTCATATATATGGGTAAAACAATCATTTACTACAGGATCTTTACTGATGCCTAGTTTACATTAGGCTTGCGATGCCCGTGTCCCTCTCTCAGTGTGGTTGTATGAATACCCTGTCAATACACGGGTGCCGGGTCCTCTTCAGTTGTGTTTAACCCTGCCCAGTGACAAATTCTAAACAATTGCATTCCTGTTGACAAATAGTGATATGGTAGGATTCCCTCATGGGCAGCACCACCCAGAGGCAATCTGATGATCGTGTGGACAAAATGATTTTGGATGTTCAACTTTGCTGTTGCAAGGTTGTGGCTGGGTGCCCATGCAATTTCCGTGCAGAGACTGTACAGTGCTTCTTCATTGCCCAGTGATTTATGTTAAAATTTTGAATCGGGCAACCTAGGCTAAAATCTTGCTGTAGCAGGCATAGAGAGACCTGAATTCTACATTCACCTTTTAAAAAGATGGACAATTTTTTGCTATGGGCATTTGTAAAGGCCATTTTTACCATAAACTAGGTCTCTTTTCAATGCTTAACCAAGAATTTCAGTGCTCTAGGACCCTGAGAAAGAGGGCTATTGACAAGGTTGTTGGAAAAGGAGAAAATTTGGGGAATCCCGATTTTTTTCTTAAAATTTCTCACCTTCTTACCCTTTCAAAGTCAAATAATCCATTTAAACGCTTTTTCTCCTTTTCCCACAATGATTTCAAAACGCTTTTTTCCTTAGGGTTGTGATAACATGGGATTGTTTGGTAAAAGATTTATGATAATGACAAACATTCCTCTACTTTGCAGTATTACGGCAATCTTCTGTAGTTGTTTTGCCCCATTGAAAGATTTAACCCTTTACCACACAGTCCCAATTTGTAACGACCTTGGGGAGGAAAGCTTTTGAGAAACATTGTGGGAAAAGGAGAAAATGCCGGTTACCAGCATTTTCTCCTTTTCCCTCAATGTTTTCTTCTCTTTCATAGACAAAATATGCCATCTGAGCCACATTTAATTTGTTGTCTGCAAATGCTGTGGATTTTAACAAGTCCAAAATTTTGTCGCTGGGTTTTTTGTGTCACATTTATAGTGAGGGCATTATGCTAATCTAGGAGATGAAGGAATAACGTTCATTTCCAGATACAGGCAACACGAGCGAGTAACTTTTTGCTTTGGGCGAGTAAAGTACCTAACAAGCTAGTACATTTTCTGGCAAGTGAAATCCGTAAACACAAAACAAAAGTAAAGCTAGATTGTCCAGCTTTTACGTTGGTGTAAAGGATATTTATATCAGACTTTTACAGTTACATACGGAATTTTTGCAAGTGCTTGTTGCATTCTGTTTTTGGTTGACAAGAGCCGATGAATGTGATATCTTAAACACCGCCTATTTCGTTTATACAGACATAGGTTGTTACTGACTTACATTCTTGTCTGTAAAATGTCACAGCAGTACATCAGTCTTCGCAACTTGGCAGATTCTGTAACTCTTTTTATTTGATCAACGGATGACCAAGGTTTGCAGAACAAGCGAGACATGAGATATCTATTTATTTTAGAGGAAACTAGGAAGGGATGACGAGAAAACCTAGAGTGTGTTGTTTAGCAAATAAAGAAAAGTTTAATTATCACACACAATTCAATAACAAATATGTCAATACGATTTAAACACAAATGTAAACTTAAAGCATGTACAGAGTACATAACTAAGTAGATCTACATTAATATGAACTCTTTGGCCCTTAACCGTACAAACCTTAGAAAGAAACCTTTTGAAAACATTGTGGGAAAAGGAGAAAATGCTGGTAACCAGCATTTTCTCCTTTTCCCACAATGTTTTCTACCCTGTCAAAAAACTTCAGTTCATTTGTACCACTTTTAAATTTGTCATCTGTAGATGCTAGCAAAATATGGAGGGGTTTAAAATCTGTTGTTTGGGAAAGGGTTTACCAAAGAAATGAGATGGACCTTTTCAAAAAGGACAAACAGCTAAAATATTATCTTGGCCTACACTGTCTGCCAAAGCAGCATAAGCCTGGTACTGGTGAAACCCAGGAAATATATAAATATGTGAGCTGTTGCCGTGATAAGGAAAAAATTTTGAAAGCGATGTAAAACACTGTTCAATCAATCAATCAATCAATCAATCATGAAGCAGCATATAATGTGCTGCAGGTTTTAGGGTTGATCTGTGGGGATAATTTCTCTGCAATATACCGTAAATTGCGTAAGATTTGGGACAGTATAAAATAATTAATTTTTTAGATGTCCCAATATTTAGGTTGACGAAAAATAATTATTTTCCGTGGTGTCCCAAAATTTATGGTCAAACAGGGATCGTATATTACACGTAATATACGATCCCTGGGTCAAACAAGACAAGCTATCGAACTGTTTGTCACTGACCACTTACCCATCGAATATTAGCGCTGCGATTTCAATAAAACCACGATCACATGCTGGTCTGTCTAATTTTAGACAAATTGGAATTCCTGTAGTCGATTCGTGTAGTAGGAATTTAAAACTTCGTATTTTTTCATTGTTTTAGTTACTGATAAACTAAATGTTTTCAGTCATTTTTGTATGCATCCCGGGAAAGCAATCAGCATTGTGTTTTGCGCTTATATAAATACTTTTACAACGTATTTTACCTGTTAACGTGCGGTAAACAACGATTTAATTTCCGTTCTGAAAAGTACCTGCTCGGCCCGTTCTCAAATTTGATTGGTTGACAATCTTCGATCGATAAACTCCAGTTAGAGTAGAGGATATCTTGATTTCTATTTTTAAATGACGAACCCGATTGACCGTGAAACACACACACTCTACTTGTCGACTTCGGATGTTCGTGTACACATGACATGTACCTTTGCCCTTTGGTACAAGTCTATCACATCCTTCTTACCCTTATTTAGGTTCTTTTTTTTACAATCGGATTCTTTAATTGTCTGTCGGGGTGATCGGATTTATTTGCCATGAAACGGGAGATTCCCGACGATATTGAGAGGGTTTGGAAGCAATGCTTACGTGCAGAAATGAAACTGCGTGAAGCAAATGTTTGTCAACAAAGGTTATCAAGAGGATTAATTTTTTTTTTCGGAGTAGATATTCACTGTCCCAATTCTTTGGTACAAAAAAAATACTGACTTATTTTGCAATTTTTAGTATGGCCCAAATCTTTGGGTCATGAAAAATAATTATTTTCACATTTTTTGATGGTGTCCCAATTTTTTGGGTGTCCCAAAATTTAAGCAAAATACGGTAGGTATTTTCAGTTCCTTGGTTTCTGTTCTCAGCTTTTTTCTGATTTAATTGGTCAAAATTTTACATCAGAGCTCCAGCCTTTCACCAATTAACCCTATGTTATGGGTACTCATTAAAATCATCTCATCGAGACAATTCTAATGAGTACCCACAACATAGGGTTTGGAAGAGAAATAAAATACCATCACTCCATCATATCTGGAGCTGTTACATAATGATTTACATCCCCTATTCATTAAAAAAAAAGTGGTATTCGTTTTGAATTTCCTACCATTCAGATAAGAGTGTCTGTAATTACGATATTCTGTTGTTAAGATTTGTAGGCATATAAAAAAAGGAATTGTTGTTGTAGTAACTTTCCAGGGGCGTGTATTTGCTTGTCGAAGAGCAAGAAATCTCAGACATCTTACTCAATCTTCAATATTAGGAGAAAGAAAATGCATCTCTGAGCAAATGCAAGCCCCAGGAGAGTTGCTTCCACAAAATATTCCATATGAGCCATGCTCTGGCAAAAGGGGGCATAATGCAACTCCATAATGCATTACACCAATCAAAACACCACATAATTATCGATCCATAAAATCCATTTTGTCTAACAGCTGACTGAATCTTGAGGTGGAATGGTCCTTTGATAGGTAGAAAATTGACTACTAGCTAAAAGGTTTGACCCAGGTCAGCCTGCTTGGAATGCACAGGCTGACCTGAGTCGATCCTTTTTTTGCAGATGCATTAAGTTCCCTTTTCACAAAGCATGGCTCATGTATTTTGCCATAGTTTATCAAGTAACGCCTTTTGAACAAACTCATGCAGTGGAATTTGTCATTTACTGATCTTAGTTTTGTAAGTTCAAGTGAGTCTACTTGACTTTGTTGGGGGATATTTGTTTGTTTGTACTTAATGCCTAATTCTGTGTGATTGTTATAAAGAATTCAGGTCTGTTTGTCTCTATTCAATGTGCAATGGTTGCTATGAACTCTTTCCCAAACGGCAAATATCTAGACTTGTCTAAATTGAAAGCATTTTCAGAAGAAAATTTAAACGTGGCTCAAATAGTCGAAATTTGTCTTTAATAGGTTAGAAAACGTTGTTGGAAAAGGAGAAAATGCTGGTTACCAGCATTTTCTCCTTTTCCCTACAATGTTTTCAACATGCTTCTTTCTCAGGGTCGATAAAACTTGTGTGATAAAGGGTCAACCATGTGGCTGATAATAGACAGATTTCCTTTCATATGTTTCAGACCACTCTTGAATATCGTAAATAAATGGAGATTTGCAAACTAGGAGCAATTTCTGCCTTTGTCACAATAATTTGTGTCTTCACTCTAATGGAAATGCATCTTTAAATACTTGAACTTTCTTTGATATCCTAATCTTTTGCCAAACAATCGATTTGTTTTTTAACCATCATAAAGAAGGCATTTTAAAACATTGTTGCACAAGAGGGAAGAAAAGCTGGTAACCAGCAATTTTCCCATAATGTTTTTTATTCCATGAAAGACCTACTATCATTTATGCTTCATTCAATTTGTTGTAAGTTCATATTTTTATTGTCTGGAAACGGTTTAAAGAGACAACAAAAAAGTAATTAATTTTGATTTCATATTCTTGGCCTGTATTCACCAACCATTCTTGATTCCATTCTTAGTCTTATCCTAGATTTAGAAAGTAACACAACTTCTGATTGGCTGAACAGTTAGTTTATCTTAACGAATCGGAACTCTTTCTACTTTCAAATGTAGAAAATTCTTGAGAAAACATACGGAGAAAACATATTAAGAATTCACTATTTACCTGGCCAAACAAATCTACATCTCTCAGTATATCAAATCTGACCAAGAAATGTTGCTGTTGCTATGATCATTTTACAAGCAATTTTTGTGCTGATTTCAAGTAGTTTGGTCTCTTCAAGTACATGTATGAATTTTTAAAAGATTGCAAATGGGAAGGAATGAATGTTTTTGTTTTTTTGTGCAACATAAAAATAATGATGAATACACATACATAATTAGATATGTATCTGTATTTTATAACAACACTCATTTTTCAAACCTTTACCACATGATAATGACTTTTTAACAATTCTGAAGAAGAGGGCTTTTGAAAACAATGTGGGAAAAGGAGAAAATGCTGGTAACCAGCATTTTCTCCTTTTCCCACAATGTTTTCTACCCTATCAAAGACAGAAATCATCATCTGAGCTACTTTAACTTTGTTGCCTGTAAATACTCTATACTTGGTCGAGTCTAGTATTTTGTCGTTTGGTAAAGAGTTAAGAGTTAGTGTGCTAATGACAACTTTAGTTGCTTTTGTGGACAATGCAGATCAAGATCAGGCTGCATAGAATATGATTTCTGATCTGTTACCTAATCTCTCTACTGCAACTGCTGTAAATTTACAATTTTTAAGTCTCTCTTGATGGCTGAAAATGTGTGTCATTATTAGCACTTTTAAGTCTAGAATTTAAAGACATACAGGATCTGACATGAGTTGGCGTTTGAGATAAAATTTTGGTAAACAAGTCAAGGATAAATGTTATAATTAAGCTTTGGCAAGCTTAATTATATATTTTGCCAACAAGTTTGTTAAAATTTTACAAGGAAAGCCAAAGGTTGAGATTCATCTCGCAAGAAAGTTTTTGCAGATAAAAATGGGATTTGTCTGCGAAACTAAAAAAAGCATGGTGGGTACAGGAGAAAATGCTGGTAAACAGAATTTTCTCCTTTTCCCACCATGTTTTCAAGAGCCATCTTCCTCGGGGTTGCTAAAACTTGAGATTGTGTGGTAAAGAGTAAATGGAATAAAAGATCACTGTTGGATAGTGTAGACTGGAGATGTGACCACAGATTCCTTGCAATCAGATATTCTGTGTACAGTCTATGTTAGCACCTTATGTTGTATTCTCTGCGTAAGGGTCAAAATTATCTCATACAAACTATAGAACTGTGAAAAAATTGGAATTTTAGTACATGTATGCCATGAAAGTTTAAGTTCATTAAACTCACTAGATTTCTTTTTGTTGAAATGATCATTCCTACATATCATTTAGAAGAGCTTTTTTTTGTGATTGCTTTGTTTTCATCCGTGTATTTTTCATGTTCACAGTGATTGGTTAACTCTTTACCTCACGTCAAAAAATGTAGACTTACCCAAATTGAAAGCATTTGCAGATGACAAATGTGGCTCAAATGATAAAATTTGACTTTGATATGGTGGAAAACATTGTGGGAAAAGGAGAAAATGCTGGTTACCAGCATTTTCTCCTTTACCCACAATGTTTTCAAAAGGCTTCTTTCCCAGGGTTGTTAAAACCCGGGTTTGTTTGGTACAGTGTTAAACTAATATCAATCTCAATGTAGATTTGATACCCACAGACCTAATTTCTATTGTTGAATAGAGTAATCCTTTGCCATACAATCCCTAGTTGTACCAACCCGAGAAAGAAGGCTTTCAAAAACATTGTTGGAAAAGGTAAAAAAAAAAAATGCTGGTAAACAGCATTTGCTCCTTTTCCTGCAATGTTTTCCACCTTTCCAAAAACAAACATTAATTTTGTGTCATATTTATTTCCTTCTCAGCAAATACTTTTAAGTTTGACAAGTCAGAAATTTTGTTGTAAGGTAGAGTTAAGATTTGTAAATTACCTTGTAAATTTTTGATAAATTCATGTAGATAATGCTTGAGCATTCAATTTTAAGTAGAGAAATTTTTCACCATTATTTGTGAGTAATGGAGAAATTGAACAACATAAATATAGGATACTTTTTTTTTTTTTTTTTTTCGGTAAAAGATTAAAATTTATTTCATTGAGTGAACATCATAGATAATACCTGTATTTTCATGAGTGGCACAGCCATGAGTGAAAATATTGATGATGTTCACAAAGGGGGGGGGATTTCTATTTATTTCATGCTTCTAACCCCATTTTGTTAGGATATTCTTCAAACTCCAGGGCAGTTGTTTTCAGTAATTTCTTGTCTCCACATCAGAACACATTACAATATTATGTAATGCGCAAGAAATGTAGGGTAGATGCACATAAATTACGTCATATTTCCCTCTGGTCAACCCTTTACCACACAATCCAGACTTTTAATGACCCTGAGAAAGAAGCCATTTGAAAACATTGTGGGAAAAGGAGAAAATGCTGGTAACCAGCATTTTCTCCTTTTCCCACATTGTTTTCTACCCTATCAATTACAAAAATCATCATTTAACCCTTTACCGCACAATGACGCCTTTTGACGCCCCTAGGAAAGAAGCCTTTTGAAAACATTGTGGGAAAAGGAGAAAATGCTGGTAACCAGCATTTTCTCCTTTTCCCACAATGGTTTCTACCCTATCAAAGAAAAATTGCACCTTTTTAGCCAAATTGAAGTTGTCATCTGCAAATGCTTTCAATTTGGAGAAGGCGAAAATTTTGTCGTCTGGTAAAGAGTTAAGTTACATTTGTCGTCTGCAAAAGCTTTGAATTCGGTCTAGTCCAAAATTTTGTCGTTTGGTAAAGAGTTAAATGGCACACACTGTTTACCAAGGTAACTAGTGTGTGGGGACTACTCTCTCTGCCTTCAGTTGAAGAGTCAGAAAATATGAAATCGGTATTTTTTACTGGTCATAACCATGAAATATCAAACCATAACCCATCATTATGTCTCGATAAACTACAGAAAGCATGAAATAATAGAGTTTCTCCATTGTTATTTGCTGGGTTTTTTTTGTTTCAACATTTGTATAACGCAGATGTGACAGGTCATACAATATACAAATGGAATGGATTAAAAAAAAAAACTCATGCCAAATTTTAGACTTGTTCAAATCGAAAGTATTTACAGACAACAAATTAAGTGCTGCTGAGATGATTTTATTTGTCTTTGAATGGGTAGAAAACATTGTGGGAAAAGGAGAAAATGCTATGTTACCAGTATTTTCTCCTTTCCTTACAATGTTTTGATAAAGGCTTTTACCACGGGTCATCAAAACATGGAATTATTTTGCAAAGGGTTAACCTGTACCACACAGTCCCAAATTTAAATGACACTGAGGAAAAGGATTTTTGAAAACATCATGGGAAAAGGAGTAAATGCTGGTAACCAGCATTTACTCCTTTTCCCACAATGTTTTCTACACTTTCAAAGAGAAATATCAGTTTTACAGGCACATTTGTCATTTCAAATGCTTTCAATTAGGTAAGTGTAAAACTTTGTCAGTTAGTAGAGTTATTGGGATTGACCTTTCTGATTTCGGTGGGAAAAAACAGCCTTTATATGAAATTTTAAGGTCGTTTCAGCTGGAAAACAATTTAAGAAAGGAGACAGTGCAGATCTTGGATCATACTGCATATTCAGTACAGTCTGATCTTGATCTACACTGTCTGAAAAAGCATCACAGGATGTGGTTAGTACTCTAAGGATAGAAAGAAGTGTAATGAAAAGAAAAAAAATCTTCAGTTCAATTGTTGTTATTTTTTCATTTTAAGCTTGGCTGTTTTTGAAGAAAACATCCAGATATTGTCATAGCCCTGGTGTTGTTGTTGTTGTCTATGCTGTCATGCGAAAACTGACATTTTATAATACCTGTTATTACTGGAAACATTTTATTTCAGACTTGGACAAGTTGTTGCCAAGCCCCCTAGCTCAGTCGGTAGTGTACAGGACTTGAGAACTGGAGGTCGCTGGTTCGATTCACGGCTTGGCCAATTTCTTTTCGAGGATTGATGATAGTCATTGCGACAGGATTCATTCCTCTCTCACCGCTGACAATTGTTTTGACAATGGTTTTGTGGGAAAGCAGCCAGTGGCTTGGAAAGAATATTGTGTGGAGTACTGGTAAAAGAAACTCCAGGAAAGCATGGATAGGTGCACTGGCCGCCGTGATATAACTGAAATAATGTTGAAAACGGCGTTAAACACCATACAATCAATCAATCAATGGACAAGTTGTTAGCTAACAAAAGGGGAAATTATTCCTCAAGGGCAATGTAACCATTAAAGTATTTTGACACACTTATGCCCCTTTTTCATCTTAGAATTTTCACTAAAAGTCAAGCAACCGCAGTCAAGCGTTGGCATCCACATGCCGTGCTCTTGTTTACCAAATGCATAACTTTATAGTTAATTTTGTAAATTCTTTGTATGATTTTTCCTCTCAGTTATTGGTATTCTGCAGTTATGTAAATTTACTAATCAAATATTCTGCACCATCAGTCAGAGCTCCAGGTAAGAGGGAGTGATGGCATTCTTAATCCATTATTTCTCTTCCAAACCCTATGTTGTGGGCCCTCATTTGAATCGTCTCAATGAGACGATTCTAATGAGTACCCATAACATAGGGTTTAGTGGAGAATAATTAATATTTTCAATTTTGAAATCAAAATTGCTCCCTCAATCTGGAGCTTTGATCCGCATATGTCTGTCTTTATGTACTTAGCTGATAGTCTATACTGCTTTCTTTTTATCTCATCTAAGCATGGCACATTTAGACAAGCTTTTGTGACTATCCATTTCAGATGAAGAAATACAGGACTTTATTAGATATCACAGAGCTCCAGATAGAGGGAGTGATTTTGATTTCAAAAGTGAAAATATTAATCACTATTCACTAAATCCTATGTTATGGGTACTCTTTAGAATCGTCTCATCGAGACAATTCTAATGAGTACCCACAACATAGGGTTTGGAGGAGAAATGACAGATTTAGAATACCATCACCCACTCTATCTGGAGGTTTGATATCGGTATATTTTCAGGCTCAAATTCATATGTCGCATGCGGATAAAATATCACATATGACAGAAAAAAAAAAATCTGTATCTATATCGTGTCAAATATGGATCCAAACATGGTATGATGTTGCTTGATGATCTTGCTTGTGGAATACCTAATATTAGATTTGTGATTTGTCATAATGTTACGCTATTATATTCATCCGCCATTCATATAAACGAAATTACTACACACTAAACCACTATTAGTTTTATTTTGTTTCCCATGTTTGAATAAGTTGTATATAAATGTAATATTTTGTCGTTGAAAGTGTGTAGGTATACAACAAAAAGGAATATTACGTTGTAGCAACTGTTCTGATACTTGTGTTTACTTCGTGCTGCGGGAGAAAATTTTGACATCTTGCTTGACCTTCAATCCCACTTAATATCAAATTTTCTCACGCTGCTGGTATCTAATACAACCGCCAGGAAAGTTACTTTAACATATTATTCATTATTTTCTGGTTTACTTGTATGTATTTTTAACAGCAACTGTGTTTAACTCTTTACCACATAATCCTGACTTTAAACGACCCTGTAAAAGAAGCCTTTTGAAAACATTGTGGGAAAAGGAGAAAATGCTGGTAACCAGCCTTTTCTCCTTTTCCCACAATGTTTTCTACCCTTCCCAAAAGATATTTAAAATTTTCATTTATTTGTATTTTGTCGTCTGCAAATGCTTTCAATTTGACCCATTCTAAAATTTTGTCGTTTGGTAAAGAGTTAAGCGATTTTAACCTTTAAAGTACTTACACAAGTATAGTTGCTTTTGCAGCCAGTGTAGATCAAGATCAGACTGCACAAAATGTGCAGTCTTATCTTTGATCTAGTCTGTCTACTTTGCTTACCTCTTTACCACACAATCCCGACTTTCAACGACCCTGAGGAAGAAACCTTTTGAAAACATTGCGGGAAAAGGAGAAAATGCTGGTCACCAGCATATTCTCCTTTTCCCTCAATGTTTTCTACCCTATCAAAGGCCGAATTCCTTATTTGAATCGCATTTAAAATGTCATCTGCAAATGTTCTCAATTTGGACTGGTCTACATTTTTCTTGTATGGTAAAGAGTTAAACACAAAAGAGAGAGGCCACCATCAAATTGCGATTACTTGGGTCTTAGTTATAGACTGAATATGTCCACTGGGTTTATTTGGCGCTATAAGGGTAAATGTTTTCTAAATGATTAAAAGGATTTAATTCAATCTGACATTCTATTTATATATTTCACTGGCTAGGTCAGTGACTTTTTTTAACCCTTTCCCAAACAAGCCCTGGTTTTCACGTGTCTGCAGTTCAAGTCTTTTGAAAACATTGTGGGAAAAGGAGAAATTGCTCGTAACGAGCAATTTCTCCTTTTCCTACAGTGTTTTCTACCCTTTTTGATAACTTTCTGGCATTTTCATCAAATTTAAAATTGTCATCTGCAAACTCTTTCAATTTGGACCAGTCCGAAATTTGTCGTTTGGGAAAGGGTTAAGCTATAAAATACTGATTTTTGTGTTAACGTTTTCTAAATGATTAAAAACATAAAAGGTGATTTTAACTCTATCGAAAGTTCTACTCATGCAGGGCACTGGCTAGGTCACTGATGCATTTTAACTCTCTTACAGCACTGAATTAATGAAATGGACCTTTTCAGTCAGGAAAAACATACAAAAAATTGTAATTTCAAGGTTGTTTTGGCCAGGATATATAACCAAGTAGCGGATAGTGTAGATCAAGATCAGACTGCACAGAACATGCAGTCTGATCTAGACTGCACAGAAAATGCAGTCTGATCTTAATCTACACTGTCTGCAAAACCAAATTAAGTTGGTTTGTCACTTTATGGGTTAATGGACGACTGTCATTCCGATTTTACAGGAATGAGAAACCTTTATGAGTAAATCATTTGATGAAAAATGTTTTTGAAAACATGGTGGGAAAAGAAGAAAACAGGGGTAATCAGCATTTTCTCCATTTCCCACAATCTTTTCTGTCATATCCCACCATTTGAGGCACATTTAGTTTGACATCTGCAAACTCTTTAGATTTAGACAAAACCAAAATTTGATCATTCGGTAAAGAGTCAAGACTAATGCCATCAGTAGATAACTTTATAACTGTACTATTTAGCCATGCTCTGTGAAAAGGGGGCTTAATGCATCGGCAAAAAGTTTTGGCCCAAGTCAGCCAGTGCAGTCCACAATTTTCAGCATCTCAAAGGACGAGTGTACCTGGTAACTCGGTTGGTTGTTTGACAAAATGGATTTTATTGGTCCATAGTTATGTGATGGCTTGCTTGGTGTCAAGCATCTTGAAGATGGCTTAGACCCCCTTTTGCCTGAGCATGGCTCAGATTTTGTTTTGTATTACTTAAAAATTGTAATTGTTATAAAGTATTCCATCAATAAAAAAAGAGTCCGCTCTCACTCTAAATTCTTTACCAGATAATCCTGTGTATTAACGACCCTGAAAAAGAAGCCTTTTGAAAACACTGTGAGAAAGGCAGAAAATGCTTGTATCAACAATGTTT
The DNA here is from genome assembly GCA_945859785.2 of Tridacna gigas. Lineage (NCBI taxonomy): Eukaryota > Metazoa > Mollusca > Bivalvia > Cardiida > Cardiidae > Tridacna > Tridacna gigas. Next base: position 3,765,506 of record OX244030.2, read on the forward strand.
TTAACCTTCCCATGATAAGTCTCATCATTCAATTCATGTTTGATTTGTCGTCTGCTAAAGCTTTCAGTTTGGACAACTGTAACATTTTGTCATTTGGTAGGGCTTACCCTTTCCCACTCAACAAATTTTAGACTCTCAAATTCAAAAGATCTGCAGATGACAAATTCAAAACTGATATAAATGAACTTAACCCTTTCCCAAACAACACATTTTGGACTGGTCCAAATTGAAAGAGTTTGCAGACGACAATTTTAAATTTGATGAAAATGGCAGAAAGGTCTCGAAAAGGATAGAAAACACTGTGGGAAAAGGAGAAATTGCTCATTACGAGCAATTTCTCCTTTTCCCATAGTGTTTTCAAAAGACTTGTACTGCAAACACATGAAAATCAGGGCTTGTTTGGGAAAGGGTTAAGTTCTCTGACAGGATAGAAAGTGTTGAGGAAAAGAAGAAAATGCAGATTACCAGCATTTTCTCCTTCTCCCACAGAACTTTCAAAAGCCTTCTTGGTTAGTTTTGTCAAAACTTGTGATTGTTTGCTAAAGAATTCATATTGAATATAGTTGAAGATTATTATAAATGGAAATATTTCCATTTAATTTTTTCTCTAAAAAGCATGTTGTTTTTTCAATTATCATCACTATTATGTAATAAAAATGATATTTTGAGTGAATTTTTTATCTGTTCACTCTTTGTATGTCTGTCATTTATGTAGTGCTTGCAGAACTATTTCTCCTTCTCTTTGTTTTTTTTTTCTTTTTTTTCCAATAAAACACATTTATCAATAATCTCCTTGTGTATTGTTTTTATCTCCATTTCCTTAACCCTTGTCTACACAATCCCGACTTTAAACAACTCTCAGGAAAAAGGCCTTTGAAAACGTTTTGGGAAAACATTTGAAACATTATGGGGAAAGGATTTGCTGGTGATGTTTTCTACGTTTTCATAAGAGAAATACCATCATTGTCATCAAATTTTAACTTTAAAAACATTTTGATAACCAGCATTTTCTCCTTTACCAACAATGTTTTCTACTTTTTTAGCTCAGCTGAGCACAAAGTGCTGAAGGTGAGCTTTTGTGATCGTGCTGTGTCCGTCGTGCGGTTGTCAACATTTACCTTGTGTGTACTCTAGAGGCCACATTTTCAGCCAGATCCTCATAAAACTTGGTCAGAACGTTTGTCTTGATAAAATCTTGGACAAGTTCGAAATTGGGTCACATGGGGTCAAAAAGTAGGTCATGGGGCCAGATCTTAAAAAAACCTTATGTGCACTCTTAGAGGCTACATTTTCTGCCTGATACTCGGGAAACTTGGTCAGAATGTTTGTCTGGATGAAATCTCGAACAAGTTCGAAATTGGGTCAGTCCAGTCAAAAAGTAGGACACTGGGCAAAATCTTACAAAAAGCTTGTGTGTACTTTAGAGGACTTATTTTTAGCCTGATACTCATGAAACTTGGTCAGAATGTCTTGATAAAATCTCGCACAAGTTTGAAATCGGGTCATGTCAGGTGAAAAAGTAGGTCACTGGGCCAAATCTTTGAAAAACCTTGTGTGCATCGTAGAGGCCACATTTTCAGCCTGATACTCATGAAACCTGGCCAGAATGTTTGTCTTGGTAGAATCTTGGACAAGTTAGAAATTGGGTCACATTAAGTCAAAAAGTAGTTCAGGTGGCCAAATCTTGGAAAAAGCTTGTTTTCATTCTAGAGGCCACATTTTCAGCCAGATACTCATAAACTTGGTCAGAATGTTTGTCTGGATATAATCTTGGTCAAGTTTGAAATTGGGTCATGTCGGGTCAAAAAGTAGGTCATGGGGATAAATCTTAGAAAATTCTTGTATGCACTCTAGAGGCCACATTTTCAGCCTATTACTCATGAAACTTGGCCAAAATAATTGTCTGGATGAAATCTGGAATGAGTATGAAATTGGGTGATGTCAGGTCAAAAAGTAGGTCACTAATCCAAATCTTAGAAAAACCTTGTGTACAATCTAGAGGCCACATTTTCACCCTGATACTCATGAAACTTGGTCAGAATGTTTGTCTGGATGAAATCTCGGACAGGTTTGAAATTGGGTTACATCCAGTCAAAAAGTGGGTCACTGGGCAAAATCTTAGAATAACCTTGTGTGCGCTCCACAGGGCACATTTTGAGACTGATGCTCTTGAAACTTGATCAGAAGATTTGTCTGGATAAAATCTCGGACGGGTTTGAAACTGGGTCACATAAAGTGAAAAAGTAGGTCACTGGGCCAAATCTTAGAAAAAGCTTGTGTGATCTCTAGAGACTACATTTTTAGCCTGATACTCATGAAACTTGGTCAGAATGTTGTCTCGATAAAATCTTTGACAAGTTTGATATTGGATCATATCTGGTCAAAAAGTAGGTCACAGGGCACAATCGTAGAAAAACCTTGTGTCCTAATGTCCACATTTTCAGCCATATACTCACAAAACTTGGTCAGAATGTTTGTCTGGATGAAATCTCGGAAAAGAATGATACCTAGTCACATCAGGTCAAAAAGTAGGTCATAGGGCCAAATTTTAGAAAAATCTTGTTTGACTCTAGAGGCCACAATTTGAGCCAGATTCAAAGTTCAAAAATAGGCTAAATCAATCAAAAAGTAGATCACTTGCACTCATGCATTTTACATCATCACAACCAGGATCTTTTCAGCCTTATCAATCCTTGATGACCTTAACTCAGGTGAGCACTTTAGGGCCAATGGCCCTCTTGTTTATAGAGAAATACCATCATTTTCACCAAATTTAATTTCTTGTCTACAAATGCTTACAATTTGGATAAGTCTAAAATTTCGTGTGTGGTTGAGTTAACTCTTTACCACACAATCATGGGTTTTAACGACCCTGAACAAAAAGCCTTTTGAAAACATTGTGGGAAAAGGAGAAAATGCTGGTAACCAGCATTTTCTCCTTTTCCCACAATGTTTTCTACTCTTCCCAAAACACATTTCAATTTTTCAGTCACATTCAATTTGTCGTCTGCAAATGCTTTCAATTTGGAATGGTATAAAATTTTGTCTTTTGGTAAAGGGTTAATGTTATCTTTTACCAGATGACAAAATTTTAGAATGGTTTGTTTTGACAGCCTTTGTAGATATACCTGAAATGATGAGAAAACATTGTGGGAGATGGTTACCTTGGGTCAAAGATCAGCCTAGCTTACCAAACAGCAAAATTTTAGATTTATTCAATATGAAAGCATTTGCAGACAACAATTAACATGCAGCTCCAAATATGGAACTTTTCTTAGAATGGGTAGAAAACTTTGTGGAAAAAGGAGAAAATGCTGATTACCACTATTTACTCTTTTTCCAACAATATTTCCAAAACATCTACCTTAGGGTTGTTATAAATGGAGGTTATTGAAAATATTGTGTGCTCTAGAGGCCACATTTTGAATCCAATGCTCATGAAAGTTTTGTCTCAATAATATCTCAAATGTGTAAACTGGTAGCATTTACTCAAAAGGTAGATCACTTGGTGAAATCTTTGAAAAACCTTGTGTACACTCCAAAGGCCACATTGTCGGTCCAGTCCTCATGAAAGGTTAGACAGAATGTTTGTCTTAATATCTCGGATCAGTTCCAAGTTTGTTTTATAGGCTCTAAAAGTAGATCAATGAGATGAATCTGTAAACACCACACCATGGGCTCAGGTAAGGAATTCAGGGCCCAGGGGAAGAGATCTTTGGAAAACATTGTAGGAAATGAAGAAAATGCTGATTACAAGCATTTTCTCATGCTTTTTGCCCTGGCATAGAAAAATCCAACAATTTTCAAAAGCCACGTTAAATTTATTCCCTGCTAATGCTTTCAATTTTGATGAATCTGAAATTTTGAGTTGCGTCAATCCCAATCAATGGTTGGTTCTGCAGACTTCTTTACTCTTTATCAACCGACAAAATTTTAGATTGGTCCAAATTGTAAACATTGCAGACGACAAATGTGGCTAAAACGACAAGAACTGTGTCTGAAAGAGTAGAAAACATTGTCGGAAAAGGAGAAAATGTTGGTTACCAGCATTTTCTTCTTTTCCCACAATGTTTTCAAAAGTTTTATTCTTCAAGGTCGATAAAACTCAGGATTGTGTGATAAAGAGGTAAGCAGGATTTAGGTGAACACAGCAGGCCATAACCCTTTGTCACACAATCCCTTTTAAAGACCCTGGGAAAGAAAAGGTTTTCTAAAGCATTGTTGGAAAAGGAGAAATTGCCAATAACCAGCATCCTTTCTTCTCCCACAACAGTTTTTATCTTCTCCCACAACAGTTTTTACCTTTCAAGAACAAATACCATTATTTGAAGATTTGTCCTCTGTAAATTCCCTCAATATGGACAAAAATTTTGCTATGTGGTAAAGGTATTAACCTTTTACCACACAGCCAAATTGTAGACTCAACCACACATAAAGTATTTGCTGACAACATATTTAATGTGGTTTGAATTGTTGAAGTTGTCTTTGATGGGTAAAAAATACTGGTTACCATCATTTTCTCCTTTTCCAAAAACATATTCCAAAGTCTTCCTTAGCAAGGTTGTTAACAGTCGTGATTGTGTGGTAAAGAGTTCAGGGTTTCATCTGATGGCCTTAAAGATATCATGTCCTAAGGTCAACCTCGCATAAAGCACTCGTGGACAAAAATCTAGAAGTGAAAAAATGGCATTCACAAACCATGACATTCTTTATTACTCATGGATTCTATCTGCACTTGTTATAAGTTGTTATATTGTGTTAGAAATCTACATGTATGTTATTGTGCTATCGTTATGCTATTTTGGCTTTAAATATTTATTGAGACAAACACTGAATTATGTAGATGTCAATGGACAAGGCATTGTTATAACAGGCTGTGACACAGGTAGGCCAAAGCTATTTTTCCTCACTGATTTGTCTTAACCCTTTCCAAAACAACCAACATTAGGCTCTTTCAAACTGAAAGCATCTACAGATGACAAGTTTGACACTCATACAAATGAGCTGAAGTTCTCTGATAAGGTAGAAAACATTGTGGGTAGTGGAAAAAATGCTGGTACATACTACATTGCGGGAAATTGAGCAAACGCTGGTGAACAACATTCGCTCCGTTACCCACTAAGCTTTCAATAAGCTTTCTTTCTTGGGGTAGTTCACACTCAGGATTGTCTGTTAACCCTTTACCACTCAATCACAAATTTTAACAACCCTGAAAAAAGAAACTTTTGAAAACTTTGTGGAAAAAGGAGAAAATGCTGTTAGCCAGCATTTTCTCCTCTCCCAGCAATGTTTTCTACCCTATGAAAAGCAAATCTAGTCATCTGAGCCACATTTAAATTGTCGTCTGCGAATACATTCAATTTGGACAAGTCTACCTTTTTTCTCTAGTGGTAGAGTTAAACAGTCAATGTAGTAGTCGTGTGAAAGCTAAATAGTCTAAAAAAAAAATACTTTACAATGATTCTACCATTTGGGCTATAAATACATGTATGTGGTAGACCAACAAATACCAGAAAATATACCTAAAGATGAGCACACTGAGTTTTCAAAACTTTGAAACTGTTGTGTATCAAAAACAATAAACCCAGATACAGTGAACATCTGTAAAGTTTTATATATATAAAGTTCAAAAGCGGTTTCCGTACAGACACATCTTGGAAAAAATGTTCAGCTGGGAGATTGGGAAATGAGTAGATCTAGACCTACCGTTGCATTGGCAAACTAACCAAACATCGAACTAAGTTTTGTCCATTCGAACTCGTGATCCCTGGGTTACTAACCATGTACCTTACCTACCGTGCTGCACAAATATTTCATAAATCTATGAAGATTTTATCACACACAGTAATTTGACATAGTACTGTACAACCGGTACTTTTGTCCAATTCTGTCTGAACGCTTTAATTGCAATCTCATCTTAATCTACACAAACCGCTAACGCATCTTAAGACTCGCCATTTACGCCCATCTATCTTACTTCTTCGAAGCCTCACCCATTAACGGAATGCTTATAGCGCTTTGATTAGTTTTGAGCTTGTCGCCAATTTCGTTCCGCTTTTCGCCCTGGTATTTTGACATGAAACAGTTTCGAGCTCGAGCCAATTTGCACGATTTATTTGAATTACAACGAGCTATTTCCCAAAGTATAAGTAGGGCGAATAATATTTTAAGGTGATACTACAGTATTCAGATTATTCTATTGACAAGAAAACAAGAAATCGTCCATTGTTCGAGTCAAAATTGAAGTAAATTTCATTTTTGTAATTTTACGATATTCTCTCTTGTAGAGAGTAGCAAAGTTTTTGGCTTGTCCTTGCGCGAGACTCGAAGCTGGGCCCAGAACTTTCAAAAGTTTATTTTGCGGGTTAGTAAGAAAACATGCGTTTGACGTTTATTCTCTACAGCCTCAAATGCGATCGTCTCTAACGGTTTCTATAGAAACAAAAAAAAAATGATCCCACAAGACGTAAGCACAGAATATATTAATATCATCACAGCAACTATCAATATAAATGTATTTGTATTATTTTTTTAATCAAAGACGACGACAATGATGATGATGACGAGGACGATGATGATCATCATTTTCATGATTATGATCGTACTGATGATTACGATTATGGTGCCGATGATTACATCATGTTACTACTACTGTTTTTGAATTTATTCATGACTGGAGTCGTACAACTGTAGTTTGATTTATTTAAAGTAGACCTATTCAGTGATCGTAATGATAAAATTAAGTGCGAGATAATAGAATGTCGCCATTGTCTGAAAAATAAATTTATATTCTATATTCTGCTGTATCTGTTTTCTTAGCCCCCCCCCCCCCCCAAAAAAAAAGAACTGTCGCTAACCCTTTACCACACATCCCTGTCTTTTAACGACCCTGAAGAAAAAAAAATAGGTTTTTGACAACATTGTGCTGGTAACCAAATTTTTTTTCGTTTACTACCCTTTGAATAACAAATCCTGTATTTCAAGCAACAGTTAATATATCATCTGCAAATGCAATTGAACGAGTCTAAAAAATTGTTGTTTGGTACAGTGTCAGCTTATTTTCTTTGCACACTGGGATCAGACGGCACGTATGTAGGGGCTGATCTATGTCCACATTCTTCGCAACATACATCTGAGCCATGCTCTGTGAAAAAGGGTCATCATATGATTATGGATCCATAAAATTAATTTTGTCTAACAAACGACTGAATCAAGAGTTAATCCTTTACCAGACAACAAAATTTTAGCCTTGTCCAAATTGAAAACATTTGCAGACGACAATTTCAATGTGGTTCAAATGGTGCGATTTTTCTTTGCTAGGGTGGAAAACATTGTGGTAAAAGGAGAAAATGCTGGTTACCAGTATTTTCTCCTTTTCCCACAATGTTTTCAAGAGGCCTCTTTCCTGAGGTCGTCAAAAGGCGGCATTGTGCTGTAAAGGGTTAAAATGATCCTTGGACATGGAGAAAAATTTACAAAAAGCGAAAAGTTTCGACCAATGTCAGCCTGCACGGACTACGCAAGGTGACATGAATCGATATTTTTTGCAGTAGCATTTAGCACCTTTTCACACAGTGTGGCTTATATGGAGTTTTTTTTTTTATTGCAGCAGGAAATCCATCCACTATTGCCACCGAGCGTGCCTGCCTCTGTAGTTATTTCGGTTTAATCTTTTAACTCTTTACCAAACGACAAAATTTTAGACTGGTCCAAACTGAAAGCATTTGCAGACGACAAAATGAATGTGACCCAAAAATTGAAATTTGTGTTGGGAATGGTAGAAAACATTGTGAGAAAAGGAGAAAATGCTGGTTACCAGCATTTTCTCCTTTTCCCACAATGTTTTCAAAAGGCTTCTTTCTCAGGGTCGTTAAAAGTCAGGATTGTATGGTAAAGGGTTGACAAACAATCCCGGATTTTAACAACCCAGAAAAAAATAACAGCTTTAAGACATTGTGGATAGAAAAGGATAAAATTTTAGTAGCCAACATATTCTCCTTTTCCCTCAATATTTCTTACCCTTTTAAAGACAGATTCTGTCATTTTAGCCATATTTGATTTTTTGTCTGCAAAGTTGTCTGGTAAAGAGTTAACCCTTTCCCAAACGACAAATTTTAGACTGGTCCAAACTAAAAAAGTTTGCAGACGTTAATTTTAGATTTGATGAAAATGGCAGAAAGTTATCAAAAAGGATAGAAAACACTGTGGGAAAAGGAGAAATTGCTCGTTACGAGCAATTTCTCCTTTTCCCACAGTGTTTTCAAAAGACTTGTACTGCGAACACGTGATAACCAGGGCTTGTTTGGGAATGAGTTAACCTTCACCATATAATCCCGAGCATTAACGACCTTGAGAAAGAGGCCTTTTTAAAACAATGTTGGAAAAGGAGAAAATACTGCTATCCAGCATTCTGTCCTTTTCCCACAATGTTTTCTGTCAAATTTTTCAAATCTCACCATATGAGCCATATCTAATTTGTCGTCTGCAAATGCTTCCAATTTGGACAAGTGCAAAATTTTATCGTCTGGTAAAGAGTTAATTAAAAAAAAAAAACTTCTGCCAACAACAGGTATCGGGCATGCAACCGCTTCAAGGCTTCACAAGCTGGGTTTCAAAGTATTTGCTGGTTGCCTGAACATTAACAGTGAAGGGGCCAACATTTTACGGAGAGAAGGACCAGACAATATACATGTGATTCCACTTGACGTGACGAATGACGAGAGTGTCCAAAATATGTTAGACTTTGTTTCAAGGCATTGTCCGAAACGAGGTTTGTTGTTTGTTTTACATAACTTTTTTTTAAAGCCACTTGAAAAAAAAAAAGTGGGCTTGTACAGACTTTTACAGGATATTTTTCTTAAACCAGTATAAAGCGAACCATTTGATCAAAGCCACTTGCTGCTTTTCCATAGTCGAAATGTTCTTGAACAGTGAAAGAGGGAGATGCCTCTCGCACTGGATTTCAGAAGTCTCCAGAAAGTCAGAATAAGTTATTCGCCTTGTTGGGATTTGAACTCGCAGTCCTGTGATTGCTATACCAATGCACAATTGTTGAGCCACTAGGGCTCGGCATATACATGTTTTCTCCTTTCTCTATTTTGTTAGGTTTTTTTTTACGCCCTGCTAGTGTTATTTCATGTATACTTACAAATCGAACAACGATATATTCTAGATCTAATTCTTTTTGGACTTGAAGACAAGAAGAAAAGCCAACCAATGCAAAGAAGTAAAAAAAAAAATATATAAATATATACATGTTGTATGATGCTGCTGCTGATGATGATGATGATCATCATCATCGTCGTGTTGATCATCATCATCATCATCATCATCATTTTGACATTTATCATTATTACCTATCTATAATCCAGGTCTGTCTGCCGTTGTGAATAACGCTGGTATAAATATTCTGGCGGATGTAGAACTCGCTACCATGGACATGTATCACAGGGTGGCCGAGGTCAACATATTTGGTATGATACGTGTCACCAAGGCCTTCGCTCCTCTGATCAGGAAGTACAAAGGTATGCTTATATGTGAGCCATGCTCATGGAAAGGGGACTTTAATGCATCTGCAAAAAGTATCGACCCTGGTCAGCCTGCGCATTCCGCGCAGGCTGACCTGGGCCGAAACTTTTTGCTGTTGGTCAATTTTCTCCATGTCCAAGGACCATTCTGCCTCATGATTTAGTTGGTTATTTGACAAATTGGGTGGTATGGTTCCATATTTAAGTGATGACTTGTTTGGTAAACTGTATCACCGAGATGCGTTAAACTCCCTTTTGTCAGAGCATGGCTCATAGATATAGTATGTATGTGTGTGTGTGTGTGTGTGTCTCTCTCTCTCTCGTTTTTCCAGTTCTATTTCTCATTTTTCCTTTCCTTTCTTTTTTTTGTGCAAACTTGTCTCTCAGATCTTTAGACAAAGAGTAACCTTTTACCATCTTCCTTTGATTTATACCTGCTTGTTAAAGATCATGCCCTGTGAAATTGCTTGTCTATAAATGGATCGAAAGATAATTTCGTGAAATATCAAACAGTATCAAAAGGAAGAGCATGATACTTACGTTGTTCGGGTCCGTGTTTATCAACCGTTCTTAATTTCATTATGAATACAATTTCTAGACTTGTGTGTTCATACTGTTATTCGAATTATTGAGTTCTAATGGTACACAATTTCTTTTCACGCAGGACGATTTGTAAATGTTACCAGCGTAAAGGGACGAATGTCAGGACCCTTAGATTCTACCTATACCATAACAAAATGGGCTGGGGAAGCATTTTCTGATATACTTAGACGGGAGATGTGTCGGTTCGGGGTTAAAGTTATAATTGTGGAACCAGGGGACTATGGAGGTCTAACTGGGATGTTAAGTTCACCTACGGTGAGTATATTAGCCCATTACAAAGCTACAACATTTTGGACTGGACCAACTTGAGAGCATTTGTAGACAAAAAATTAAATGCTGTTTAAACGGGGGATTTCTGTATTTGATAGGATAGAAAATATTGTGTGAAAAGGAGAAAATGCTGGTCTCCAGCATTTTCTCCTTTTCGCACAATGTTTTTAAAAGGCTTCCTCCCCACAGTCATTACCATAGGACAAACGCTAGACACTTTGAGGTTCTTTGATGGGGGGGGGAACATTTTGTGAAAAGGAGAAAATGCTGGTTACCAGCATTTTCTCCTTTTCCCACAATGTTTTTAAAAGCCTTTTTCCTCAAGGTCGTTAAAACTCGGGATTGTGTTGTAAAGGGTTAGAATTGTTTGATCACCTCTTGCAAATACCGGTACTCGCTGGTTCTTTCGATTATGACAGGCCCTTTGACTGCGCTGGTTTAAACCTAGGCAGAGCTTTGTGAGAACCCGTTAAGTTATAATATAAAAGTGCCGTCGTGCAAAAAAATCCAATATTTCTTGTAAATCTTTAAATAACAAATATTGTTCCACGTATATTGTGGCTTCTTTTTCTATATTTTTCTCTTTTTCTTTTTAGATTTCTAGAATGGAGTCTGACCTGAATCAAGCATGGAAACTTGCAAGCAGCGAGGTGAAAAATGCATACGGCCGTGAATATATTGACGAGCTCGTGAATAGTATCAAAAATGCCGGAACTTGGTGTGCGACATCCCTGGATCCCGTCATAGACGTCATGGTAGACGCGGTGACCAGTGAAAAACCTCAGTACAGATATTTGATAGACGGGAGCAATAAAGCCTTTGATAAATTTTGTGTACGTGGTTTTCTCAACTTATTACCAAACAACCACTTGATTTAACGAACCTAAGATAGTCCAAAATTTTATCATTTGGTAGAGAATTAAATCAAGGACGAGTGGCATCAAATGCCTCTATCACTCGTAAAAAGGGATCATTGTGACTATTAGGCCTACGCTACATTGAATTCAAGGATGTTTTATGAGTAATTAACGTGTGGAAAGCAGGGTACCAATGGTTTTCCATGATTCAAAAGTTACACCATTCTTTGTACAGGAACTTGCAGCAATTTCTAAATGGTGATATAAAATCATAGGACTCATGTGTGCGGGTGCAGCATTGTAAACATAACACAGCACCTTTACAATGGCGCAATGTTTGTGGCCATACCCCAGGGCTTAGTCTTAGATAAATGGTGTGGCAGCCAGCGTCCCAACATTCCAGCCAATTTTAAATACATGTAAGTAGTAAAGGGGGCTAGCATGGGCCAGCTGGCCCATGCTAGCCCCCCTGAGGGAAATTTCTGGCCCATAGTGCCATCCTGGGTGGGTAGTATGGGCCAGATTCCGGTCAATTTGGAAAATTTTTGGTCGATTTGGGTAAAAAATGGCACTTTCTGGCATTTTTGCTTCCCCCCCTCCTGGCCCATGCTACCCACCCTGAGTGCTTCCCGGGTAGGTACTATGGGCCAGACGGCTTAGGCTCTCTCTGTCATCGTTCGCCTCTGTAGGAGTTAGTCTTTTTTTCTCCGTCTTTGTTCGGCTTAGGCTTTCTCTGTCATCGTTGGACTTAGTCTTTTTCCCACGATATGGGCTATATGCCATCTTACGCTGGCTCAGGCAAAGGTCTCTTTTGAACTTAGTCTTTTTTCCGTCTTTGTTCGGCTGAGAGCTGTTGTTTCTTTCTCTATCAGCGTTGGACTTAGTCTTTCTCCATGTCTTTGGTCGCCTTGGTCGATCATCGTTCATCTCTGTAGGACTTGACCAATTCTGAACCATCGTTGGACTTAGTCTTTTTCCACGTCTTTGTTCGCCTTGGTCGATCATCGTTCATCTCTGTAGGACTTAGTTTTTGGAGAGGTGTTCTTTCTCTCTATTGGGGTAAAGGTTGGCGGTTGGACTTAGTCTTTTTCTCCACGATATAGGTTATATACCATCTCACGCTGGTTCAGGCAGAGAGTATCGTTGGACTTAGGTATTTTTCTTCACGATATGGGTTATATGAGCTATATACCGTATTATGGTTGAATTAGTCAGACAAGATTTATCTCCCTTTGTGCTCTACGTGACTTTCCCGGAAATCAAACATGACGTCATTTTCCGAAAATGTAACGAAATCATGTTTACTGGGTTTTTCCCACCATTTTCCCAGGAATCGGATCATCTAGACTTATCCGATCTTAATCTTATTCGCCCCTAGTTTTATTCATCCCTAGTTTTTTTATCTGCAAAACTTTTTTTAATTGTAAAAAATTTTTATCCGAAATTTTTATCCGAAATTTTTAATCGTAAAAATTTTTCTATCGCTTAAAAAGTTTTTCTATCGATAAAAGTTTTCTCTCTGCAAGATTTTTCTCTCTGTGAGATTTTTTCTCTTTGCAAGATTTTTATTTGAAAAATTTTGTCTGTAAGATTTTTTGTCTACAAGTTTTTCTCTCTGCAAGATTTTTTCTCTCTGTAAGATTCTTTGTCTGCAAGTTTTTTCTCTCTGTAAGATTTTTTTGTCTACGACTTTTTTAATCGAAAAATTTTTCTATCACTAAAAAGTTTTTTCTCTCTACAAGATTTTTTATTTGAAAAAATTTTTGTCTACAAGTTTTTCTCTTTGCAAGATTTTTTAATCGAAAATTTTTCTATCACTAAAAAGTTTTTTCTATTGATAAAAGTTTTTTCTGTCTGCAGGAGTACTATACGTTTACGAAATTGACACAATGTTCGAACGATTGCCTATGGCCTCAGCCTGGTGGACTTAGTCTTTTTCTTCATCTTCGATCGACTTGGGGTTTCTCTATTATCGTTGGACTTAGGCTTTTCCCCCACGATATGAGCTATATACCGGCTCAGATTGGTTCAGCCAAAGAATGGCTCAAAGTTTGATTTTACTTGAAAGAGTAGTCTTAAAACCCTCTGTGTAGATGAAGGAGAGAATAAGGTTGTAACATGACTTGTAGCTGACGATCTTGTATAAAGTACTTAAAAAGTAGTCTTACATTCATGTAGTTAGTGGTGGAACGATGTTTTTAAAGCGATCTATTTGGAGCAGGCTCCGGCGTTATCAAAATTGTCTTCCTTTGTTTTTTCAACCCGTCCTTATTATTTAAAATCATAGAATGATAAAAGAATAAGCAGCGTGTGGTGAGAGTGACACGCATCGTTATATACATAGCTTTTTTCGTCTGCATGTTTTAGCCTGAGATTAAATAATACTACCAGAGCGTTTTTATCTCGCCGAGACTGGGGGTGTATTTTCCAATATGAACAGCAGAGTGAAAGTAAAGTACGTCTACTCTCTCTGAAGGGTTAAACCGAACTGATTACTACCAGAGCGTTTTACATCGCTGAGACTGGGGTGTATTTCAGCAACAAATATCGTCTACTATTTTCCAATACGTGGCGGAGAGCGATAGTAAAATACGTCTACTCTCTCTGAAGGTTTAAACCGACCTGATTAGGTGTAGAATTGTTTATCTTGCAGGCGAGTCCATGTGTGACGGGTGAACAGGTAGTATTTGTCTGTATAGTGCAATGAAATCAAATGAGATATTGTACAACAGTTTAACCGATGGTTGCAATAGACTCGTCGAGTGTGTATATATAGAGTGCGAATTTCTAATAATATTATCGCTACTGCAGTATTTCGCGTTACTATCGGTACCATGATTGAAATTTTATATCGACGTTTAAAATTGTAGTGGGAGTACATTTTATTATCGGGTTTGGTGGGATGTAAATCCATAGTGTTAAATGTACAACTATAACGGGTTGAAGCTTTGGTATCGCACATTTGTTACCGAATTGAGTACGGGAAGTCTGCGCTATCCACTGGGCTATGAGGTGATGATGAGGAGATTTAGAACCCTCTACGGTGAAAAGAAGGTACAGTCTTTTTCAGACCTAGCCAAGACCAAGAAAGTTTTCTACTTTCTTCAAATTGTCAAAACAAACAAAGCCAAGTCCTATATGTTTTTTCATATCTTTTATTTAAAACTTTGAACTGTCAGAAACAATGAATGAATTGTTGTAAATATATTAGAATGTTTTAACAAATGTTAAAAAATGTTATAGTGCTTTTTTTAACGATTGTTAAAACTGTATTGTTTAAAAACAATTGTAAGTTGAATAAAGTTAAAACATTCTGTACAATAATTATTACAATGAAACTTTTATTTATGTACAATAATCATTATTCGGGTCAGTCTATGACTTACATCCAGTCATGTTTAAAAGTTACAGACATAAAACAACGTATTCGAATAGTACCTTATTCGGATAGTACGCTTCTAAAACCATGTCTAAGAGGTCATTGCTTGAATTGCAGACATGTTTAAAAGCTACAGACATAAAACAACACCTAAAAGTCTAGTACCCTAGTTAGTAGCCTAGTTAGTCCCGTATTCGGACAGTACAAGCGACGATGAGGCAATGCATTCTTTAAAAAATTTGTTTTTTCAACAGTTCTTTTGAAACAGTTCTTTGAAACAGTTCTTTCTTCTTTCTGTTAAAAATTACAGACACAATTTTCTTTTTTTCTTCGGAATGTCAGGTTCACAATCACTCTTACGTTTCTTTTCATTATTTTTCACAACATCGGATTTCCATTTACGTCTCAATTCGATATCTGAACAGGTCTTCTTTCCTTCTCGTCGAATTTTCTTTTCTGAAGAAATCTTGTTGATTTTCTTTTCTTCAACTTTTGAAGAAATCTTGTTGATTTGATTGTTTCCAATCACTGAAGATTTATCGCTGATTTTCTTTTCTTCAACTTTTGAAGAAATCTTGTTGATTTGATTGTTTCCAATCGCTGAAGATTTATCGCTGATTTTCTTTTCTTCAGACCCTGAAGAAAATTTCTGCGAGCTCTGTTCGTTGTTTTGGGCTTCTCCAGATTTCTGTTCTCCAGATTTCTTTTCTGAAGAAAGTTTTTTGTCTTTCCCCTCTCCAGATGCTGAAGAAGCTTTCTGGGAGCTCTGTTCTCTGATTTTCTTTTCTGAAGAAATCTTGTTGATTTTCTTTTCTGAAGAGGTTTTCTTCTTCACGGGGTAATCTATCTGAATTCTACAGATTTCTGTATCGCTGATTTCTGTGTTATCAAGATCCATATTTTCAATATGCCTTTCGATCTGATTTTCGGTCTGATTTTCAGTCGATGGCTCGTTGGTTTTATCGTTGGTTTCATCGTTGATTTGACTGTTTCCAAACACTGAAGATTTTTGAGAACTCTGTTTGTTGTTTTGGGGTTTTTGTTGTGAGGTCTGTCCCTTTCCACTCGATAAAGTTGTAGGCTGTGACGGTTTTGTCTTTCGTTTATTCTCGTCTACTTTATAGGATAATAGAGACCCAACGTATTTCATATGTTGAGAGTCCCAATCCATTTCCTTTATTGGGTGAATTTCGACATCATGGGTGTGGGTGTTCACGAAGACAAAAACGAATCTCCACATTTGATTTTCTTTCTCTGGACATTGGGTGGCCCAATGTCCTGATCTGTCGCATGTAAAGCAACTATTCGTTGTCACATCATCCACTCTATGGCGTCTGTCGAGTGTCGTTTGATCCAGGACTCTGGTGATACGATAGACACCTTTTTCTGCAAAATGTTTGTGGGATAGAAATGATCCCACGTAGTTCCCAGCATGGTAGACTTGATATCGTGGTGGTATATTGGTGATCTCATAATCGTGAGTGTATGGGTTAACATACAAATACACTCTCTTTGGGGTTGTGCTTTTTAGCTTGAACTCACTCATTTTTTCTATCGACTGCTCTGTTCGAACTCTTTCCGAAGAATGATGGAATTGTTGGCTGTAACATCTTTTTATGCCCATTCGATCTGAAAAAGATATAAAAAGCCAGGTTTCTTGAGTTTTTGGCCATTCTATGTCTGGATCATTGCTTGAATTGCAGACATGTTTAAAAGCTACAGACATAAAACAACGCCTAAAAGGCTAGTACCGTATTCGGACAGCACAAGCGACGATGAGACGATTCAGCCCATGTCGAAAAAGAGAAAGAAATTACTACCGGCCAAGAAAAGAAAAAGAATCCTAGTCTATCCAGACAGTAGCAGCAACTGTGAAAGTGATGATGAGAAATTTCCACCCAAAAAGAGAAAAATATTGAAAGAAGAAGAAAGTGACGGTGAAAGCGATAAAAAATCTTTGAAAGAAGAAAACGATGAGAAATTTCCATCGTCAACGAAGGAGAAATATGTACGAATGGATGTGGATTGTACCAGCGATGACGAGAAATTTTTGAAAGAAGAGAAACAGTCCTTTTCAGGACTAACCAACGAGGACGAAAAATCTTTGAAAGAAGAAGAATACAAAAAATCTTTGGATATGAGAAGACTATACGATTTAACAGAAGTGGGAAAAAAGAAATCAAGAAAATTCAAAACAGAATCCCACCTACTGGAGGCGTCTTTTAAGAAATTCGATGAGCTACAGCCCCAACAGTTGACCGGGTTATTCGACGATGTTATCCATCAAATCGTTCAAAAGTTAAAGGCTGAATCGAGGGATATGATTAGAATCAGCGTCAACCATCCTTCATTGGAGATGGGGATCCATATTCCCTTTCTATATATTGAGGAGTTGGAGGGTCATATCATGTTGAACGAAATTGAAAAAGTTTTACAGTCGAATACAGATTTTGTCTTGAACGACGGATCCATGACATTTGACATTACACATACAATACCTCCATGTGGTAGCGGAAAAGTGAAATATAATTCGTCGGAATTGGATTCAAAGGTTTTTGCCAAGAAGAAACAATCGCTTATTCAAATTAACAACCGTGATCAATTATGTTTTGCAAGAGCCGTTGTTGTGGGAATTTGCTACCATGAACGTGAAAACACCGAAGAATGGAATCGAAAATGGGATCTCATCAAAAGATCAAACAGATCACTTCAAAAGACTGAAGCCGAGAAATTGATGAATGAAGCTGGAGTTTTACCAACACAGTCTGTAGGAATTGATGAATTCAAAAAAATTCAATTGTTCCTGTATGAAAAAGACTATGTCATTAAAGTTCACGACCAGCATTCCAAAACGAGGAAAATATTTGAACATCCAGAAGTGAAAGACAATAGTAAGATCATACATTTATACTTTCATCAAAACCATTATGACTATATCAAATCCATCAAAGGTTTTTTTTGTTGTACATATTATTGTGAGTTCTGTGATGTGGGTTATAACGTTCGGGAAAATCATGCTTGCTCAAAAATCTGCAAAGGTTGTTATCGTGCTGGAAAATGTCCATCAGAAAGCAAAGAGTATGTCTGCGATAAGTGTCATAGACGATTTTTTAGTGTTTTATGCTTTGAAAATCACAGAAATGTTCAAGGTAAAGAAAAGAAATCCATTTGTGAATTAGTGAAACTCTGTTCAAAATGTGGTGCACAGTATCTTGTCAGAAAGAGAAATCATATCTGCAATGGAAAGAAAAAGTGTCATCTGTGTAAGAAGATCGTTGACTTTTCTCATCGCTGTTTTATTCAGCCTTACCAGAGTAAGACGAATCATAACAGCGACGATGAGACGAGTTCTTCTATAGTCAAAAAACCACAGTTCATTTTCTTTGATTTTGAATGCAAACAAGACACAGGCGTGCACATCCCGAATTATTGTATTGCACATAGAGCCTGTGATGATTGTATCGATAAACCGCTTGATTTTCATTGTTCTACATGCAGTGAATTTGAAGAGGGTAGGGAAGTTATTTTTCAAGGAAAAGAAACTTTGAGCCAATTTTGCAAGTGGCTCTTTTCAAAACATCACAAAGGAGTCACAGCTATGGCTCATAATTTAAAAGGTTATGACGGTCAGTTCATTCTTAACTATATTGTCAAAGTTGGGTTAAAAGTTCCAAAATTGATCATGAATGGAAACAATATTATGAAGTTAGAATTGAATGGTGTGCGTCTGATCGATTCCTTCAATTTCATGAACTTTGGGCTGGCGAAATTTCCAGCCACATTTGGTCTTCAAGAAATGAAAAAAGGTTACTTTCCTCACTGGGCAAATACAGATGAATTTTGGAGTTATATTGGACCATACTTGGATATGTCTTATTACAAACCCGACTCAATGTCTGAAGAGGGTAGGTCGAAATTCATAGTCTGGTATAATGATAAAGTTCAAAAGGGTGAGGAATTCAATTTTCAAAAAGAGATGGAATCATACTGTAGGTCAGATGTCGATATCCTAAGACGGGGATGTGCTGAATTCAGAAAGCTGTTTATCGAACAGGGTGGTATTCGTCCATTTTTAGAGGCAATTACCATCGCCGATGCCTGTAACAAAGTCTGGCGAAGCAAATATTTACCAAAAGATCAGATAGCCATCATTTCAAGTAAAGATTCGTCCAGACGTCGTTTTTCTATGAAAGCGATACGCTGGATTCAAAGCGTAGCTCAGGAAAAAGGTATTCATATTCGCCATGCAAAAAATGGTGGGGAAGTTCAAATCGGAAGATATACTGTAGATGGTTTTCACCGTCAATCAAACACTGTCTATGAGTTCCTTGGGGATTTGTATCATGGTTGTCCTGTATGTTATACAGATCGAAAACAGATCAATCCCATCAATGGGAGGCCCATGTCTGAATTGTACGAACATACTTTTAAACGTATAGGAGATATCAAAGAAATGGGGTATAATGTAGTGTACATTTGGGAGCACGAATTCGATGCTAAGATGAAGGATAAAGAGTACAAAAAACTCATTGAAAAGCTATACCCGAACTGTGACCCCATCGATCCGAGGAAGGGTTTATCTGGGGGAAGATGTAATGCCATAAAAATTAGCTATGATGTTGATGAAAAAAGCAAGAAGGAAATCAAGTACATTGATATCTGTTCTCTGTACCCTTACGTTTGCAAACATAAATTCTATCCTGTAGCCCATCCAACAATTTTGACTAGTGAGAATATTGAGATGAACAATATTCGTCAGTATGAAGGACTCATTAAATGCAAAGTTTTACCTCCAATGGATTTGTTTCATCCCATTCTTCCAGTTCACTGTAACGGAAAGATGATGTTTCCACTTTGTATGAAATGTGCACAAGAAAGTTCAAAATTTTGTGATCATGACAGAGAAGAGAGAGCCTTAGTTGGAACTTGGGTTACATTCGAATTGTTCAAAGCTCTCGATTGTGGCTATCGGCTAATGCATGTGTATGAAATCTGGCATTTCGACTCTGTTTCGGATCAATTCTTTAAAGGCTATGTGGACAATTTCTTGAAAATCAAGCAAGAAGCCAGTGGCTATCCCGGCTGGTGTCAATCAGACTCGGAAAAGTCCCAATTCGTTTGTGAATATGAGAAGACAGAAGGGGTTCGTCTCGATCCAAGTTGTATTCAAAAAAATCCTGGGAGAAGATCGTTTGCTAAGATTATGTTGAACTGTCTTTGGGGAAAATTAGCCCAGCGTGAAAAATTGACTCAGACGGAATACATCAGTGATCCGTCTAAATATTTCGAATTAGTCACCAATCCCAATTTCATTGTAAAGCATGTCGAAATCTTTGACGAGGACTGTCCATTCATCTTGGTTAACTATGAATCAAAATTGGAACATATTGATACCCACGCTACAGCCAACGTGATAGTAGGGTCTTACGTAACAGCTTATGCAAGATTGGAGCTGTACAGCGTTCTTGAAAGATTGGGGGATAGAGTTCTGTATTTCGATACAGATAGTTGTATGTACATTCATGATCCTGAATTGTGGAACCCTCCTATCATTAACAGCAGGTTAGGAAAATGGACCGATGAAGAGCCTGATTGTAGAATTACCCATTTCAGAGGATTAGGACCCAAGAATTACGCTTATAAGATGAAAACAAAAGATGGAAAAGAAAAAAGCAAATGTAAAGTCAAAGGAATTACTTTGGATCACAATACAAATCAGATGGTGAATTTCGACACCTATTCAAAATGTGCTTTGGATCGCACCGTAGAAATTAAAGTTCAGTATGACTGTAGAATCAAAAGACATAGAGACAGAACAGTGACCAGCGAACCCCAGTCAAAAACGTTTCGCTCTGTCTATACCAAAAGAGTCATTGTAAACGATACTGATACTGTCCCCTATGGTTATAAAAGTTTGAGAATATATAAATAGTCTGTAAGAAAACAACATCGTGTTATATCGAAGCGAACGATCAAAGTAAGACGTTCTTTAAAAATCAGATTTAAAATCAGTTTTAAAAAACAGTTTTAAAAACAGCTCTAAAAGAGTGAAAAAATCAAAAGTGGAAAAAATCAAAAAGTGAGAAATCATGTCACGTGAAATGCTACCTTTAGACCTAGGTGAAAAAGTTTATGGAGAATTTATTCGACAACGCACGCTCGATGAAGGAACACAGTTTAACCTTAAATTCAGATGTGTGCAATTTTGGATAGATAAATTGCATAAGGGAGTTGCAAAAGGAGAGACATCCTGTAAAATGTATAGAATGCACAGCTTTATTGTAATGATGTGTGATGATACAAATTTCGATCTTCCTCTCCAAGCTTATTTAGCAATTTGTCTGTTGAAAGATAACTATATTGCTAAACAAATGCGAACCACAAGTCGATGGGTATTCATCATCGTAGGAAGAACAGAAGAAAGTTTTCTGAACGTACTGAAAATGAAATCTGTTCTGTTTGACTTTTACTTACGCTACAAAAAAGGTTCCATTCAAGACGGTGAGGAAACAGTGGAAACCATGGAAGGCTATATTCTATTCGATAGAGATGTCACAGAAGAAACCGTATATTCAGCTCTCTCGACAAAAGATCTTTCAAAGCATGTTTTAAAACATGTTTTTCCATTTAGTGGTGTACGCGAATATAGCGAAATGGATAGCAAATTTCCATTGTCTTTAGGTTATGACCAATTGCATAAAGTTATTGTGGAACATGAAGACAAGTGGAAAAATCGAGGCATCTGCGAATTCGCCTTGTAAAAAATTAGAATGTTTTAACGATTGTTAAAAATGTTATACTGTTTTTAACGATTGTAAAAAACTTTAACAATAATATTGTTAAAACTATATTGTAAAAACATTGTCATTGTTAAAAAACATTGTCGATGCTTTGTATATAAAAATATTCCCAAAAAGTTCAGACTTGGCGAATAAACATTTGCAGAGAATGCTTTAACGATTGTTAAAAATGTTATAGTGCTTTTTTAACGATCGTTAAAACTGTCTTGTTAAAAAACATTGTCGATGCTTTGTATATAAAAATGTATCCAAAAAGTTCAGACTTGGGGAAATAAACATTTGCAGAGAATGCTTTAACAATTGTTAAAAATGTTATAGTGCTTTTTTAACGATCGTTAAAACTGTCTTGTTAAAAACATTGTCAATGCTTTGTATATAAAAATGTATCCAAAAAGTTCAGACTTGGAAAGCTTTGAATAAACAAACGATTTTAAAAGGTTGTTTGTTTTTTGATTCCTTCCAAAAAGAAAAGCTCAGCTTTGAGCAAAGAGAAAAACTTGAATAAAGAAAATGTCTTGTAAAAATGTTAGAATGATTTAACAACTGTTAAAAATGTTATAGTGTTAGAATGTTTACTTTAAACATTATTGTTTTTAAAAACATTTGAATAAAGAAATAAATTAAAAAGGTCGTCTGTTTTGATTTCTTCCCCAAAAGACTTGGAAAACAAAAGGCATCTGTTTTTGGATTTCTTCCCAAAACTTGGACAAAGAGAAAAAACTTTGAATAAACAAACGATTTTAAAAGGTCGTTTGTTTTTTGATTTCTTCCCCAAAAGACTTGGAAAACAAAAGGCATCTGTTTTTGGATTTCTTCCCAAAACTTGGACAAAGAGAAAAAACTTTGAATAAACAAACGATTTTAAAAGGTCGTTTGTTTTTTGATTTCTTCCCCAAAAGACTTGGGAAACAAAAGAACGTCTGTTTTTGATCCCTTCCAAAAACTTGGACAATTAACAAGGTCCCAGAAAAATCTCACAAAGAGAGATCAAAAACTTGGAAAAGAACAGAGATGGAAAAATGTAAATAGCTCATCACATTCTATCTACGCTGTCTACAGGACACCTATAGAATGTAATGTTCTATCTACATTGTCTACAAGACCTACAGGCCTCATACAGTACATGATGCGAGTGAAATTTCTAGTACATTAGATTCTATCTACAAGGCCTACAGAAAAAAGTCTACAACCCAAGACAAATCCCCTTCGACCAAAAAACTATAAAAGGCTGGAGAACTTTCTCTGTAGAATCATTCGACTCTCAATTCTCGAGTAGTACGAATATCACAAACTGTTAACTAATGCAAACTTTTTACAATTAAAAAGTTTTTGTTAACTAGTGCGAATAAAACTGTTAACAGAAAATGGGCTCCAACTTAGACCAAAGAGATCACGGAAGAATGGACGTCAACTTAGACCAAGATGATCACGGAAGAATGGAATCCAACTTAGATGTTTTAGACGACGACTCCTTATTGCAAGAAAACCCCGTCCTAGACATTTTCTCACCGCAGTCTGAAAACAACAGAGATATTCTATCGATAGCTATGAATTCAACATTCATCGACCCGATGCTACCACCAGCTAACAAACTCGAAGAAGAAATAACTCAAATGATTTCAACCCAAAATTCTGTAATAACCCAGATTTTAGACGAAGTGAAAATGTTGAATAGAAATATTGAGACATTATACCAACAAAATCAACAAAATCGGCAGAACTACCAGAGTCAACAAGATTCGTCTGTAAGACAAGAATCAGCTATAACGATTTCAACCCATGTTAACTTTGATAAAACCAGTTTTCAAAAGTTAACAGCTTCCACCGTCACGCCTGTAGACCATCAGTCAACCCATCAGTCAACTCAGACAGAAGAGCCCAAGCCAAAAAGAAGAGGAAGAAAACGAAAATCAGAGACAGCAGAGAAAGATGATAATCAACTTCACAAAAACAACGATTCGATCCCTACTCTGTAATACCACCACGAGTAGAAACAAAAATGGGTTGGGAAAATATGGAAAAAACATTGACAACTTCAACGAATTCAACTTTCCGATGATCTCGAAAGAACAAGGAGAAAAGCTATCGTCAGAAGAACGACTGTCATCAGAAGAAAAGCTGTCATCAGAGGAAAGCTCTCAATAGAGGAAAGTTCTCAATAGAAGAGAAAAAACCACAGAAATAAAAAAAAAAGATAGCAAAAAAAGAATCAAAGGAAAGCTGTCGATAAAAGCAGAAAGCTATACCAAAAAAAACAAAACAGTCCTTTTCAGGGCTAACCAATACCCAGGAAGTCTATCTTCAACATTTGTGAATAAGTAAGTCACCCCGACTCCAAGCCTATAAAAGACGATGCTATTTCCAGTAATTAATCATTCGGCTCTCGAATAGACGACAGCTAGAAGACATGGTGATGGACTATAGTATACAATTTCTACTTCTCTCGATGACAAAATGGTGTCTAACAACCTTTCTACTGGCCATGATGCATGACTCCACTTTGCCTATACATAAAATAAACAAAATAAGAAAGTTGATAGCAGATCGAAGAAGAATCGTGGAGTACCCTATCTGTCAGGCAAATTTTGGATCCGGTCATCAGAGGAGGAGAAAAACCACAGCAGAAAGAATCAAAGGAACGGTGCTGGTGAAGACAAAAGATCTTTGAAAGAGCTGAAAAAACCCACAGAAATCAAAAACAAAAACAGTCCTTTTCAGGGCTAACCAAGATCGTAGAAAGACTATCTTTTGAGAATTGTCAATCTCATAGATGGCTTCTAAGAGTTGTACTCTTACAGAGAGAGAAAAAATGCAGAGAAAAAACTTTTTTTATCGATAGAAAAAACTTGTAGAGAAAAAAGTCGTAGACAAAAAATCTTACAGAGAGAAAAAACTTGCAGACAAAGAATCTCACAGAGAGAAAAATCTTGCAGAGAGAAAAACTTGTAGACAAAAAATCTTACAGACAAAATTTTTCAAATAAAAAATCTCACAGAGAGAAAAACTTGTAGAGAGAAAAAAGTTAGCAGAGAGAGTTGCACTCCAAATGAAGTACTCCAAGTCGGAGGAAAAAGACTAAGTCTAACGATGGTAGAGAAAACCTAAGTCCACATCCTTAGAGAGGAAGGAAAATTCGCCTGAACCAGCATGAGATTGTATATAACCTATATCGTGGAAAAAGACTAAGTCCAACGAAAGCAGAGAAAGCCTAAGCCGAACAAAGACGGAGAAAAAAAGACTAAGTCCAACGGTGATAGAGAATTGTTTAAGTCCTATAGAAATGAACGATGATCGACCAAGGAGACCAAAGACGAAAAATAATCCATATCATGGAAAAAAGACTAAGTCTAACACGGTGGTAGAGAAAGAAACAACAGCTCTCAGCCAAACAAAGACGGGGAAAAAAGACTAAGTCCAACGATACTCTCCGCCTGAACCATCGTGAGATGGTATATAACCTATATCGTGGAAAAAGACTAAGTCCAACGATGGTTCAGAATTGGTTAAGTCCTACAGAAATGAACGATGATCGAGCAAGGAGACCAAAGACGAAAAATAACCCATATCATGGAAAAAGACTAAGTCTAACACGGTGATAGAGAAAGAAACAACAGCTCTCAGCCGAACAAAGACGGGGAAAAAGACTAAGTTCAAAAGAGACCTTTGCCTGAGCCAGCGTAAGATGGCATATAGCCCATATCGTGGGAAAAAGACTAAGTCCAACGATGACAGAGAAAGCCTAAGCCGAACAAAGACGGAGAAAAAAAGACTAACTCCTACAGAGGCGAACGATGATAGAGAAAGCCTAAGCCGGACAATAATAGAGAAAAACTAAGTCCAAAGATGCCCGAAATAGACTGCTCTGGGGTAGTCTATTTCGGGCAAAGGAGTCTAGGGACAAAAGAAAAAGACTAAGTCGAACAAGACGATTCCCTGTGTAAAAAGTTAAGGGTTGTATCAAAAACGTTAAGGGCTGTCCCTAGTTCCCTCTCCCAGGGAGAGGGAACTAGGTACAAAAAAGACTAAGTCCAACCGCGGAACCGTTAAGGGATAAGGGTTTTAGAAGACCCTAAGACCTGAATAAAAGACGGAGAAAAGTCATAGTATGGGGACAAACTTGTCAATATACCTAAAAACCTGACTCCTCTTCACTCCTCCTCTTCACTCCTCTTTCGACATATAGCGCCATATCGTGGAGAAAAAGCCTAAGTCCAATGATGCTTTCTGCCTTGGCCCAAGTTGAGAAGGGGAAATAACCATATCGTGGAGAAAAAGACTAAGTCCAACCGCCAACCTTTACCCCAATAGAGAGAAAGAACACCTCTCCAAAAACTAAGTCCTACAGAGATGAACGATGATCGACCAAGGCGAACAAAGACGTGGAAAAAGACTAAGTCCAACGATGGTTCAGAATTGGTTAAGTCCTACAGAGATGAACGATGATCGACCAAGGCGACCAAAGACATGGAGAAAGACTAAGTCCAACGCTGATAGAGAAAGAAACAACAGCTCTCAGCCGAACAAAGACGGAAAAAAGACTAAGTTCAAAAGAGACCTTTGCCTGAGCCAGCGTAAGATGGCATATAGCCCATATCGTGGGAAAAAGGCTAAGTCCAACGATGACAGAGAAAGCCTAAGCCGAACAAAGACGGAGAAAAAAAGACTAACTCCTACAGAGATGAACGATGATCGACCAAGGCGAACAAAGACGTGGAAAAAGACTAAGTCCAACGATGGTTCAGAATTGGTTAAGTCCTACAGAGATGAACGATGATCGAGCAAGGAGACCAAAGACGAAAAATAACCCATATCATGGAAAAAGACTAAGTCTAACACGGTGATAGAGAAAGAAACAACAGCTCTCAGCCGAACAAAGACGGGGAAAAAGACTAAGTTCAAAAGAGACCTTTGCCTGAGCCAGCGTAAGATGGCATATAGCCCATATCGTGGGAAAAAGACTAAGTCCAACGATGACAGAGAAAGCCTAAGCCGAACAAAGACGGAGAAAAAAAGACTAACTCCTACAGAGGTGAACGATGATAGAGAAAGCCCAAGCCGGACAATAATAGAGAAAAACTAAGTCCAAAGATGCCCGAAATAGACTGCTCTGGGGTAGTCTATTTCGGGCAAAGGAGCCTAGGGACAAAAGAAAAAGACTAAGTCGAACAAGACGATTCCCTGTGTAAAAAGTTAAGGGTTGTATCAAAAAACGTTAAGGGCTGTCCCTAGTTCCCTCTCCCAGGGAGAGGGAACTAGGTACAAAAAAGACTAAGTCCAACCGCGGAACCGTTAAGGGATAAGGGTTTTAGAAGACCCTAAGACCTGAATAAAAGACGGAGAAAAGTCATAGTATGGGGACAAACTTGTCAATATACCTAAAAACCTGACTCCTCTTCACTCCTCCTCTTCACTCCTCTTTCGACATATAGCGCCATATCGTGGAGAAAAAGCCTAAGTCCAAAGATGACAGAGAGAGCCTAAGCCGGACAATAATAGAGAAAGACTAAGTCCAAAGATGCCCGAAATAGACTGCCCTGGGGCAGTCTATTTCGGGCAAAGGAGCCTAGGGACAAAAGAAAAAGACTAAGTCGAACAAGACGATTCCCTGTGTAAAAAGTTAAGGGTTGTATCAAAAACGTTAAGGGCTGTCCCTAGTTCCCTCTCCCAGGGAGAGGGAACTAGGGACAAAAAAGACTAAGTCCAACCGTGGAACCGTTAAGGGATAAGGGTTTTAGAAGAAATTTGTCCATTAGAAGAAAGTATATGGGTTTTAGAACAAAACAAAAGGGTTTTAGAAGGGTTAAGGGAAAGTTAAGGGTAAATGACGACTTTTCGACCCAAAATTTTCCAAATTGACCGGATTTGTCCCCAGAGTACCTACCCGGGGTAGGTACTCTGGGGACAAATTTCCCTCAGGGTAGCTAGACTAGGGACCCCCTGTCCCCAGTCTAGGTACCCCTACTACTCATGTATCTGGTAATTATAGGTTCGGAGACTGATTAATTCCACCAGCTTTCCTTTACGTGTTGATCTGAGCCTAAGGGCCAATCGAGGTTGACTTGTCAGTTAGCCAATCAAAATCTTGCTTTAAAGTTTTTAACAACTTGGTTTAGAAATATCTCAGTCAATCCAAAAGGAGGGGGGGGGGGGGGAGGGTATTAGAAGTGGAAATAAATTTAAATGCATTTGTAAAAGATAAGCAATAATCGACGATAACAAAGACGACGATAATATTTAATGATTCTTTGTGCTTTTTTTTTAGGTTTTCGCCAGACTGCATCCTTTTCTTCCGGAAGCTCTGTTGGACTACTTTTACCCGCTGTTTTTCCCCCTACCGAAAGTGACACACGAGCGATGAATTCAAATGTATTTTTACAATAAAAAAAAAAAAGAATACCAAAGCGAATGCATCAGACAGTTTTACATATTGTATATGAGCCATGCTCTGTGAAAAAGGCGCTTAATGCATCTGCGAAAAGTATCGACCCAGGTCAGCCTGCGCAGTCCGCGCAGGCTAACCTGGGCCGAAACTTTTCGATACTGGTCAATTTTCTGTATGTCCAAGGACCAGTCTATCTCATGATTCAGTCGGCTGTTAAAAAAAGCAGAACTCTATTATGGATCCATAATTAAATGGGGACTTGATTGGTGCGATGCATCACGGGGATGCACAAGCCCCTTTTTGCCAGAGCATGACTCAAATATTTCTATGTTGTGTGATTATATGAACCCATAAAGCGCCGAATAAACCAACTGGACATACTCGAAATGTACATGTAAATATTCTAGAAAAAGAGAGCTAATTGCAAATTCATGGCTTCCTTTTGTCTGTACTGGTTTAGCTAAGCGGATAGTGTAGATCAACGATCAGACTGTAAGTTATGTACAGTCTGATCTTGATCTACACTGACCTCAAAAGCAACTATATTAGCAAAGGCGTTAAGGAATTCTTTTTCACAAGTTCTCGGTCTATGGGCTTGTGTGTACCTGCAAAAAGTTTAAATACGTCCCGGCAAAAAAAAAATGAATAAATATTTGACCAGCCGGCGTATCTCAAGTGGTAGAGCACAGGAGTTGTAAACATCAAGTCTTGGGTCATTTGAGGGTGTGGGTCCGAGCCTCAAGGCTGGCCATCTAAAAAATTAATACTAATAGTCTTTCGGATGAGACGCTGAGCACCTTAAAGAACCAGGCGTAACTTATGAGGGGAGAATTTTTCTTTTCTTCTTGTAATACCACGGTGAATATGTTGAGCCAATCTGATTGGTCAATACTATTTAAAAGTTTTAGCAGCTCGCTGTTACTATGAACGGTCGGTTATGGGAAGAACTTTCTTTTTTTTCTTCCCGACGCGAGATTGAAATTTTAATACTACGGTGAATATGTTGTGCCAATCTGATTGGTCAATACTATTTAAAAGTTTTTATAGCTCGCCGTTTTCAAACGGTCGGTTATAGGAAGAACTTTTCTTTTCTTCCCGACGTGAAATGGAAATTTTAATACCACTGTGAATACGTTGAACCAATCTGATTGGTCAATACTATTTAAAAGTTTAGCAGCTCGCTCTCAGTGAAAAAGCCGAGTGGCTCTGTGTCATTGACCAGCCCGATTCGTTCATTGAATGACATGAATGAAGTGCCATTAAAAAACCACTTAAACAACACACAAATAAGACATGTTCTGGCAAAAGGGGGCTTAATGCATCTTCGTGATACACTATACTAGGCAAGTCATCACATAATTATGGATCCATAAAAATCAATTTGTCAAACAACCGACTGAATTTAGAGGTAGTCTGTTCCTTTGACATACAGAATATTGACCAATAGCGAAAAGTTTCGGCCAAGGTCAGCCTGCGCGGACTGCGCGCGCTGACCCGGGCCGTATCTTTTCGCAGATACACCAGTGCCCCATTTCACTGAGCATAGTTCAAATACATTAGGTCAAAACGGGATCCGAAACGAGATACTGTATTCACCAACCCTTCATAACATTAACATTCTTAGTCCTATCCTCAAAAATTCTCCACTTTAGAAAGTAAACGGTTTAGCAAATGGTTTAGCCAATCAGAAATTGTGTTACTTTCTGAATCTAGGTGTAGACTAAAAGCGCATTTTATAACAGTTGGTGAATACAAGCCCAAGCCTTCAGATTGTGAACCTTCCTATTCTCCTATATGGTATATGCCACACTAAACCAAAGAGTTAGAATCTGTTGGTCGCAAAGATACCAGTCTGTAGGTCAAACTCACATGACCTATTGAGAGACGAAACTCGTGGAGAAATAATGGCATTTACAAACCACGATGCGCTTTATTTCTCGTGGATTCTTTTTGTACTAGTTATAAGTTATTATATTGCGTTAGAAATCTACATGTATGCTATTGCACTGACAGTATGCTATTTTGGCTATAAATATTTATTGAAACAAACACGGAATTATGTAGATGTCAATGCAAAAGGCGTCGTTATCACGGGCTGTGACACAGGTAGTTTTTGTTTCTATAAATTATTTTCTGTTTGTGTTCTATATATGCGATAAGCACACAAACGAATTAAAATCCAAATTTGTCATTTCACCCTTTAGATACTTTATAAGGCTGATTTGCCTCTCTCTCTGGGTCTGACGCGCTACTAGTACACCCAAAAGTTTTTTATAAAACGTTTTTCCGATGTATAGAACCTCCCTCAACACAAAACGGCAAACAGTGAGGTCACTGTCGGAAGAAAAACGTTTTTGGACGTTCAACCCTTTTCCACACAGTCCCGACCTTTAACGACCCTGAGAAAGAAGCCTTTTGAAAACATTGTGGGAAAAGGAGAAAATGCTGGTAACCAGCATTTTCTCCTTTTCCCACAATGTTTTCTACTCTTCCCAAAACAATTTCAATCTCTAAGTCAGAATTATTTTGTCGACTGCTAATGCTTTCACTTTGGACTGGCCTAAAATTTTGTCGATTGGTAAAGAGTTAATGCTTTCATTCTTTCAGTTCGAAAGAAATCGTAGATCTACGCTTGGCTTCCTTTGACAGCTGAAAATAGAAATTATGGGGTTTACTGAACAAGTGCCTTTCTAAAAGCCTTTGAAAGGGTTAGATAGAAAAGTGGTTAGATCTGAAGCATATAGGTCATCAATTTGTGTATGCACGTCTTATTCACAACTACATACATGTATAATTACTGTCGTAAATATCCTTTGGTTTTCTGGACTTACACGGACCTTATGGATAACTTGATCTTATGCCTAACTTATTCGTAGCCTGTATACATAAATCGAATCATTCTTGATTAACATTACGGCTTTATCGAACACAAAAGCCTAATGTATCTAAACTAGGAGCCGTAACCTGGAGGCTCAGGGTTTGAGTCTCACTTGTAGGATTGGGATTTTCTTTAGGGTGTCCTTGAGCGAGACACTTCAGAGCCCAAGTCTAGCACTGGTGAAACTAGGTCATGAATATGTGAGTTGTCGCCGTGATATGGCTGAAATAATGTTGAGAGCGACGTAAAACACCATGCATTATTTAATCAATCGAGCAACACGATGATGTAAGATTTGATTTGCTGAGTCCAGTCATATTTTAGGGTTTGGCCATCATGCAGCATTGGCGTTAGATCAACTTGGGTTTGCCGTGTTTGCTGGTTGCCTCTCTACTGATAGTCAAGGTGCCAAGACACTAAAGAAAAAGGGAAGCAAACGCCTACATGTTGTTCAAATGGACGTGACCAGTGAAGAACAGGTGAAACACGTTCTACGTTACGTGCTGGATCATTCAGGTCGGGGTGGGGGTAAGGTCTATACATTTTGACCCATTAAATCTTGATACTTCTAAAATCATAGCTGCTATGGTCTTGCTTTCTCTGCCTTAATCGTGACACTGACTGAGGATACACGTGCACCATACTGTATTTAAATAGCCCTTGGTCAAACAGCGCCATGTTCTAACAACCCTGAAAAAGACTACCTTTGAAAACATTGTATGAAAAAGAGGTATTGATGATAACCAGCATTTTCTCCTATTCCAACAGTTTTTCTACTGTTTCAGAAGTAAAATCCATCAGCTGGGCCACATTTGACATGTCGTCTGCAAAAGCTTCCAGTTTAGACAGGTTTAAAATTCTGCCGTGTAGTAAAGAGCTAAAAAGAAACAATGTGGGTCCTAATGTTTTTTATAACACCAACTGTTAGTTAGATTACACAGTGTCTGATGGATAATCGTAACGGCCAAAAGTGAGCTCACATGTGCTATCGTACAGTGGAGCGATACAGGGCCATTGGGGCCCTCTTGTGTTTGTAGGCATCACTTCAACACTGGACATTCGTGTGCCATTAATATATACAGACAACGTTTCTGTGAACGTCTTAGTTTAAAGCCACAAATCATCGGAAATAAAGTTTTCAATTTATTTTGTACAAATGAGTCATTTTTCCTTTGACCCTTTACCAAACAATATCGTGTTTCAACAAACCAGAGGAAAAGGCTTTAGAAAACATTGTGAGAAAAAGAGAAAATGCAGGTAGCTCAACATTTTCTCCTTATCATACGATGTTTTCAACCCTCTAACAGACATATTCCGTCATTGAAGCTGGATCTATTTTGTATTTTTTGCAAATTCTTTTATTTTGGACAAGTCTAAACTGTTGACTATTAATCTGTTAAAAAGTCAAAATTGAATGTTGTCGTCGTCTTATAAAAACTTAGATGTACGCAGAGCCGACAGTTTTAAAGAGAATGTGTCACGGTTTCAAAGTTATTATTGAAATTTAAAGTTATTTCTGAAAAATGTTAAAAAAAAAAACTAAGTACAAACAGTGGCTCTGGTGGCTCTGATATGGCTAGTCTTTGAATATAAACCGTGAATCAAAAAACAACGAATCGGTTAACCCTTTCCCAAACAAGCCCTGGTTTTCACATGTCTGCAGTGCAAGTCTTTGGAAAACACTGTGGGAAAGGGAGAAATTGCTCGTTACGAGCAATTTCTCCTTTTCCCACAGTGTTTTCTACCGTTTTGGAGAACTTTCTGTCATTTTCATCAAATTTAAAATTGTCGTCTGCAAACTCTTTCAATTTGGACCAGCCTAAAATTTATCGTTTGGGAAAGGGTTAAACATTCAGTAGTATACAATTTGGGGAATTCTACACAGCAAATTATACGAAATACGATTCGTACCACTCAGCATTCTACATTTATCAAAATGTACCATTGCGTTACAGAACTAAGAATTATAAAGATTTATGGAGCTGTTCGTAAATGCGACCGGCAGGGAAATTCTCATGTGTCTCAACAATATAAGGTATGTAACTACGACAGATAACGATCTAAGACTTACAATAAAGCCTTCTGATCTGGATTTCTGTTTATGCATATATAGGCTTATGGGCTGTTATAAATAACGCGGCAATCAACAGGCTGTGTGACTTTGAACTGGTTACAATGGATGTTATGAAGAAAGTAGCGGAAGTCAACTACTGGGGTATGATAAGAACCACAAAGGCATTTTTGCCGCTGATACGAGAAAGTAAAGGTAAGTTGAAGTTGCATGGGCAATCAAGCTGTTACTGGAATTCAATCATTGGAGTTCGTCTGTTCGAGTTTTTCAAATAAGAAGATATATTCAAATTATTGCAAGGTTTAATGATACAGATTTACCAAACAACCAAGTGCTTTTACCAAATGAGGCTTCCGAGAACATCATCATCGAAACCGAAATTCCCAATGATAATAACCTCCATTTTCTGCTTCTTCCATAATGCGTTCTACCATTTCAAAGACAAAGCCTTACACTTCAGTCACACACTTTTAATTTGTCGTCTGGAAATGATGGGCAATGCACTTTTGGCGGTCTGATGAAAAGTTAACTCTTTGTCAAGTGACAGAATTTTAGACTTGTCCAATTTTAAAGCGTTTGCTGATGAGTAATTAAGTGTGGCTCAAAAATTAAAATCTGTTCTTGGAATGGTAGAAAATATTGTTGGAAAAGGAGAAAATGCTGGTTACCATTTCCTCCTTTTCCCATAATGTTTTCAAAAGGCTTCTCCCTCAGGGTCGTTTAAACTCGAGATTGTGTGGCAAAGGATCAACTATCTTTGAGAATATGAATCTGCTCAATTTTATCAATGTCTTTTAGGGCGAATCGTAAATGTAACTAGTGCTCGAGGCAGAACAGCTTATCCAACTGATATTTGTTATGGTCCAACTAAATGGGCCGGTGAAGCGTTCAGCGACATCTTGCGGCGAGAAATGTACAGATTCGGGGTCAAGGTCGTCGTCGTGGAACCGGGAAATTTTGGCGGTATCACGGGGATGTTAAATGCGGAAAATGTAAGGCATTTATGTTATATAGGTTGCTTTTATTTTTTCGGGGTAGCTGAATCTGCTGGCTTTTGACCTACGTTTTGGTACAGATGACAAATGAATAAATAGAAATGTGTGATTGGTAAAAAATGTAGACAAAGGGCCCCTGCCCATTTGCTGGCAAACTTACTCCGTCGCTCATTTTTTAAAGATATCTCGTGTTTGAAATACAAGCTGGTTCACACGAGTATTTTCTGTTTGTGAAGTGTCACACAAAGAATATAGAATTTTCATTTATCATAACCATCTACAGACCAGCTAAAATTATTTAAAAAATCAGCCAAAACAGAATTACAAACGAACAACTTAAGTATTTGGGTGGTCGACTCATGGAATTCCCTGCCAAACCAAGTCATCCTGTCGCCTATTATCAATTCCTTGAAAATAAACATTGGAAACAGCACCCTAGTAAATTCACCGCGCAGTGCTATGCACCTAGTTATGCAAACAATCAACAAGAAGTAACTGATGCATATCTAGAAGTCGGTGGCTTGCCATTGATCCTGTCAACGCAAGTTACGGCTGATTTTGAGGGGACAAGAGAAAGTTTGGAGCTGCAGGGGCCAGACTATTTTGCCCCCTGCCAAAATATTTGCACTATTTTTTTTTTACTTTCTTCTGTACCAAAAGGCTTAGGGCAGAAATAAGTCGTTGCCCGTAGAGTTAATCTCCAATACAGTACACAAAATATAATTTTTAACAGATAGCCAAGATTGAAAAAGACTTAAACGAGGCCTGGATGAGCGTACCAAACAACGTCAAAGCCATTTACGGCTTTAAGTATATGGACAAGCTACTGACGGGGCTTCAGAGCTGCGGGTCAACCAGTCACCCAACAGTTGACCCAGTTATAGATGCGCTGGTGGATGCAGTAGCTAACAACCATCCACAATATAGGTACCTGGTGAAAGGTGGGGCTAGATTGTTTGATTTTTACCATGTAAGTAAGACTCTAGTAGAATTTTTATATCTACAGACCAACTCATGTTTGATGTAATTCCAATAGAAGGCATCTAAGGTCGTTGTTGGAAATAGAGAAACTGTTCATACTGAGCAATGTCTTCATTTACCAGGTTAAAAAAATTTCACCTGTCCTTACACGCAGACTAATACTTTGTATTGGGTTTAAACATAGTTTAATTCTTACTTCAGTTGACATATTTTTTACCCAGTGGAGAATTTGTCAGGTAGAACACCACTTTTGACTATACATGTAATCTGTCAATAACCACCATTTTACGTATCCTATCATATCCTATGCTTGTTGTCATTTACCGAGCCACAATTCATGAACTCTTTGCCAATTCAAAGCATTTGCAGAAGACAAAATAAATGTGACTCAAAAGTTGAAATTTGTCCCAGGTAGGGTAGAAAGCATTGTGGGAAAAGGAAAAATTCTGGTTACCAGCATATTCTCCTTCTCCAACGATGTTTTGGCAAGCCTCCATCCTAAGGGTCGTTAAAACTCAGAATTGTGTGGTAAAGGGTGAAAGCCAAATGCCTTTTTTGATGAGAAAATATTAGACAGGAGAAATTAAAGCAAGTCTTTAACTCTTTACCAAACAACAAAATTTTGGAATGGACTAGATTGAAAGCATTAAATTTGCAGATGACAAATTAAATTTTGTTAAGATGGTGATTTCTCTTTTTGATAGGGTAGAAAACATTTTGGGTAAAAGGAGAAAATGCTGGTTACCAGCATTAGCCCACAATTTTTTCAGATGCCTTCAATCTCAGGGTCATAAAATCTCGGGATTGTGAGGTAAAGGGTAAACGAGGAAGACAATAGTTTCAGAAAGAATGCCAGAATGTTGTTTACTTCAATGAAGCTTTAATTGATTGGATAATTACGGAAAACTCCCTTTATGCATATTTCGAGGCAAGACACGAAATATGGAATGAGGTGTGAGGAAATTTGCATACTGGGGGATGTCTTGAAATAAGAAATATGCAAACTGAGAAAGTTGAAAACATAGTGACAAAAGGAGACAATGCTTGTTTAGACTTTCCTGGCCTATTTCAGGTGGCCGCTATACTAAACAGTTATCTACCAGAGAGCTTTATGGATTCATTTATTCAAATGATGGATCCCCCACCTGCCATAGAAACTGCAGCAACAACCTAATCTCTCACTGCTTTTAAGCATCCAAAATAAACAAGGCATGCTCTGTGAAAAAAGGGCTTAATACATCTGCAAAAAGTATTGACCAAGGTCAGCCAACGCAGTCTAAACTTTTTGCCATTGGTGAATTTTCTGTAAATCAAAGGACCAGTTTACTTCATGATTCAGTTGGTTGTTGAGAAAATGGATTTTATAGATCCATTATGAGATGACTTGCTTTGTGTAAAATGTCATGGAGATGCATTAAACCCCCTTTTCACAGAGCTTGGCTCAAATAAATCAATTGCTTTTGTCAAATTGTGTTATTTCTTGAGTTGTTTTTCAGTAGAAGAGATGGGTAGCTACCAGCAATAGATCTACCGACAAAAAATCTGTACCGTTTACTTTCCCTTTAAAGATACATCTGCAATTGCACCAATACCCGTTTTCAGCCACTTTTTTACCCATTTCATCATCATTTTATGAAAACTATTATCATTCTTGAATCTTTATGCCAAATATTGACCCTGATGACTGCAAGGTTGCACAGATGACGACGGATAGAAAATGCTTTTCATTTTGACAGCTTTCAAAGAAATCACTGTTGTCGTTTCCAGTTTTTAATGAGGACAAATCCTTTGAGCTTCTCCACCCCTTACACCATATATATTGGTAATTTGTCTATGTTTACACAGCTGACCAAGTTCTGAGCCATTGTACACTTTCAAGCTTTTAACACCCGTTATTTCCCTCTGGCTGCAAGGATTAAAAAAAAAAACCCCCGAGATCTTTGAATGATATATAAAGGAAAATAAGACAAGCCAGACAAATACGGCCTAAGAGTGTAGCTGTAGCACCTAATGTAGACAGATTGAGGGCTTTCACTTTTTCATTAATTCAAGGGAGGTAATTGTGCCAGCCAAAGGCTGCCCCTCCTCAAAGGTGTCAACATTTTTTAAAGTGCAGCCTGTTTCGGCATTTTTAAGAAGTCCCTAACTCAATGACATGAAAGCCATTTTGATATAAGTAAATGTGTCCATCACTGACAAGCTCAAAATTGTTGACCATCTCAGTTGCAACAAACGGCAAACAAGACAAGTCGGACAATCACAGCCAAAGTGCCAAACCTGCACACCTAGCGCAGACAAACTGACTGAGGCTTCCATCATTTCAATAGAAATGAGATACGTTCTGTGAAAAGAGGGTTTAATACATCTACAAGTCAAAGGACCAGTCTACCTCAGGATTTGTTTGGTTGCACGACAAAAATGGATTTCATGGAACCATAAAAATATGATGACCTGCTTGGTATGATGCATCACAGAGATCCACCAAACCCTGGTTTGCCAGAGCACAGCTCAGATGGTTCTGTCTCAGCTTGTATACCTACACAAGCACTCCAACACTTGTCTGATGCCTATCATATTTGTGTCGAGCCCTGGTAGCTCAGTTGGTAGTGTACAGGACTTGAGAACAGGAGGTTGCTGGTTCAGTACCTGGCTCGACCAATTTCTTTCCGAGGATTGATGATAGTCAATGCGACAAGATTCATTCCTCTCTCACCGCTGACCATTGTTTCGACTATGGCGATGTGGGAAAGCCAATGGCTTGGAAAAAATATTGTGCGTAGTACTGGTAAAAGAAACTCCAGGAAAGGTTGGATAGGTGCACTGGCTGCCACAATATAACTGAAATAATGTTGAAAACGGCCTTAAACAACATACAATCATGTTATCTTGTTTATTCAAGGGAGGTAATTATGACAGCCACATTATCATTCAATGAGAAATAACACAGTAAACAATGTGAAGAGACAATATTCTGTAAACATTTATTTTCAGTTCATAACTGCATAAATAAACATACAACTAAAGCATATAAATTAAAAATATCTATCTAGCAAATTTAGTTGAGGCAACACAAAAAGCTTGCGAGTTCATAAATACCCTTGGAAGAAATAATGTATACAACTCTGATATGATTGGTCCGCATATACGTGTAATAATTAAGATATCAATGTACATGAGAGAGAGTAATGAGCACTCAAATATTAAACTTACCATATAACAAAATATTAAACTTATCCAATTGAAAGCGCTTGCAGAAAAGTTTATTGTGACTAAAGTTGTGGGGTTTGTCTATGAATGGTAGAAAACATTGTAGGAATAGGAGAAAATGCTGGTTTCCTGCATTTTCTCCTTTTCCAAAATGTTTTCGGAAGTCTTCTTTAATTGACCTTTTGCCACACAACCCCTAGTTTTCATGGCCCTGCTAGAGGAATTTTCTGAAAACATTACGGGAAAAGGAGAGAATGCTGGTAAAGCAGCATATTCTCCTTTTCCCTCAATGTTTTATTGCCATTCATAGACAAGTAAAGTCATTTTATCCACAATGACTTTGTCACCTGCAAATTCTTTCAATTTTGATGAGTGTAAGATTCTGTCGTTTGGTAAAGAGTTAAAAACTTGTGATTGTGTGGTGTAGGTTTAAGAGTTTTGTTTGTTTACCATTCTATTTTCTAAAAGATAAGCAGGTGATGTATTCACATCAAGAAAATAAACCCACTTCTGAAAAACAATGTTATTCCTCATTTAATCTTTTACCACACAATCCTGGGTTTCAACAACCTTGAGGAAGATGGCTTTTGAAAACAACGTGGGAAATGGAGAAAATGCTGGTAACCAGCATTTTCTTTTCTCACCATGTTTTCTGTCCTGAATATGCTCACCAAAGGAGCCATGTCTAATTTGTCATGTGCAAATGCTTTCAATTTGGACAAGTGTAAAATTTTGTCATGTGGTAAAGGGTTATAAAAACTCCCGTTGTTTTCAATGTGGCATCATCAGGTCCACATGGGTAAAAAACTCAGGCTTATTTTGATACTATGAATCCAGTTGTTTTAACCCTTTACCACACAATCCAGACTTTTTAATGAACTGGTGAAAGAAATGACCCGGTGAAAGAAATTAAAAGACTTTTAATGACCCGGTCCCTTTTGAAAACATTGTGGGAAAAGGAGAAAATGCTGGTAACCAGCATTTTCTCCTTTTCCCACAATGTTTTCTACCCTTTCCAAAACAAATTTCAATTTTTCAGTCACATTTATTTTGTCATCTGCAAATGGTTTGAATTTGGACCAGTCTAAAATTTTGTCGTTTAGTAAAGAGTTAAGTCAACTCCTTGCACGATGACAGCAATGACCTACCTCCATTACGGGTAAGATTTCAGTATGTCATTATCACCCATATCAAAGTGACACTGGCTTTCAGTAAAGCAAGAAACATTAATAGTTGATCCGTCCCCATGAAGTATTTAAAAATTTGATATGATCTATTCTACTGTGCAAAGCAAAACAAACAAATGCCATTTTTTTCAAGATGTATGGCACAACAAAATTTGGCCCTTTCACACACAAAAAATTTTTAGCCTTGCCCAAATTAAAAGCAAGTGAAGGCAACAAATTAAATGTAACTCAAAACATTAATTTTGCCTTTCACAGGGTAGAGAACATTAATTTTTGGGAAAAGAAGAAAATGCTGGTTATCAGTATTTTCTCCTTTTCTCACACTGTTTTCAAAAGTCTTCTCTCCCAGGGTAAATATTGGACAGTAAAGACCAAATATCACACCACATATTTTGTGCAGTCCAGTCTTGATCCACACAGTCAG
Organism: Tridacna gigas; assembly: GCA_945859785.2. NCBI lineage: Eukaryota > Metazoa > Mollusca > Bivalvia > Cardiida > Cardiidae > Tridacna > Tridacna gigas. The sequence continues at coordinate 3,805,067 of OX244030.2, forward strand.
CTAATGTTGAACCTTGGGGCAAACCCATTACCACACAGTTCCAACTTGTAGCAGGCTAAAGAAGACTTTTAAAAACATTGTGGGACAAGGAGAAAATGCTGCTAATAATTTCAAAAACACATTTCAATTTTTTAATAATACTGACTTTGTTGTCTGCAAATGTCTTCACTTTTAACAAGTCTAAAGCCTTGTTGTTCGTTAAAGTTGGGTCAAGTTTAAATCTTTACCAAACAACAAAATTTTTGACATCCAAATTGAAAGCATTTGCAGACGATAAAATAAATGTGACTCAGAAATTGGAATTTGTCTTTGGAAAGGTAGAAAGCATTGTGGGAAAAGGAGAAAATGTTGGTTACCAGCATTTTCTCCTTTTCCCGCAGTGTTTTCAAAAAGCCTTCTTCCTCAAGGTTGTTAAAACACTTTACCAGACAAATCATATTCTATTCTCTTCCGAATTGAAATCCTTTGAAAACAAACTGATGTTGTTAAAATGATGGGAACTATCTTTGAAAGGCTAGAAAACGTTTTGGAAAAAGGAGAAAAAGCTGATAACCAGCATTTTCTCCTTTTTCGACAATGTTTTTGAAATGCTTCTTCCTAAGAGTTGTCAAAAAACAGGCAAGGATAAACAATAGATGAATAATGCCTTTCTAAAACTACTGATATGTATACCTGTTTATCTTTTTGCAAAGAGAAACAAAAACCTTATCTGAGCTTTGTTCGATTTTTGTAGGAATAAGCAAATTGAGCTTGCTCTGTGAAAAAGGAATTTAATGCATCCGCAAAAAGTATTGACCCAGGTCAACCTGCGCAGGCTGACCAGGGCCAAAACTTTTTGCTAATGGTTAATTTTCTGCATTTCCAAGGGCCATTCTACCTCATGATTCAGTTGTTTTGGATTGTGTAGACCCATAATTGTGTGATGACCAACTTGATATCATGCATCATGGAGATGTATTAATCCTCCTTTTGCCAGAGAGCTGCTTCATTATAAATGTGAGATAACAATGAAATTGAGCTTAGCAAATAAAAAAACATAACTTCATGTTCTGATAAATTAACCCTATAACTCTTTACCAAACAGCAAAATTTTAGACTTGTCCCAGTTGAGAGCATTCGCGGAAAGAAGGCTGAAAAAAAAAAAAAAAAAAAGAAATTCCATCAGAAAAGGGTCGAAAGCAATGTGGGAATAGGAGAAAATACTGTTTTTCAGCATTTTTTCCTTTTCCTATGGTGTTTTCAAAAGCCTCCTTCCTCAGGGTGGTTAAAACTTGGTACTGTTTTGTAAAGGGATTAGTGCCTTTCACAGCTTTTTTTCCCTTCAAACAGATCAAGATCAGGCTGCAGGAGAAATGCAGTCTCATCTTGGATCTTCACTGTTATGGTATTCTGACAAAATCAGCTGCTGAATTTCAATATCTCTGTCCTTTCTCAGCAACTAAAAATGTTCATTTGTATCTCCAAGCTTAAAGGCTTAATAGTGACCGAATGTAAACTAATCAGGGGTTAAAATGCAGGCAAATTTAATTCATACCATTTTAAGTATGTATATTAATTTGAGTCTGACAATATGTTACAGTACAGTTTGTCAAAGTTTCAGTCACTGGAAGAATAAATGAATTGTAAAACCAGTATAAACACTGCCAACTATAATTCAAGTCTTAACCCTTTACCACACAATCTCCAGTTTTAAAAACCCTGAGAAAGGGGGACTTTGAAAACATTGTGGGAAAAGGAGAAAATGCTGGGAACCAGCCTTTTCTCTTTTCCCCACAATGTTTTCCTCCTATGAAAGGATAGATGCTATCATTTCAAAAACCTTTGAATTGTTGTCTTAGTGCCTTCAATATGGATAAATCTCTAATTTTGTCATGTGGTAAAGACTTAAGATTTATTTTTGGAACTCTGACAGACGGTACAAAAAAATAATATCAGGGAGAGAATAAAAGGGGAAGAATAAAGTTGTGTATTAGTTTAGTTGACTAGACTATTCTGTGTATTCTACACTGGTAAATTCAGACCCTTGTTCATCGGCTTCCCTTATGGTGGAGATTCTCATGTGGTTGTGCTGAAAGAATATAGAGAAGTCAAAACCAGAGACATGACATGCTTAACAAACAGCTTCATCTTAACCCTTAATTCTTTACCACCAAAACCAAAGTTTTAACGACCCTACAGAACGGGGCTTTCGGACACGTTAATGAAAAAGAGAAAACGCTGGTAAACAGAATTTTCTCTTTTGCCCACAATGTTTCCTACTTCGTCAAACACCAACCTTGTCATCAAAATTTTTGAGTCATGTTTAGTTTCTCCTCTACCAATATTTTTCCAATGTGGTTGAGTCTAAAATTGTGATGTGTGATACAGGGATGAAGTGCTGCGTAAACACAAATTACAAGTATAATCCAAGTTTAAGACTGATAAAAGCAGTTTCAATATTGCTATTTTCAAGAGAATCTCAACAATCCGGACAGTGTAGATCAAGGATATGACTGCATGTTTTGTGCTGTCTGATCTTGATCTAAAGTGGTAGCAAATGCTACTCTAGTAATAAAAGGCATTTGAAGGGATTACCCTCCTAGCTGAGCCAGGTACCGAAGTCGATAATGTACAGGGCTTGAAACTGGGGAGTCACTGGTTCAAATCCAAAGCTGGGCAAATTTCTTTCCGATAACTGATGATATTCATTGAGACAGGATTAATTCTTCTCTCACTGCTTATTACTGTTTCAACGAAGATAATGAGATAATGTGGGAAAGCAGCCAGTGGCATCAAAACGAATAGTGTGCAAAGTACTGGTAAAACAAGCTTAAGGAAAACATGGATTGGTGCACTGGCAGCCACAATAGAACTGAAATAGGCGTGAAACATCATACAACCAACCAAACAAATCTTAACTCCTAGAGCATGTTCTCCTTTTCCCACAATGCTTTCCAAAGTCTTTTTCTTCAGGGTCTTAAAAACTGTGTGGTAAAAGGTTAATTTTTTGCCATTTGGTAAAGAAATAAGTTGCATACCTCTGTGTCATGCAGATGAAGATAGGAATGATGTTCCTTCAGTTACATTGTTCTCTGGTGCATCTGTTTCCTGAAATAAATTTTGTTTTTTTTTTTGGCTTGAACTTTCTCTCATCCATAACATTATTTTACCAGTTAACCCTTTATCACACAATCTCGAGTTTTAACAACCCTAGAGAAGGCTTTTGAAAACATTGTGGGAAAAGGAGAAAATCCTGGCAACCAGCATTTTCTCCTTTTCCCGCAATGTTTTCTACCCTATCAAAGACAGGAATCTGCATTTCGACTACATTTTATTTGTCGTCTGCAAATGCTTTCAATTTGGTAGAGTCCAAAATTTTGTCTATGGGTAAAGAGCTAACTACCCATGTCTTCAATTTAGTACAGCCACTACTAATTTTCATATCTTTGCAATAAGCAAATCGCGCTTTATCTGGTCAAAGTTCTGTAATCATGCACCTCATTTTTTCACTCTTTACCAAACGACAAAATTTTCGACTGGACCAAATTCAAAACATTTGCAGATGACAAATTAAGCATTACTAAATTGTTGATCTCTGTCTTGATCCAGATTTCTCTGTGAAATTTACTGTCAAAAGTAATGACAAAGCTGTTAATTTTAACATCTTTCGGATCAAAACAAAGTCATGATAGGCAATTTTCTTTGGAACTATTTTTCTTCCATGTCATAGAAGCGAATGGGCTTCATGTAAATTTCAATTCACATGCATACGTGTATGTCTGCTCATGTTTTAACACATCATAAACTGTAATTGAGATAGTTTTGTGGTAAAAGAATCTGAAATCTGTTGGCTTTTGAGGTAAAATTCAACTCTTTGATAAAAAATGTTATTAGCTTGAATAAGGATCAATCAATAACAGTTCTTTTTTAGGCTTGTTTAACCCTTTACGACACAATCCCTAGTTTTAACAACCCTGAAAGGGAAGGCTTTTGAAGAAAATTGTAGGAGAAGGAGAAAATGCTTTTTGATCAGCATTTGAATTGCATATAATTAATCGTCTGCAAATGCTTTCAATTTGGTTCCATCCAAAATTGTGTCATCTGGTAAAGGGTTAATGAAATTTTATCTAAAATATCAACTCATGTCAGATCCTTTATATCCAGGGTCTGTATTCAACAACCATTCTCAATTTCATTGTAACTTAAGAAAGTAACACAACTCCTGATTGGCTGAACCATTTGGTTTAGCTAATCATTTGGTTTAGCTAATGAGAAGTTTTGTTATTCAAATTTAGAATTTTCTTGAAAATAACACAAATAAGTTCTTGAGAATGGTTGGTGAAAATTGACCCAGATTTTACAAGCCACACACACATGACTCTCCCTCCTCACCTGTATCACTTCAGTCAACTGACTCAGTTTCATCTTCAAGAACTGTATTTCATCAATTATCTGCGAGAAAAGTTCCTGGTCTATCACAACAACATCCCGGCCATTCATGTTCATCGTTCTGATTGGTTGAGAATGTACAGAGGAAAGATCATAACTTGTATCCAAACTGTCCGACAATGACCTAAGGTAAAACAATGATAACAACATTAATAACTTTACTCTTTTCTAAACAGTAAAATTTTAGACTTGTCCAAATCCAATGTATTTGCAGACAACAAATTAAACGTAGTTGAAATGATTGTGATTGTATGTGAAAGTATAGAAAACTGTGGGAAAAGGAGAAATTCTGGTTGCCAGCATTTTCTCATTTTACCGCAAAGTTTTCAAAAGGCCATTTCCTCAGGGTTGGTAAAATTTGGGATTCTGTGGTAAAGAGTAAAAGACTTCTACACTAATTCCTGGTTAAAATTCAAAATTCAATAAAATTTCCAGCTTTCATAGTTTCTTACTATATACAAGTCCAAAAGATTTGAAACATAAAACTAACTTTACAATAACAAATTATTTTCAAATTTACCCTTTACCAAACAATACCCTTTACCAAACAATAAAATTTTAGACTTGTCCAAATTGAAAGCATTTGCAGATGACAAAATAAATGACTCAAAAATTGAAATTTGTTTCGGAAAGGTTAGAAGACATTGTGGGAAAAGGAGAAAATGCTGGTTACAAGCATTTTCTCCTTTTCCCACAATGTTTTCAAAAGGCTTTTTCTTCGGGGTTGTTAAAGCTCGGGATTGTGTGGTAATGAGTTAAGACACATTTACTCCTTGCCACACAATCCCCAGTTTTAACAACCCTGAGGAAAAAGCCTTTTGAAAACATTGTGGGAAAAGGAGAAAATGCTTGTAACCACATTTACTCCTTTTCCTTCAAGGTTTTCTACACTTTCAGAAATTGAAATATTCATTTTGGTCACATTTAATTTGTCGTCTGCAAATGCTTTCAATTTGGACAAGTCTAAAATTTTGTCGTTTGGTAAAGAGTTAAAACACATTGAGGTACAGTAGAATTAACATATCAAATTCTTTAAAGTCCAAATAATTTAGTTGTCTCGTTAAATGGTTAAGGGTTAAATTGGGCATTTTCAATTATTTAGCTGTAAGCGGTTTCATAATTTTCAAGAATACTTAAATTACGTAATGGCAGCCAGTGAACCTACTTGTATGGGTCCCCTGATCAGTTCTTGGCATTACTTCCTATCCTTGCCATCCCATCATACAAAAGGTCAGTTTAAATGTTGGGCAGTGGAATAACTCTATTTATTCTCCTAACCGTTTACAATACAATCCTGTGTATCTATGACCCCAATAAAGAAGGCTTTGGAAAACATAGTGGACAAGGAGAAAATGCTGGTAACCAGCATTTTTTTTCCTTTTCCCACAATGTTTTCTACCCATTCAGATACAAATTCAATCATTTGTGCCCAGATTTAATTTGTTGTCTGTAAATGCTTCTAATTTCAGAGCAGTTTAAACATTGTTATTTGGTAACGAGTTAAGGAAATATTGAAGAATAAGCTTGAAATTTCAATGCCAAAATTACTAGACAATGTGTGTCATCAACAGAGGTAGCGATATATAGTAATCCGACCCTTGGTCACTTTTCTATTTAGTCAATATAGTATTATGACATCAGACATCCAAACACAGTATGTTGACTTTCAAAGTCTGTCTATTGCACAGATTGAAAAAAAATGCCAATTAAGTAGGCAAGAAGAAAATGAATTAAATTCAGGAAGGTCCCAGAAATATTAGTAAGATGGAAAAAATTACATTATCCCAAGCATTTTAAAACTGTTAAATGTGAAAGAAACCATGTTATGATGAAATCACTACGCTCGCAGTGACTGTGAAAGAGAAATTATGTGCTCCTTAGAATTAACTGTTAAACAGACAACAAAATTTCAGATCTGCCCAAATTGAAAGCCTTTGCAGACGGCATATTAATGTGGCTCAAATGGTGGGATTTGTCTCTGAAAGGGTAGAAAACACAGTGGGAAAAGGAGATAATGCTGGATACCAGCATTTTCTCCTTTTCCCACCATGTTTTGAAAACCCTTGTCAGCTAGGGTCATTAAAACAGGACTGTGTGGTCAAGGCTTAACCCTTTAACAGACGACAAAATTTTAGCCTTGTCCAAATTGATAGCATTTGCAGACAACAATTTCAATGTGGCTCAAATGATGCAACTTTTCTTTGATAGGGCAGAAAACATTGTACCACCATTTTCTCCTTTTCCCACAATATTTTCAAGAGGCTTCTTTCCCACCGGTGTCAAAAGGCGGCATTGTGCGGTAAAGGCTTAAGGAATGAATCTTCACTATTCTATTCTCTGCCAAAGTTATACAACAAGACACTTTCAGTCAGAGGTAAATACTAAAACAACAATTTTTTACTTGGTGCTTCAGTTAGAATAGCTTACAACGTAATTAGAATATCTTGCAACATATTAACTCTTTACCAAACGACAAAATTTTAGACCAGTCCAAATTGAAAGCTTTTGCAGACAACCAAATAAGTGTAAATCAAAAATTGAAATTTAGTTTTGGAAGAGTAGAAAATATTGTGGGAAAAGGAGAAAATGCTGGTTACCAGCATTTTCTCCTTTTCCCAAAATGTTTTCAAAAGGCTTCTTCTTCAGGGTCGTTAAAAGTCAGTATTGTGTGGTAAAGGGTTAAACAGAGATCTATAATCAGGTAAGATGTTCTGCACAAACAGCTGAAAAACTAAGCCTGCCAAAGCATCATTGAAAGTCGGTCTCAACCCCGAGACAAAGGTGAGGGGTTTTAATAAACGTAGTCAAAAGAGGTATTCAAGCCAGATTCATTTGAGCTATGCTCTGTGAAATGGGGGCTTAATGACCAATAGCAAAAAGTTTCAACCCAGGTCAGCCTGTGCAGTCCGCTCAGGCTGACCTGGGCCTAGACTCTTGTTATTGGTCAATTCTCTGTATGTCAAAGGACCAGTCTTTTAATTATACAGTCAGCTTTGAGACATAATGGACTTTATGGATCCCTTATTATGTGATGACTTGCTTGGTATCATGTATAACTGAGATGCATTAACTCTTTACCAAACAACAAAATCTTAGACTAGTCCAAATTGAAAGCAAATAAAATTGAAGACAAATAAAATGTGACTGAAAAAATGAAATTTGTTTTTGGAAGGGTAGAAAATATTGCGGGAAAAGGAGAAAATGCTGGTCACCAGCATTTTCTCCTTTTCCCACAATGTTTTCAAAAAGGCTTCTTTCTCAGGGTTGTTAAAAGTCGGGGTTGTATGGTAAAGGGTTAGGCCTCCATTTTGCCAAAGCATGGCTCAAAAGTTTTTCTCTGTGGCAAAAGGAAGAGTACAAATGTACATAATTACATGTGATTTCTCCTTTTGCCACTATGTTTTCTAAGTGGTGAGCTTTAAGATGAAAAGCGTCCTCTACTAGGGGTATTTTGAAGTGTCGAGGAAAGTGATGAAGGATGTTACAATGAGGAAGAATTCTCTACATCAGACAAGGTTGGACTAATGCATTAGTTGAGGTGTCCACTTCTGGTGAAGAGTTAACCCTTTACCACACAAGGACAAGTTTTGACCACCCTGACAGAGAAGCTTTTTTAAAACATGGGAAAAGGAGAGAATGCTGGTAACCAGCATTTTCTCCTTTTCCCATAATGTTTTCAAACCTTTCTTAGAGAAATCCAAACATGTAATCAACATACAATCTATCGTTTCAAAACGCTTTTGATTTTAGAAAATCTAAAATTTTGTCATGTTGTAAAGGGTTAAAAACTATTGAATGATGTGAAAAGGTTATTCTTATCAAACTTTCTGTATGCTCCATAAAAATTAGCAAGGCTCTAGGAAAAGAGGGTTTAATGATCTCAATGATGCATTATACCAAACAATAAATCAAATAACTATGGACCCATTAAATCCATTTTATCTGACAACCACTTCATTATCAGGTAGAATGGTCCTCAGACATGCAGAAAATTTATGACAAGCAAAAAGTTTCGACCCAGGTGAGCCTGCACAAACTGCACAGGCTGATGTGGGACAACACTCTTCGCAGATGCACTAGACCCCAATTTCACTGAGCATGACTCAAATCAATGTACGCTTTACTATGTCAAAACCATTATCTACAAAAACTGAGGGGGCGTCCTTCCATATCACCTAGCATGTGACCTAAATTGACATACATTAAAAAATTCCAATTTTCTTGAGAGTGCCATGTTAACTCTTCACCAAAGGATAAAGTATTAGACTAGTCCAAACTGAATGCATTTACAGATGACAAAATAGATACAACTAAAAAAATTGAAATTTGTTTGAGGAAGGGAAGAAAACATGGGAAAAGGAGAACATGCTGGTTACCAGCATTTTCTCCTTTTCCCACAATGTTTCCAAAAGGCTTCTTTCATTCTTTCTCATGGTTGTTAAAAGCTTTTGTGGACAGCAAAGATCACGATCAGACTGTACAGTGCAAGCAGGTTCTCCTTTTTCCCCACTGTTTAACCCTTCCCTAAACAAGCCCTGGTCTTCACGTGTCTGCAGTACAAGTCTTTTGACAACACTGTGGGAAAAGGAGAAATTGCTCGTAACGAGCAATTTCTCCTTTTCCCACAGTGTTTCTACCCTTTTTGATAACATTCTGCCATTTTCATCAAATTTAAAATTGTCGTCTGCAAACTCTTTCAATTTGGACCAGTCCAAAATCTGTTGTTTGGGAAAGGGTTAAAAAAGCATTTTTTCCCCAGGTTTTTTTTAAAACAAGAAATTGTTTGGAATAGAGTTAAACATGTAATATAAAATCTGTTTGTGTTTAAAGGCCATACAGACAATTTAGACGTACATCTGAATGTGCGACATTAGCATCAGAAATTACAAGGGGGTCCTGAGCAGCTCAGTGGTAAATGTGTGATTTGCAACCTAGTGTCCCTGGGTTCGAGCCTCATCAAACGCAATGGATTTTTTTACGTGTCCTTTAGCAAGACACTTCAGAGCCCTAGCCTAGCACTGGTGAATACATGAATATGTGAGGTGTAGCAGTGATATGAACTGAAATAATGTTGAAAGTGACATATAACACTATTCAACCAGTCAATCAGACATTACACATATCATATAACATACATATGTACAATGAAAGAGATGTCTTTTACGTGTATATAAATGTTACAGCACATAAGGTAGTTTAACTCTTTGCCACATGGTAACATTTTAGACTAGTCCAATTTCAAAGCATTTGCAGACACCAAATTCAACTTTGGAACAAATGGGCTTAAGCTCTCTGATAGAGCAGAAAACACTGTGGGAAAAGGAGAAAATGCTGGTTACCAGCATTTTCTCCTTTTCCCACAATGTTTTCAAAAGCCTTCTTTCCTAGGGTTGTGAAAACCCGGGATTGTTCGGTAAAGGGTCAATTAAGTACATGTACATGCATAAATGATATGCCAAGCTTCACATTATCATAGAAATTGTCATTTTTCTCCTCCACCTTTTTAACCCTTTACATCACAATCCGAAGTTTAAATGACCCCGAGGAAGAAGGCTTTTGAAAACATTGCAGGAAAATGAGAAAATGCTGGTAACCAGCATTGTCTCCTTTTCCCACAATGATTTGTTCCTTATCTGATACAAATAATATCATTAGTGCAACATTTTATTTGTCGTCTGCCAAAGCTTTCAATTTGGACCAGTCTGAGATTTTGTTGTTTGGTAAAGAGTTAACCTTTATTCTGCTCAGTGCTGAATTAAATCATACCTAAAGATCCTAATTTTCTAGGACCTCTTTCTAGACTTAGTCCTTTCACACAAAATCCAGAGCTTTAACGACCTTCTGGAAAAAGGCTTTTTCAACTTGTGGAAAAAGGAGAAAATGCTGGTAACCAGGTTCCCATCAGTTTCTCCTTTTACTGCAATGTTTTCTAGTCTTTCAAACACACATTTTATCACTTGAGCCACATCTACTTTGCTGTCTGCAAAATTATTGCTTTCAATGTGGACAAGTCTTGAATTTTGTCGTCTGGTGGATAGTTCACCCTTTACCAAACAATCCTGAGTTTTAACGACCCTGAGAAAAAGGCCATTTGATAACATTATGGGAAAAAGAAGAAAATTCTAGAAACCAGCATTTTCTCCTTTTCCTACAATGTCTCCTACAATATTACAGAGAAAATTCACAATTTAAAATCACCTTTATTTTGTTGTCTGCAAATGCTTTCAATTTGGACAAGTCCAAATTTTGTCATCTGGTAGAAAGCTTATGCACACTACCTACTGCAAAGAAATTCTTTTTGTCTGGTGATAGAACACTTAGAAAGAAATGTGAATGTTAACCACCATTTTCTCCCTTTCTCCATGTTTTCTTCTCGATCAAGGACAAATTTCATCAAATGAGCCACTTTTTATTTGTGTTCTGCAAACACTTTTCAGTTTGGATGCCCCTAAAATTTTGTCACATGGTAAAGAGTTTAAGAATCAGGAACACATGTATATGATTAGCCACTAAAAAGTTCAAATATTTATATTAAAACAATTAAAAAAAAAAAAGAAATTAAAAATGTTGGTATCAGAGCTATGTTCTTATAACAAGTAACTGGTTGACATTTTTGCAAGTTGATGGAAAAGATTGGATAGCAATAAGCTTGCTCTCTTACAAAAGCCGCTTTAAATTAACTTCTCTGTTTATTTCCATAGCCAAAGCAAACAAGCAAATAGAGCCTATTACATAGAAAGTCCTTTACACTGTTTATGAAGCATACACAGAAAACGGAAAAGTAGACAAAACATCTTACCGACAACACAGAACACTTACCATTGGTCAGCTGGCATGGACGAATTCGACTGTCGGACTGCAAGTTTAAGTTTATCCAAATCTGAGGTAGAATCATTGAGGTTGTAAAAATCAGTATAATTATAAGAATCACTGTTTCTGTAAGAATCACTCAGTCTGTCAATCGAACCAACAGACTGTCTTACATTATTTTGTGCAAGGCCAGAGTATTTAAATTGAAATATATCACAACCTAATTCCCTGGTTTTAGAAGCAGAATCACATAACTTAGAAAAATCGTAACTATTTCCTATGGCATACTCAACTGAATCAAAAGTTGCTAGTGGAGCATTAAACAAACTTATATCATCTCCCAAAATGGAGGAACAAACACTTTTTGTGCGATCTAAACTGGTTGCCATGGTTTCAACATAATCAAGACTATCAGCTGATTTCCATGACAACCCTTTTTTCTGCCTAGGCTTACGCTTTCCCTTTTTTAAACTAGATTTTAAAGGTAAAGCTTCAGAACTCCCGTCTATATTTGACAATTCTGCAACAGATGTTTCTATAAATAAATGACCTTGACACTCACCATGGTAACAAGTATAACTGGAATGTTCAGTCACTGATTTAGCTTGTGGTTTGGAATTATTTACACCAGAATTTATGTCCGAAAAGGAGTTCTGGACTTTGTCTGAGTGTGGTTGTGTTTCAGCACTTGTAGATTCAACTTTACTCTCACTGTCTTGCTCAACAGTTTTTTCACTTGACAAAGTAGTAGGTGGCTTCACTAAATTTTTACAACTCACTTCAGTTCTTGTTTCAGGTTCTACTGTATTTTCTAGCACAACACCACTGTCTGAACCCACAACTTTGTCTTCAAGTTTCTCTTTGTTGTGTTCAGTAACTTGAGATTCATATTCACAATCCAGAATAACCTCTTTAGAACTACATGCATCTTTCATATCACTGGTTTCATTAGAGTCATCTACTGTCACTGTCTCAGTGTTTCTGTTTGTATCCTTTGCCAGCATATCCAGACTGGTTTGCTGACTTTTATGTAATAAATTGTCAACATCCAGTCCATTAGTGTGGCTGTCCTCTGTATAGACTGTGTCACTAACATCTTTTTGTATTATATCAAAGTCTTCAATAATGAGTTTTGGTTTATGATTAGAATCTATATGTCCATTTTTCTGTGAGCCTTTCTTTCTTTCTTTGGGTCTTTTATCTGGGTTGGATGTGTCAAGTTCATGGCCTGACTTGGAGTAACAAGTCCCCATATTTAGGATCTATGAATTCTGAAAAACAGAAAACAAGATGATAAAGCTGTTAGTATTTTACTTTTTTTTTTCAAAGAAAGTGACCTTACCTTATCCAAATGATAAATACGGAATATTATGTTGTAGTGTGTTTCCTGGGGCTTGTATTTACTTCGAGCTGCGTGGGAAGATTTGATATCGCGCGAGACCGAAGGTCTCGCGTGACATCAAAATTTTCCCACGCAGCGAGAAGTAAATACAAGCCCCAGGAAACATACTACAACATAATATTCCATTTATTATATACCTAAACTACCAAAAACCAAAATATATGCATTTAGTGACAATTTTATTCGAAAACGAAGCATAGTTATAGGAAAAATTGGTTTAGTAGGCGTTAACATCTTTTTTTCATGAATGGCGGATGAATTTTATTTAGTATTATTTCCACCACGCCCATTGTGTTAACATATAATATGTTTTACAGACTGATCACCACAAACATCATACTAGGACTCTTCATTTTAAGTTCTGTAATAAAAGTTTTGTACAACACGCTTAACTCTTTACCACACAATCCCGAGTTTTAATGACCCTAAAGAAAAGGGCTTTTGAAAACATTGTAGGAAAAGGAGAAAATGCTGGTAACCAATATTTTCTCCTTTTCCCACAATGTTTTTACCCTTCCCAAAACAAATTTCAATTTTTCAATCACATTTATATTGTTGTCTGCAAATGCTTTCGATTTGGATCAGTCTAAAAAATGACATTACAGACTTCTCCAGACTGAAAACATTTGCAGACAACAAATACATGTAATATGTAGCTTAAATGATAATGCTTACTTTATGAAGGTTAGAAAACATGGTAAGAAAAGGAGAGCATGCAGGTTTCCAGTATTTGCTCTTTTTCCTACAGTGTTTCCAAAGTGCTTTTCTCCAGAGTCATTAACACAGGTAACTGAGTGGTGAAGGCTTATATCCTTCAACTCTTTACCACACAACAAAAATGCAGACTTGTCCAAATTGAAAGCATTTGCAGATGACAATTTCAATGTGGCTAAAATGATGGAATTTGCCTTTGATAGGGAAGAAAACATTGTGGGAAAAGGAGAAAATGCTGGTTACCAGCATTTTCTCCTTTTCCCACAATGTTTTCAAAAGGCTTTTTCCTTAGGGTTGTTTAAAGTCGAGATTGCATGGTAAAGAGTTAATGCTTAAGAGCATCTTTTTAAGATCTGTCCAAATTGAAAGCAATTTTAGATCCGTCCAAATTGAAAGCACTCGCAGACGACAATTTCTGTATGGCTCAAATGATGAAAGTTTTCTTTGATAGGGTAGAAAACACTGTGGGAAAAGGAGAAAATGCTGGTCACCAGCATTTTCTTCTTTTCCCGTAATGTTTTTAAACAGCTTCTATCCCAGGGTCGTTAAAAGGCGGCACTGTGTGGGAAATGGTTAAAGAAATAAGCTTTCAAATAAAAACAAGAGAAATGCAGAAAATGCTGGTAACCTGCAATGTGTCCTTTCCCAAGGTGTTTTTGCTCCTTTCAATGGAAAATCCAATCGTTTGATTCAAGCCATTACCAAACAACGCTGTGTTTTAACTCTTTACCAAACAACAAAATTTTGGACTTTTCCAAATTGAAAGCATTTGCAGACGACAAACTAAATGTGACTCAAAAACTGAAATCTGTTTTGGCAAGGGCAGAAAACATTGTGGGAAAAGAAGAAAATGCTGGTTACCAACATTTTCTCCTTTTCCCACAATGCTTTCAAAAGGCTTCTTCCCCAAGGTCGTTAAAAGTCGGGATTGCGTGGTAAAGGGTTAATGACCCTGAAGAAAAAGCTTTTGAAAACATGTGGGAAAAGGAGGAAAAATGCAGACACAATATTTTTTATTCCATTCCTACATTGTTTTTCTTTCATGGATAATGCAGATGTTGTTGTCTACCAGTGCTTTCAATTTTGACAAGTCTTGACCCTTTGCTGCACACTGCCGCCTTTTAACTCTTTCCCAAACAAGCCCTGGTTTTCAAGTGTCTGCAGTACAAGTCTTTTGAAAACACTATGGGAAAAGGAGAAATTGCTCATAACGAGCAATTTCTCCTTTTACCACAGTGTTTTCTACCCTTTTTGAGACCTTTCTGCCATTTTCATCAAATCTGAAATTGTCGTCTGCAAACTCTTTCAATATGGACCAGTCCAAAATTTGTCGTTTGGGAAAGGGTTAATGATCCTGGGAAAGAAGCCTTTTGAAAACATTGTGGGAAAAGGAGAAAATGCTGGTAACCAGCATTTTCTCTTTTTCCCACAATGTTTTCTGCCCTATCAAAGAAAAATTGTACCATTTGAGCCACACTGAAATTGTCATCTGCATTATGCTTTCAATTTGGACAAGGCTAAAATTTTGTTGTCTGGTAAAGGGTTAAATTTTGTCTTCAGGTAAAAAATTAATTGTAATACATACCCTCAACTTATCAGTATAATGATATTAATTCCATGGCTGCTGCATAATAAATTAAACAAAATTTCATTTACAATAAAAATATCAAAGGTGCAATTTCGACCACAAGTTGACCATAGAGTCTCACAAAATGTCCAAGATCAGACTACAAGATACTTGCTCAACCAATGCAGTTTGATTCTTGTCTTCCCTAGCAGCAAAAACACCAACAATAACTGTTAGTCTCAGCATGTGAAGGGTTGATATTTTATCTAACAGTGCTGAGTTTTAGGAGCCTCAAGAAGTCAAAAAAGGAGAATATGCTGGGTACAACCATTTTCTCCTTTTCCCCACAATATTTTCTACCATTCCACGAACAAATTTCAAATTTTAAGTCACATTTATTTGTTCATCTGCAAATGCTTTTAATTTGGACAAGTCAAAAATTTTGTTTTTGGTAAAGAGTTAACCCTTTCCCAAACAACAAATTTTAGCCCCCTTCCAAACTGAAAGCATATGCAGATGACAAATTTAAAAGCAGTATGCATGAACTTAAGGTTTCTTGACCGGGTAGAAAAAACTGGGGGAAAAGGAGAAAATGCTGGTTACCAGCATTTTCTCCTTTTCCAACAATGTTTTCAAAAGTCCTCTTCGTCAGGGACGTGAAAACATGGGATTGTTTGGTTAAGGGTTAAGTCTATGTCTGACTCAACTTATCCACTTACAGCCTAATCAATAGTATTGATTGGTCCCTTAACCCTTTCCCAAACAAGCCCTGGTTTTCACGTGTCTGCTGTATAAGTCTTTTGAAAACACTGTGGGGAAAGGAGAAATTGCTTGTAACGAGCAATTTTTCCTTTTCTCACAGTGTTTTCTACCCTTTTTGATAACTTTCTGCCATTTTCATCAAATTTAAAATTGTCATCTGCAAACTCTTTCAATTTGGACCAGTCCAAAATTTGTTGTTTGGGAAAGGGTTAAGTCTTTCCCAAACAACAAATTTTAGGCACTTCAAAAGTGAAAGCCTCTGCAGACAACCAGTTCAAATATGGTCTAAATAAACCCAAGTTCACTGACAAAAATAGAAAACATACTGGGCAAAGGAGAAAATGCTGGTCACCACTTCTTTCTCAGGGTTGTTAAAACTCGTCACTGTTTGGTAAAGGGTTAAAGAATGAAAACTTTCTCCACCCTTTTATCCTTAAATATGATATACATTTTTAACCACTACAGTTTTACAGTAGATAGCCTAAGATATCTACTTCCTAAATTTGCCAAGCCTCAGTCGTGCAGCTGCAGGACCTGAGTGCACGGGGTTGTTGGTTCGAATCTCCAGCTCATGGATTGATGATAGTAATTATTGCAACAGGGTTCATTCCTCTCTCACCACTGATCATTGTTGTGATGCTGATTATGTGGGAAAGCAGCCAGTGGCTTTTAAAGAATACTATGCAAAGTACTGGTAAAAGAAACTCAGGAGATCATGGATAGGTGCACTGGCCACCAAAATTTGACTGAAATAATGTTAAAAGCAGTATTAAACACAAAACAATCAATTAATCAAAACTAACTGAATTTATCCTTGCTCCTTGACCACAGAAGTTGATAATTTAAAACTTCAAGAAAGCAATGCAATAAAGGTAGCTCTAGTTTTTAACCCTTTACTACACAATGCGGCCTTTAATGACCCTGAGAAAGAAGCCTTTTGAAAACATTGTGGGAAAAGAAGAAAATGCTGGTAACCAGCATTTTCTCCTTTTCCCAAAATGTTTCCTACCCTATTAAAAACAAACCCCATTATTTGAGTAACATTTAAATTATCCTCTGCAAATGCTTTCAATTGGGACAAGTCCACATTTTAGCCGTGTGGTACTGAGTTAAGCACACAGTAAAAGTTTTAAACTGGTCCAAATTCAGAGTGTTTGCAGACGACAAATTAAAGGTAGCTAAAATAATGGAACTTTTCTTTCAAAGGTTGAAAGCATTGTGGGAAAAGTAGAAAATGCTGAAAACGAGCATTTTTTTTTTTTCTTTCCCCACAGTGTTTTCAAGAGCCAAACTTCTCAAAGATGTTCAAACTTGGGATTGTGCGCTTTACCAGACAATCCTGCGTTTTAATGCCTCTGAGGAAAGTGGCTTTGAAAATGGGCTTTGAAAACGTAATGAGAAAAGAAGAAAATCCTAGTCACCAGCATTTGCTCCTTCCCCATAAGGTTTTCTACCCTCTAAAGGCAAATTTTCAGATTTTGAGACATGTACGTTTGTCATCTGCAAATGCTGTCGATTTGGACTAGTCTAAAATTTTGTTGTTTGGCAAAGGGTAAAACACTAAAATGAAATACTTCCCGAAGTAACATCCATTCATACCAACAATTAGTCATGTGATCCATAAAATAGAACCTATATTTATGTTTCAGGGGTTATATCAACAAGTTGTATTATTATTTTTGCTTGCCCACTTTCCGTCTTGTTGTTTGCCCATTCTTTTGCCCAAGTTCACTATTTCCTCTCTCTTTTATACATTTATAAATACCGTGATAATAAATATGTTAGCTTCGCTTAATGCCGTTTTCAACATTATTCCAGTTATACTGTAGCGCCAAATGCACATATCCATACTTTCCTGAAGTTTCTTTCCCCACTACTTTGCACAATATTCTTCCCAAGCCACTGGCTACTTTTCCACATACTGTAATTACTATTGAAACAATGATCAGTGACTATCATCAATCCTTAGAAAGAAATTGGCCAAGCTGGGGATTTGAACCAGAGACCCACTGTTCTCAAGCCCTATACGCTACTGACTACGCTACCATGGCTCGGCTACAGTGTAAATGGGAATTATTAATCATAAAAGTAATTTCTCCGCTTCTCACAGTTTTCACAAAGTTTCCGCTGCAGACCTTTGAGGGAAAAGGTTAAAACTATCAGATGAAAAATTCTCATTTCTGTATTGTTCTCAGTATTGTCTGTATTAATTAGGTAGATTTCATGTAAATATAGCAACTCCCATAGAGATGTATTTATTTACCCTTTCTCCATCTTCAAACAGTTGTATTATCCTCTATATTTTGAAGGAGCCTTTATAGATTTTTTGCAAAGAATGAATTTTTTTTCATTGAACACTGATACATACTACAAGATACACTTGGAAACACTGTAGGAAAACATTGCTTTTTCTGTCCTATCAAGGAAAAATTCCATCATTTGAGTCACATTTAAATTGTCGTCAGCAAGTCATGCTTTCAGTTTGGTTAAGTCTACATTTTTCTCCTGTGGCAGAGTGTGTACTCTTTACCACACAATCCTGAATTTGAACAATGCTGGTATTAAGCATTACCTCCTTTTCACACAATTTTTTATAAAAAATCTAAGATAAAACCCACCATTTGAGTTACACCTGCATTGTCATCTGCAGTTGCTATCAGTCTGAATGAGTAAGAATTTTGCTAGCCTAACCCTAGAGTTAACTCTAACAAAAAATTTTGACTTGCTCAAATTGAAAGCTTTTCCAGATGACTGCGTTAAAATGATGGGCTATGAAAAGGTACAAAACAATGTGGGAAAAGGAGAAAAAGCTGGTCAATACTACCTTACTTATGTCAGTGATAAAAATTTTTTGAAGTTTGGAGAGATTATAAAAATCTGAAAGGCCCCCTTTAACTCTTTACCAAACAACCAAATTTTGGACGTGTCCAAACCCAAAGCAATTTCTGGCAATAATGAAAAACATGGCTCAATTTGTTAGGCTCTTCTTTGAAAGAGAAGAAAACATTGTGGGTAAAGGAGAAAATGCTGGTGA
Organism: Tridacna gigas; assembly: GCA_945859785.2. Lineage (NCBI taxonomy): Eukaryota > Metazoa > Mollusca > Bivalvia > Cardiida > Cardiidae > Tridacna > Tridacna gigas. Next base: position 3,823,784 of record OX244030.2, read on the forward strand.
CAAGCATTTTCTCCTTTTCTGACAATGTTTTCAAAAAGCTTTCCTGCTCCACATCATTAAAACTATGGATTGTACTGTAAAAAGTTTAAGGTTTATAAGTCCTATTTAGCAGAATGAAATTGAATCCATTCTGCTGAGAAACTGGCGAGTTCATCCAGGTAAGTGTTAAGATTAGATCTACCTGATAGTTGCCAACAGCATTCAATTTCATCAATAAATAATGAAAATTACTCTTCATACACAGTGAGTCTATTAGGACCAATTCCTTCATCTATTAAACCTTATCTTGCTGAATTAAGTTCACCCTTTACCAAACAGCAACATTTTAGACTGGTCCAAAATGAAAGCATTTGCAGACGACAAAATGATGTAACCCAGAAAGTGAAATTTGTTTTGGGAAGGGTAGAAAACATTGTGGGAAAACAGCATTTTCTCCTTTTCTCACAATGTTTTCAAAAGCCTTCTTTTTCAGGGTCGTTGAAAGTTGGGACTGTGTGGTAAAGGCTTAACTCTTTACCACACGAGCAAAATGTTGACTTGTCCAAATTCAAAGCATTTGCAGACGACAAAAAATATGTTGTTAAAATGACAATTTCTCTCTTTGATAGTACAGAAAACACTGTGGGAAAAGGAGAAAATGCTGGTTACCAGTATTTTCTCCTTTTCCCACAATGTTTTCAAAAGGCTTCCTTTTTAGGGTCGTTAAGTCGGGATTGTGTGGTAAAGGGTTGAGTTACTTTTGTGGACAGCAAAAACTTTCAAACGGGCAGTAATAACCCAAATATTGCTATTTCAAAGTTATTTTTGAGGGAAAAATATCTCCTTATTGGACAGTGTAGATTCGAGATCAGACTCCATGTTCTTTGCAGTTTAATCTTGATCTTCTCTGTCTGGAAAAGGTCTTTGAATCACGCTTAGCAGCCTAAGGGTTAACCCTTAACCATATGACAAAACTTTGGACCTCTCCAAAATTGAATACATTAAAATTTTGATGATGACAAATCAAGTATGGCTAAAATGATTGGATGAGTCTTCGTAAAGGCTGAAAATATTGTAGAAAAAGGAGAAAATGCTAGTTAACATTACATGTACTGATTATTCACTGTATAGGAAATTTTTTACTTAAAAATACAAAAATCTTGGTTACAATTCTTCGTGTTATTAACCTGTATTTCTATTTACATTATTTTAAATTTAAAGCCGTTTTTGCACTCGAGTGAAAATAAGCCATCTTTGTTAAGATTTTCTGAAAAAAAAAAAAAACGAAACGAAAAGTAGTTTAATGGCCCTTTTAGTCAGATTATCTAAAAAAAAATGAATATCAGAGATTCTTAATATATAGCAAGATCAGCCTGTTTGTTATAGTCTAATCTTTCAGGGAAAATAACATTTTGCTTGAGATCTTAACTTTTACTGAACAATCCTGTGTTTTAATGTCTTGAGGTAAACTTGCTTTTGAAAACATTGTGGGATAGGAAAAAATGTTGGTTAAAAAGCATTCTTTTTCAGGGTTTCTTTTTTGTAAAAAGTCAACTCAAAATTTTCAATCCGAAAAGTAGATCTGAATATAAAACTGTCAAGTATTTTCAACATGACATTATCTATCTAAGTCTGATCGCAACCCATCCCTGTCTTGATGGCAGCCTTTGTCACTTTCACAATTCTAGGGTATTTACCCTGAGAGCCCTGAAAAAACCCAATGGATACTTTCAGTCCATAAATAGGACACTTTAACCCTTTACCACACAATCCTGACTTTTAACCTCTCTGACAAAGAAGGCATTTGAAAACACTGTGGGAAAAGAAGAAAATGCTGGTAACCAGAATTTTCTCCTTTTCCCACAATGTTTTCTACTCTATCAAAGACAGAAATCATCATTTCAGCAATATCTAATTTGTTGTCTGCAAATGCTTTCAGTTTGCTCTGGTCCTAAATTTCGCCGTTTGGTAGAGTTAAAGCAATTTCAAGGTTTCTATTGTCAAGACTTTCTACACAAAGCGGACAGTGTAGATCAAAGATCAGACTGCACATTTTGTGCAGTCTAATCTTGATCTACACTGGCCGCAAAGACAACTAAAGTAGTGAAAGGCATTACAAACATAAACAAGAGTGCACATACCTGCTTCAGGTTTGATCCCAAGTTATTCCTACATTTGTAGGTGAATCACTGAGAAAATAATTATACTCATAAACTTTTATTAACACATGTAAACAGTGTTCGGGGAACAGAAAAACCAATCTATAACATTGCAGGCCTGTACAGGGAAATCTATATACCAGTTTCTTGCGTTAACTCTGTACCAGACAATCCTGACTTTTAACGACCCCAAGAAGAAAGCCTTTTGAAAACATTGCGGGAAAAGAAGAAAATGCTGGTAACTAGCATTTTCTTCTTTTCCCACAATGTTTTCTACCCTTTATGAGACAAATGTTATGTTTTGAGCTACATTAAAAATTTGTCTGCAAATGCTTTCATTTTGGACTAGTCTACATTTTTGTCGTCTGGTAAAGAGTTAACTCTTTATCACACAATCTCGAGTTTTAACGACACTGATAAATAAAGCTTTTGAAAACATAGTGGGAAATGGAGAAAATGCTGGTAACCAGCATTCTCTCCTTATCCCAAAATGTTTTCTATCTTTCACAGCAACAAAGCATTATTTAAACCACATATAAATTGTCGTCTGCAAATGCTTTCAGTTCGGACGAGTCTTAAATGTTGTCGTTTGGTAAAGAGTTAACTCTTTACTAAACAATCCTGTTCTTTAATGACCCTCAAAAGGAAGGCTTTTGAAAACGTGGGAAAAGGAGAAAATGTTGGTAACCAGCATTTTCTTATTGTCTTGCGATGTTTCCTCTGCTTTCAATGATAAATCTCATAATTAAGGCCACATTTCTTTTGTTGTACGCAAATCTTTCCAATTTGGACAAGTCTAAAATTATGTTGTTTGGTAAAGAGTTAATCATTTACCCTGCACTGTAAAAAATACAACTTTTCAAACCTCTGTCATATGCCACTCATTAAAACATTGTGGGAAAAGGAGTTATTACTTGTCACAAATAATATATCCTTTTCCCACACTCTTTTCCATCTCTTATAAAAAGACACATTTTCTTTATATCCATTTTTTCTCCTTTAACACATGATTAATTAAAACAGTTTCTCCATGTTTCTGAAAATAACCTGAACTTTCAAAGGTAATTCTGCCGTTGATTTTGAAAAACAGTCTAGCTCAAGATCAGACACTGAAAAACATGTAGTCTGATCTTAGACCTAAACTTTCTTCTCTACAACCCATAAATTTTGATGACTTGCACTTTTCTACTAACTCACAGAGTTCATTTATCTTAATAGTGTATATTATCTCTAAAGGTAAATTGTTCTTCAATTTTCAAATAATTTTGTCCTGGATAAATTGAAACTGAGCAAACCCAAAATGTCTGATAATACTTTGACAGATAGAGAGGCTGTCCATCATGGTTCATTTCAAACCTGTGTTCTGGTATAGAATGTGCTGATATGCACTGCAGGAAAGGGTGAAGATAAGATCAGCCATAACTGCTGATAATTCTGACAAGACGCTTTTAACCCTTTACCACACAATCACAGGTTTTAACGACTCTGGGGAAGAAGCCTTTGGAAAACATTATGAGAAAAGGAGAAAATGCTGGTTACCAGCATTAAATTTTTTCTCCTTTTCCCACAATGTTTTCTAACCTACCAAAGACAAGTTCCACATTTGAGTCATATATAAATTGTCGTCTGCAAATGCTTTCAATTTGGAAAAGCCTATATTTTTGTTATTTGGTAAAGAGTTAAACTATCCTCTGTTCTGCTACTGGTATAATGGTTACCACAAAATCATTTACCACAAAATCCGAGTTTTAATGACCCTGAGAAAGAAAGCCTTTGAAAACACTATGGGAAAAGGAGAAAATGCTGGTAACTAGCATTTTCTCACAATATCTTCTATCCTTCCCAAGACAAATTTCAATGTTTAGTCAAAATATATTTTATTGTCCCCAAATGCTTTCAACTTGGACAAATCTAAAATTTTGTTGTTTGCTGAAGAGTGACCCTTTACCACATAATCTTGAGTTTTGACGACCCCCAAGTATGAGTGGTTTTGAAAACATTGTGGGAAAAGGAGAAATGCTGGTAACCAGCCTTTTCCCTCCATGTTTTGTACCCTTTCAGAGACAAAAATCATGAATTTAATTACATCTTATGTCATCTGCAAGTGCTTTTAATTTTCATTAGCATAAAATTTTGTCATTTGGTATAGAGTTTAAAAAAAAAGCCTTTGAGGTAAAAGGTTAAAAACATACAGGGTTACCCAGACAGGCAGGGTTTTCCATGATAAAACATCATGGAACAGTGCTACATAAACAGGGTCAAATTAGAACTACAGATGTTGTACTTCATCTTTCTATTCATGGATGACTCATTATACCCTTAACACACAACCCGGAGTACAGAGGCTTTTTGAAAATTTTGTGAGAAAAGGAGAAAATGCTGGTTACCAGCATTTTCTCCTTTTCCCACAATGTTTTCTTACCTTTTATATTCCATCATTTCAGCGATATAAGTATTCAGATCTGCTGTCTACAAATGCTTTCAATATCAAACAGTTTAGATATGTCTTCAGTAAAGTGTCAGTACACCTGCACCATCAAGTCATGAGAAAGAAAAACCTTTGTAGTGTTTAGCACAAATTCTTTTAGCAGACTGTGCAGATTGATATAAGACTGTAGAGAACATGCAGGTCTGATCTAGCATCTACACTGTCCAATCTTTTGTTCAGTACTATGGTCAAAACTGTACTGAACAAGTTATTTTGTTGAAATGATATCTGCACCCCCCCGCCCCCCGCCGAAAGACGTTTTTTGACTGAAACATAATTATAAGAAGTATTGTGTTTTCACTGTTTTGCATGTGGCCTTTTTGTTATTGATCCATAATGAATTATACATTAAGCCCCCTTTTTTCCATGGCATGGCATTCCATTAAATGAAAACAACTAATGATTGTGAATTTGTCTGGACTACCAAGGCAAAAAAACTATATCCCTTCGCCTTTGGCAAGGAATAAAAATACTAAAGTTTAACCCTTTCCCAAACAAGCCCTGGTTTTCACGTGTCTCCAGTACAAGTCTTTTGAAAACACTGTGGGAAAAGGAGAAATTGCTTGTAATGAGCAATTTCTCCTTTTCCCACAGTTTTTTCTACCCTTTTTGAGAACTTTCTGCCATTTTCATCAAATTTAAAATTGTCATCTGCAAACTCTTTCAATTTGGAACAGTCCAAAATTTGTCATTTGGGAAAGGGTTAAGTGATTATCACACAAACGATTGTATTGTGTGGTGTCTAACACCATTTTCAACATCATTTCATTTATATTGTGGTGGCCAGTGTACCTTTCCATGCTTTCCTGGAGTTTTTTCTACAAGTACTTCACACAATATTCGTTCCACGCCACTGGCTGCTTTCCCACATAACCATTGCAAAGGCATAGCCAGGATTAAAATATTTATGGTGAGTGTGCCGATGGAAGAAGAGGGAGCAAAAGGGTGGCATTTATTGTCAAGCATAGAGGATTTCCCTTGTCATCAGTGAATCTACTTAACGATTACATCTATTTAGTTTAAAAAGCCACGCAGACCTACAGATAACCCAATTGTACATATGAAATTTGGTCATGGAATTTTTTTATATGCACATGGGTATTGTGTAACTGGCTCTACGCCCTTGCATCGTCAAAACAATGGATTATCATATATGTACAACGTTGGACGGACAAACAACCTACATACAGCCTTTGACAACATGGAGGAAAAGGGATTGATTGCTCACGCCTTGTTGAATTGCACTACTTTTACCGCATGGTTTCCATATCTTTTTTACTTGCCCTGCAATGTTTCTTACTTGACCCATTTTCATTCCCGTTGTGTTTTAGTTGACAGAGTTAACCCTTTACCACATGGCAATATTTTAGAGATTTCCAAATCGAAAGCATCTGCAGATGACAACATAAATAACTCAAAAACTGAAAACTCTTTTGAAGGACAGAAAACATTGTGGGGAAAAAGGAGAAAATGCTGGTTACCAGCATTTTCTCTTTTTTCCCCAAAATGTTTCCCAAAACCTTCTTCATCAGGGTCTTTAAAAGGCAGCACTGAGCAGTAAAGGGTTAATCAAGATCATGTTGCTGAGACTACAATATGTTTTCCTTTTCATTCATTTTGTTTACTGAAACATTCCAAGCATTTTTCAGTTTACCCTTTACCAGACAACAAAATTTTAGACAGGTTCAAACTCAAACCATTTGCAGACGACAATTTAAATCTGGCTCAAAAACTGAAATTTGTTTTGGGTAGGGTAGAAAACACTGTGGGAAAAGGAGAAAATGCTGGTTACCAACATTTTCTCCTTTTCCCTACAGTGTTTTCAAAAGGCTTCTTTCTCAGAATCGTTGAAAGTTGAGATTGTCTAGTAAAGGGTTAACCCAGCACCACACAATCCAGCGTTTTAACAACCCTGAGAAAGAAGCCTTTTGAAAACATTGTGGGAAAAGGAGAAAAAAGCAAGTTATCAGCATGGTAACCAGCATTTTTCTCCTTTTCTTCAATATTTTCTTCCCCAGTGTAGACAAATTTGATCATTGGTACCACTTGGCCATGTTCTGTGAATAGGGTGCGTAATGCTGCATGCATCTGCAAAAATTATCGACCCTGACCCGAGTCGAAACTTTTAGCTGTTGTTCAATTTTATGCTTGTTAACCCTTTCCCAAACAAGCCCTGGTTTTCACATGTCTGCAGTACAAGTCTTTCGGAAACACTGTGGGAAAAGGAGAAATTGCTCGTAATGAGCAATTTCTCCTTTTCCCACAGTTTTTTCTACCCTTTTGGAGAACTTTCCGCCATTTTCATCAAATTTAAAATTGTCGTCTGCAAACTCTTTCAGTTTGGACCAGTCTAAAATTTGTCGTTTGGGAAAGGGTTAATGGACCAGTTTACCTAATGATTCTGACGGTTGCTTGGCACAATGGATTTTATGGATCCACAATCATGTGATGACTTGCTTGGGATCAAGCATCACTGAGACGCATTAGCCCTTTACCACACAATCCAGAGTTTTAACGACTCTTCTGAAAATGGCTTTTGAAAACATTGTGGGAAAAGGAGAAAATTCTGGCAAACATTATTTTCTCCTTTTCCAAGCAATGTTTTCAACCCTTTCCAGCTGAAAATTGCATCATTGCTCCACATTTAATTTGTCGTCTGCAAATGCTTTAAATTTGGACAGGTCTAAATTTTGCTGTTTGGTAAATAGTTAAACCCCCTTTTGCCAGAGCATGGCTCGTATTGTTTATGACAACACATACATGGACCATAAAGAACACATCAAAAGGTTGTGAGCTACTTTGTAAATTAACCCTTAACCCTTTCCCAAACGATAAATTTTAGACTGGTCCAAATTGAAAGAGTTTGCAGACGACAATTTCAAATTTGATGAAAATGACAGAAAGTTCACCAAAAGGGTAGAAAACACTGTGGGAAAAGGAGAAATTGCTATGAGCAATTTCTCCTTTTCCCACAGTGTTTTCAAAAGACTTGTACTGCAGACATGTGAAAACTAGGGCTTGTTTGGGAAAGAGTTAAAGCGCCTTTCAAGACTATAGTTGCCTTTGCGGCCAGTGTTGATCAAGATCATCCTGCACAAAATGTGCAGCCTGATCTTTAATCTACACTGTCTGCTTTGATGAAACACTGTGGACGAAAGCAACCATAAAATTACCTTTATTTGAGACATATTTCTAGGATGAAAATGTCTCGACAGGTTTATTCGGCAGTTTAAGGGTTAAATTAAGAGCTGAATCAATATTCCTCTTACCTGTTAATATTTCAGCTATAGTTTTTCACCTGTACAGTAAAAACAGTTTGATGTTACTTGCAATTCCAATATGAGACATTCCTGTAACAATTTGTTAAGACATTTTTAACCCTTTCCCACACAATCCCAACTTTAAAAGATACTGAGAAAGAAGCCTTTTAAAAACATTATGAGAAAAGGAGAAAATGCTGGTAACCAGCATCTTCTCCTTTTCCCGCAATGTTTTCTGCTCTTCTTAAAACAAATATTACATGATGAATTACATAAACCCTTTACCAAAAAATCTGACTTTAACCAACCCTGAAGAAGAAGCCTTTAGAAAACATTGCTGGAAAAGGAGAAAATGCTGGTAACCAGCATTTTTTTCCTTTTCCCACAATGTTTTCCACTCTTTCTGAGACTTATACCATCTTTCTAACCACATTTGTTTTTTGCAGATGCTTTCGATTTGGAGCAGTCTAAAATTTTGTCATTTGCTAAAGAGTTAACCCTTTCCCAAACGACAAATTTTGGACTGGTCCAAATTGAAAGAGTTTGCAGATGACAATTTTAAATTTGATGAAAATGGCAGAAAGTTATCAAAAAGGGTACAAAACACTGTGGAAGGAGGAGAAATTGCTCGTTATGAGCAATTTCTCCTTTTCCCACATTGTTTTCAAAAGACATGTACTGCAGACACATGAAAACCAGGGCTTGTCTGGGAAAGGGTTGAATTTGTCGCCTGCTAATGTTTTCAATTTGGACTTGTCTAAAATTTTGTCATTTAGTAAAGTATTTATCGAACACTGACTCTGTGTATGCCAAAGACAACATTCTTTTATTGTATGGCTATTTAACACTGTTTTCAACATTATTTCAGATGTATCATAACGGCCAGTGCACCTATCCATGCTTTCCTCAGTTTCTTTTACCAGAACTTGGTACAATATTCTTCCAAACCCACTGGCTACTTTCCCACATGACCATCATCAAAACAATGAGCAGTGGGTAAGAGAGGAATGAAGCCCCTTGCAATGACTTTCATAAATTCTCAGAAAAAAATATGCCTAGCTTGGGAGTCCAACTAGCAAACCACTGGTTTCAAGTCCTGTACACTACCAACTGCACCTCCGGGCTTTATATACACAGATATTACATGCTTTTGCAATAGTACAGACCAAGATCAGAGTGTATAGAATATGAGGCTGTCATTATTCATCTGAAGTGTCAAAATAATTGAAGTAACCACCATCTTCTCCTTTCCTCCTCATGTTTTTTTTTCCTTCCACATGCAAATTTCAGTTTTTCAGTCTCATTTGTAGACAACAAGGAAAGCATCTTCTCCTTTCCTCATAATGTTTTATTCCCTCCCACATGCAAATTTCAGTTTTTAAGTCACATTTGTCGTCTACAAATGCTTTCTATTTGGACCAATCTAAAATTTTGTTGCTGGTAGAGTTCCGAGATATCAGGCTTAAGAGGTCTCCCATTTTCTTGGCTGGAAAAAAATCAAAATTTTGACACAGTATGATCTACGTTTGATCTACAATTTACAGAATTCAAAGACATGCTCAAATTGATAGGGAATGCATGAATCACAGAAACTTGCAGTCTAGCATATCATTGGAGTTATGGTTGGATTTTATCATTTATGAAATTTGTGAAATTCCTTTGTCATTGTGTTTTCTTGAAAAACGACTACTAGACAGCGTGGATATTTGTCCTAAACGAATTATCGGTGTCCGATCCAGAGTGTGCAAATGCAAGAATCACCTGGGTATTTCATCATTCATGCACATTTTCAAAACCAGTGTGCGACAATTGCATGCAAAAAATATTTCAGCAATAAGTGTTTGTCTTTGATCACTTTTTACCTCTTGGGCTAAGATCTATGTGGGAAAAAAAACAAACAAACACATTTACATGTGGCAAGAGTATCTGGGATCATTCCTATGATTCAAGAATGACTTCCCTTCCTTGCCTCATGGCTTTTCATTTTACCAAAAAAATGTCTACCATTTTTTTTCTTCCCTATTTAAATATTGATTACTGGTCTCTAACACTTATATATCAAAATAGATACAACAGAAGTGCTGCCTTTCCATCCAAATGTGTACCAAAGCTGTCAAGATGAATTTTACTATGCTAGTTTCAGTTAATACTGAAAGTTGATAACTTTTTGCATGTAAACCCTAACAAATAGCAGACAATAGTGACAGTTCTGTTTTCTTAGATGGTTAAGTTGGGGGAAAAAAAAGCTGAATTACTGGTTTTCTTTATGCATAAAGTGGGTGAAAATGTAGAGAATCAATTTTAGAAAAATCTGTTATTCAACCTACAACTAACGGCCAGTGCCATGCATAGGTGAGCCTAACTGATGAAAGCAGTTAGTTCTGTTTCTTGCAATTTGTACTGTTCTTAAAAGGATGATCCCCCATACTTTTTTAGAAATCCCCCTTGCTTTTCAGAGTGATGGGAGACAATCCCCCACTTTTTTCAAATCCTAGATCAGACACTGAATATACTGATTAACGCTCAAACAAATGTACAAGTGAATACCTGTTGTAACTGTTGACGACTTGGAATTTAGATGAATGTTAAGGAATGGAAAAGATCTGAACCGAGACAGTAACAAAACACAAGAGAGTAAGTCTACTTCCCCAAAATTCAAAGGCTTGCTCCTATGTTATTGCTATTTTTAATGTGTCTCAGCAAGCCCCTTTGTCAGCCATTCTTCCATTGCTTCTGGAATGAATTTGATCATACTGGCATTTCTTCTAATGGCTCTATGTGGTGTAACGTGCAACGACCTGGTCACCCATCCAGGCACTAACCTAATGCATGCTGCTTAACTATCACGGAGAGAAAAACACCAATTCGCATCGCTGTAAAAGCTAGCTCAACAGCAAGGCAGGTTTGAAGTGCTTATATATCTAACCTCTCTCTGTGAAAGTGGCAATATTTTTCTTGACTGCTAAAAATATGGACACCAAGCTTTAGATAGTTTACACTAAAAATGTAAAATGATTGAAAAATGTAACTGTTAACAACTTACCTCTTGTAATACTATTTTTCTTGAAATGTAAATTCATATCCATTGACCTACTTCCACAGAAATCAAAACTTGGTTTAACATTTACTGCACATATTGCAAAAGTCATTTCAAGTACAGTAAAGTTCTTTTTTCCAGTTTTCCAGCTGTCTGTTTTATCAATTTGGGCATGGAAAATGAAATTAAAATTTACTGGATGTATTTCATCTATGAGGAGTCAATAATTATCACTTAAGTTGAAGATCACATCACGTTTTTTTTTTTCAAAAGAAATTGAACGCACATACACACTTAACCCTTTCCCACACAAGCCCTGGTTTTCACGTGTTTGCAGTACAAGTCTTTTGAAAACACTGTGGGAAAAGGAGAAATAGCTCGTAACGAGCAATTTCTCCTTTTCCCACAGTGTTTTCTATCCTTTTTGAGAGATTTCTGCCATTTTCATCAAATTTAAAATTGTTGTCTGCAAACTCTTTCAATTTGGACCAGTCCAAAATTTGTCGTTTGGGAAAGGGTTAACTGAATTCGTAATGAGTGCTTGTTCACAATATAACCAGATTGTTTATGTCAAAATAAAGGTAATATACAACGAGATTGATAAAAACTGTGAATTATATTTAGTGTCAATGTGAAGTTAAATCATTAATCTATCGATCAATTTTAATAGCTGACAAGCAGATTGAAGACATACATCTGGCTGAAAGATGACCAGTAAAAGTTTGAAATTTCCAAATGTATTTTAAGAGTGGCCGACACAAAGGTGAGTGAGAAACACTGGCACTTGACCTTAATTTAAATCGTTGCATGCACATGTATCCTAACTTAATTAACACAATGGTTATCAGGGCAAAATGACCTACTCCTTATTGCCTTAAGTTTTTTTTTTTTGAAATAAAACACAGTCATCTGCAAAAAGTATAAAGTGGCTGGAGAGAAGATACATTTAGAAGTGAACTGTATTTAAGTTGAAATGGTAATTTACTATTTAATTAAATTACATGTATCGAAGAAATTTGATGTTTCCTAGGAGCGTCTTTTTCTGTATGATTAAACTCTTTACCACACAATCCCTAGTTTTAACGGCCCTGTAGTAAAAGCCTTCTAAAAACATAGTGGGAAAAGGAGAAAATGCTGGTAGCCAGCATTTTCTCCTTTTCCCACAAAGTTTTCTACCCTTCCCAATACGAATTTCAATTTTTCAATCCCATTTATTATGTCATCTGCAAATGCTTTCATTTTGGACCAGTCTAAAATTTTGTCATTTGGTAAGGACTAAAGAGTTAACTGACGCCCACTTCCGGTTTGATCTACCTTCAATCTACTTTTTTGAAACAAGCGATCTGATCGAACAAACTGGAAAGGTGTGTCAAGCATCAATTAGGTTTGAAAAGACCATTGAAGTTTCAACCAATCAGATGGTTCATAACATTTTGAAAATGTCATGTGCATGGTTACTGGAAGTCAGCGAAAGACATAACTGGCGTAAATTGGTAAAAACTGTGAATGCACTGAAAAGTGTGGCGCACAGCATTAATTAGACATTATATGAACATTGACAAATCTCAATTATCTTGCATACCTCAGTTATCGTGCAATGAAATGTGTTCCAAACAGGTATTAAAACTGTTGATTTTTTACAGAATGTTTTAGTTACAGCTTCTGAACAGGTCACTTTACTTACAGATGACAATACAAAAGTTTACACTAATGACCAAAACAGCTGCTAAATATGGAAAATGTTTTCAAGCAGTAACTTTTTGTCTTGTTTCTATCTAAATGTAATGAATGAATAAATAAAGATATTCTGCAAAATCACGAGTTTTTATTTTTACAGTTGAAATTGGTGAACCTCATTAAATATTATCACAAATAATTGATTTTTGCAGCTCTGTTGTTGACACATGTAACCTTTGATTGCATGCACGATAATGTAAAAAGTAATCCATAATTTTTAACAAAGGTCAACATGGCAACATTTCTGGAGAAATGCTGTTGATAAGAACAATGGCACTGGACCAAATGTCATTCACAGATAAATTAAGGTATGTTCAATTTATGAAATATATGACATCATATAGAAGCTGGATTATAAAATACACGGAATTCCAGCCTCCTTACATGCACGATAGTTGAGGTGAAGTGGATACCTTTCTAGGGTAACTGCCGATTTATACATGTATTCTGACGAACAACATTTAGTTATGGAGGGAATTACATGTACGTTCATGCTATAAATTTCACCGTCCGAAGCGAGGTGTGCTTTTTTTGCCTTGATTTCCGTGGTGTTTATTAGGTTAGAATACATGCAACAATTCTGAATTAAGGTCGAGTCCCAGTGCGAAGAAACAATCACAAAGTAACATCGGGGCAACACTTCAGACTTAAGGTATATATAAGTCCACCACTGAAAAAGACAATCTTTTTTCTTTGATAAAACAATTAACATGAATTCGAAGCATCTTAGACAATGGTTAACATACCATTTCATTCACAGCATAAAAATATTTGTGTACTTATTCTGCTTCATCTGTTCAGGAACAAGAGTAACAACAACTCACTTCCGGCTAATGTAGGCCGGTGCATCAATACTAACTCTAATTCGTAAAAAATACAAAAAATCCCATCCTTTATGTGAAATACATGTTGAAATGTTTTTGTTTCAAGTTGAACTTTCTACCTTACGCTGGTTTTGTACATGTATTTTGTTAAAAAAAAAAAAACATAAACGAAAGATTGCTTGCATTTTTTTTTCTCTTCTGATTTCTTTTTCCTTCAGGGTTGTTAATGGTGCAGGGCAACAAACTTTTTAATATTATTTCAGTTATATCGGGGCAGGCAGTGAACCTATTCATGCTTTCCAGGAGTTCCTTCTACCAGTACTTTGCACAATATTCGTTTCAAGTCACTGGCTGCTTTCTAACTTATAACCAAGGTAGAAACAATAACCAGGTGTGTGAGAGGAATGAAGCCTATTGCAATGGCTATCATCAATGCTTCGGAAGGAATTGGCTAAATGGGGGTTTCTTACCAAATACAGAGATTGAGTCTGAACAAAGAGTCATATGGCCAGACCCTGCCAGAGAGCCGGCTTAAACCACATCATGACATAACCTGTAACAGACCTTAGATCTGAAAAGCTGAAGAGATCACACACTCTGCAGTCCGATCTTTATCAATATTGATAACAAAAAGGACTTTAAGCTGACCTTTGACTCTACTGATCACCCTTTACTTAATGATCCAGAGTTTTGATGACACGAGCAGGAAGTTCTTTGAAAACATTTTGGAAAAGGAGAAAACCCTAGCAACCACCATTTTCTCCTCTTCCATTCCTTTCAAAAACGATTCAAATCTAAACTACCTTCATCTTCTGCAAAAGCTTTCAATATGTACAATTCTGAAATTTTAACTTCTGGTATAAAACTAAATGAACCCTTTAATAAACAATCCCAGGCCCAAGTTTTTACGATTTTGGAGAAGCATTCTGAAAGAATTGTGGGAAAAGGAGAAAATGCTGGTAACCAGCATTTTCTCCTTTTTCCACAATGTTTTCTACCCTTCCAAAGACAAATTCACTTATTTGAGCCACAATCAATTGTTGTCTGCAAATACTTTCAATTTTGATACAGCAAAAATTTTGTTGCTTGATAAAGAGTTAGGAAAAAAAATAGAAGTACATTTATATGTATAAATAGGAAAGACAAGTTTCAACGACGTTTTCTGTTCACATTTTAATACCATAAATTAATAAATAAAGGAAGTAAGATGAACAAATAAGAGGGCCATGATGGCCCTGTATCGCTCCACTGGCTAATATGCACAAACCATACACACCAAACATTACAACTCTAGGCCTAAAGGCTTCTAACAAGAAGACAGATACAATGTAAATTGTGACCCCAAGGCGAGTCCATTTTTTTACCTATGATTTAAGATTTCAAGCTACAATTATGAGCTATAATTAACTGAATCCTGGTTGAGGTCAACAAGATATAACCACATACCAAGTAATATAGGACTAGGCTGTATGGTTATAAACCAGATTTTCAGTTTCTTTAATAAACCATGAGGGGGTTTAATTCAATTTGAACAATGGCTAAATTTTGAACAAATTCAGAAGAAATCCACTAGATGAAGCTTTATGCCAAATTTGGTAGCCCTAGGCCTTCCAGCTAAGAACAAGATGATTTTTAAAGTTTTCACTATAAAAGTCCTTGAAAATCTTGTGACCCCTGGGAAAGGGCCAATTTTGACCCAAGTGCTATAATTTGTAGAATCTTATTAGAGGTCAATTAGGTGAAGGTTCATACCAAATTTAGTAGCCCTAGCCCATATGGTTTAGAACAAGAATATTTTCGAAGTTTTCCCAGTATAATCCAATGTAAAACTTGTGACCCCCAGGGTGGGGCTAATTTTGGCCCCAGGGCTATAATTTAACGAATCTAAGTAGAGGTCTATTAGATGGAGCTACATGCCAATATTGGTAGCCCTAGGCCATATAATTTAGAACCAGAATATTTTCCAAGTTTTCCCTGTATAAGCCCATGTAAAACTTGTGACCCCCAGGGTGGGGCCAATTTTGGCCCAATGCCTGAAATTTGAAGAATTTACATACAGTTCCAATAGATGAAGCTACATGCCAAATTTGGTAGCCCTAGGCCATATGGTTTACGATAAGAAGATATTTAAAGTTTTCACCATGTAAACCTATGTAAATGTTGTGTCCCCCAGGGCGGGGCCAATTTTGACCCAGGGGTTATAATTTGAAGAGGTTTTGTAGAGGTCTATTAGATGAAGGTACATGCCAAATTTGGTAACCCTAGGCCTGATGGTTTTGGACAAGAAGATTTTCAAAGATTTCCAATATTTTTCAGTTTTCTTGCCATGGTGACCAGAGTTTAGATAGGACTCAAATTCTTTGAAGAGTTTCTGAAGAAGGCCATGCCAGTATCATTTCTGTGAAGTTTCGTTAAAATCTGATGGGTAGTTCCAGAGAAGATGTTTGAAATAAAAGTTAAAGCACACACACGACGGACACAAGGCCACAACATAAGCACGCTGGCCTTCGGCCAGTGGAGCTAAAAACCATTTTGCTTTACTGGTATTTATCCAAGGAGTGTACTGGAGTTTTACGATGTTTTAACAGCTCAGGTCATATCACAGTGGTCAGTGCACCTACAGATGTGTTTCCTGGCTTTCTCACACCAGTACTGACACTTTCTTTCCAAGCAACTGACTACTTATCTCATATGCATCAGTGGTGAGAGCTAAAAAATTGCCGGAAAGAAAGTTTGCAGCAAACCGGTATCAAACTTGCAACAACCAGGTCATGAGTCAGATTCGCTAACTGAGCTACCCTGCTGGGTGTATTTATCCAAACAAGTTAGCGACCTGTGCAAACTGTTGGACTTAGAATCTAGGACCTTTCAGTCAGCATCTCTGTCTCTGGCAAAATGGATTAATGTGGAGTGGTAAAGTGGAGAGGTAAAGAATTTAGAAATTAAGTGATTACTGTGGAGTGATAAGGAATTTAGAAATCCAGATTTTACCAGCGAGTACATCTTATCATCATCAAGCTTTAGTTAACCCTCAACCAAAACATTTTTACAATCACAGTTTTAATGACAGTGAGGAGAATGACTTTTGCAAACATTGTGGGAAAAGGAGGAAATGCTGGTAGCCAGAACTTTCACCTTTGCTCCAGTATTTTCTACCCTTTTAAAGACGAGTCACACCATTTACAGGTATTGAGTCTGTGATCTGCAACTACTTTCAATGTAGGCATGTCTAAACAGAGCAATGGTAGGCCAGTCAAAGTTGTAAAGCCTCAGGTTACTATAGAGATTCTCAAAAATGATTAACTCCTTAGATTTAAGGATTCTGAAAAAAAAAAAAGGCTTGCAAAGACATGGTGGGAAAAGGAGACAATGCTGGTATCCAGCTTTCTCACCTATACCCACAATGTTTTCTACGCTTTAAAAGATAAAGCCCTCATTTGTGCCACATTTAACGTGCCATCAGCAAAATGCTTTGAATTTGGAAAGGTTGAAAAATTTGTCGAATGGTTAAGACTTACAATAGGAGAACTATTTCCTTAGATGTTGTCAGTCAATTTCTTTTTTTTTTCAAGTTGTCTGTCTCAAAATGCTTCAGTAAAAATGCAATTAACCCTTTCCCAAACAAGCCCTGGTTTTCACGTGTCTGCAGTACAAGTCTTTTGAAAACACTGTGGGAAAAGGAGAAATTGCTAGTAATGAGCAATTTCTCTTTTCCCACAGTGTTTTCTACCCTTTTTAAGACCTTTCTGCCATTTTCATCAAATTTAAAATTGTCGTCTGCAAACTCTTTCAATTTGGACCTGTCCAAAATTTGTCGTTTGGGAAAGGGTTAAAGGTATTTAAAACACCATCATTGGCTATTACAGATACCCAATACTTTTTGGTTCATATGACAATCCCCCATCATTTAATTTCCATGGATACCCTTGCACCCCAGACACACCTTCTTCTAGCAGTCTTCTGCTCACCCAGTGGGTTTGTAACCATTGTACAAAGTTTGAATCCCAATCTTCGTGGACTTGCCAGTCAAATTCATACGAAACCTCCACGGCTGGTATAACCAGCTTTTTAAATCTTCTCTTCCTAGCTATGAGTAGAATAGATGTACTAGAAATAGGAAACCCATACAGAAGTGTATTCAGTTTCTCACAAGTAGTCACCATTGCAACTAAAGCGGCTGGCATTCGACTGTCACCACTTTCAAAATTCTCTAAAAAGTAATTTGTGTAGGTGAAACTCTCCAGTGTGTTTTTGTAGCTACTGACTAGATGGTCCATGACACCTTTTGTCACAATGTTGACTAGATCATCCAGCACAAGAGACCGTAGTGGCATGAACGGAACAAACGAGTCTTTGATGACCAGGATGTACCGCAGGATAAGATCCACTCTAAAGGTTGGTCTAATCTTTAACACATCTAACCAAAACTGATCTCCCAACTGTTGAGCATCAACCAGAGAAATTTCCTCATCCTGGTACAATGTAACTTCTTCCAGATGTTTCTTTACAAGAAACATAAGTATGTCATTATTTATCTTCTCTCTGCGTACTGTCAGCTTTTTCAGGCCTGTGAACTCTTTCAGAAGTTCGAGGTAACCGTCATGTTCAATAAGAGAGTTTGAATTCAGCTCTAAGGTTGTAACTTTGTGGGCAACATCAGCATCGTACAAAGTTAAAATGATATTATCTTCCCTTGGGTCTGACCAGTCTATGATTGGGGAATGAAGATGAAAGCTTGTTAAGTTACTAAAGTTTGTCAGCATATCACAGACAGTAATGATACAACTTTTCTTCCATCGCATGTCATGAAACATGTGTTCACTCTGAGGTTCCTGTGGGGTAATACTTAAATATACCACATTTGTACATTTTTCTGCTATGGCATGAAGAATTTGCAAACCAGATCTGCCAATTTTGTGGCCGAAAGAAATACTAAGATGTTTCATGAATTTACCATAAACCTTTAGACAAAACAGGAAATTGGTTCTCTTTTCCTTTACAAAGTAAACATTTTCCTCTGACTCCTGGCTGTATTTCACCTTCGGCCATGCCGTAGATGCATGTAAATGGGGTCTCCACGCAGGAATCCCATGTGTACAATTAAGCTTTTCATTCCAATCCAAATAGCTCAAAATCTGTGTAGCAACAATGGCTGGAAAATCATCTAGGCAAAGAGTCATCCTCTGACTACTGCAGTTTCCTCTAAATGGCTCTGATTCCGCCATATCATCAATGCAAACCTAGAAAAGATACAGCAACTTTGGTGACCCACTGTCATTTAACTCTTTACCACACAATCCCGACTTTTAACGACCCCGAGAAAGAAGCCTTTTGAAAACATTGTGGGAAAAGGAGAAAATGCTGGTAACCAGCATTTTCTCCTTTTCCCAAAATGTTTTCTACCCTTCCCAAAACAAGTTTTACTTTTTTATTTGCATTTATTTTGTTGTCTGCAAACGCTTTCAGTTTGGACCAGTCTAAAATTTTGTCATGTGGTAAAGAGTTAAAACTGAATTTCAATGCCACTTTGGTGAATACTTTTGAAAACAGTCTGGGAAAAGGAGTAAAATACTTGTTGCACTTCTTCATACAGAGCTCCAAATAAGAGGGAGTGATGGTAATCTAAATCCATTATTTCTCAACCAAACCCTATGTTGTGGATACTCATTATAATTGTCTTGAGATGATTCTAATGAGTACCCACTGCTATATGCCTAACACATTAAGAACCAGGCATCACTTAGGATGGGTTTTATCCTGTATCTTGCCCTATTCTCCATTACCTAACTTCCAGCTTTAGGGGCTTGGTCCATATGGGCAAACATTGGCAATAATAAATAAATGCAAATTCATGTTAGTTTTTGCATAGGGATGAATATCCAAAGGGCTATGTCAATACCTCAAGTTTTATTCTAAAATAGTCACGCTAACAATCATTTTTGTCTCTTGTAAAATGACAAGAATGACCCAATGTGTAATTTTTACCTGTTCTACATGAACATTGCAAAATGGTCTGGTAGAAATCTTAAGCAATTAAATGAAAACTGTAAAGTAGATCTACTGACCCCTTGCTCTAGTAAAAATATGAGCAAACAATGTAATTTCGGGCCCTCTGTCTTTCTACATCGGGCTGGGGGGGGGGGGGGGGGTTGGGAGACGATAAAGTGAGAGGTCTCCGAGCCCTTCACCTATGATCTTCTAGAGCTCTGATCTGAGCCTATACCTACCAATCGGCATACAATAGCGTGACTTCAGTCGCTAAGATATTAAGATATCAAAGTATCTTTGAACATAAAGATCATCTCAGTGTCTTATAATTTTTTTTTTTCTAAAGGAAATTCTTCTGTTAGCGAGTCATTCTTGTTTTGTCTGCTACTGAAAGATGCAGGACGGTGCTTGAAATAAAAAACTGGATGTAAAAATTATTTCTACATGTTGGATATCAGAAAAGTTTTGAAGTAGCTTGCATCCAAAACAGGTCAGAGACCGTACACATACGTGTCCGTTTAGGATTTCTAAACAGATATATAGAAACCGAAACAAAAAGACTGCAATTTTTTCTGGATAAAACTCTTGCTCATTTTTCTTTGTTTCAATTCCATCATCTTCACGTTCGATTTAATTTCATATAAGAAATCGAGTGTAGCTATGCAGTCGCCTTCGATTGCTACTATAATCTTCGGCTTTCATACGTTCTGTCTTTCACGGGACTTCTCTCACCATCCTAACCAGTTGTCAACCCTTTATTCGGTTTAATTGATAAATGAGGGATCTTTACAGTAAGGTGACAATTTCCAACCAGGGAAAACGCAGCTGGTACGAGATTCGAACCCTGGACCCCTAGCTTACAGCGCAAAGGCTGTAATCATATTCACTGTGCAACTAGGACTGCTCAGAGCCCACGCTATGGATAATAACTACACACCTTCCGCCCGGGTAGCTCAGTTGTTAGCGTATCAGACTCGTGAGCAAGTTCAATACCCAGTTGAAGCAAACTTTCTTTCCGGCGATTGTTCGCCTCTCACCTCTGATGCATGTGAGAAAAGTAGTCGGTGGCTTTTGAAAGAAAGTTGTGTCAGGACTGGTGTAACAAAGCCAGGAAACACATGGGTGTGTCGCTGATATGGCATTAGCTGTTAAAATGGTGTTAATCTCAAATACATATAAACCTTCCCCTCTTGATCTTTAGCTTTAATGCCCAAGAGCCAGCGAGCTTATGTCATGGCCCTGTTTCTGTAGTGCGTCCCACAGTGAGTGTGTGCATTAACCTTTTTCCCTGCCCTTGGTGTCATGTTTTACAGAGGGCTTTTGATGTGGAAATTTTAAATATCTTCTTGTTTATGACCATTTAGCCGAGACCTGTATTGTTTGGTATGCAGCTTCATCTAGTGGACCAGGATTCATCTAATTATAGCCCTTTGCCATAAAATGGCTCCGTCCTGGGAGTCACAACTTTCGTATGTATACAGGCTTTTATAGACAAAACTTTGAAAATCTTCTTGTGCCTAACCATAAGGCATGAAATTGTCATGTTTGGTATGTAGCATGATATTGGGGGCCTTTACCAAAGTTGTTCAGATTTCTGCCATAAGGTCACATATTGGTCCTCCCACCAGAAAAGGTGGGGTGTTACAAATTGTTCTCTGGTGAGGGTCTACTTTAAGGGCCTTTCTTGTCTTTTTGTTGGAAATCTTTTTGTGGAAATAATTAGTGCAGAGTTTATTGATATTTGGTGTGAATGATACTGAGCTACACCTGTATGTATTCATTAAAATTATCTTGGTGGCATGTGAAAAAAAAGACCTTTTTTCTGGGGTTATTATTGGAATACAGGTTTCTAACAGCTTGATGGTTATTGCTGCCAATTACATGTGTGGAACATGCAGTTTAGTAGGCAGTGGAGCAATACAGGGCTATCATGGCCCTCTTGTTTGAGGCTAACCTGCCCCCCCCCCCCCCCCCCCCCCCCTTGCTTTTAAGACCAGTATGCTCTATATGACCACTTCCTATAGCATTGTGGTACATTGTAATTTTCAAGGGGAAGAAGCAGAGTTTGTATTGGTCTCAAACCCCGGACCCCTGGTTAAAAGGGAGAGTGCCTTGACCACTGGCCTACCTAGAACACTTTACATTCTCACTGCTTTCTGTCACTATAGTGAGAGATTGAAACATGACCATTTTTTATTACCAGTGCAGAGGCTGTCTCAGAAATTCATGAGCTGCACTCTGGCAATAGGGTAATCAATTACCGTAGATATCAGTCAGTATTGTCAATAAGTATAATCAATCAGATCAATATTATGGATTGCAAAAACAATATGTCACACCAAGTTTATCCATCATTTCATCATTCTTCATCATGGTTATCAATTTGTAAATAAATGTATATATATTTTTTAAATAACCCATTTCATTACTCTACAGTGATACATGTAATCTGTAGTGTGGGCATTAAGCAGTCAGGGAATAGCACTCTGTAAGCCAGGGGTCCCAAGCTGGAATCAGATACTGTAGGCACCTTTCCCCTAGGGATTTACTTGAATGGTGTCAGAAGTGGTTGCAGAGAGAAAAGGGTCCTAAGATCCTAAGAATCCAGGGAATGCGGTAGCTTCCAAATATCAGGTGGGGAAGAAGCGTAGTGATAATCAGTAGCGTAGATGTCAAGAGGTCAGGATAGTGGTTAGAGCACTGACTTTGTAAGGGATGTGTGCTTTCCACTTTTTTCCCCAAGGGAGTTATGTTAGTGTAGTCATATTCTGTTGCGTGGATTTCAAGCTATCCAGGTAGCTCAGTGGTTAGAGTAGTTGTCCTGAAAGCAAGGAGAACCAGGTTTGAATCCCCTGTTGGCTGCACTTTTTCCCCTAGGGATTTAGTTGAATGGTGTCAGAAGTGGCAAGACCCAAAAAGGTCTTAAGAAAAGTAGCTCCAAAAAATCAGAAAGGAAGGAGTATAGTGATAATGGGTAGCGTGGATGTCGAACAGTCCTGCTTCAACCCTTAGGTTGCTAAGTGCGACTCAGTGACCTTTTGAGGATAGTGTAGATCAAGATCAGACTGCACAGAACATGTAGTCTGATTTTGGATCTATACCGTCCCATAGGGAGATATTTTTACCCCCAAAATAACTTTGAAATAGCAGCAATATTTGGGTTTTTACTGTCGACTCGAAAGTTTCAGTTTAGTTATATAGCAGGATAAGGGTTAACAATGCTTGGGTAGAAGGCTTTAAAAAACATTGTGGGAAAAGGAGAAAATGCTGGTTTCCAACAATGTTTTCTACTTTTTCAGAAAACAAATCCAAACATTTTAGCCACTCTAAACTCACAGTTAGAATGTATATAAGGAAGAATTACAACCTATGTTTTTTTAATATCACAAAATCTAAGCTACATCAATGATACATATAATACAAATAATTACATTGTTTGTGACTGTATTTACTAGTGTTGGGAAATCAGTTGAAAATGCTAATCGATGATCGGTTATAATCAAAATCCACTTTTGATAAGATAATCGATCATATAATCGGTTACAGAAGAATATGAAATTGGTGTTTGGTTTTAACTTGGACAAATTAGTTATAAAACTTGCTCGGAAAAGGAGAAAATGTGCCTAACAGGCAGGTTCTCCTTTTTTCCTAAACATTTTCGAACACAGGTTTGTTACAAGATTAAAACAATTGTCATACACTGTCATTAAATTTGCTTTTTTGAAAATATTCGATTGCAGTGACTTTTTTCTTACCCATATTTCAGTATGTCTTCCTACGTATTCTACCGACAGATCTGCTTGGATCTGAATTATATTTTGTCAGAGGTTCATCTTGTTTTAAATGACAGCCAAAATACTTCCACCTTTCAGATTTTGTTTTTGCACTGGATGGGAATTAATTTTGAGTTGTTTGACTGCGTCAGTAGCCTTTTAATTTTGGGATCCCTTGGTTAAGGGTGGTGTTATTCAGGTTTAGTCCGATGATCGATTTTTGGTATTTGTATTCGATGATTGGCATTGGCAACGATTAAACGATAGTTAATCGATCTTTCCCGATCATCGTCCCATCACTAGTTTTTACTATTATGCACATTCTAGCAACTCTATACCAGATGGGCCAATGTTTTGAAGACTTTGAGGAAGAATAAGGCTTCCAACCCTGTAGCACACAATCCCAATTTTTAACAACCTTGAGGCAAAAGGCTTTTTGAAAACATTGTGGGAAAAGGAGGAAATGCTGGTTACCAGCCTTTCCTCCTTTTCCCACAATGTTTTCTGTCTTGTAAGAGATCAGTTCCTACGTTGATCCACATTTAATTTGTCGTCTGCAAATGCCTTCATTTTTGACAATTCTAAAATTCTAAGATTTTGTCATTTGGTAAAGAGTTAAAACATTCAGGGGAAAACAGAGAAAAGACTGGTAACCAGCATTTTCTTCCATTTAAACTTTTTTTTTTCAACGTCTCAAAGACAAATCACAACATTTAACCCTTATAGTGCCTTTCACGACTATAGTTGCCTCTGCGGCTAGTGAAGATCAAGATCAGGCTGCACAAAAAGTGCAGCCTAATCTTTGATCAACACGGTCCACTTTGATGAAACCCTGTAGACAAAAGCAAGCATGAAACTGCAATTATTTGAGTCATATTTCTAGGATGAAAATGTCTGATAGGTTATTTTGGTGCTTTAAGGGTTAAGTGGCATATAATTTGTCCTTTGCAAAATTTTAATGCTTTCATACGAACAATTACATAATTTTGTCATGTGAAAAATGAGTTAATATTTATCATCACAGGTCTGCAACAAGCAATACCAAAAATTTTTAAATATGGTTGACCCATTATCACGCAATCTAAAGTTTTAAAGCTGATGGAACTGGCTTTTGAAAACATTGTTGGAAGAGATGAAAGTGCTGGCAACTAGCATTTTGTCTTTTTCTTACAATGTTTTCTATCCGTTTAAAGACAAATCTCATCCTTTGAACCACATTTAATTTTTTGTCTTCAAATGCTTTCAATTTGGACCAGTCTTATATTCTGTGTCTTGTGGTAAAGAGTTAAAGAAATAGAAAAAAGAAAGCACTATATTACAGCCGTGCCCCGGTAGCTCAGTTGGTAGCCTACAGGACTTGAGAAGAGAGGGTCCCTGGTTTGATCCCAGGCTCGTCCAATTTCTTTCAGAGAATTGATGATAGTCATTGTGACAAGATTCATTCCTCTCTCACCGCTGAACATTGTTTTGACGATGGCTATGGGAAAGCAGCCAGTGGCTTGGAAAGAATATTGTTGTGTAGTACTGGTAAAAGAAACTCTGGGAAAGCATGGAGAGATACACTGGCTGCTGTGAGTGAAATAATGTTGAAAACGGCATTAAACACTGTACAATCAATCAATGAAGGACTACATTACATGTACATATCATTTGACAATAACAATTGACAATGTCATATTTCCTTTCATATTTTTTGTAATCTAGGAGAATCTGTCATGTAAGGTAACCCTTTACCAAACTATTCAAGTCTTTTGTCCTTTTCCACAATGTTTTCTTCCCTTTAACCCTTTACCACACAATCCCAAGTTTTAATGACCCTGAAGAATAAAACATTAACAAAGATTGTAGGAAAAGGAAAAATGCTGGTAATCAGCATTTTTTCTCCTTTTTCCACAATGTTTTCCACTCTATGATAGACAAATTTCCTATTTTGAGTAAAACTTAATGTCGTCTGCAAATGCTTTCAATTTGGACCTGGCAAAAATTTTGTCGTTTGGTATAGAGTTAAAGCATAAATTTCTGTTCTTGAGTTACGTTTACTTGTGGTTGCAAATGATTTCAATTTGAACAAGTCCAAAATTTGTTGTCTAGTTAATTATCAATCCATAAAGTGCTGAAACTGACCTAACTTGTTTTTGCGGACAGTGTAGTCAAGATCAGACTGCACAAAACATGCAGTCTGATCTTGGATCTACACTGTCCGCTACTTTGTTACAGATTCTGGCCAAAACAACCTTGAGATGACAGTAT
Source organism: Tridacna gigas (assembly GCA_945859785.2). NCBI lineage: Eukaryota > Metazoa > Mollusca > Bivalvia > Cardiida > Cardiidae > Tridacna > Tridacna gigas. The sequence continues at coordinate 3,849,279 of OX244030.2, forward strand.
TTGGATATTTTTCCTGTTTAAAAAGATTAATTTCATTGATTCAGTGCTCTAAGGGTTAAAATATTTGAGAAAAAGTGCCTGGTAGACAGAAATCACTGTTAGTTTATAATCATCTTCAGCATTTTTAGGGCTGTTTCACCACTGTCAGCGGGAACCTGAAAGACATAACAAGGGGAAATTAACCCTTTACCCAAAACTCCTGTGTTTTAACAACCCTGAGAATGAAGACTTTTTAGAACATTGTGAGAAAAGAAAAAAATGCTGGTAACCCAGCATTTTCTCCTTTTTCGAAATGTTTTGTACCCTATCAAAGATAGATCCAATCATCTGATACATAACCACATAACAATATTTTAGACTGGTCCAAAATGAAAGAGTTTGCAGACAACAAATCAAATTTGGCTTAACCCTTTCCCAAACAAGCCTTGGTTTTCACGTGTCTGCAGTACAAGTCCTTTGAAAACACTGTGGGAAAAGGAGAAATTGCTCGTAATGAGCAATTTCTCCTTTTCCCACAGTGTTTTCTACCCTTTTTGAGAACTTTCTGCCATTTTCATCAAATTTAAAATTGTCGTCTGCAAACTCTTTCAATTTGGACCAGTCCAAAATCTGTCGTTTGGGAAAGGGTTAAAAGATTGGATTTGTTTCTAAAAGGTTAGAAAACATTGTAGCCTAACCCTATTCCCACAATGTTTTTGAAAGTCTAATTTCCAACAGTAAATGCTTGATTGTGTGGTAATGTGTGGACAGCGCTGGCTGACATGGGTTAATGCTTCTTGCAGATGCATTAAACCCCCTTTTCAAAGAGCATGGTTTATTTATTTATTTTTTTTCTTTTTTATACTTTTCTGATTTCGAAATGGAACACATAAAAATATCTTGGCTTGCTTCGTTTTGCTTGTTATAAGCAATTTATCCTTTTGTCACAGTGCTTTCAAATGTCTGCTTCAAGACTATTACATTTTTCAACAAGAGCTAATAAGTTAAAGTAACAATAACTGTCAAATGTAAACAAAACCGGTTTTAAAATGCATTCAGATCTAAATCATACCATTTAAAAGTATGGAAATTATTGTGAAGATGACAATGTGTTATCGTACAGTTGGTTCAAATGTTAGTTGCTGGCAGAGAAATTAATATCAAAACTTGGTGAACTCTTTACCACACTATCACGACTTTTAACGACCCTGACAAAGAAGCCTTTTGAAAACTTTGTGGGAAAAGGAGAAAATGCTGGTGATCAGCTTTTTCTGTTTTTCCCTCAATGTTTTCTATCCTATCCAAGACAGAGATCACCATTTTAGTAACATATAACCTGTCGTCTGCAAATGCTTTCAATTTGGTCCAGTCCAAAATTTTGTCGTTTGGTAAAGGGTTAAAAGTTATCAGGTCACTCCTATCTTTTGTATACTTTTTGCCTGATTTCGAATTCATTTTTCCTGCCAGCGACAAACACTTGGACCAATATTTTTCATACTTTTAAAAGGTATGATTTAAATGTAAATGCATTTTAATGCCTGCATTGTGTTTTTAGCCGCTATCAGGCCTTTAAAAAAACTTTGCTACAATTTTTACAAGGACTCCTTGGCTGGCTATCACATTGTTCTGTTGCTTTTGCAAACTGTAGATCACAGACCAGTTTCTATTTTTGGTAAATAAATTGCTCAAAGTATAAAAAAGTTAAATTCAAGATCAGATGGCATGATCTGTGTAATCTGATCTTACCCTACACTTTCTCTAGTTACATCTATATATGCCTTTCACAAGAGCTCCAGACAGAGGGAGTGATTTTGATTTCAAAATTGAAAATATCAGTCACTCTCCACTAAACCCTATGTTATGGGTACTCATTAGAATCGTCTCATCGAGATGATTCTAATGAGCACCCACAACATAGGGTTTGGAAGAGAAATAATTGATTTAGATTACTTTCACTTCCTTTTATCTGGTGGTCTGTTTTACACTCTATGAATTATATCTTACCATGTGCCCTGCATCAAGTATCCAATAAAAGGAGAAATTGTCAACAGATTTAACATAGCCAGAGACAAGTTTGGTGATAGGATCTAAAATTGGTTTCCTCTTTGCAGCACGATATCTGTCTGCTATTTTCAAAGTGTGGACCCATTCTTCAGTACCTGAAAAATAGTTTAACCCTTATCCTGCTATATAAGTTAAAACTTTCAATCTGATAGTTAAAACAAGAATAATGTTAATTCAAACTTCTTTTTTGGAGAAAAAAAAAAACAATCTCCTTATCGAGCAGTGTAGATCTAAGATCAGACTGCATGTTCTGTGCAGTCTGATCTTGATCAACACTGTCCGCAAAAGGTCAGTGAGTCGCCCTTAGCAGGTTAAGAGTTGAAACATGAACACTGTGATTATTTTCTTCAATATAAATTCATTTTCTAAACTGTCTTCATTCTTCAACTTTTTACCAAACATTCTTATGTTTTAACCACTTTCAAGAAAAAAGGCTTTTGAAAACATTCTTGGAAAAGGAGAAAATGCTGGTTACCAGTATTTCCCCTTTTCTCTCAATGTTTTCAGTGATTTCAAAGACAGACATTGTCTTTTATGCTACCATGAATTTGTCATCTGCAAATACTTTCAATTTGGTGGAGGTTAAAATTTCGTCTTTTGGTAAAGACCTGATAGATAAAAAAATCTTTGACTTGTGCACATTTAGCAGGTCAAAAACTGAATGTGGTTTAACCCTTTCCCAAACAAGCCCTGGTTTTCACGTGTCTGCAGAACAAGTCTTTTGAAAACACTGTGGGAAAAGGAGAAATTGCTCGTAACGAGCAATTTCTCCTTTTCCCACAGTGTTTTCTACCTTTTTCGAGAACATTCCGCCATTTTCATCAAATTTAAAATTGTCGTCTGCAAACTCTTTCAGTTTGGAAGGGTCTAAAATTTGTCGTTTGGGAAAGGGTTAAAGGATGGAAAGTTGTCAAGAAAAGGGCGGAAAACAGTGTGGGAAAAAAAAATGCTTGTTACCAGTATTTCTCCTTTTAAAAGCTGTTTCTCCTTTCAAAAGCTTCCTTGCTTTGGACCATTTTGGTTCTTCATTTTGGATAATTTTTGAAGGCCCTAAAGTTTAAACTGTTAAATGGCACAACATTTTAAGTTGCTAGGGAACACCAATATGCAAAATATTCTGTAAACTATTTTAACCAATATTTTTTGGAAATAATGTTGGACCTTGTAGATCAAAGATCAAACTGCACATTTTCTGCTATATGATCTAGATCTATATTGTCCGCAACAGCACCAGAAGATAGGCCCCATGCTCCAAACTTCCAAACAGATTTCAAATGATACGTAAAGTGATGTACAAGTATCCCTTTCCCAAACAAGCCCTGGTTTTAACATGTCTGCAGTACAAGTCTTTTGAAAACACTGTGGGAAATGGAGAAATTGCTCGTAACGAGCAATTTCTCCTTTTCCCACAGTGTTTTCTACCCTTTTTGAGACCTTTCTGCCATTTTCATCAAATCTAAAATTGTCGTCTGCAAACTCTTTCAATCTGGACCAGTCCAAAATTTGTCGTTTGGGAAAGGGTTAAACTAACCAACTGTGTCCACAATCAAATCTAACTGTCCAGTGTATACAACCACTTGCAGATCTGTTGTCTCTATCAGAGTGTTAACTGAAAAATAAATTGTTCCCCATTACCATATATTATCCTTTTTTTCTTTTCCACCTTGAAGAGGAAGTATGTTTAAAAACACAGAGGGAGAAAAGGAGAAAGTGCGGGTCACATGCATTTTCTCCTTTTTCAACAGTGTTTCCAAAAGCTTTCTTCCTTAGGGTTGTTTCATATCTTAATAGGCCACTGTTCTACAGACCTTACTACACAAAATTCCACTCACACAACCTGTATTGAACAACCACCTGTCATAATCAATTACCATAAAGATTTGAATTTATACGCCCCTAAAACTAGAAATGAGCAATATTTGATAGTAACAAACTGTCACCTTTTTTTATCACAATATTTCATATGCTATGCAAAGTGGTCATTCTCCTTCTCTTCAAACATTTCTTGTAAGTATTGTCACATCAATTGAATTATTTGGAGCACAGCTCATTTGATGGAAAAAAAAAACAACAACTTTCTACAACAGCTGAAGAGATTGTGGATTCAAGCCTCGGATGAAAAACAAAATGGCTGTAATGGGCTCTCTTCCTCTGAATTTAGGAAATACCATTACAACTAGCATAACGATTATACCAGTAACTAATAGAGTACCAGTTAAAGTAACAATAGCTGCCAAAAGTAAACAAAGCGGGTGTTAGAATGCATTTAGATTTTAATCATATCATTTAAAAGTACGGAAATTATTGTGAAGAAGATAATCTGTTATAGTAACAATAGCTGCCAAAAGTAAATAAAGCTTAACCCTTTCCCAAACAAGCCCTGGTTTTTATGTGTCTGCAGTAGAAGTCTTTTGAAAACACTGTGGGAAAAGGAGAAATTGCTCGTAACGAGCAATTTCTCCTTTTCCCACAGTGTTTTCTACCCTTTTTGAGACCTTTCTGCCGTTTTCATCAATTTTAAAATTGTCGTCTGCAAACTCTTTCAATTTGGACCAGTCCAAAATTTGTCATTTGGGAAAGGGTTAAAAGTGTGGAAATTATTGTAAAGATGACAATCTTTTATATTGTACAGTCTGTCCAAGTGTAAGTTGCTGGCAGAGATATTAATTTCAAAACTAGGTTAAAAGTTGCCAGGTCACTCTATCTTTTGTTTACTTTTGACTGATTGTAAAATCATTTTTCTGCCAGCGACTAACACCTGGACCAGCCACACAATAACAGATTGTTATCTTCACAATATTTTCCATACTTTAACTCTTTACCACATAATCCCGACTTTTAACGACCCTGGAGAAGAAGCCTTTTGAAAACATTGTGGGAAATGGAGAAAATGCTGGTAACCAGCATTTTCTCCTTTTCCCACAATGTTTTCTACCCTATCAGAGACAAATCATATCATTTGAGCCACAGTGAAAATGTCGTCTGCAAATCCTTTCAAATTGGATAGGTCTAAAATTTTGTTGTTTGGTAAAGGGTTAAATGGTATGATTGACATTTAATTGCATAACACCTGCATTTTTTTGGTTGCTACTGGGCCTTTAAAACTAGACAATGAAAAATAATAATTGATTTGATGTTCATATGGCACAATGCAAGTAGTCATAAAAGAGGGCCATGATGGCCCTGTATTGCTCCACTGCCTTATATACAAATGTGCTGTACACGTAAATGATTTCAATGGAGACTTTTAACTGTAAGAGGCCTCCACTGAAAAAAAATTTCACATGCCTTCTCTCTCTCCTCTCCCTCCCTCTCAAAAAGTTATAACTTCCCTCCTTCAGACAGATATTATACCTACCTATATCAACAACTGGTTTCATGAAGTCCTCAGCCTGAGTGGCAAATACTTGATCTGACTGACCTGTTCAAGATAAACAAATACAATCAGGATGCTGCAGACAATTCTGGGCACTTTAGCAGACAGTGTGGATTAAGATCAGATGTCAAAGAACATGTGAGATATTCTTGAAAAAAGATACAATTTGAAAGCATTTGCACACAACAAATTAGATATGGTTCAAATGATGAGTTTTGTCTTTGCAAGGGTAGAAAAAGTAACCATTTTCTCCTTTTTCCACCATGTTTTTCAAGAGCCTTCTTGGTCAGGATTGCTAAAACTTAAGACTGTATGTTAAAGGGTTACCATGTCATTCTTTGATCACTTGCACAATCTGAAACTCAAAACAATTCGTACGAATGAGTTATTACGACAGTCTTAATTTTTGTGTAGTTGGACCAGGTTGAGTTGCGTGTATAGTGTAAAGAGGTACCGTACGTATCCAATGAAACTTAAGGCCAAATCCAAGCAAACTTCTTTAAACGCAACAAGACCCGAGTCCGTATTCACCTACCATTCTTAAGAACGTTCTTTGTCCTATTCTCCAAGATTTTCAAAATTTGAAAGTAACACAACTTCTGATTGGCTAAACCAAATGGTTTAGCCAATCAAAAGTTGTGTTACTTTCAAATTTAGAAAATTCTGGAGAATAAGACTGAGAACATTCTTAAGAATGGTTGGTGAATATGGACCCTGATCCTACCACTAAGAAATGCAAACTGCTATTCCTTTTATTATACACCTTCCCTTTACAACTGTAAGAAAATAAATTGAAAAAAAAAAAAGTCTGACAGCCACAAATATTTAGGATATGATGGAAAGAGCCAAAAGTGAATTCACAGAAGAGGTCCATGAACAAAATGATGTTCTACATAGAGTATATGTATGATATGAAAAAACTTACACAGAGTACATACGTGATACTGAAAAACTTACACAGAGTACATGCGTGATACGAAAAAACCTACAAAAAGTACATATGTGTGTGATATGGAAAACATTCTAGGCCCGTATTCACCAACCACTCTGAATTTCATTCCAAGTCTAATTTTAGATTTAGAAAGAAATCCAACTTCTGACTGGCTTCTGATTGCCTAAACCACATGATTTAGCCATTCAGAGATCGTGTTACTTCTTAATTTAGAAAATTCTTGAGAAATTATACAAAGAATGCTATTAACCCTTTCCCAAACAAGCCCTGGTTTTCACGTGTCTGCAGTACAAGTCTTTTGAAAACACTGTGGGAAAAGGAAAAATTGCTCATAGCGAGCAATTTCTCCTTTTCCCACAAGTGTTTTCTACCCTTTTTGAGACCTTTCTGCTATTTTCATCAAATTCAAAATTGTCGTCTGCAAACTCTTTCAATTCGGACCAGTCCAAAATTTGTCATTTGGAAAAGGGTTAAGAATGGTTAGTGAATACATACCTGGTCTGTTGTATATTTGTTTTAGATAATGTCTATATTTAACCCTTCACCACACAATCCTGAGTTTTCTTTTCCCACAATGTTTTCTACCCTTTCAAAGAGATAAATCATCATTTTAAGTAACATTTAATTTGTCGTCTGCAAATGCTTTCAATTTCGACAGTTCAAAAGGTTTTCGTTTGGTAAACAGCTAAATCTGATCATTTATAGTTACATGATAAAATGTCATACCTCCCCACTTCACTTTTTCAGGAATGATTCCAAGTTTCTCCTTTATTTTACCATTCATCAGAACTGAAAGATCATCCCGGTGAAGTTTACCCAGCATCCTTTGCACTGTCTTGTCTTTGATACCTACAAAACATGAGTCATGCTCTGTGAAAAGTGAGTTCAATACATTTGCTTGATCTGCGCAGACTGGTCTGCTTTGATATCTTTTGCTATTGGTCCATTTCCTAAAGGATCGCTGTATCTCATGATTATAGAGATGTATTAACCCTTTACCACACAATCTCGACTTTTAATGACCCTCAGGAAGAAGCTTTTTGAAAACATTGTTGGAAAAGGAGAAAATGGTAACCAGCATTTTCTCCTATTTCAACAATGTTTTCTCCCCTTTCCAAAACAAATTTCAATTTTTCAGTCACATTTATCATGTCGTGTGCAAATGCTTTTAATTTGGACAGGTCTACAATTGTGCTGTGTGGTAAAGAGTTAAAATTCTTTTCTCAAAGAATGCCCCTTGTATGAATACCTGTACAAATTACAATCAAGAACGCTTTGCCGATTTGTCTTTGTATGGAAAGGAAACATTGTGGGAAAGGGAGAAAATGTTAGTTACCAGCATTTCCTCCTTTTTTCACATAGTTTTCAAATGGCCTCTCCTCAGGGTCATTGAAATTTAGGATTGTTTGATAAAGGGTTTAATTAAGAAAGAATTAAACATCAAAACAGAAATTGTTTCTCAGAAATAGAGACAAACACCAAACAGACATTCACAATAGACAGAAAAACAGTGTAACAAATGGGGGCAGTATATCTACAATAAGAGGAAAAAATTAAATTCTTTACAAAAAGATATTGGGTAATGTCACATAACTTAACCAAACATGTGACTGATTGTTTTAGATAAGAGCCATGCTCTGGCAAAAGGGGCCTTAATGCATCTGCGTGATGTATGCAGAGCTCCAGGTAGAGGGAGTGATTTTGATTTCAAAACTGAAAATATTAATCCCTCTCCACTAAACCCTATGTTATGGGCACTCATTAGAATCGTCTCATCGAGACGATTCTAATGAGTACCCACAACATAGGGTTTAGAAGAGAAATAATGGATTAACCCTTTCCCAAACAAGTCCCGGTTTTCATGTGTCTGCAGTACAAGTCTCGTTACGAGCAATTTCTCCTTTTCCCACAGTGTTTTCTACCCTTTTTGAGACCGTTCTGCCATTTTCATCAAATTTAAAATTGTCGTCTGCAAACTCTTTCAATTTGGACCAGTCCAAAATTTGTCGTTTGGTTAAGAATACTATCACTCCCTCTTATCTGCGGTCTGTGCATGATACCAAGCAAGTCTTCAGATGATCATGTATCCATGTAGCCCATTGTGTCTACCAAACAACTGAATCATGATGTACACTGGTCCTTTGACATACAGAAAACTGACCAACAGCGAAAAGTGTCGGCCCCGGTCAGACGCCTGTGTGGACTGCGCAGGCTGACCTGGATGTTGCGCAGATGCATTAAGCCCCCCCCTTTTCACAGAGAGTGGCTCATATCTATTTAACCCTTTACCACACAATCCCCAGCTTTAGAGGCCCAGGGAAATAGGACTTTTGAAAACATCATGAGAAAAGGAGAAAATGCTGTATACCTGCATTTTCTTCCATTCCCACAATATTTTCTACCCTTCCAAAAACAAACTGTGTCAATTTTTTTGGTCACTTGCAAATACTTTCAATTTGGACAAGTCTAAAATTTTGTTGTTTGGTAAGAGTAAGGAATTACTGAACGTGTATTTTGCCGAAAAAAAAAAAATTTATACCTGAAAACAGAGTGCTCTCCTCCTGGCCCCATTTTAAAATGTTATAGAAATTGACCCCATCTGTTTCTAAGACAACAGTAGTTTGAGTAGCGCCCCATAGTTGTGTGGCTTCAGTCCACCTGCCTGCCTCAATGGATTTTTTACATTTCTGTGCTGAATCATTTACAGAAAGTGCTCCGACTTCGTCCACTAAAGACTGTAATAAATGTAACATTGTTGGTTTTACTCTTCACCACACAATAATATTTAAGACTCGTCTAAATTGAAAGTAATTGCAGACAACAAATCAAATATGACTGAAATGATAAAACTTGTTTATGAAAGGGTAGAAAACGTAGGAAAAAGACAAAATGCTGGAAACCAGCATTTTCTCTTTTTCCCACAATGTTTTCAAAATTCTCTTCCTTGAGGTCATTAAAGGGTTAACCCTTTTCCACACTACAATATTTTAGACTGTTCCAAATTGAAAGTGTTTGCAGATGACAAATCAAGAATGGCTCAAATGATAAAATATGTTTATGAAAAGGTAACCAGCATTTTCTCCTTTTCCAACAATGTTTTCTACCCTATCACAGACAAATTCCATAATCTAGGTCACATTTAATTTGTCCTCTGTAAATTCTTTCAGTTTGGACAAGTCTAAAATTTTGTCGTTTGGTAAAGAGTTAAGCAACATGTAATTTTTTTAACAACCCTAAGGGAGAGGCTTTTGAAAACAATGTGAGGAAAAGGAGAAAATGCTGATAAGCTGGTAAGCAGCTATTTCTACTTTTCCCACAGTTTTTTCTATCTTTCCAAAATAAAATTCAATTTTGAACCACATTGAATTTGTTTTTTGCAAATGCTTCCAATTTAGGCAAGTTTAAAATTTTGTGGTCTTGTAAGCTGTTTACCCTTCATCAGACGACAAAATTCTGGACTGGTATAAACTGACAGCACATGCAGAAAACAAATTAAATGTAACTCAAAATACAAAGTTTGTCTGTCATAGGATAGAAAACATTGTGGGAAAATACTGGTTACCAGCATTTTCTCCTTCTCCCACAATGTTTTCAGCAGCCCTTTTCCTTAATGTTGTTAAAAGTCATGGTGTGGTAAAGGGTTAATTTGGGGGGGGGGATGTTATAATTTTGTTCCATGGCCAAGGATTATAGAAAGTGATAGTGGGGTTAAAAAGAACAAGTAATTCATACATGACAAAAGTTTAGACTAGACCCAAATTGAAAGTACATGTACTTACTGACAACAAATTTAACTTGGCTATAATAATGAGATTTGTCTCTAAAAGTGTAGAAAAAAACACAATGGGAAAAGGAGAAAATGCTGGCTAGCAGCATTTTCCCCTTTTTCCTGCAATGTTTATAAAAACATGAGATGGATTTTTTTCTATGACATAAAATTTGAATTACCGAAATATAAGTAAGATAGACATGTTTAGTCCTACGGTACCAAAAAAACCCCAAAACAACAAAAAACATAAACTGCAATTTCAAGACAGAAAAGGTCAGAGTATTTCACAAAGTAAATGGCTGTGTAGGACCCAGATCAGGCTACACATCAGTGCAATTTGATCCTGACCTTCTCTTTTTGCAAACCCACTGAGGTTGTGATTGACGCTTTAACTCATTAACCAATGACAAAATTTTAGACCAGCTCGAACTGAAAACATTTGCAGACAACAATATAAACGTGGCTCAAAAGATGTTTTCTGTCTTTCAAAGGGTAGGAAACCTTGTGGGAAATAGAGAGAATGCTGTTTACCAGCATTTTCTACTTTTCCCACAATGATTTCGAAAGCTTATTTTCTCGGGGTTGTTAAAAGTCGGGATTGTGTGGTAAAGGGTTAAGGTTTACTAGGGCAAAGAATTTCCCCTTTACCAAAAAAACTTGAGATTTAACCCTTTACCACACAATCCTGACTTTTAACAACCCTGAAGAAGAGGGCTTTTTGAAAACATTGCGGGAAAAAGAGAAAATGCTGGTTACCAGCATTCTCTCCTTTTCTCACAATGTTTTTTTACTCTTTTAAGAATAAAATTCATCATTTGATCGACATCTCTTTTATGGTCTGCAAACGCTCTCAATCTGGACTAGTCTAAAATTTTGTCATGTGGTAAAAGGGTTAACAATCCCGAAAAAAACTTTTGTTGACTTTTTGGGAAAAGGAGAAAAATGTTGGTACCAAGCATTTTCTCCGATTTCCACCATGTTTTTTACACTTTTAAGGACAAGCACCATTACTTCAGCCACATTCTATTAACCCTTTACCAAACAATCCTGACTTTTAATGACCCTGAGAAAGAAGCCTTTTGAAAACATTATGGGAAAAGGAGAAAATGCTGGTAACCAGCATTTTCTCCTTTTCCCACAATGTTTTCTCTCTTTCCAACACAAATTTCAATTTTCCAGTCACTTTTGTTTTCTCGTCTGCAAATGCTTTGAATTTGGACAAATCTAAAATTTTGTTGTTTGGTAAAGAGTTAATCACTTGCAAATGCTTTCAAGTTAGACCAGTCCAAATGTTGTCATCTGGTAAAAAGAGTTAACACTTTACAGGTACCACACGACAAAAATGTAGACTTGTCCAAATTGGAGCATTTGCAGACGAAAATTATAATGTGGCTAAAATGATGGATTTTATCTTTGATAGGGTAGAAAACATTGTGGGAAAAGGAGAAAATGCTGGTTACCAGCATTTTGTGCTTTTCCCGCGAAGTTTTCAACAGGCTTCTTCCTCAGGGTCGTTAAAACTTGCGTGGTAAAGGGTAACTCTTTCAGCAACAAGTATATAACTTTGACCTCTTTCAAGGGCTGAAAATATAATCCACTGAACCTCAAAAAGATTTCTATTCAATCACCTTCACTGAACAAGCAGATGGTTTAGGTCCAAGACCAGATTGCATATTCTGTACAGTCTGATCTTTGATCTATACCATCCGCAAAAGCCACTAATTTCGCATATAGCGTCAAAAAGGTTTAATCTTTACCACACAATCCCGTGTGTTAACAACCCCAAAAGAGAAGGCCTTTAAAAACATTGTGGGAAAAAGAAAAAAAAAATGCTTGTAATCAGCATTTTCTCATTTTCCCACAATGTTTCCTATGCTTCTAAACACAGAAATCATCATTTAAGCTACATTTGTCATCTGCAAATGCTTTCAATTTGGTCCTGTCTAGAATTTTGGTGTTTGGTAAAGAGTGAAAGATGTTACTTACATTAAAGAATAAGTACGGAGCCCATGTAAGAGTGGAATCTACGGGTGAAATCCAGGAGTCGCCCAGGGCTAAACCTTTAAAGTTACACTTCATGTCGCCCTGCTGTATGGCCTGAAAATGGAGTGTGAAAAAAGTCAGCAAATTACAACAACAACAACAGCAGCAGCAGTGGCAGTAGCAGCAGCAGTGACGACAACAACAACAATAACAAAATGATGTTCTAGGCCACTTTCAACATTATTTCAGTCATGTAACAGTGACAGCTCGCTTATTCAAGATTTTTCTTGGTTTCACCAGTACTATGCTTCACCCTTTATCACACAATCCTGACTTTCAAAGACACTGAGAAAGAAAGCTTTAGAAAATATTGTTGGAAAAGGAGAAAGTGCTGGTAACCAGCATTTTCTTCTTTTCCAACCATGTTTCTACTCTTCCCAAAATGAATTTCAATTTTTGAGTAACATTTTTTTTTTTGTTTGCAAATACTTTCAATTTGGACTGGTCTAAAATTTTGTTGATGAAACCAGAAAACTTTAGTATTTTTATTGGATAGTGCTTTACACTGCTTTCAACATGAATTCAGTCATGTCACAGCCACAGATTCATGTTTGCTCTGGGTTTAATCAGTACAAGGCCAGGGCTCTGATAAGTTTTCCATCAACACTCCCATGAAAACCCAGTGATTCAAGGGACTCAGTTTCTCTTTTCCAACAATGTTTTTTCAAAGCCGTCAATTGTGGGGGCATACATAATGGCATTTTGTACAAAATGGCATTTATCCATCACACATGCACACTTTTTCATCCTGCAACTGAGGCATTTGAAACACACTTTGAGAAATGGAGAACTTGTATAAAATAAAACTCTGTCATGATGTTTTTGTGATTTTATACGATGCAAAGTTTTCCTTCTAAATATTGTGTCATTTTCTTTCGACATAATTTTATTAACCCTTTCCGAAACACTGTTGGAAAAGGAAAAGAAAGCTAGTAACCAGCATTTTCTTATTTTCTGTCAATGTTTTCTACACTTTCCAAGACGGATCTGATCATTTAAGTCACATTTTATTTATCATCTGCAAATGCTTTCAACTTAGATCAGTCTATCTGACCAAATTTCATGAGTATTGGACTGAAAATGTGGCATCTAGGGTGAACAAAAAGTAATCATTGATACCAACAAGATGCACAAAGGATGACATACAATGGGCACATCACAATCACAAAAGTGATTTTGTATTCAGGTGAGCTAAAAAGTTCCGGTAATTTGCCACTTTGACTTTGCCCCCCCCCCCCCCTTCAAAAAAAGAAAAAAAAAAAAAAAAAAAAATTACCTGGTAAAGGTTTAAGCTGATTGCTGCGGTCATTTTACCTCCATAAGATTCAGAGAAGATGTAAAATGGTACATCCTGTAATTAAGTAAAATCAGAGATTATTAAAAAATACAATGACTATAAGCATTAATTGAGTGTTCTGCTTAGAGGGACATTCTTTGACACTGTAAGATTGAATCAGAAAAAATGTCCTTTCATTAGACACACAAGTGGGTCATTCTCTTATCAAATAAGCCATGCTCTGTGAAAAGGGGGTTTAACTCTTTACCATACCACAAAATTTTAGACTAGTCCAAATTGAAAGCATTTGCAGACGACAAAAAAAAAAAAATGTGACTTAAAAATTGAAATATGCTTTTGGTAGGGTAGAAAACATTGTGGGAAAAGGAGAAAATGCTGGTTACCAGCATTTTCTCCTTTTCCCACAATGTTTTCAAAAGGCCTCTTTCTCAGGGTCGTTAAAAGTCGGGATTGTGTGGTATTGGCTTAAAGCATCAGCAAAAATAGTGTCGACCCAGGTCAGCCTGTGTAGGCTGAAACTTTCTGATTTTGTCGTTTTTCTATGTGTCAAAGGACCACTCTACCTCATTCTTCAGTCTGTTGTTAGACAGAATGGATTTTGTGGATCCATAATTATGTGATGATTGGCGGTATAATGCATTGCAGAAATGCATTAAATCTCTTTTTGCCAGAACATGGCTCAAAAATTATTTTGATAATTAGTCTTGAGAGTATTTGTCTCGCTTTTTTAGAAAGAGTCCCCTATTTCGGCAAGTTTAGAGGACATTGCAAAGTAGAATATTTCAGGGCTGAAAAATAGTGCTGGTCCGAGGTCCAGGACCTACTGAAATAGAGATCAGACCCCCGTGAAAAAAGAAGGTTAGAGCCTGACGGACCTGTCATAATGAAGGTTGGACCTATTAAGTCTTCAAAGTAAGAAGTCCAATGACAGAAAATAAATTCAGAATGACTTAAATTTAGAATAATCGTTCTAATGATAATTCAGGTCTGCCTGTTTAGGACAATCTTTGTGTTAAAGTGAACTACTTTGAAAACTTTCCGTACGCCTGGCCCTATGACAGTATCACATAAACTTAAGTCATTGTATATCAACAGTTTACCCTGGTTTCCAATTTGCCTACAATCAATAAATGGGTATGTGCTTTGAAGCAGGTTAAAATCTATGAGTGATTCATTGTCTATGCTTTTCACTAAAAGTTTACGAAAATGAGTTTATTCAAATTCCGGTTTTCATCAAATAGTACATGGAAAAGGCCCATGGAAAATAAAACCGAGCTTTCAAAATCGGAGAGAGGCAGACAATATGAGAAGAAAAAACAGGTTGGACCTTTCAACAACATTGAAATAAAAGTTGGTCATGGGTTTTGTTCCCTGATGCAACTGTTCAACAAGCTGCTACGTAAGAAGACTAGCACAATCAAAAACATTCCAAATTTCCTGTTCATGTACATAATAATGATAACTGTTTAATTGTCTGAACCTCTATCTTCCAATGAAGCTCTTTCTCCCACTGAAGCTACCAGAGTAAAAGCAAATTTAAATAGTATGGTTTTCATGGTATGTGTTTTAACTCTTTATCAGAGCACAAAATTTTCAGAACAGTCAGTATTGCAAGCATGGCAGAAGACAAAAAAAAAGGTGGCTCAAAACGATGCTAGTCTTCTGTAAAGTAGCAAAACATTGTGGAAAATGAAGAAAATGTTAGTAACAAACAATTTCTTTTTTTTTTTTCGCAAGGTTTCAAACCCATTACCACACAACAAAATTTTAGAGTAATCAAAAGTGAAAGCATTTGCACATGAGAAATTAAATGTGGCTAAACTAATAAGATTTGTATTTAAAAGGGCAGAAAACATTGTGGGAAAAGGAGAAAATGCTGGTAACCAGCATTTTCTCCTTTTTCTCACAATGTTTTCAAAAGACTTCTTGCTCGGAGTTGTTAAAGCTTAGGATTGTGTGGCAAAGGGTTAAATGTCTTCTACTGAAGGGAAAGGGTTAAGAGCCTAACTAAGCCTTTGGCGCCATAAAGTTAAGTTTACCTGAAATGGTTCCCCTTTCCCTCCAAAGAATGTCTTCAACAATACCATCATGTCATCCGCAATCTCTTGAACATTACGAGTATATGCAGATTTGTCATCCACGTAACTGTACCCTGCACCAACAGGGTTATCCACAAACAGTAAACTGGCTGCTTGCAACTGAAAAGAGACAGAATTGTGGAAACTGAAACAATAAACATTCTAGTGGCCAATAAATATAGCACTATTTCATTGCCTCAAAAAACCTTTCTGCAGACGACTTATGACTATCAACCCTTTACCACATAATCCCGAATTTTAACGACCCTTAAGACTTTTGAAAACATTTTCTCTGTTTCCCCCACAATGTTTTCTATCATTTTAAAAAACAAATTTCAATTTTCCAGTCACATTTATTTTGTCATCTTCAAACACTTTCAATCTGGACAAGTCTAAAATTATGTCACCCGGTAAAGAGTTAAAAACAATTTCTCTTCCTGCAATTGTTCAAAATGGTCAGCTTCATTGCCATTTTGTCTCCAGTTTTATTTATGTTTCATTACTAGAAAACAAGATTTTAGACATATGAATTTTGAAAGCACTTGCAGACAACAAATTGAATAAGGCTCTAATTATAGGATTTGTCAGTGTGGCAAAAGGAGAAAATGCGGGTTACAAGCCTTTTTCCCCTTTTTTCACATTTTTTTCAGAGGCATTCTTTCTCTTGGGTGTCTAACTTCGGGACTGTTTGGTAAAGGGGTAAAAAATAAATTTTATCATCTGAGCCTCATTGGACTTTCAATATGGACAAGTCCCAAAATTTGTTGTGGAAAGAAAAGTCAATATCACTAACTCTTTACAAAGTAACAAAATTTTGAATATGTCCATATTGAAAGCATTTGCAGACAACAAATTAAATGTGGCTCAAATGATAAGATTTGTCTTAAAAGGGTAGAAAACATTGTGGGAAAAGGAAAAAATGCTGGTGACCAGCATTTCCTTTTCAAAAGCCTTCTCTTTTAGGTTTGTTAAAACTTCAGATTATGTGATAAAGGGTTAAATGACCTACCCAGGTTGTGTTTCTTGGTTTTAGATTAACATCAAGACGTCCAATTTCTTCAAAATTTCCAAACTCTTGTTACCAGCATTTTCTCCTCTTTCCACTATGTTTTCAAAAGCCTTTTATGTCAGGGTTGTTAAAACTCTGGATTGTATTGAAGGGTTAAATAACTTACCCATGTTGTGTTTCTTGGATTCAGATTAACATCAAGAGGTCCAATTTCTTCAAAGTTTCCAAAACCAGTTCCAGAAGCACCAGGACCTCCCTGGAAAATACAAACTTTGTTTTATATGGTCATTTTAATATGATTATATAAATGTGTGTGCTAAAAAATATTTCAGTAAGCAGGTCTACATCTATTGTCTTGACTGAATCATTCTTACCTATCTATAATTCATTTTCTTCCATTCTATGTTAAATATTGATATGACCAGTTTTGAAATTGTGCACACAACCTTTGTCTGTCTACCTTTACAATATGCAGTACAAGCATGGAATCCAAATACTACAATAAAGATATAACGGTTTTTGGAAAGATTCAGAAATATGCTACTAGTTATAGACCATAACTGAAAAATTTGACTTATGAACAAAGGCTCAAAGCTCTGTCAGAATATATATTCATTGAAGAAAAGAAGATTAAGGGGGACCTAATACATACATGCAAATTCTTCTACTCAAAATCTGTGATAAATCAGTATAACTTTCAACAAGCTCATATTGCACTCTTTACCAAATGACAAATTTTCGGACCAGACCAAATTGAAAGCATGTGCAGACAACAATATAAATGTTGCTAAAATGATGATTTCTCTCTTTAATAGGGTAAAAAGCATTGTGAGAAAAGGAGAAAATGCTGGTTACCAGCATTTTCTCCTTTTGCCACAATGTTTTCAAAAGTTTTCTTCCTTAAGGCTGTTAAAAGTTGTGATTGTATGGTAAAGGGTTAAACAAGGGGCCAGTCTTTGAAAATTTATACACCAACTCTCCTGGAAAGTTTGTTATTGTCTAAAAACTTTTTTTATTAGAGTGATAAACAAGTGGAATGAGCTTCCCAAAAATGGTGTGCAACATACGAAAAGAGGCCTTTGGACATATGTGTAAAAGTGCGTTGTCCCAGATCAGCCTGTGCAGTCTGTGACTAATCCGAGACGACATTTCCCGTTTTTGTGCGATTTTCTGTTTCAAGAAAGTCTACCGTATGCAAAAATCATTATCTTAAGTAGTCGTAAAGTGCCGTCTCAGATTAGCCTGCATGGACTGCACAGGCTAATCTGGGATGACACTTTACGCAAATGTCCGAAGGTCTCATTTCGCATGTTGCGGGCCAAATGGTGGTGACAGCAGATTCAGTAGACTTCTTTAGAAACAGACTTGACCACCACTGGCAGACACAGACCTCCAAATAAGGAACACGAGAGGCCCTGCCTATAACTTTCACTCCTGTATTGATTTAAGTTTGATTCATAAATGTGATTTTCTACAACTAGCTATGACCAGTAACTGTTTCTGATCTATACTTTACCTGTAGCCACATGACCAAAGGTGTGTTCTGATATCCATTCATGTTGGTTGTATAATAGAGCCAGTAGAACATGTGGGCAGAGTCACGCACATCAACGTAATCCCAAACCTGTTTAGGCTCCACATAGTGAGGTTTGAATCTTAACGGCTCTGAAATAATTTTTAACCTTCCACCACTCAATCCTTAAGTTGTAAAAACCGTGAGGAAGAAGGCTTTTGAAAGTGTGGGAAAAGGAGAAAATTCTGGTGACCAGCATTTTCTTTTTCCACAATGTTTACTACCCTTTCAAAGACAACTTCCTCCATTTGAGCAAAATCTAATTTGTCGTCTGCAAAAATGATCGATATCGATCACTGTACCACTAGCTAGTAACCATTATTGTCATACCCTCTACAATGAAATCTTACCCCAGATTTTCAGCCCAGGGGGTAAGTGTACCCTTGAAATAAAAAGCTAGTTGGAACACTGGGTAAGAGAGAGAGAAAGCTAGAGCTGGGAGGGAGAGAGAGACAGAGAGGGGAAGAAGCATCGTGGCAAAATGACAAATTGATAAAAAAAAAAAAACTGACATTGACCTTTGACCAGAATTTTATGAAATTGTCAGCTGGTAATGCATACAGTCGGCCTGCTCCCAGTGCTGGGGTGATGTATAGATATGACTTGTGAGATACGTATTGTGAGCAAAATCTTCCTCGTGTTCTATACTTCGTAATGACTATAAAGACAGAGAATGTTTAAATTTGCTTCAAATAAATTCCGGGTACACATTCAGGTCCTAGATTCTATACCTAAATATCATTCATGTTTACCAATTTCATATACGATCTGGGACTAAGAGTTCATGTTTTTAAACTTATACTGGAACGATAGATAGTAAATATACTACCTGACACAGCTTTTTGAAAACAGAATATAAGGCAAAGTCCAATACAACCATAAATTGACTTGACAACCGCCATCTTTACAATTTGAATGAATCACATGACTGTCACGTGACAATTATACACGTTGAAGACTCCACCTGACGGAAAATAATAGATCAGACGAGTCGTGCTTAAGAGAAACACGTGATTACGAACATTCGAAGGTGGTTTTGGACTTAATTTTCAGTTGATCTAGATCTTACTTGAAGAAGATTTCCATAAAATTCTTATTTCGCTGAGAATTATTATGGAAGAATCGTATACTGATTATTCTAGGAAAATAGTGATAGACCAAAATGCCTAAAATTGACACACAATGGATCGAAAATGGCAAGTTGTCGACCTTCGTTAGGAAACTTGTAAATAGGCAAATTTAAAAGCACATGCTCAGAAAACGCGACTTTGCTATTAGTATACCATATGTCTTCCCTTAATTAAATTCTAGATCTATTTTTTCCCACAAGACGAAAACAGGTTTCAAAAAAAAAAAATGTGACACTTTTGGTTATTCGTATTGATGGCTATCACCAACGGACGTATAGCCAAGCGCAAGCCCGGTTTTCAACATTAACCAACAAAGCATCAAATGCGCTTTCTCAATCAGGAAAATGAGACTAAATCATCTCAATTTCAAAACTGATTTTGTGAGAAAATAAAAAGTAGATCTAACTAACAGACAATGTAGACCAAAGATTAGCTGCACGTTCTGTGCAGTCTGATCTTGATCTGCATTATCCGCAAAACGCAGTCTGATATTGATTTAGATCTACCTTGTCTAAAAAAATAACAAAGTTGTGCTTGGCTCTGTAAGCAGCTAACATCTATTTTGCTTGTGGAAAAACGACGAAAAAAAAAAATTGGACTTCATCTTTACTACATTCCTGGCTACGCACCCGACACAACCATGACAGAAAGGAAGGTTTGAGGCCAATATTAGACCCAAAGGCACTTGGATTCTGACAAACGTCGCCTGGGCTCTGTAACCCAATATATCTATATAAGACTATAGATCTAAACGGTTATAGCCTGGAGGGTGAAGCTTGCCGAAAACCAAGTGCCTGTGATTAGACAGGGGTAATTTGTTGTATTTTTATTAGCTCACCTGTTTTCGAAGAAACGTCGAAATATTCTTGTAGCCCTGGCGTCGTTGTCTGCGTCATGTGCTGTCGGGCAAAAAATGACCTTTTTGTAATATCTCTGTTAATGTTGAAGATATTTGCTCCAAACTTGGACACATTATTAGTTATCAAAAGGGGAACCTATACAACAAGGGCAGGTAAGTATCCAAGTATTTTTGACACAGTTATGACCCTTTTTCGACTTTAAATTTTCACTGAAAATCAAGCAACTGCAGCCGAGCGTTGGCACCCGCATGTCATGCTTGTTTTTCAAAATAGGCCTAGACTACCTATGTACTGGTTCATAACCATGTATATATTCCCCCCCCCCCCCAGCATCTTCTGTTCTCGCTTTTCAGGATCAAGGGCTTCAGACAACCAAAACCGATGAACAAAAAATTAGCATGGGTTCTGGTTTACTACGTCACAGGTAACAAGTCGCTGGTTGGACAAACTTGGAAAAAAAAAAGTTACAAAGCCTACCTCGTTTATCCCCCTTGTGGACTTGTAATAAGGGCGATGGGTATTTCTAGACTGTCAAAATACTGGTTTTCAGTCTCACTCAATTTATGATACCGAGTCATGCTCTGTGAAAAGGGAGTTTAATGCATCTGCAAAAAGTATCAGTTCAGGTCAGCCTGCGCAGTCCGCCCAAGCTGACCTGGCTCGAAACCTTTTGCTATTGATCAATTTTCAAGGACCACTCTACATCAGGTTTCAGCATGATGTTGAACTAAATGGGCCACGCTCTGGCAAAAGGGGGCTTAATGCATCTCCATGATGCATCATACCAAGCAAGACATCACATAGTTAGGGATCCTTAACCCTTTCCCAAACGACAAATTTTGGACTGGTCCAAATTAAAAGAGTTTGAAGATGACAATTTTAAGTTTGATGAAAATGGCAGAAAGGTCTCAAAACGGGTAGAAAACACTGTGGGAAAAGGAGAAATTGCTCGTTATGAGCAATTTCTCCTTGTCCCACAGCGTTTTCTAAAGACTTGTACTGCAGACACGTGAAAACCAGGGCTTGTTTGAGAAAGGGTTAAACTAGTTATGTTTAACAACCGAATGTATCGTTAGTTGGAATGGTCTTTTGACATACAGAAAAATTACCAATAGGAAAAGTTTCGGCCCAGGTCCGTGGAGGTTGACCTGGTCAATACTTTCCGCAAATGCATTAAGCCCCTTTTCACAGAGCATGGCTCAAATTGATTTTTACGGATCCCTAATTATCTGATGACTTGATTCAATCATGGGTATAATGGAACAATTTTTCTTCTCTTTTAAAGACAATCATCTTATCATTTTCACCACAAATGGTGTGTGCTAAATTGCTAATGCTTTAATATGATCGGGTCTAAAATTTTATTGTCTGTTAAATTGCTATAGAGTTTTCAATTTTGGTCTTTTTTGAGAAAATAAAAAAAAAAACCCTGATGATTTCTATTCACTTGCAAAGATGGCTTTAAAACCATGATATAGACGGAAATACATGTAGATAACATGAGGAATGTCTCCCATCTTTAATATTTTTTAGTTTAAAATTTCTGTATATCAAGTTTTTTACACATTGGCGGAATAGCTTGAATGGTGGGATTGCTGTACTTTAATTTTGAAGGTCACAGGTTCAAATCCCAGCGTTACAAATAAGTTTTGAATCTAAATAGCCACCTTTAGATACTAGACCTTCTCCAAAATGATTTCTTAACCAGTCCCAATATCTCAGGTGGTAGGGCAGAAGACTTATGAAAGTCAAATCTCCGGCCACATGATGGTGTGGGTTCGATTCCCACCGCTGGCCACCTACAGTTACTAAAAAGTCTCTCGGATGAGACGTTAAACCAAGGTCCCATGTGATGCTGCTATACACCGAGCATGTTAAAGAACCAGGCTTAACTCGGGATGGATTTTGCCCTGTATCTTGCACTATCCCCTGTAACCAAACTGGGGGCATCAACCAAATGGACAACTGGTTGCAACGATAAATCAACAAAAATCAATCAAAATGATTTGTTTGGGGTAAATATTTGTTCTGTACAATGGCATTTGCGGCATACAACCCCTGAATTATTATTCAAAACATTTGTTGATAACAGAATAAATGTGACTCAAAAATTGAAATTTGTTTGGGAAGGGCAGAAACATTGTGGAAAAAGAAGAAAATGTTGGTCACCAGCATCTTCTCCTTTTCCCAAAAATGCTTTCAAAAGTCTTCTTCCTCAAGGTTGTTAAAAGTTGGGATTGTGTGGAAATGGCTTATTTTATAACTAATTCCCAACCAATCATTTGATTAATACTAGTAATTCAGAGAAAGGCCTGATCAGTTGATACTTTTAAAGGCACTGATCAAATATCTCCTTGCTAAGAATCTAATTGACATTTGACCCTTTACCACACTATCCCGAGTTTTAACAACCCTGGAAAATTAAACTTTTGAAAACCTTGTGGGAAAAGGAGAAGACGCTAGTAACCAGCATTTTCTCCTTTTCCCACAATGTTTTCTAACGTTTCAGAAACAAATCCAATTTTTTGAGCCACATTTATTCTTTCGTCTGAAAATGCTTTCAATTTGGACCAATTTAAAAATTTTGTTGTGTAGTAACATAAAAAGAACAATTCCAAATTGCTAAAACAACATTTTATTTAAAGCAATCATGGTCTGGATCACTCTGCACCACAACATGTTCTGTTCTATATTTATCTCCTACAGTCCAACAGCTGGTCTTACATGTAAATATCAACACTGTCCCAAACTCCACAGCGGGTTCTGTTAAAAGAATAGAAAATACAGTGTTTATTCTAGGCCGCGGGACTGCGGGAATCCCCCACTTTCGTAAAAAATCCCCCAAACTTTCTGACGCCGTGCGGGACAAATCCCCCACTTTAAATCACGTCGCTGTATTATTCAAAATAGTCTAATTTTTCATACTCTCGGAAGTTTAGGGTCTCCAAATAAAAACAAAACACATTACTGGAAAGAGAACTTTCTAGTGTTCTGATTTTAATAATTTTTGAGAACCAGTCAAATTATATGTTTAAATTGCGGTCCCCGAACAATCTTAAATCACGCAGCCAAAACTTTTGATGTCGGACTGAAAATCATTTAGAAGAAATACTTTTTTTGTTTGAAATAGATGGTTAATCTACCAACCATTATCATTTTAACTTTGGTATCAAAAATGTTTGTGGATTTACATAGTTCTGTTCGACAACGTGACTGATTTGTTAATGTCCAATCGAAGCCGTAAAATAAACACGCCTTTTTCTGTTGCTCTTAGTAACGGTATGACATCAACATTTCTGTCGTCTGAAATCTTGTTTTACCGGACTTGTCTTTATTTTATCAATGTCGAAACGTAAAATTAGCGATTTTTTTACATCGTCTGCCTCATCAACGTCCCAGACAGCAGATGAAGAAGCTGAAGAAGCGTTATTAGTCAGAGACGATTCTGTAGGGTCAGGCGAGGCCATTGCCTGGCCTTCGTCAGTCAGTAAACAACACGTTTTCCAGCAATCGTGGCTGAAAGACTGGCTGTAGTTACAAAAAAATGACAAAGGAGCTATGATATGCTCGTATTGTTTAAAACATGGTATAAAGAATACTTTCACCATTTTGGCAACACCAATTTTCGTACGTCGACATCAAGGCACGCTGACAGTGAAGACCATAAGAGTGCCTTACTTGCTCAGTCATCGAGCAAAGCCTTCAAAAAGTCAGTTGAAAAAACAATTTTCAAAAAGGTAGAAGCCATTGTTAGTGCAATCAAAACTGTATTGGCTTGCCAAAGAAAACATCGCTACAGTAAAATATGCTTCTTTATTGGATTTCTTGGACAAGCAGGGATGTGAAGCAGTGAAATCATTTATTTATTTATTCATTTATTGCATTACCTTATAATCCCCCACATTTTTTGAAAATCCCCCTTATTTTTTCAAAGCATGGGGGCAGATCCCCCACTTTTTTCAAATCCTAGAATAAACACTGAAAATATCATTTTCATTTTGTTTCAAGCAAGATGGATAGACAGACAAAAGGACAGATGATGGAAACCATGCCATGACATTTGCTCTGACAGTCTTCTGCCAGTAGAGCTGAAAACCAATTAGCCATCCATCACACCAAGGTATTGTGGGAAAATAAATGTAGAAAATTAATTCAATAGTTGTCAAATTTTTTCCATATTCTTCTCTGGAAATTTCTTTAATGCAGTAAAAAAAGAATAAGAGCACCACATGCAGGTGCAAACGCTGGGCTGCAGTTGCTTTTAGAAAGATTGATTTTCAGTGAAAATTCTAAGTCAAAAAGGGGCATAACTGAGTCAAAAATATTTTGATGGTTACCTGCCATACTGGTATGGGTTTTCCTTTCCATAGATAACAACTAACCCAAGTTTGAAGTAAATATATCTGTTATGACAGAGATATTATAAAATGTCTGTTTTTGTGTAATGTATTATGCAGACAACTATAGGGCTATGACAATACCTTGATGTTTTCTTCGAAAATAGCCGAGGTAAAAACTGGGGGGCAAAGAAAAGATACAAGCATTTTCTTCTTTAAAACAATGTTTTCAAGGGCCCTTTTTTCTTTCTTCAAGTTGTAAAAACACATGACCATTTTTGGGAAAAGGAAAGCTAAAAATAAATGGCAATGATACATTGTAGTTTATACCTGTGCTTTTCGGAAATTTCAGCAGGTTGACCAGTGCTGGCATTAGCTGCAACTCGAACACAATATCACCACGACAATGTCTGCATTTACTCTGAACTTGTGTTGATGGTACCCTAATGAACAATGGAGAACCAGCCCAGCTGTACCTAAGAGAAAAACAAATCTATAAATATTCCTATTTTCTTAGGACACGCCCCAGACTGTACTTCACTTCTGGGGTTGCCGAGACCTGTAACACAGTCAGTATAGTATAGGGTCTGTATTCACCAATCATTCTTAAGAACGTTCTCAGTCTTATTCTCCAGAATTTTCTAAATTTGGAAGTAACACAACTCCTGATTGGCTAAACCATTTGGTTTAACCAATCAGAACTTGTGTTACTTTTGAGTTTAGAAAATCATGGAGATTAAGACTGAGAACATTCTTAACTCTTTACCACACAATCCCGAGTTTTAATGACCCTGGGGAAGAGGCCTTTTGAAAACATTGTGGGAAAAGAAGAAATGCTGGTAGCCAGCATTTTCTTCTTTTCCCACAATGATTTGTGCACTTCCAAAGGGAAATTTCAGTTTTTGAGTCACAATTAATTTGTCGTCTGTAAATGCTTTCAATTTGGACCAGTCTAAAATTTTGTCATGTGGTAAAGAGTTAAGAATGGTTGGTGAATACGGACCCAGGACTTGAGATCAGAGGTTCCTGGTTCGAATCCCAAGCTCTGGCAACTTCTTTGAGGATTGATGAAACTGCATTACAATTGTAATGTGCCTCCGTTAGTACAGATGGCTGCATTTGATTGTACTTCATATATAATGCCATTGATTTGTGGTTACGCGTGGTCCCGGATGTAAGTCTAAACATGTCTTATAACTATGTCTTTGAAGAGTTCCATTAATGGTAATAAGAAGTATTCTTTTTTGGGACTGAATCATTTTATCAATGTAAAACACGAAAAATATAACAAATCAACGATACCTTACACACTGTTCAGGACACAAAGCTATATGTTTCATAAATTTATGGAAGAGTAGGTCTCCATGTCTCAAGTTGGTTTTCTCATATTTCTCGGTATCTCCACCTGATAAACTGGAAATGATGGGGATTAATGCGTCTCTGTGATGCATTATACCAAGCAAGCATATCACATAATTATGGATCCATAAAAATCCATTTTGTCTAACGACCGAATGAATCATGAAGTAGAATGGCACTCTGACATGCTGAAAATTGACCAAACGCAAAAAGTATCGACCCAGGTCAGCCTGCACAAACTGGGCAGGCTGACCTGGGTCGATACTTTTTGCACATGCATTACCAGTATATCCCTTTTTCACAGAGCTTGGCTCAAATATAAAGGTGAAGCAAAATTTTCAATGATATTTATGCTAGATTCCAGTAGTTATACAAGTTTTAAAACTTGAACGGGTAGATCTATGACTGTTCTCCTTACTACATTTTTATAACCCCCTCAGGAAGAATGCTTTTAAAAACATTGTAGGGGAAGGAGAAAATGCTGATAACAGCATTGGTTCCCCACAATGTTTTTAATCTGCTGAAATTCAAATGATATCATTTGAGCTACCTTTGTCATCTACAAATATTTTCAACATAGGTGAGTCTACAAACTTTGCTGTATGGCAAAGAGTTAAATACCATAAATTCTCAATTTTACGGACTTGCTACTAACGTGCTGGCCCTGCTCTGGGAAAAGGGGGCTTTTTGCATCTGCAAAAAGTATCGGCTTATGTCAGCCTGCGCACTCAAAGCAGGCTGCCATTAGTTGAAACTTTTCACTATTTGTAAAATTTCTTCTTGTTAAAGGACCAGTCAACCCCAGGATTCAGTCGATTGCAAGGCTAAATGAATTTCATGCATCCATAATTATGTGATGACTTGCATGATAACATGCATTACGGAGATGCATTAAGCCCCCTTTTGCCAGAGAGCAGCTCACACACACACACACACACACACACACACACACACACACACACACACACACACATATATGTGTGTGTCTGAAAAGTTCAACTAGTGCCGGTTCAAGTATATTACATAATAAACAAGAAAAACATCACATGGGAACATAGAATATAACATTTATTGCCAACCGGTTTTGCTTTAAGCTCATCAGGGCAACAATTGTTATTGTTGCCCTGATGAGCTTAAAGCGAAACCGGTTGGCAATAAATGTTATATTCTATGTTCCCATGTGATGTTTTTCTTGTTTATTATATGTGTGTGTGTGTGTGTGTTTGTGTTAACTCTTTACCAAACCACAAAATTTTGGACTGGTCCAAAATTCAAAGAATTTACAGACGACAAATGCAAAGATACTCAAATGATGGGATTTGTATTAGAAAGGGTAAAAAACATTGTTGGAAAAGGAGAAAATGCTGGTTACCAGCATTTTCTCCTTTTCCCAAAATGTTTTCAAATGCCTTTTACATTGGGGTTGTTAGAACTGAGGGTTGTGTGGTAATGGCTTAACTTAAAGATAAAAAACATGTTTTGAAAATACAGTGTTGTAGTAGAATTGTTACTGCACTGTCCTCCAAGAAGAAAGGATAATTACACAATACTTTGCATAAGCCCATGCAGTGCTCAATAACTGAAACTGACATTCTCAATCAGTACTAAACATGTAGATATCCCAATTTTAGAGCTGTCTTTGTCAAGATAACCAGCACAGGATCTGACTGTGTAGATCCAAGATCAGACTGTGCATGCTTAACAGTCTGATCTTGGATCTACATTTTCCACATAAGCAATTAAACCTGGGTTCAGTGCTGTAGAGCTATATATAGAATGACAAAATTGCCTTCTAAATGACTGTTCATTTATAATTGCATGTTACAACTGTCTTATCTCTTTTTGCACAGGTTACAAAAATCACAATCATTTCAACACTATAAACAAGATCACCACATGGGGGTGCCAACACTTGGCTGCAGTTGCTCTCTGTAAAAAATCTAGGTCGCAGAAGGGGCATAACTGTGTCAATTAATATTTTGATGGTAACCTGCCCCTGTTGTATGACTTCCCTCTTTTGATAGTTACCAACTAGTCTGAGTTTGAAATAGAGATCTTCAGTAATGACAGAGATATTATAAAATGTCGAAGTTTTCGCACCATGATGAGTTAGAACACAACTTAGAGGAAAACTGGGCTATGACAATACCTTGACACTTTGCTTTGAGAACAGCCGCGTTGAAAACTGCAAAAATAACAAACCTGCCTGTATCCATGGAAACATCTTTCAATGGCTGACCTTCTCTATTTTCATATTCTTTCAGAAGTCTAGTGACATGTATATCTTTGTCTGAATTTAAATCTGATTCATCAAACACATTGATGAAATAAGATTCAAGGTCTGCCAATTGGCAACCCAAATTGCTACGAGACTGTCTAACAGTTCCTAAAAATTCCAGTTTTTCTTCATCTGTCACACTATTTATGTCCTCTGACATAACATGTTTTACTTCTTCAGATTCTTGAATGTCTTCTACATCATCTAGACACATTGTTTCCAAAAGTAAATTATCTCCATCTGTGTTGATGTTCTCTCTATCTTTACTTTCTCGAGGACTCTGGTGAATTGAAAATTAAAAGGTAACATTAAAGCCATGCTCTGTGAAAAAGGGGGCTTAATGCATTTGCAAAAAGTGTCTAATCAGGTCAGTCTGCCCATGCTGACTCGGGCTGAAACTGCTTGCTATTGGTAAATTTTCTGCATGTTACGAACCAGTCTACCGCATGATATAGTAAGTTGTTAGACAAAATGGATTCTATGGATCCATAATCGTGTGACATTAGGCCTCGTAAAATACATCACAGGGATGCATTAAGCCCCTTTTTGCCAGAGCTTGGCTCATTTCTTTTTGTCAATTTGTACTTTTGTTTAGGAATATGTGTAAACAGCAAAGAACCAAGCCCTGGTACATGTAGCTCAATGGTAATGCATCATAGCTAGCCTAGCCCAGTAGCGCAGATGGTAACAAACAGAAACCAGGGGATAGCTGGTCCGAATCCCCAACTCGGCCAATTTCTTTCCGAGAACTGATGATAGTCATTGCACCAGGACTTATTCCTCTCTCACTGCTGATCATTGTTTCGACTATGGTAATGTGGGAAGGCAGCCAGTGACTTGCGAGGAATATTTGTGGGTAAAAATGAGAAAAGGAACTCCACGAAAAAATGGTAAGGTGCACTGACAGCTACAATATAATGATGAAAATGGCAGTAAACATCATACAGACAAAGAAACAAACATCATGGCTAATAATCAGGTGGTTCTGAATTTGAATCTCTACCTTTGCCAAATGACAAAATTTCAGAATTGTCCAAATTCAAAGCATTTGCAGATGATACATTTAATGTGGCTAAAATGATGGAATTTGTGCATAAATGGGTAGAAAATATTGTGGGAAAAGGAATAAATGTTGGTTATGAGCATTTCTCCTTTTCATGCAATGTATTTAAAAGTTGTCTTCCTCATGGCCATTTAAACTTGGGAATGTGTGGTAAAGGGTTAACCCTTTACTAAACAATCCAGTGTTTTAACAACCCTGAGGAGATTGGCTTTTGAAAACTTCATGGGAGAAAGAGGAAATACTGGTTACCAAAGACAAAGCCCTTTCAACGACAAATTCTATCAAATGAATTTGTCATCTGCTAGTGCTTTCAATTAAGTTTTGTTGTCTGTGAAAAGTTCACTGATCAATTAATTCATTACCAATGACCACAAAATTAAAGACTTGTCCAAATTGAACGCATTGGCAGACAATAAATAAGAATTGAGTCCAAAGAAAAGATTTTTCTTCACAGGGTGAAAAACATTGTGGGAAAGGAGAAAATGCTGGTTAACAGCATTTTCTCCTTTCCTAATAATGTTTTCAAAAGCTCTCTTCTTAAAGGTTGTTAAACTTGAAACTGTGTGGTAAACGGTTAAATACACTCAATAAAATACCTTTCGGCTATATGAATCTACAAAATATCTACCATGAAAGTACAGGCCCCTCCTTGTGAACTATCCGCCGCCTGTGCTGTTGTTTCCATCCCAGTCTCCTTAGAAGTTGTCCAGTCATTTCCTCCCGAGCTATTTTTGCCTGCAGCAGAGGGATGGGAACCAGGCCAACTGTTATCAACAGCGTTTTTGTTAATTTCATTATTGCTGGTACCCCAATCTTCATCACCACTTCCCCAGTCATCACAATCTTCACCCCAGTCATCATCAAAAGTTTTTGAAGAAGGTTTAACTGTTTGTTGTGGTGTTTTAACTTCTGTTTGGCATCTAAATACTTTCCAGCTATAAAAAAAAATAAGAACACAGCATGTGGGTGCCAATGTTAGGTTGCAGTTGCTTCATTTTCAGTGAAAATTTTAAGTGGGAAAAAGGGGCAGAACTCACTCCTCACAACTTGGCCGATTCTGTACCTACATCTAACCTCGTCTGTATAAAGGTGGCTTCCATTTTGAACTAGCAATCACATGATCTTAAACATCGCGGCGCCCCTGTAGATCGCTTAGCAATGACATGAACAGCCATGGTGAAGTTATTCACATCTATCTATCTGTCGATGAAAGCTCCCAACGGAATTGATAAACCACACTAAAAATTGAATGTACAAAGCGTTTGCCGACTGAAATATTCTTAGAAAGATAACGATAGAAAATTTACTCATGTTTTCTTTTTTAAGAGGAGCCTTACAATTTCAATAACGGTAACGCGGTGTGATTCCGGAGGTGTGTGAAATGTACCATGTAGGTGCATATCAAGCTATGTGATACAGCCGAGGGATTTGATCACCCGATCACCCGAGGTATGCCGAATGGGGCATAACTGTGTCAAAAATACTTGGTGGTTATCTGCTCCTGTATTATGTGTTCCTCTTTTGATAGTTAACAAAAAAGCTGAGTTTAAAGTAAATATCTTCAGTAATGACAGAGATATAACAAAATGTAATAGTTTTTGCATGACGACGCAGATGATGACAGGGCTACGACGATACCTTGACCTTTTCTTTCAAAACAGCCAAGCTAATAAAATGTAGCATACCAAAGTTATAAACTCTTTATAGAATGACAAATATTCAGACTCGACCAAATTGACAGGATATGCAGATGGCGAATTCAGCTCACAAGATGACTTCTGTCGTTGAAGATAGGATTCATTCCTCTTTGCTGATCATTGTTTTGACAATAGTTATGTGGGGAAGCAGCCTGTTTATCCCTTTACCAAACGCTCCCAGGTTTTAATGACCTTTTGAAAGCATTGTGGGAAAAGGAGAAAATGCTGGTAACCAGCATTTTCTCCTTTTCCCACAATGTTTTCTACCATATCAAAGGCAAAATCCACCATTTAAGCCACATTTAAATTGTCGTCTGCAAATGCTTTCATTTTGAACTAGTCTACTTTTTTGTTGTTTGGTAAAGAGTTATCAATTTGTTCTTCAAATTCCAGTACGTGTATATTTCTGAAGGGAGCTTAAAAAGGTTCCCACAGAAAAATAGTCCCACATAGTTTTGCCAGGGTGGATAAAAGCTCCTACGTGTAATTCTTCCCATGTTTATCAGCCCTTTTTTCCCCAAAATTTATTTAACTCTTTACCAAACGACAAAATTTTGAAATGGACCAAATTGAAAGCATATGCAGACGACATATTAAATGTAGCTCAAATGATGATTTCTGTCTTTGATTGGGTAGAAAACATTGTGGAAAAAGGAGAAAATGCTGGTTACCAGCATTTTCTCCTTTTCCAACAATGTTTTCAAAAGGCCTCTTTCTCAGGGTTGTTAAAAGTCAGTATTGTGTGGTAAAGGGTTAACTTTTTAGCAAACAATCCCATGTTTTAAAAACCTGTTATGGATCACACCATTCTCTCATGTTTAGAGTAATCAAAGACCTGTAGCACTACAAAGCTCCTGTTTTACCTGTCTGCTGTATTCCAGCATGATGGGGTAGTGCAAGCAAAGATATACAGCGTTCTATGATAGTTGGTGGACTCCAAGGGACAATACAGCTGGACCACTAGGCACAGTCTACTATTGCATACTGGACACACTGGGCTTTCAATCTGTTGTTCTGGGTAAAAGTTCTGGTGTGATGTAAAAAAAAAAAAGGCAGAAAAATACTCATTAACCCATTACACACCATCCCAAGTTTTAACAACCCTACGGAAGAAGGCTTTTGAAAAAAATTCTCCTATTCCCACTATGTTTTCTATACTTCAAAAGAAAAATTTCAGTTTTTGAGTCACACTTAATTTGTTGTAAGTAAACGCTCTCAGTTGGCACAGGTCTGAAATATTGTCGTGTGCTAGAATGTTAACTGTGGATACACGCAAAAATAATATTGCAACAGATCACTTTGAAAACATTGAAATCAAATCAGGAAACCCAAAATGAATTCAGCTGTAATACATGATTACATGTCAAACCATTATGGCAAAGAGAGAAATGTTATATTTTTTCTCCTTTCAAGAAATATCTGTTTTTGAAAGTTCTTAGTATATTTTATGTATTTAGTATTGAAAATTAAGTTTACAAACCATTTTGTCCCCAGCCTTTTGTAACACACCTGAATATTAATGTTTTGTGTCATTGTGGTTATAGACAACACTGGGTATGGCTGCTTTTCACTTGATCCATTTTCTACACAAATATGTCAAATTTCTTGGCTATATTTTAAATTATTAAAGATAACATCATTATTGAAGAGAATTGCACACACAACTCATGTATTCATAGCGAACAATGTGCCATGACCTATAAAACATTTAAGTTCTCCTTTATGATATAAATTCCTCCACTAGATTGTAGTACCACTCCTCTGTGTTTGTTTGATGAGTCACTGCGCTATGTTATATTTCTTATCCTTTTATTCATTATTTTGAAAATATAAAATATAAGTGTGACCCATAACTGCCACCTGCCCAGTCTTTCCTTGGCCTTTGATAACAAAAGACAGTACATGTACTTAGTTTGTTGGTTTCAGGCTTTTTCTATTGCTGGGTACCATGTATATAAAAGTCAACCATATTATACCATTCATGCTTGTTGTCTCTTTGCATGAGTAATGGTAGAAACACTGTATACTCAGATCCAGGACCATAGTTTACTCTACATTTGCTACCAGCATGTATCTGCATTAAAGAAAGGCTGATACCTCCATATCATTATCATAGGTTTACTGTTTGATAGTCCCTAACCATACAATCCTGAATCTCACTATCTCGAGGAAGAAGGTTTTTGAAAACATTGTTGCCGTTTGGTAGAGTTAATCATCCATGCTGAAATAGAAAATTTCAGTGAAACCGTTACATGTCCGATTTTCATACTTACAGGGGAGCCGCCGACTTTATTGGTTTGAAAGTTCAATTCGTGTTTGTCTGTGACTCTAGCATCTGCAACCCCAAACAAACTTTGACAGTCTGACATGTTTTTTCGTTGATTTTTAAGCACAATTTTTTCAGCTTTGCGCAGTGCCTTTCGCCATTACAAATCGCATTCTCTTGGCAGCTACTAAGCAACTCGTTCGAAGCACTTTTTTGTGAGAATTACACTAAACGTCCGATATAGAAATAGAGCAAAATCTTGGTTCTCACAAACATACAAGGTCGTGAATTTGTAAAAAAAAAATATTCGTTTCATCACATCTCTAGTATTCAGACATTACCGCCCTTTCCCATCCCCGTGACAATAATTTGGCGAAACGAACGTTTGGAAGTGAACATTACATATGTTTTTTCAGGAATAACAAGGATTCTTTTGTGACTAAAATGACCTATCTCAGATCGCTTATTGCCAGTTTCATAGAAACATAGTCGAAACAATATTCAGTGGTGAGAAAGAAATGAATCCTGTTAACTCTTTACCACACAATCCCGTGTTTTAACGATCCTGAGGAAGAAGCCTTTTGAAAACATTTTGGGAAAAGGAGAAAATGCTGGTAACCAGCATTTTCTCCTTTTCCCACAATGTTTTCTACCCTTCCCAAAAAACATTTCAATTTATTTATTTTGTCGTCCTCAAATGCTTTCAATTTGGACCAGTCTAAAATTTTGTCGTTTGGTAAAGAGTTAAATGACTATCGTCTTTCCATTGAAAGATAGGGTCCTGCGTGGCTCAGTGGTAAAGTGTAGGACTCGTGCTCAAAGGAAGTGTCCTCCGGCAAGACACTTCAGCGCCCTGGCCTAGTTTTAGTTTTAAACATACATATTTTACATCGATTAAGAAACAAGTTCTATTCTATTCTGTCCAAACTTTATCAACGCTATACCACACAACAAAATTTAGGACCAGTCCAAACTGAAAGCATTTGCAGATGACAATTTCATTCTGATTCAAATGATGCGATTTTTTCTCTGATAGGAAGGGAAAAGGAGAAAATGCTGGTTACCACAATGTTTTCGAAAGGCTTCTTCCTCAGGGTCCATAAAATTAGTCTCTGTGTGGTGAAGGGTTAACATTGTTCATAGAAGCAACAAAACCCTTTACCAAACTACACAATTTTAGATTAATGGATCTACCATTCGACAACATTTGCAGATGATTTATTGATTGATTGTATGGTGTTTAACGCCGTTTTCAACATTATTTCAGTCACAGTATATCGCGGCGGCCAGTGGCACCGATTCATTCTTTCCATGAGTTTCCTTTACCAGTACTCTGCACAATATTCTCCCCAAGCAACTGGCTGCTTCCAACATAGCCATTGTCGAAACAATGGTCAGCGATGAGAGAGAAACCGGAATCCTGTTGCAATGATTATCGAAAAGAAATTGGCCGAGCCGGGGATCGAAGCAGCGACCCCTGTTCTCAAGTCCTGTAGGCTACCGACTAAGCTACCGGAGCTCAGCGCATTTGCAGATGAGAAATTGAATGTGGTTCATATTAATTAACTCTAAGGCTGGCTAAGCGCGACTCAAGGACCGTTTGCGGACAGTGTAATCAAGATCAGATTGCACATAATGTGCTTTCTGATCTTGGATCTACACTGTCCGACAACGAGAACATTTCCCAGTCCACAAAAATACCACTGAAATAGCAAAACTATGGTTTTGAAACCAGTTTCATTTCACTAATTTAGTAGAAAAGAATTTGTCTTTGACAGGGCTAATCCTTGAAGTAACAGTATATCTACTTTAACCAGGACTATGCTAAAGTTCTGTTGTGACTTGCCAAAGAACACATCCAGGCCATTAGCGCCCAAAGCCTAATAGTTGAAATCACTTGGGCACGGAAACCACTGGCCTGGGTTCGAGTCCGTTCATTCTTTTCCTTTTCTATCATTATGACAATAATAACGAAAACGATAAACAGATAGCTGCCAAAGATTGATAGCAGACCACGATTCTAAGGAGAGCATGATACGGGGCAATTAAGCCTTAGGCTGCTAAGCGCGACTTACTAATCTTTTGCGGACAGTGTAGATAAGATCAGACTGCACAGAACGTGCAGTCTGATCTTTGATCTACACTATCCAATAAGAACACGTTTTTCCCATAGAAATAGCAACATTTGGACTTTCACTATCTGCTTGAAAGTTTCATTTCACATATTTAGCAGGACAGTAGTTAAAATTAATAGCGCTTGAACCCAGCAGGCTAGGAGACGAATCTGTAAAGCGGAGTAAACGGCCATTCAAAAAGTACAAATATTACAACAGTTATCTCCCTTACCTGTCAATCATTTTCGTTAACGTACATGTCTATTATTGCGTCAGACTACTGCATACATATACAATGATAAAGTATAACCTTAAAACGCATTGTACAGAGCAGAGTGGCGCAGTGGAAGCGTGCTGGGCCCATAACCCAGAGGTCCGAGGATCGAAACCTCGCTCTGCTACTTTTGCTTTTTATTCATTTACTGAATATAAAACGTGTATGAAGAAAGTGCAATGACATAATATTTCAATAAAGTTCACATCAGTACAATAAAGAGATCTACCCGGCGATCTTTCGCTCAAATATCATTAAATTTTGACCAACGTTTTTTTTGACAAGATGATTTCCAGACTTGTAGCTCAAGATTTTTTTCTTTGGCACGAATGATTAAGTTTGGAATGAGAAATGATGTTTTGTGATAAAGCGATTTAATGCATTTGCAAAAAGTATCGACCAAGATCCGCGCAGGCTTACCTGGGCCTAAACGTTTTGCCATTGGTCAATTTTTTTTTTTGTAGCACAAAGGAAAATTTCTACCTCTTGATTCAGTCGGTTGTTAGACATAATAGATTTTATGGATCCATGATTAGGTGATGAATTTCTTGGTATCATGCATCACGGAAATGCATGAAACCCCCTTTTGCCAGAGCATGGCTCATGTTTTATACGCATTGCTTCATGTTTGAATATCAAACAGATCTCAGCATAACCGAAAACATCAAATCACATTATTATGAGTGAAACTGTACAACGACAGATTAGTTTTTTGTTCATATCACGGCGATAACTCACTTAACCAGTTATTTCCTGGGTTTTTGTTAATATTGGGCTGGGGCTGTGGAGTCTCTGTCCTAAACACACCCCCACGATGTCTACCGAGAAAACCTCAGATTGTGCAAAAAGAAAAAAATGATCAAGAGAGATAACTGGTTATGAATTAGTTTTGTTGAAACCAGGAGTTATTTCCCTTCGACAATGTGGTCTTGGAAATTTTTGAAGATTTTTCAATTTTGGTTTTGTTGCCATGGTTACTTGAATTCTTGACAGAATTTAATTCTTTGAAGGAAATGGGAATGTGGTAGGATTATATATCCCCAGTTTAATCAACATTTATTCTTAATTTTCGAGGAGATGTTTTAATTAAAAGTTAACGGGCGGTGAGACACGTGTTTGACAGCGGGCCATGACATAGACTCGATGGCCCACAGCCAGTAGATCTAAAACTATTAACGGATGTTATTCATTTCGTAAATGATATAAGTATCCCAAAATTAAGGAAACCAGGGCCCGCATTCACCAACCACTCTTAAGAACGTTCTTTGTCTTATTCTCCAGGATGTTCTAAATTCGAAAGTAAAACAACTTCTGATTGGCTAAACCATTTGGTTTAGCCAATCAGAATTTGTGTTACTTTCAAATTTAGAGTATTCTAGAGAATGAGACAAAGAACGTTCTTAAGAATGGTTGGTGAATACGGACCCTGGTTCTTTGTTTCTTCTGACATGAAATGACAGGGTGACTTTGCCTCTCAACATTTAAGTAGATTCCAAGAACAACGATACGCCGTATCATCTCCAGTATGCCCGCCAGGTGTCGTGCAGGTGTTGCTGCACATGGAGGTCACACCTGATATTGACTTGGATTCCATATCTGTTATATGTTTTAAGTAAAATGAAAAATCATCTCAGGATGAAATACAAGGGTTCCCTTATTTTTTATTCTACGTATTAGTCGATATTTATTAATAGTTTATTGAGTATTTAGGCCACTGGCCCAGTGTGCAATTATACATTTCATACAATACAGTTCCCTCCAATAAAATGAAACCAGAAGACAATCAATGTACACAAAACCTTTGAAAAAACATGAAGAAAAAAAAAAGTGCTAAGGCTTGTTGGTAAAAGACCTGTATGCAAGGAATAATTTTTATATACGTGTAACATAAAACATTCTCCCTCCGACACAGTCCTTTAAATGGTTAACCCTTTACTGCACAATGACGCCTTTTGACGCCCCTGGGAAAGAAGCCTTTTGAAAACATTGTGGGAAAAGGAGAAAATGCTGGTAACCAGCATTTTCTCCTTTTCCCACAGTGTTTTCTACCCTATCAAAGAAAAGTTGCATTATTTGAGCCACATTGAAATTGTCGTCTGCAAATGCTTTCAATTTGGACAAGGCTATAATTTTGTCGTCTGGTAAAGGGTTAAATCAGGTCCACTGATCGAAAACCATTATTAAAAATATAATAACAGAAAATGACTTGGATACTGACTTGGATTTCATATCTGGAATATCTTTAAGGTAAAATGAAGAATTACCTCAGGATGAAATACAAGGGTTCCCTTAACCCTTTCCCAAACGACGAATTTGTGACTGGTCCAAATTGAAAGAGTTTGCAGACGACAATTTTAAATTTGATGAAAATGGCAGAAAGGTCTCAAAACGGGTAGAAAACACTGTGGGAAAAGGAGAAATTGCTCGTTACGAGCAATTTCTCCTTTTCCCACGGTGTTTTCAAAAGACTTGTACTGCAGACACGTGAAAACCAGGGCTTGTTTGGGAAAGGGTTAATTTTTATTCTACGTATCAGTCGATATGACGATCTTTAAAACCGATTTAACTCTTTACCAAACAACAAAATTTTAGACCTATCCAAATTGAGAGGATTTGCAGATGACAAATTAAATGTGACTCAAAACATGAAATCCGTCTTTGATAGAGCAGAAAACATAGTGGGAAAAGAAGAAAATGCTGGTTACCAGCATTTTCTTCTTTTCCTACAATGTTTTCAAAAGGCCTCCTTCCCAGGGTCGTTAAAGCTCGGGATTGTGTGGTAAAGGGTGAAAGTGTA
Organism: Tridacna gigas; assembly: GCA_945859785.2. NCBI lineage: Eukaryota > Metazoa > Mollusca > Bivalvia > Cardiida > Cardiidae > Tridacna > Tridacna gigas. Next base: position 3,887,594 of record OX244030.2, read on the forward strand.
CATGTACTGCCATGTTGCAGTTACAACATCATCCGGGGCCGTGTATTTCAAAGCTGGAGTTTCTATTTTGCACAATATTCTTCCACTGGCCTGATTTCCCACAAACCCATCGTCGAATCAATGATCAGTAATGAGAGATTGTTTGTTTACATTCGGCATACCTCGGGTGATCTGGTGATCAAATTAGATGTAGGTACGGAATTGGCCGAGTTGTGACGAGTGTGTTTGTTTAGTGTTTAACACCGTTTTCAACGTTATTAGTCATATCACGGCGGCCAGTACACCTATCCATGCTTTCCTGGAGTTTCATTTACTCAGTACCCCGTGTAATATTCTTCCAAAGCCACTGGTTGCTCTCCCACGTAACCATAGTCAACGATCAGCGGTGAGAGAGGAATGAATCCTGTAGCAAATGAGTATCAGAAATTCAGGGAAAAGTATGGCCGAGCTGGAGATTCGAACCAGTTTTTACGGCACAATTCCGAGTTTTAAGAACCCTGTGAAGGGAGCTTTTTTAACCCTTTCCCAAACGACAAATTTTGGATTGGTCCAAATTGAAAGAGTTTGCAGACGACAATTTTAAATTTGATGAAAATGGCAGAAAGGTCTCAAAAAGGGTAGAAAACACTGTGGGAAAAGGAGAAATTGCTCGTTACGAGCAATTTCTCCTTTTCCCATAGTGTTTTCAAAAGACTTGTACTGCAGACACGTTCACGGCAAAACCAGGGCTTGTTTGGGAAAGGGTTAAAACATTGTGGGAAAAGTAGAAAATGCTGGTAATCAGCATTTTATTCTTTTTCCACCAAATTTTCTATCCTTTGAAAGACAAATTTTATGTTTTGAATAACATTTAATATGTCGTCTGCAGAAGCTTTCAATTTGGACCAGGCTGATATTTTGTCGTGTGGTTAAGATTTAGGGAATGAGCAACCACTCTCGGTAAATAGGTGTACTGTAAATAAACGGAAGAAAACCACAAAGTTTCACACAGAAATTATATTCAAGTGTGTTTTAAAGGTTACATCAATTACATAATCGTTTATACATTTTACACAAGTTTGTTAACCTATGGAATACCAGGCGCGTTTCATTGCGCTTTCGTGGATAGTATAGATCAAAGATCAGACTGCACAGAACGTGCAGACTGATTTTGGATCTAAACTGCCTGCTACGGTAAGATTTTTCCAGATATAAGACTTTTTTCTAGTAATTGCTTTATCCGAGTTTTTCTCACTAGCTGGAAATTTTTGGCATTTTAGCAGTTCAACTCTTTACCAAACAATCCCGTGTCTGGTACCCAAACCAAACGACCCTGAGGGGTAAGACTTTGGAAAACATTGTGGGAAAAGGAGAAAATGCTGGTTACCAGCATTTTCTCCTTTTCCCACAATGTTTTCTATCCTTTCAAAGGCAAATTCCATCATTTGAGCCCCACTTAATCTGTCGTCTGCAAATACTTTCAATTTAGACCAGTTTAATATTTTGTCGTTTGGTGAAGAGTTATGATTTAAGATTACAATATCACATATCTTATTCGGCTTTCCAATGCCGTGACACCCTAGGACATTTGTTTTCCTTTCTTCTGTCTGTCTGATTACACCTTCTTTTTCCTTCTCTTCTATTAACCACACAAGTTGTTCAACTCTATTTGACTTATTTACATAAAACACCGCAATGTCTCTCTGTCTTCACACGTCCCCTTCTCTCAGGCTGCTTAACAGCTAGTAATTACCGCCAGCCTGTCTCTCTCTCTCTCTCTCTCTCTCTCGTAAACAGTGGCATACAATCTCCCAAAGTTAATTAATTCTCAAACACTCGCTTTCTTCATCCATTTCCGTCTCTGTCACTCCTTGCCTCTAGTCCTTTGGTTGATTTTATTTTAACAATTTCATATAAAAAAAGCAAGCAAAATCACATCAATCCACCACTATCAAAATGTTCCCCACATATGTCTTGCAAAATGTTCCACAAATTTCTCTGCACTTTTGAAGTTGATTTTTAGCAACAGTGCTATGAACACTTTATGTGGAAATGACAAAAAATGATACTGGTATTCATCCCTTAAACAAATATAAACATGAGCCATGCTCTGTGAAAAGGGGCTTAATGCATCTGTTAAAAAGTATCGACTCCGGTCAGCCTGCACGGATTGCGCAGGCTTACCTGGGTCTAAACTTATTGCTTTTGGTCAATTTTCTGCATGTCCAAGGACCATTCTACGTCATGACTCAGTCATCTGTTGCAGAAAAATGCATAAATTGGATCCGAAATTATGTGATGACTTGCATGGTATAATGCATCACGGAGATGGATTAAGGCCCTTTTTGCCAGAGCATGACTCAATTATGGAAATGTTACCATGGGTCTGTTCCAGTCTTTTAGCATCTGCAAATGCTTTAAGTTTTAAGTTTTGTCGCTTGGTAAAAATTTAACGCGGAAAATAAGTTTTTGTCAATAGAAACAAATGGTGAAGAATGACGCTATGGCCTACTTTCAGATGTTTTTGGAACGTATGAATAAGTTTCAAGGAAAATGGGTAAATATATGTGGATTTCGGAAATGCATAAATACTGACGTTTTTATACATAATTCATATGCGAGTCTAACAGTGACGATATTCGTCCTAGAAATGCTGAAACCAATGTCGTCATGCAACTTCCGGAATGTGATTCACAGAAATAGCTTAGTCACCAAAACCGGGATGTCAAAGATGTTTTTTAGGGGTGGGAATGAATACAAAAACAGGCATTCGAATTTTCGTTTTTAGTATTCGAATATATTCGAAAATTCGATTTTAGAATTAAAGAAATATGTTTCCGTGTCCGAAATTTTGAATGTTCGAATACTGGTACACTTTTAGTCACACATTCATCAATCAGTACCAAATACAGACATGCTAGCAGGAACCATTTCACTGGCTAGTTTTCTAAACTTTTCACGTCGAGAAAAGTCCTGAGTAGATGCAAAATCAGCCAAAAATATTGTTTTGTATAAAAGAAATAGTAACTGAACAGGACAAAAAAAAAACTCAGAGATTGTATGATCGCTGGCATGAGTTACTCAATAAAAAGTTATATGCTTCAAAGGAAAAATCAATTATACTTGTACAGAACGTATGTTGATTAACACTTTGCCAAACGACAAAGTTTTACCCTTGTTCAAATTCAAAGTATTTGCAGACGACAAATCAAATTTTATTCAACACACAATTTGACTTAGAAAGGATAGAAAACAGTGTGGGAAAGGAGGGATTGCTGGTTACTTGAATTTTTTCCTTTTTCCAGAATGTTTTCAAAAGCCTCTTTTCTAAAGGTTGTTTAACTCAGGATTCTGTGGTAAAGGGCTAACCCTTTACCAAACAATCCCGAGTTTCAACCACCCTGCGGAGGAAGCCTTTCAAAAACATAATGGGAAAAGGAGAAATGTTTTATATCCTTTCAAAGAAAAACTCCACCATCTGGGCCCCCAAGTTTTGGTTCATCAGTAAATGCTTTCAACTTGGACAAGTCTAAAATTTTGTCGTTGAGGAAAGAGCTAACAAGGTTTTCAAGAGAAGCGAAAGCATTAGATGCTACAAAAGTCCTCGAAAGACCCGTCATTACAGCCTAGCCGCTGATTGGTCAAAATTCCAGTGAATTAAAAAAAATCAACCAATCCGATTTCAGACGATTCAGACTGGTCCACACAATAGTATGCTATCGTTGAAATTTCTGCAAGCCTTGATGGTTAAAATTCCCAAAAGCAAGCTGGTCCGAGTTCCGTTGCTACAGCTTTGATAAGTCCATTCTGACCGCCTTGAAGGTATTTCCCATTTTTCTGTCTAATGGCGAGCTTAGAGCTTCCACAAAATTGGAAATGAAAGTCGGTCCCTGCAGTTTCATCTAAGACCACTGTTTGATTATCATCTACGGCGAGGAAAATACCATTTCGATCTGAAAAGGCGATCAGAGAAAGAAACATTTCAGCCATGCTCTGGCAAAAGGGGAATTAATGCACATCCGTGATGCATGATACCAAGCAAGCCATCGCATGATCATGGATCCATAAAGTCAATCTTGTCTAACAACCAATTGAATCATAAGATAAATTGTCCTTGGACATGCATAAAATTGACCAACAGCAAAAAGTTTCGGCCCAGCGCGGGGCGCAGGCTGTACCAATAGGTACATTCCTTCGCCGGAACTACACCGCATTACCATTCTCAAATCGCAACACTCCGCTTAGAAAAAGAAAAACGCTGGTCATAATTTTTTTTTATCAGAATCTTTCAAAATACATTCATTTCCGTTGAAAAACATTTTGTACATTTATTTGATTTACTTGCTAACTTGGTCTATCGATTCCATATGTATTTTTCGGCGACAGGTTGCTTATCATTGTATATGAACATTGTCACCGTTGCAAATCGATTTACATGGGCGCAGTCATATTTAAGATCATGTGACTGGCAGTAGTTTAAAATAGAAACCATCTTGGTACAGACGAGGTTAGATATAGGTACGGAATCGGCTGAGTTGTGACGAGTGACAGCTAAACGTGTACATTTTGATTTACACCGTCTTTATACTGTTTAATTCTACTTTCCATGTAAATGTCAGAGAGCTATCTTCTTATAAAGGTTCACATTTCAAACCGAACTATATCTGTAAACATGGATCCATGAACGGTATATAGGCTACAGGTGATGATGCAGGATACTTGTTGTCGGTCATTCGTTTTATGTGATAAATAGATTCAAATATCACATTCGTGCTTTTGTATTATTATCTTTATCGAACTCGTTGACTGAAATATATATGACGCTCGCCTAGGCTCGCGTCATGTAATTTTGATCAACTCATGTGATAAAAATGAAAATAATAAAGACTCATGTAAGATTCTCTATTGAAATAGTATGTTTTCACAACCGTCTTCAAAATTAGTCATGCTCCGTGAAAAGGGGGCTTAATGCATCTTAAAAAAAAAAAAAAAAAAAAAGTATCGATTCAGGTCAGCCTGCGCAGTCCGCGCAGGCTGACCTGGACCGAAACCTTTTGCTTTTGGTAAATTTTCTGCATCTCCCAGGACCATTCTACCTCAAGATCATTTGTTAGAGAAAATTGATATGATGGATGTAAACCTAAGTGACGACTTATGTCTTGGTATCATGCTTCATGGAGATGCATTAAGCCCCTTTCGCCAGAGCATGACACAAATATAAGATTCAGGAGACCAAAAGATAATACTGACGAAGTGCAAAATGCTGAAAGAAGCAACCATACCTTTAAGGTTATAGGTGTTGTCCCCTAAACAAACCAGCGTGAGGGTATCATATTTTGGGGAATTACAAACGATCTGTTTGCCTTTGGTCCCAACAAACCCGTGTTCTCCCTTTAGGATAAGCAGAGGTCTGTTCACAATGTTGATGACGAACTTGTGCGTGTCCAGCAACTCGTCGCCATGGGAATACAGGATGCCCGTAGCTTTGTTTGAGATATATTTTCCATCTGCACCCTTTATGCCCACAGAACCGTCGGCCAGCCATTCTATCTTGAACAGGCTGTCTTTAGTCCTGAAACGATACAGATGAAAGTGTTTTCATAAGAATTTGAATGAATGAATGAATGAATGAATGAATGAATGAATGAATGAACGAGTGAGTGAGTGAGTGAGTGAGCGAGCGAGTGAGTGACTGAGTGACTGAATGAATGTTTTATGGTGCATTGACATTAAAAATGTCTAGTACAAGTGAAGTAGCGGCAAAAGGATACTTAGTACAAAAGGTTATAGTTAGAGATTTCTTAACATTACATATGGACCGTATTCACGGATTCAAATAGTAGAAATGATAGAAACATTTCAAGAAAAGGGGAAACAAGAAATATCTTTAAGAAAGAAAGACGGCCTAAATTTGCCAGCACATAGGCAAGGACCCTTAAAATAAAAATGTCTACATTTTTTACCACAGGGGCCCTTAGAATAAACAAGTCTACATTTTTGACCAATCACAAATTTCTATTTATTCATTTTTTATCAGTATTAAAAAGTAGGTCAAAACTCAGCACACTCAGCTACACCGAAAAAAAATATTGTTTTGGAGAACCAATAGCATTCAGTTGTCCAGGCAGACACTGGATTTATTTTTCAGTAAGCTGTTGAGAAAAATCATCTGTACTCCAATATTAAGGAATTTACTCAAAAATCCATATATGTTGCGTTTTAAATTATACAAAACGGACGATGCATCCTAATTAAAACTTCTTTCTTTCTTTCGCTTGTTTCTTTCGCTTGTTTCTTTCTTTCTGCCTCATTTTTCTTTCTTTCGCATCTTTCCTTCTTTCGCAACTCTCTCTCTCTCTTTTTTGTCTGTCTGTCTGTCAGTTGGTCAGGCCGTCCATCTATCTGTCTGTTTGTCTACTTGTCTTCTTTCTCGTTTTTCTTAACCCAAAAGCTGCTAAGCGCGACTTACGGATCTTTTGCGGACAGTGTAGATCAAGATCAGACTGCACAGAACGTGCAGTCTGATCTTGGATCTACACTGTCCGATAAGGAGATATTCTTCTCCAGTTTGAAACTAGAATAACTATCACTAAAGGTGATAAATACCCCCGCCCCTATATTTCATGTCACAGGGGCAATAACTCTGCAATGTCAATTTAGGGGCAATAACTCCGTAATCATTAGGCCAACACTCATGAAATTTGTGCTTTGCACATCTACTGATCCTGGTGAATATCATGACAAATATCAAGTGAATAAGACTTAAACTGAAGCAATAGTTCTCTGGACAAGAAGTTTTGAGTAAATTCAGGGGTAATTAATTTGGCAAACATTTGAGAAAAATGCATCTTGAACCTCTACTGCTCCTGGTGAATATTTATGCAAAGTATCAATTTAATTGGACACAAAACTAAATGAGTGTAAAAAAGTGTAGACCATGATCTGACAATATGTCTGAGACACAGCGGCTGGTCTGGATCCACGCCTGTTGCAAATGTCCAAAGGTGCCTTTTCGCATAATGTTGGCCAACTATACATATGACAGAAAAGACCTCCTTAAAGTGAATCAGACAGAAACTGTAGGAGGAGTTGTCCGGACAAGCATTTTTAAGTCAAATCAGGGACAATAACTCAGTAATTCTTGATGGAATTTTTACAAAATGTGTGTCTTGCACATCTACAACTCCAGATGGACACTTCTGCCAAGTATAAAGCGAATCGGACTGAAATTGTAGGAGGAGTTGTCCGGACAAGCATTTTAAATGTGAATCAGGGGCAATAACTCATTAATTCTTCATAGAATTTTCACGAAAGTTGCGTCTTGCACATCTACAACTCCTAATGAACACTTATGCCAAGTTTAAAGTGAATCAGACAGAAACTGTAGGAGGAGTTGTCCGGACAAGCATTTTTAAGTCAAATCAGGGGCAATAACTCAGTAATTCTTGATGGAATTTTTACAAAATGTGTGTCTTGCACATCTACAGCTTCTAATGAACACTTCTGCCAAGTTTAAAGTGAATCAGACAGAAACTGTAGGAGGAGTTGTCCGGACAAGCATTGTTAAGTCAAATCAGGGGCAATAACTCAGTAATTCTTGATGGAATTTTTACAAAATGTGTGTCTTGCACATCTACAGCTCCTAATGAACACTTCTGCCAAGTTTAAAGTGAATCAGACAGAAACTGTAGGAGGAGTTGTCCGGACAAGCATTTTTAAGTCAAATCAGGGGCAATAACTCAGTAATTCTTGATGGAATTTTTACAAAATGTGTGTCTTGCACATCTACAGCTCCTAATGAACACTTCTGCCAAGTTTAACGTGAATCAGACAGAAACTGTAGGAGGAGTTGTCCGGACAAGATTTTGCAGACAGACCGACCGCATGACCGACCGACCGACCGACCGACCGACAGGCTGATTCCAGTATACCCCCCACAAACTTCGTTTGCGGGGGTATAATAACATTATTCTGGTTTTAACTATCTGCTTGAAAGTTTTATTTAACCGATTTAGCAGGAAAAGGGATCAGCACCTAAACGCGACACCAAACGTTCTTTGAAGGAACTGCGCACATGTGGCATTCATTATGTTACATCATTTAGCCCCGGATATATTCCAAATTGACCTCGTTTCAAACAGCTCTCAATGCAGCATAAGATGTGTTGCAGATGTTCCAATTAATTATTTTTATTCCGGCTGAGTAATGAACGTGTATCGAAACAGTACGTGTCGAAAAACAGAACGTGTATGGAAATAACACTGTTTTGAAACTGTTTGGTTTGTATTGGAGTTTAATGCCATTTTAACAGCTCAAGTCATATCATGGCGGTCAGTGACGCACCCATGTGTTTCCTGGCTTTTCTCACACCGTACTGACACATACTTTCTTTACAAAGCCACTGACTACTTTTCTCACATGCATCAGAGGTAAGGGGCGAAAAATGGCCGGAAAGAAAGTTCGCCCCAACCGGGTATCGAACTCGCAACCACCAGGTCACGAGTCAGATGCGCTAACTATGAGCCATCCGAGCGGGCTGTTTTGAAATGGAGCCATTTTCCCTTTACCAGACGACAGAATTTTACACAGGTCTAAACTGAAAACCTTTGCGGACGATATATCAAACATTAAAGCAAAATTGAAATTTGTTCTTGGAAGCGTAGAAAACATCGTGGGAAAAAGAGAAAATGCTGGTAACCAGCATTTTCTCCATTTCCCACTGTGTTTTCTTCTTCCTTAAGGTCGTTAAAAGTCGGGATTGTGTGGTAAAAGGTTAATTGCTTTATATTGGAAAAGGGGCTGGGGCGAAATTTGTTCATTTCTTTCTGCAGTGTTTTCAAAGAACTTCCTACTCTCGCTGCGTAAGAAAATCAATTTTGACATCTCGTTCGACCTTCGATCTTGCGCGACATCAAAGTTTCTCACGCTGCTAGAAGCAAATACAAGCAGCAGAAAAATTACTACAAAATAATATTTCTTACATATCAGCGATGTTCTGTGAAAAGGGTGCTTAATGCATCTCCGAAAAGTATCGACCCAGGTCAGCCTGCGCAGTCCGCGCAGGCTGACCTGGGCCGAAACTTCGCTATTGAGCAATTTTCTGTATGTCAAAGGACCAGTCTACCTTATGATTCAGTCGGTTGTTAGACAAAGTGGATTTTATGGATCCCTAATTGCGTAATGATTTACTTGGTATAATGCATTACGGAGATGCATTAAGCCCCCTTTTGCCAGAGTATGGCTCGTATATAAGTGGATTCATAATTAAGTGTTGACTTGCTTGGTATAATGCATCACAGAAATGCATTAAGCCCCCTTTTGCCAGAGTATGGCCAAAACATTTTTTTCTCTGAGAGGATAGGAAAAATTGTAGGAAATCGACAAAATGCTGGTTACCAGCCTTCTTTCTCAGGATCGTTAAAACTCGGGATTGTGTAGTGAGAAGTTCAATGATAGAATTTGTGTTTGGAAGGGTGGAAAACATGGAACAACAAACCAGTAATTTTGGTATCGAAGACTTCACTTCAAGATCAGACTTCGACAACGTGTAAGCTGATCGCGGTCTTCACCCTTCGTGATAGACGTCACAGGATACGGGTTAGGTTTGACCCTTTACCAGACGACAAAATTTCCAACTAGTCCAAATTGAAAGCTTTGCAGAAGACAAAGTAAATGTGGCTCAAAAATTTGAAACTTGTTTTGGGAAGGGTAGAAAAACTGTGGGAAAAGGAGAAAATGATGGTTACCAATATTTTCTCCTTTCCCCACGATGTTTCCAAAAGACTTCTTTCTCAGGGTCGTTAAAAGTCGGGACTGTGTGGTGAAGTATAACGAATGAAAAAATCTTCCGCGTTTCTGTTCTGCATCATTTAACTCTTTACCACACGACAAAATTTTAGACTTGTCCAAATTGAAAGTGGACGACAAATTAAATGTGGCTCAAATGATGGGATTTCCGTTCGGAAAAAAAAAAGTTAAACCAAATGATGGAATTTGTCTGTGAAAAGGTAGGAAACATTGTGGGAAAAGGAGAAAATCCTAGTAACCAGCACTTTTTCCTTTTTTCCCACAATGTTTTCAAGGGTCTCCTGGCTCTAGATCGTTTAAATACATGATTGCAAAGGTTTAGAAGGAACTAACAATATGTTCAATAGAACGATCCATTGTTAATGCTATTATTAACTACAGTAATGATTTTTTAAAATATGATATACTTAGTCTGCCGTAGTCACTTTTCGATTCGACGGTATACAACTTCGTTTGCAAGTGTTTCGCATTTTTTGTAAATTGAGGAAAAACAAAAGGGTCAAAAGCGGTCATTTTTTTGGCGATGATGGGTGCTATATCATTATTTGCTATACAATACATCTGGCGCTTGAACAATGTAGCTTTATTTACAGTACAGGATTATGTTTCCTCTTTTTTCGTTTAAAAAATGTCAGAAATTTTTACTTTGATTTCTTCCTTATTTCAAACAAACACCATCGCAGGCAGACAAATATCCCCCCGTGCCTTTTTACTGAATGACTGCCACTTTCCAAATCAAAAATGCAAAATAACTCCAAAAATAATGAAGACAGGGTTAGGAACTTTCACACCGCACTTTTCCTCAGTGTGATTTTGCTGTATCCAGAATACGAAGTCAATAGCTTTTATACTTTGGAAGTTATGCTCCGGACAAAAACCCAAAATAAAATATAACAAAGGGCATTTACTCCAGAAGTGCTGAAAACAGAGTTACGGATCTTGTAAAATGCACTTATCCTCAACGTGATCTATCTGAATTTGAAGTTTGAAGTCAATGGCTTTATACTTTGGAAGTTATGTTCCGAACAAGATTTCAGCGATGGATGGACGGACGGACGAACGGACAAGGTGACAAGTTAACACCCCCACTTCGTCTGTGTGTGTATAAGAGAAAAGTGAGGATTCTTCGTTCAGTTCACAAAAAAGTGAGGGTTCCTCGTTTCGCCAAAAAAAAGTGAGGATTCCTCGTTTCATGATAAAAAAATCTGACGGTTTCTCGTTTCACAAAAAATGTGAGGATTCCTCGTTTCACAAAAAATGTAAGGGTTTCCCGTTTCACAAAAAATGTGAGGGTTCCTCGTTTCGCAGAAAAATGTGGGTTCCTCGTTTTGCAAAAAAGTGAGGATTCCTCGTTTCACAAAAATATGAAGATTCCTCTTTACACCAAAAAATGTAAAGGATTTCTTCGTTTCACCAAAAATGTGAGGATTCCTCATTTCACCAAAAATGTAGGGATTCCTCGTTTCACCAACATGTGAGGATTTATCGTTTCACAAAAAGGATTCCTCGTTTCACACAAAAAGTGAGGATTCCCCCTTTCACAAAAATTATGGGGATTTCTAGTTCCACTAAAAATGTGAGGATCCCTCGTTCCACCAAAAAATGTGAGGATTCCTCGTTTCACAAAAATGTGAGGATTTATCGTTTCACAAAAAGGATTCCTCGTTTCACACAAAGAGTGAGGATTCCTTGTTTCACAAAAAAAGTGAGGATTACTCGTTTCACAAAAATGTGAGGATTCCTCGCTTCACCAAAAAGTGAGGATTCCTCGTTTCACAAAAAAACAAGTGATGAAGATATAAAAATCAATTTGTCTTTTGCACTGAAAACTTTCGAACTGCAATCTCTCGTAATGCATTCTTTCGCACTGCAAAAAAACCCAAACAATTGGCACATGTCAGAGCTGACACTTTCTCTTCAAAAATATCAAATTTGGCATAAGCCCACACTTTTCTTTTCTATTAAAACAAATCAGATAAACTCATTCGGCAGCTTAAGGCGAAAACAGATGCTTTTGCGGAAGGCATAGATCAAGATCAGACTGCATAGAACGTGTGGCCTGATCTTGGAGCTAAACCATCTGCTGGTTCATTCAAGTCTGTAAGATGAAAAGAATCTTTCTAGGTTTAATCCTTTACCACACAATCCCGACTTTTAACGACCATGAAAAAAAAGGCTTTTTAAAACATTGTGGGAAAAGGAGAAAATGCTGGTAAACAGCATTTTCTCCTTTTCCCACAATGTTTTCTACCCTTCCCTTATCAACTTTCAATTTTTGAGCAACATTTGAATTGTCGTCTGCAAATGCTTTCAATCTGGACCAGTCTAAAATTTTGTCGTATGGTAAAGAATTAAGTTGACTTTATTTTCAGGCATCAAAAGAGGCCAGCTCATACTCGTATGTTCGACGATGACTTGAAGAAATAAACTTTTCCATGCCAATCTCTTTACCAGCCGACAACATTTCGGACTAGACAAAATTGAAAGCATTTGCAGACGACAAATTAAATAATGATCAAATAGTAAGATCAGTGTGTGATAAGAAAGAAAACATTGTGGGAAAAGGAGAAAATGCTGGTAACCAGCATGACCTTTATTCGCTAATCTCCAAAATTTGTCCTTTTGCCACAGCGTTTTAAAGTTATTTATTATTTACTGATTTACTGAATTGTGTTTTACGCCGCTTTCAACATCATACCATCATATCACGGCGAGAGTTCACATATTCATGTATTTCCTTGGTTTCACCAGTACTAGCCAAGCCCCCGTAGCTCAGTCGGTAGCGTACAGGACTTGTGAACAGGAGGTCGCTGGTTCGATCCCCGGCTTGGCCAATTTCTTTCCGAGGATTGATGATAGTCATCGCGACAGGATTCATTCCTCTCTCACCGCTGACCATTGTTTCGACGATGGTTATGTGGGAAAGCAGCCAGTGGCTTGGAAAGAATATTTTGCGGAGTACTGGTAACAGAGACTCCAGGAAAGCATGAATAGGTGCACTGGCCGCCGTGATATAACTGAAATAATGTTGAAAACGGCGTTAAACACCATACAATCAATCAATCAATTCACCAGTACTAGGCTCTGGCTCTGAAGTGTCTTGTCCAAGGACACTCCCAAGAAAAAAACCCAGTGGATCAAGTGAGGCTCGAACCCGAGACCTCCAGCTTATGAGTCCTACACTTTACCACTGAGCCAGTGTTTTAAAAGGGTCTAGTGAAAAACCCCCAAAAAAGTCGATCAAGTGTTTACTAAACAACCCTATGTTTTAACGACCAACAAGAAGACGTTTTTGATAACAAGCATTTTCTCTTTTTCTCACAATGCTTTCTATCCCTACCATAAACAAATTTTAAATTGTGAGCTACATTTATGTTATAATCTGCAAATGCTTTCAATTTGAGCAAGTCTAAAATTTTGTCGTTTCGTAAAGTGTTAAGACGGGTTCTATTCCCTGCGTCTTTCGAGTATCGTAGTCACATCCGATCTAAACTGTACAAACACTAACACCATTGTTGTGAGGGCCTGAGAGCGGAAAATGGTATACGTTAAACCCTTTTTGAGCGTCACAGGCGAAAACCGAGGCTTTTGCGGACGGTTTAGATCGAAGATCAGACTGCACAGAACGTGCAGTCTGATCTTGGATCTATACCGTCCGCTTTTATAGTCAAGCCTAAAAGATAAAAAAACCTTTTTTGATTTTCAGTGAATTATATTTCCAGCTATGGATAGAGGAAGAGTTTAAATATTTGACGCAGAGAGGGTTAAACAGAGTGTTAAGAACACAAAATATTTTTGTATATTATGGTATGTTGCGACTGAAAAAGTCCTTCATCCTTTCCCCCCTTTCACTATCTCTCACTCTCTCTCTCCCTCTGTCTGTCTTTCTGTCTCTTTCTCTCCGTTTCTGTCTCTCTCCGTGTCTCTTCTTTCTCTCTCTCTCCCTCTCTTTGTCTCTGTCTGTCTCTTTCTCTCTCTCTGGCTGACCTGAGTAAATACTTTTGTTACTGGCCGATTCCCAGCATGTCCATTCTACATCAGGATTCAGCCAAGTTTTGAGACAAATAGATTTTATGGATCCGCAATAATGTGACGACTTGCGACGTCATCACGGAGATGCAATAAAGCAATAAACCCCCTTTTGCCAGAGCACGATTCAACCACATTTGTCGGGGTCTAACTCACTCGTCACAACTCGGCCGATTCTGCACCTACATCTAACCTCGTCCGTATAAAGGAGGCTTCCATTTTGAACTACCAATCACATGATCTTAAACATGGCGGCGCCCCTGTAGATCGCTTAGCAACGACATGAACAACCATGGTGAAGTTATTTACTTCTATCGATCTGTCGATGAAAGCTCCCAAAGGAACTGATAAAACAAGCTGAAAATTGAATGTACAAACTGTTTGCCGACTGAAATATTCTTAGAAAGATAACGATAGAAAATTTACTCATGTTTTCTTTTTTAAGAGGAGCCTTACAATTTCAATAACGGTAAAGCGGTGAGCTTCCGGAGATGTGCGAAATGTACCGTGTAGGTGCATATCAAGCTACGTGATACAGCCGAGGGATTTGATCACCGGATCACCCGAGGTATGCCGAATGGGGTCTAACTGTTATATTCTAACGCAGACTGAACACACTTTTAACTCTTTAATACCAAACAACAAAAATCTAGACTTGTCTAAATTGAGAGCATTTGCAGATGATAACATAAGTGGGACCCAACAATTGAAACGTGTCCTTGGATGGGTAGAAAATATTGTGGGAAACGGAGAAAACGTTGTCCACCAGCATTTTCTCCTTTTCCCACAATGTCTTCAGAAGCCTTATTTCTCAGAGCCGTTAAAACTCTGAACTATATAGTAAATGGTTATGCCAAGGTTAAGAATCAAGTAGCCGGCATTGTATAGTCCATGATCGGAACAGTTTCGGTGCAGTCTGATCTTGACCTACGTTGTATTCAAAATGACATTTTATACTAGACATGGAAAGGGGTTATAGGGTGAAAAAATCTAAATTCCTCATTCCTTCTCTGACCCCACGAAATAGTTTAATTTTTTTTCTACTTTATTTTTTTCTTCGGATCATAATCTGGAATACTGTTTTTTTTTTTTATACCAACATCTGTTTTCTGATCAACTTACAAAAGTATAGTTCACACGGTTCAGACGATTTCCCAATTTAACTAGGCAAACTTTCGACTTACACAAACTGACCTTTGCCAAGCCCATGTAGCGCAGTCGGTACCGTATAGGACTTGAGACCAGCTGATTGCTGGTTTAAGTCCCCAGCTCGGCCATTTTTTTTTAAAAGATAAAGGATTGTCATTACGAGAGGATTCATTCCTCTCTCACCGCTGATCATTGTTTCGATGATGGTTATGTAGGAAAGCAGCCAGTGTCTTGGGAGGAATATTGTACGAAGTACTGGTAAAAGAAACCCTGGCAATGCATAGATATATGGCACGGTTGTATTTTGAGTACTTCAGTACTTTGATTCTTACATTCCTTCCTTTCCTTTCATTTCTTTCCATTGAGCTCCTTTGCTTACGCATGAGTTTCGCTCACGCAGTCCCCGTGAATCTGGCAGAGCGGCAAAGACAGTCAGAGATAGCAGACATTGAATTTTGATACTTTGTTAAATTATTACGTCTTAAGTGTACATTCGGTATTCTATTTTTTCTAGTGTAACAGCACAGCTCAGCACAGCACAAGAGTGGTTGACCTGGAGAGAGTAATTCATTTGGACTTGTATTCAGTTCCTCAAACTGATGCAACAGTTACTTTGAACATATTTACTTCATAAGTACACATACTACTGTTACTGTACTACAACTTCTTTTACTTCGATGTGATCCATCTGGAACTAGTAAATGGTATCCACTGAGAGTGTTGTGTTGTCGTAGCGTTCAGCTTACTTGTATCGACTATCGACTAGTATTAGCTAGCTGGAGCTTCGCGCTCACCGCAGGACCAATCTACTACAGATAGGTACACTGGCGCGATATAACAAAAATATGTTGAAAACGGCGTCAAACACCACATGAACGAACGACTGAACGAACGAACGGCTGAACGAACGAACGAACGAGCGAGCGAGCGAGCGAACGAACGAAAGAACGAACGAACGAACGATTGATTGATTGATTGATTGAATAGTGTTTAACGCCGTTTTCAACATTATTTCAGTTATATCGCGGCGGCCAGTGCACCTACCCATGCTTTCCTGGAGTTTCTTTTACCAGTACTCCGCACAATATTCTTTCCAAGCCACTGGCTGCTTTCCCACATAACCATCGTCGAAACAATGGTCAGCGGTGAGATAGGAATGAATCCTGTCGCAATGACTATCATCAATCCTCGGAAAGAAATTGGCCAAGCCGGGGATCGAACCAGCGACCTCTTGTTCTCAAGTCCTACACGCTACTGACTGAGCTACGGGGGCTTGGCACGAACGAACGAACGAACGAACGAACGAACGATTGATTGATTGACTGAGTGGTGTTTCAGCATTATTTCAGTCATATCACGGCGACAGCTCATATTCATGTATTTCCTGGGTTTCACTAGTAGGGCTCTGAAGTGTCTTGCCCAAGGACTCTCCCACGAAAAACTCGGTGGATCCTGTGAGGCTCGAACCCGGGGCCTCCAGGTCACGAGTCCTACACTTCACCACTGAGCCACGCAGGACCCCTAGGAAGGAACGAGCAAACGAACCAACCAACCAACAAAATCGGACCATTATTCTGAAGTACATGTATTTTTTTCAAAACCTGTTTTACGATCAAGTTACCATAGTATAGTTCACACAGTTCAGACAATTTCCCATCGTCAGTAGGCAAACTTTCGACTCACACAAACTGACCTTTGTACGAAGTATCGGAAGCGTTAAACGAAGTGTTTAAACAACCCTGGCTTTTAACGACCCCGATGAAAGGTCTTCTGAAAACATTGTGGAAAAAGGACAAAATGCTGGTTACCAGCATTTTGTCCTTTTCCCACAATGTTTTCTACATTCCCTAATACATATCCCTTCATTTGCTCCACATCTGTCGTCTTCAAATACTTTCAATTTGGACCCGCCTAAAATCTGGTTGTCTGGTACAATTTAATCTCTCACCAAACGACCTTTTTTCCCCGAGTAATCCATGACTATTTGCTCTGATTGTATGGTGTATTACACCTTTTTCAACATTATTTCAGTTATATAGCGGCGGCCAGTGCACCTATCCATGCTTTCCTGAAACTTCTACTAGTACTTCGCACAACATTCTTCCCGAGCCACTGGCTGCTTGCCCGCATGACCATCGTCGAAACAATGGTCAGCGGCAAGAAAGGAATGACTTCTGTTGCAATAACTATCATCAGTCCTAAAAGAGAAATTGGCCGAGTTTGGATTTCGAACCAGCGATCCCCTGTTCTTAAGTACTGTACGCTACCGTGTGTGCCACCTGGCTTGGCTATGATTTATATTGAAAGTATTTATTGACGATGGGGCTCAAATGGTAAACTCACTCTAACCAAGGGTAGAAAATAGTGTGTGAAAAGGATAAAATGCTGGTTACAAGCATTTTCTCCTTTTCCTACAATGCTTCCAAAAGCTTTCTCCCTCAGCATCCCACATTCAGTGCAGTTTAAGTTAAAACCACGCCGTGTACAAAAAAGCAACTTAGTTTACTTTTCGTCGCAAAAGAGGTCAAAGAGAAAAAGTGTATATGCGTACTTGATACAGCGACCTCTCGATACAGATCTACATTTTAATTTTTCTTCCTGTTTATGATAAAAACTGAAAGTACTATTTTTTCTGCGTATTATATTAATCAACAGACAACAGTCCATGTTGATATTTACAAGAGGGTCGTCGGTTGCAACTGTCTTAGGAAGTTGATCGATTGTTTTGTATGGTATTTAAACGTCGTTGTCAACATTATTTCCGTTATATCGCGGCGCTCAGTGCACATATCCATGCTTTCCTGGAGTTTCTTTTACCAGTTCTTCGCGTGATATTCTTCCCAAGTCACTGACTACTTTCCCACATAACCATGTTTCAGGAAGTACCAGACAAAAGTTCACGGATACATGAAACGGAAAACCAGATTTCGTTTTGCATGGCTTTAAGAAAATCTTGAGAAAGACTGTTAATTCTCATTCGCGTGCAAAGACAAATTTGAAATAAAAAAAAACGTCGATGGAAAAACGTGTAGAATACAAGAGGAAATATCTATGTCTCTTGTAGTTTAACCTAAAATTTCCCATTCCGTTAGTAACGGTGTACAGCCGTTACTGCATAACTTTGGAGTCGCCGACCAAAGTTTTGAAGGTCGTTGGCTCGAGTCTAACCGGAGGTATTTTTTTCAGGCTATTTCCCATACCTAACGGTAACTAGTACGTCCTTATGATTTTTCTTTACAAAATACCAACTTTTGAACCCAAAGAATTTTTGGGTGAAAATCTTGTGTAATGCCCCTTTAACCGTCTTCCAGACAACAAGATTCTGTTCTCTTCCATAATGGATGTATTTGCAGAACACAAATCAAATGTGCTTCACATAATGGAATTTGTCTGTTACAAGGTAGAAAATATTGTGGGAAAAGGAGAAAATGCTGGTCACCAGCATTTTCTCCTTTTCCCACAATGTTTTCAAAAGCCTTCCTTATCAGGGTTGATAAAACTCCATTTCAATGATTAATTGATTGACTGAACGGTGTTTTACGCCGTTTTCAGCAAAATTTTAGTCATATCACAGTGACAGCACACATATTTATGTATGTCCTTGGTTTCGCTAGTGCTAGGCTGGGACTCATACGTGTTTTGCCTAAGGAAACTCCCCCGAAAAATCCAGCACTGTCAGTAAGGCTCGAACCTGGGGCCTCCAGGTTACGAGTCCTACACTTTACCACTGAGCCACGCAAGGCCCCTTTAAAACTCGAGGTTGTGTGGTAAATGGTTAAATATCAGCTTGAGAGGGTTGTTGTAAGATTGACTGATTGATTTTCCGTTTATTTATTGTCGCAAGCGGGTGCAAATATGGGCGATGCCCCCAGAAGACTGTTAGTTATGTTACGGGGGATAATGCAAGATACAGGACAAAACCCATCCTAAGCTACGCCTGGTCCTTAAACGTTCTCGCTGTTTAGCACATTCCCACCAGACCTCGGCTTGACGTCTCATCCGAAAGACTATTATTAACTTTAGATGGCCAGCCGTGGGGCTCGAACCCACACCCTATAATGCCCCAAGACTGGACATATACAAGTCCTACGCTCTACCACTTGAGCTTTTCGGGCTGATCAATTTGTCAGACTGTGCAGGCGCGGGGGTTTATAAGGAAGCCATCTTTTCACACTTGCTCGCCTGAGAAAAATACTGATAAATCTATTAGAAACGACGGTAGCTACTTAACGATGTGTTGATAGAAAACAGTCGCGGAAGGATACAAACAATTGCTCTCAGGTCTGGAGAATGTTCGGTCGAACTTAATTAGTTCCCCCCCAAAACAAACCCCGCTTCCGAAAACAAACCCGGTAATGTAAAACCAGCTGTGTACCGGTATTTTCTCCTTTTTCCCACAATGTTTTCAAAAGCTTCCTCCTTAAGGATCGTTAACAGTTTGGATTGTTTTGTAAAGGAATAAGGGAACTAGACCCTCCCATCCGACTTTCCCCGTCTCATCGTCCCCACATGCGCCTTCCGTTGCCCTTCCCTACCCACATAAAAGCATACTAATGAAAAGATCATTAACCCTTATCCCGCTAAATAAGTCAAATGAAACTTTGAAGCCGATAGTAAAAACACGAATTATGCCATTACAAACTTAATTTTTGGGGTAAAATATAACCTTATCGGACAGTGTAGATCAAAGATCAGACTGCACGTTCTGTGCAGTCCGATCTTGATCTACAGTGTCCGCAAAGGTCAGTGAGTCGCGCTTAGCAGCCTAAGGGTTAATATCTTACAGTTTCGAATGAAACCTCTGTCAGCAAAATCAAAGCACTTCGGTTACCTTAGCTTTAACACAAGATTGATGATAAGGTAAAGATATGAAAATAATTTTACAAAAATGTCAGTCAGCTGCACCCGTCAAAATGTACAAAGCTTTTTAACTTTTCCCAAACGAAACATGTTTAGACTATTCCGAATTCAAATAGGTTTGACTTGTATTAGAGTTTAACGCCATTTTAACAACTCTGGCCCCGTGCTTATAAAGAAATGTTGAGAACGATCTCATGCTCAGCACAAAACCGTACTCAACGGCTTGAGTTTTGCTCACGGGAGTTTTGAACTCAGACGCTGCTTATAAACGTCGCTTGAGAACGTTCTCAGCTGAGCACAGTTCGCACTTAAAACTTCGTGATCGTAAGCGACCAAACTACTAAAAATAGCCGATACCAGCAGATTCGGCCTCAAGAAGATTCGACCCATGGCCCATGGCCGACCACGTTTTTAGCCCAGATATTCTGAAAATTCGGCCCGAAAATGAGAAGATTCGGTGCAGTTATGTTGCCCCAAGTATGATTATGCATTACTTGTCAAGATTTATGACACATATACATATAGGTTCGGGAAGAGGCACGTTTGGTGTAAATAATATGATTTGAGGTTTTCGTAAAACAAAAAAGATTACATAACAATAGAAGTTTAGCATACTTGAAGTACTTCATTATCATTATTTCTACTATTTTATTTTTTAAATGTTTCCCAGACCCCCCCCCCCCCCCCGACACACTTTTTAAGAAGTTGTCATTGATTAGGCACGTTTGGTGTAAATAATATGATTTGAGGTTTCCCTAAAACAAAAAAGATTACATAACAATAGAAGTTTAGCATACTTGAAGTACTTCATTATCATTATTTCTACTATTTTATTTTTTAAATGTTTCCCAAACCCCCCCCCCCTCCGACACACTTTTTAAGAAGTTGTCATTGATTAGGTTTTGTTCCGTGATTGGAGACAGGTGTTGGTGATGAAAGCCAAGTAAAGATGTGACAAACGCCGTTCTGCAGTATCTCTATCCATTTTCTACAATTAATTAACCTTCCATAGATATCCTTCTTACCGAACTTCGTTGTTATTTATCAAAACCCTGTCCCCCTTGATATGAACCTTAGTTGCAGTCACTCACTCAAGTATTTCTTTGGGCATTTCATAGACTTAAAATTGAGAAAGGATTGAACTGAAGTGTGTTTTGAACAGCACCTCCGATTCTGCCATAAGCAGATGTTGTGGCATGCTGACGCATTGTCACTACTGTTTTTTTTTTTAAACAACAAAACTTGGACATTGTCCAAGATCAATTATGAACAAAAACACGCATAGGTATATAATAGAGATTATACCTTTAGTTTATATTTCAAACATAATCGTTTTATAAGCAGTCAATCCAGACAGGCCTAAATAATTACATGTACGTATATATACGTACATGTAGGGGAAAGCCGGGTAAATTCGGACGGTTTTTGCAGCACCTTTGCGGAGGTTCAATTATGCGGTATAGTGGTGAAACTCAGACGCAAGCCCACCGTTACTCATTCGGGCTATCATTTTACTTGCATTTTATTCGCAAAATGTCTAGTGAAATATGAGGCAAGATGTTAAGAAAGATCGTTTTTTCAACCTATTGCAAAACGGGTAAATTCGGACGCGATAGGAAAAATACGGACACAAAAGAGGGGAAACCCGGACAAGTTAGTTATCGCAGGGTAAAATTCGGACAGCTTGAACTTTTGTTTAAAAATCTAAATCATCAATTATAGATTTTCGGAGATGAGATTCATCAATCTGCGTATTATTATTTTCTAATCAGTTGATCATTTACATAGAATGTATTGATAAGGATGATTGTTACTAAATCCACTTGTTTGTTATTCCGAGGATTTTCTTTAACAACTTAACAAAACTATAATGAACCTTTATCAACCCTTTTCCAGACAATGAGTTTTGTTATATTCAAATACAGCAATATGTTTTTCTTTTTTTTTTTGGACCGATTGGAATAAACCCTAGCATTAGCTATCGGTTTTTAGCAGTTTATACGTTGATTGCCGCCAGTCCGAATTTCCACCACATCTGAAAATAGTGGTGGAAACTCGGGCAACTTAAAATCTCCTTATTTTCTCATTTTTTCGCACTAAAAGTAGCTAAAATTGTTATAATCGTGTTGCTTATCAATTCATCTGTCAACAAACATCAGTTCTATAATTGTTTTCATTCATACTATACCTTTTGTTGGTTCGAGAACGGGACCTGCATGAATCCGCCGTGTTTTGAAGTCACCCAACTATCAAAACGAACGCGTGGGTGGATGAATTTAAGAAACTCAAACTAAGTCACCATCTTCGTGACGTAATTACTTTATGGAATTCCTTAAAAAGGACAGAAAGCCCATTTCAAAGAGGTGATAGTTTAAGGAATTGGTTCTGCTTTTCGTAAAAAAACGTGGACTTTAGACAACCGTCCGGATTTATACGTTTGTCCGAATTTACCCGGTTTTCCCCGACGTGTAGTATCATAATATTTGAACGGAAATAGGAAAATATCCGAATTATATAAAAACAAACAAAGGAAAGGTACGTAAATGGGCAAAAGTAAGACAGTATCTCGAAATCTTCTCCACTGTTTGCATTGAGTCGAATCGTCCTGCACACAAAAAATAGCATGTTCTAATCGGATGCTGCTGACAGCTGATGCTTATGCCGATCCAGCTAGTTTGCCGGATCCTGCAAGAAAAAAGAATGAATTCTAGCCCTGAGCAAAAAAAGTGATTTTGGGAGGAAAATTATGGAAGATTTTAGCAGTTTTAACTAAATCACTGCATGCACTAACTTCGGTGGTACTTTCTAAGATAAGAAGCCACCCACCTTAAATGTATTGATAACAGAAGTAGCCAACAACCTTAATAGTATTGATTACATGACAACCAATCAACTTCCGTTTAAAAATAGAATTCTGTCGCGTTTTTGTTTTGAAAATTCCAACCAAATTACCAGCATTAACTGGAAGAACTCCTATTTTGTCTTTCCAGCTTCGATTTCGATGGGGAAAACGATAAATCTGTTGGCAAAACATTTAGACCAACACCTCTTTTCTTCGTATATATACATTGTTCTGCCGTCGTTCTACTTATAGCCTAATATAGGCCTATTCAAACTGTCCTCGACACGAATCATGAATTGAATCGGTCGCTAAATTCCTCTGAGCAATCCAACTAGAAGAAGGGTTGATACATATTACTAACATTGTTAGGAGGAAAATATTTTTCCTTATAAATCGCAGGTGCGCTAGTTTTGAGCAAGCCAATGATAAAATTATGCCGTCCCTATTCTAAACCGATATCGTTCAAATTCTGTACCGTCACGAGCACGAAACTCCAAAGGGGTAACTTCAATCTTCGAAACAGCGCGGTTTTTGCCTCCTTTCACACCGAATTTGTCTTCCACAGAGGCGAAAGTATGCGGCGGCATTCATTATCAAGACAGGGCAAACTCTCTTGAGTCTGGTTCAGACCATACTCAGCAGAGTTTGAGTTTCATGCTCAGGTGAGTACGATCTCAAGCTCAGGATTCTTTATAAGCACAAAATTCTGAGTCGGACTCAGGGCTGAGCAAGAAACCGCTCCTTGAGCATGAGATTGTGCTCAAGAAAGTTTTATAAGCACGGGGCCAGGTCATATCATGGCGGTGAGTGACGCACCAATGCGTTTCCTGGCTTTCTCACACCAGTACTGACACAACTTTCTTTCCAAAGCCACGGACTACTTTTCTCACATGCATCAGAGGTGAGATGCGAAAATTCGCCGGAAAGAAAGTATGCCTCAACCGGGTATCGAACTCGAACCACCAGGTCACGAGTCATGTTTGTATGGAGTTTAACGCCGTTTTCAACATTATTGCAGTTGTGTCGATGCGGCCAGTGCACCTATCCATGCTTTCCTGGAGTATTTTTTACCAGTAATTTGCACAATATGCTTCCAAAGCCACTGGCTGCTTTCCTATACAACCACCGTCGAAACAATGATCAGCGGTCAGAGAGGAATGAATACTGTCGCAATGACTATAGGTCTCAGTCATGCAATCCACATAAAGTAACTTAAGTAAAATGCCATACCCTCCAGAAAGCAATTCCTGTGACAAGAGATAGTAGAAATACAGCAGGATATTGGTTACGTACAACCTTGGCGTGACTAAGCCACTGGATAGGTCCAGGCAAGTGCAAACCGTTGTGACGTTCAGGGAACAAGTGTAAAGGTAAGCTGCCACCATTGCATTAACTAAAATACTGTTGAAACCCCCTTTTATCCTTTACCACACAGCCCCGAGTTTCAACGAACCTGAGGAAGAAGCCTTTTAAAACATAGTGGGAAAAGGTACAAAATACTGGTAACCAACATTTTTCCTTTTTCCCACGTTTTTTTTTTTTACCCTTGCAAAGATTGAAACCATCATTTGGGCTACATTTATTTTGTCGCCTGCAAAAGCGTTCAAATTGGGACAAGTCAAAAAAATCCTGTCGTTTGGTAAACAGTTAAAACCCACTTCTAATGCAGTGTTTGCGTCAAAACAACGGACCAATTACACATCTTGGGTGCATATTGCGTTTTCTTATTTCTTTGGGCCAGGTAGATACAACAAGAGGGCCATGATGGCCCTGTATCGCTCCACTGGCTTATAAATATAAACCATAAATACTAAACATTTCAATTCTGAGCCAAATGGTTTCAAAATGAAGACTTACAAAGTTTTCTCTGTAAAAGCCCATGTGAAAGTTGAGACCCGCAGGGCAAAGCCATTTTTGATCCCAGAGCTATAATTACTTGAACCCTGGTAGAGGTCCACAAGATAAAGCCACATGCCAAAATAATACAAGTCTATGCTGTATGGTTATAAATAAGGTGATTTTCAATTTTTGTCCATATGAAGCCTCTGTAAAACATAAGACCCCTAATGCAAGGCTAATTTAAAAAAAAAAAAAATCAAAACAGGAAGATTTCTTAAGATGTCACTATGTAAGCCCATGCAAAACTTGTGACCCCTACGGTGGGGCCAATTTTGACCCCAGGGCTAAAATTCTGGCCCGCTTGGTAGAGGCCCACTAGATATCGCTACATGCAAAATTTGGTAGCTCTATGCCTTATAGCTAGGTACAGGAAGATTTTTAAAGTTTACTCTACATAAGCCTATGTAAAACTTGTGACCCCTGGCGCAGAGCCAATTTTGACCCCAGGGCTATAATTTGAAGAAACTTGATAGCAGTCTACTACATAAAGTTACATGCCAAATTTGGTAGCCCTATGCCTTATAGTTTCAGACAAGAAGATTTTTAAAGATTTCCAATATTTTTCAGTTTTGTTGCCATGGCAACCAGAGTTTTTGAAGGAATCAAATTCTTTCAAGAAATTCTGAAGAGGACCATAGCAGGATCATTTCTGTGAAGTTTCATGAAAATTGGATGGGTAATTTCAGAGAAGAAGATGTTTGAAATAAAAGTTAACGCACGGACGGACGGACGGACGGACGGACGCACGGACGGACGGACGGACGGACGACGGACACCGGGCCATGACATAAACCCGCTGGCCTTCAGCCAGTGGAGCTAAAAACTTGTGTTATACATAATTTGAATAAATAAAAAAATACCGAGAAAGACTGAGGTTTCAACCGTTCTAAAAATAAACCGAGGAAATGAATAAATGCCAAGAAGCAATTTAATAGCCTATGTCTGCGTCGAAAAAAGAAAAAAGATCCTATCTTAAATGTGTTCCACAAGTTCATTTGATACAGTGTATGATAAGGAAATTCGCATACTTCAACACTTTATTAACCCGTAAGCTGCTAAGCGCGACTCATTGACCCTTTGCGGACAGTGTAAATCAAGATCAGACTGCATAGAACGTGCAGTCTGATCTTTGATTTACACTGACCGATATAGTATTTTCTTTCCGTTGAAATCAACTTTGAAATCGTAATATTTGTTGTTGTTTTCTTTCTGTTGAGTGGAATTTTTTGTCTCATTTATTTAGATGCTTAGAGGTTTACCCTTCGACCGTGTTGTAGCTGAAACGTAAAGATCTACCTACTTTCAGCCATATGGACCGAAAAAACTACAGAGTTATTCACAATAGATCTACCTGACATGGTTTTCAATGTAGATAGTATAAATGCCTTTTAAAATGATTGCACTTGCTCTAGATATAGTTTTTCTAGAGGTCTGTAGGATTTGTTTGATTGTAAAAACCTGACGCTCACGATGACTTTCAAAATAAAGCTGATTTTGTTGCCATTTTCTTAGGTAGCACCATCTTGGGAAACAAGCACGTTTTTATGACGTCAAAATGATGTCATGACGTCAACGTCTTTGTTATAATTCATAGTGAAATAAAACTAATATCTAAGCTCTCACTGGCGATATATAAGACTTGTCTAGATTTTAAGCGTGGAAGAAATTCAATCAAAATAAAACTATGAACGATATTATGAATCACCCTGTACTAGCAATACCAATGATGATTGTATCAAGTAACTCTCAATATATACTTTGTGAGTTTTGTTGGTTAGTGTTTTACGGCGTTTTTAACATTACTTCAATTACATTGCGGCGGCCACTGCAGCTGTCCATGCTTTGCCTGGGTTTCTTTTACCAGTACTTTGTACAACATTGTTTCCCAAGCTAAATATCGTCGAAACAATGTTTATTGGTGAGAGAGGAATGAATCTTGTCACAATGGCAACAAGAATGACCAGGCTGAATTAAAACATAAACTTTCGACCATTAAGACAAAAAGGTGCAATATCAAGGCGCTTTTCACAAAAAAAAATCTCTAAAACTGTAATGAGACAGTGCGGATTTATGACCGCACTGCAACTTCGTAAAAGCACCCTGCGTCGCACTTTATGTTTAGTTGCCCGTAGCAAAACTCGAATGGGCTTCTTCGGACGGCAAAGATCAAGATCAGACTGCACACAGCGTGCAGTCTGATCTTGGATCTTTGTCGTCCGGTTGCTCTGTCAAGCCTGTAAGATAAACATCCGGATAGTTTAGTTAAGTATTAATTCATAAAATACTCGCCCTCTCTCATTTCGAAACCCTAGATTATAAATTTAGAATGTGTATTTTTTGTTATTTGATTCAGAGAGATAATAGTGTAAATATATCTTTTATACAGATATTTCATATCACCTAGGTTACTGTTTCATGTTAATCCTTCAACACGCAATCCGGGGTTCGGGTTTTAACGATCATGAAGAAGAAGCCTTTAGAAAACATTGTGGGAAAAGGAGAAAATGCTGGTAACCAGCATTTTCTCCTGTTCCCAAAAGGTTTTGCCCTATTAAATGGGGAAAAAAAAAAAAACACCACCGTTTGAAAAACCTTTAAACTGTTGTCTGTAACTTCCTTCATGTCAAAAACTTTGCCGCGTAGTATAAGGGGTTAAAAGGGGTCTTGCGTGGCTCTGATAAAGTGTAGGACTGGTAGCCTGGAGGCCTTGGGTTTGAGCCTTACTTGAAGCATTGGGGTTTTCCTGGATCTTTCCTTTGGCAAGAAACGTAGCACCGGTGAAGCCCAGGATATTCATAAATGAACGAGCTGTTGCCGTGATATGACTGAAATAATGCCGAAAGTGGCGTAAAACACCTTTGAGTCAATCAGTCAGTTTCATTTCAACACTTTTGTTTTGAAGAATCGATTGATTGTATGGTGTTTAACGCCGTTTTCAACGTTTTTTTTTCCCAGTTATATTGCGGCTGCCTGTGCATCTGTCCATGCTTTCTTAAAGTTTCTTTTACCAGTACCTCGCACAACACTATTCTTTCCAAGCCACTGGCTGCTTTCGCACACTCGGCTGAGCTACGACAGCTTAGCAACAGAACTTTCATACGGTTTGACAGGTCATAATAGAAGTTTATGTTGAAGTAAGATAACTATCTACGACCATCAAAGGGGCTAGACAGTTGGGGAAAAACATAACGTATTTAAAGTGCTCTAGAAAATTACAAATATTGATCAATTCTTCTTGGCGCAAGTGACTTTTGTAACCGTATTAGCGGACAGTGTAGATCAAGATCAGACTGCACAGAACGTGCAGTCTGATCTTGGATCTTCACCGTCCGTTATTTTGGTAGATATTCTAACCTATCTTGGAATTGTGTTTAGCAAGTGAGTATTATTTATTATAATCCTCTAGCGCTCGAAGTTATATAGGCTTTATCAAAATTCAAAGTATTTGCAGACGACAAATAAAATGTAATGCAAATGATGTGAATTGCTTTTCAAAGAGTTTAAAAAAAAAACATTGTGGGAAAAGGAAAAAATGCTGGTTACCAGCATTTTCTCCTTTTCCCACAATGTTTTGTACACCCTTCTCTCTCAGGATCGCGACAATAGCTGCCGAAAGGTAAACTCTACTACTAAACAGTTATCTAGCGATCCTGGTAGAATCGATTTCGTATGAAATCAGTTTGTCCCCTGATAGTAATTCAAATGATATTTTTTTTCTTTACCAAAAGGCCATTAATTTTGTTACTAGGTTACCAGGCATGGTTCCTGAAATGTTCAACTCAGAGAGAGAGAAGGAGACAGACAGACAGACAGACAGACAGACAAATAGACAGATATACAGAGAGAAAAAGAAGACAGACAGACAGACGGACGGACGGACGGACGGACGGGCGGGCGGACGGACGGACGGACGGACGGACGGACGGACTAAAACAAAATTCGCCATACTTGTCTGCTTCTATCTGAAAGGTACCCATATTCGGTACAAATCGCCAATATTTCTCTTTGAAGGTCTCAAAAGCCCAGCTGTCCGTCGCCTTGTCGAATGCCATCTGGAATATTTCCGTGTCCTCTATCTTTTCCAGCTCTTTTGGCTGATTAGCAGAAACATCTAAGCCTGAAAAAGAAAGACAAATGCGAGACATTAGTTAATCTCGACCAAATAGGGTTACGGTCTGCGCTTCTAATTTTATAAATAAGCGACGCTCTGGCAAAAGGGAATTTAATGCATCTCTGTCATGCATTTGACGTAGCCTGTGTTCCAGTCCGATCATTTTTTCCTCTTTTATATTCGGACTTTACTTTGTCAAAAATGACGTCATCATTTTTGACAAAGTAAAGTCCGAGTGTAAAAGAGGAAAAAATGATCGGTCTGGAACCCAGGCTACATAAGACCATCTTCGCAAGCCAAGGATACTAACTCCACTTTGTTCGTTACGTACCCTTGGCCGCTCGCCTCTTTAAAAATCGAAACTCTCGCTGCGCCACCTATCGAATATCACGAGTTGCGTAACCTTTGCTGATGTTATTTCTGACCAATCAAAATACTCATAATAAAATTTGTTAGGCTATGCATCAAATGTGGCTACGCTTTCGGATTCATCACAATTTTCTGAAATTAATCAGACATACGATGATTCGCAATCATCTGGCTATGGAACCCGTCCTAATATTTCACATAATTTATCATGAACTAAAATAAAACCCATTAACCATCGATCGTCTACTTTTTTTTGGAAAATTTTCGTCACAAACACGACAACTTTCGTTTCTGATGGTCGCCGCCATTATTGTTTTCCGTTTCGCGGTAGATTTCTTGTTACGGATGGTTTGATTGGACGCGATGGGTTTTGATCGCATCCAATGAAATGGCGCAGCGGGAGTTTCGATTTTAAAAGAAGCGAGCGGCCAAGGGTACTACCTTAGTATCCTTGGCTTGCGAAGATGACATTAGACCTACATATAGCATGCCGTCACATAATTATGGATCCATAAAATCCATTTTGTCTAACAACCAGCTGAATCATGGAGTAGAAGGGTACTTCGATATACTTCTTATTTACTTAAAGAAAAAGGTTTCTACCAATGTCAGCCTGCGCTGACATGGGTGGGTACTTTTTGCAGATGCATTAAGCCCCATTTCCACAGAGCATGACCAAAATTTTCCTCGTGGGTTATCCACCATACTTCAGCACACGACGAAAGCTTAATTTGGTCCGTATTGGAAGCATCTGCAGACGACAAATTAGATGCGACCTACAAAGCAGGACATGTCCTACAAAGGATGGCAAACGTTGTGAGAAAAGCAGAAAATGCTGGCTTTCAGCCTTTTCTCCTTTTCTCACAAAGTTTTCCAAAGCGTTTCTTCCACAGGGTCGCTAAAATTTGGAATTGTGTTTTGGTAAAAATTTACTTCTATCTGTCTTCATTTATATTCCGAGGAAACTCTCGTTCACATAAATTATCATTGAAGCATTTCAAATTGCACTTTACGTAATCTTTAACCAATGAATCAACACGATACAAATCACTTCTTCAAAAGGATTTTCCCGGTCTAAATGTGTCAAAATCCCCAGTTTTAAATACAAAATTTGCATTTTCGTCATAGAGCAAAAATTACTACTACTACTTATTTTTTTTTCAAGCTTTAAACACTTACAGTGCTTCTAGCCACAACGACAATTAGCTACAGACATTTTTTTTTATAATTTTGACGCGTTTACCGACTTGTCAGTGAGGAGGCGCGCGAAATGACTTGAAAATTACCAGGGTAGAAAGACCGAAGTTGACCCGACGAGTTCGAAAGTTCAAAGCAACGCTAATTGATCGAAATTGTTGATACTAAATTAGTCAGATCTTTAATCAGATCTATCTTTTAACTTACAACG
Source organism: Tridacna gigas (assembly GCA_945859785.2). Lineage (NCBI taxonomy): Eukaryota > Metazoa > Mollusca > Bivalvia > Cardiida > Cardiidae > Tridacna > Tridacna gigas. Next base: position 3,918,047 of record OX244030.2, read on the forward strand.
CTTCAAGCAGACGACTTTTTTCTGTTCAGAAGCAGAGTGCTTTTGAAAACATCGAGGAAAAAGGAGAAGTTGCTCGTGCGAACAATTTCTCCTTTTCCCACGATGTTTTCACATTTACTACAACTGTGTTCATGTTTATCACCTGAAATGTGCAAAAATGTGTTCCCTGTCATCTGCCTCAAATTTGTTTCTGTAGGCGATCGGCTGATCCTTTGGATACTGCGGATTACCGTGGATCCTCTTACAGACAGTGTAGATCAAGATCAGACTGCACAGAAGTTGCAGTCTGATCTTGGATCTTCACTGTCCAATACATTCAAGCCGTGTTCTGTAAAAAAAAGGGGGTTTAATGCATCTCCACGATGCATTAAACCAAGTTAGTCATCACGTGATGATGGATCCATAAAATCCATTTTGTCTAACAACGGACTGAATCGTCAGGTAGACTGGTCCTTAGACATGCAAAACTTACAAAAAGCAAACAGTATCGATCCATGTCAGCCTGGTCGGACTGCACAGGCTTACATGGGTCGGTGCACGACATTTCATTGAAGGTGTGTTTCGTCGAAATCAATGCATGTTTTAACCCTTAAGCGGCTTATCGCGACCCACTGACCTTTTGCGGACAGTGTAGATCAAGATCAGACTGCACAGAACGTGCAGTCTGATCTTTGATCTACACTGTCCGATACGGTATTTTATTTCCGGTGAAATCAACTTTGAAACCGCAATGTTTGGCCATTTAGTATTGAGTAGAAATTTGCGTTTCATTTATTCAGCAGCTTAAGTGTTAAAATACCGATTGCTAAATTCCTGGATTCATTTCACCAAAAGATCTGTCTGGGAGGAAGATTTGAGTCACAATTCGTCTGGGTTAGGGTAAGCGTCAGGGCTAGGGACCGTTTTCGACGAACGTGGTTTTGGACGGAATGTCGCACACCCGCATGGATCGATATTTTTTTTGCAGATGCATTAAACACCATTTTTACAGAGCAAGGCTCAGTTGTATTTCAAAAATAAAATAGACCGATGCTTGGCTTGAGACTGGTTCACTGTTTTGGACACTTTTCACTGTCTGGAATTCCGTAACAAAATGTAAGATGAGACTTGGAAAGGGTTAACCCTTTCCCAAACAAGCCCTGGTTTTCACGTGTCTGCGGTACAAGTCTTTTGAAAACACTATGGGAAAAGGAGAAATTGCTCGTAACGAGCAATTTCTCCTTTTCCCACAGTGTTTTCTACCCTTTTTGAGACCTTTCTGCCATTTTCATCAAATTTAAAATTGTCGTCTGCAAACTCTTTCAGCTTGGACCAGTCCAAATTTTGTTGTTTGGGAAAGGGTTAAAGTTACAGACTGCGCGTTGACCTATCAGACGTTATCTAATGCTACGTATTGTGGAAAACAATCAAGAATCGATTTCTATATTAAGACAGGGCGTGGTCCGCGGTCGAGAGTTCACGTCTAGGAACAGACGAGCGATTACATTAAAGATTACCTTAAAGATATATCGTTATAGCCACAGGGACAAAAACACTGTTCAAATTTGATAGATTGTGGAATGGTTCACAATTTAGTCAGCTGTGTAAACAGATAACACACACACACACACACACACACACACACACACACACACACACACACACACACACACACACACACACACACACATATATATATATATATATATATATATATATATATATATATATATATATATGTGTGTGTGTGTGTGTGTGTGTGTGTGTGTGTGTGTGTGTGTGTGTGTGTGAACCATGCTCTGGCAAAAGGGGCTTAATGCATCTCCATGATACATCGTACCAAGCAAGACATCACACAATTTAAGAATCCATAAAGGTCATTACGTCGAACAACCGGTTGTATCATAGGTAGACTACTTCACTGACATACAGAAAATTGACCAATAGCGAAAAGTTTCGGCCCAGGTCAGCCTGCGGGGACTGCGCAGGCTGACGTCGATACTTTTCGCAGATGCATTAAGCCCCTTTTCACAGAGCATGGCTCACACACACACACACACACACACACACACACACACACACACACACACACACACACACACACACACACATATATATATATATATATATATATATATATATATGGTGCGGGGGATAAATACATATATCGGAAATCTTCGATTTAAAACCTGAAACGTCAAAACAGCGATTTCTTTACTGAAATGCATTTATCGGTCGAAATCAATGCAATCTTGAATTCCTTAGGGCCAACATTTGGCATGAAGATACAAGAATGATAATACTGTACTTTGATAAAATAAAGATGACATGGGCAAAAAGCTGGCTGACAACGAGTGTAGATATATCTTTAACTTTTCACTACACAATTCCGAGTTTTAACGAGCCCGAAGAAGAAAGCTTTTGAATATATTGCGGGAAAAGAAGGAAGTGCTGTAAACCAGCATTTTCTCCCTTTTCCCACAATGTTTTCTACCATATCAAAGACTGGCGGATTCATCACGAGTTAACTTTCTTTTATCGTCTGCAAATGCTTTCAATTTGGTCTAGTCCAAAATCTTGCCGTATGGTAAAGAATCAAATCTCAGGCTGCTAAGCGCGACTCAAGTCGCTGTTGTCGATAGTGTAGATTAAGATAAGACTGCACAGAACGTGTGCAGTCTGATCTTGGATCTGAACTGTCCGATGACATTAGAAATTTTCAAGCCGATGGTAAAAACCCAAATACTGCTGTTCCAAAGCTCTTTATTTTGGGGCAATATCTCCTTATCGGACAGTGCAGATCAAAGATTAGACTGCACGTTCTGTGCAGTCTGATCTTGATCTACACTGTCCGCAAAAGGTCAGTGAGTCGTGCTTAGCAGTCTAAGGGTTAAAATCACTCGAGTCTTCTGTTTCACTAACGGAAAGTATCCATGCCATTTACAATGCATGCAAAAAACTTAATCAAGCAAAATGAGAACCAGGTAAAACTGGTTCGAGCAAAAGCACGACTTTTCATCGTTAACAAGGTTTCTGTTAGGGTAACGTTGCATCCTTTTTTCAAACATTTACCGCTGTATCACACAGTATCGAGTTTTAACAATCCTGAGGAAGAGGCCTTATGAAATCATAGTGGGAAATGGAGAAAATGCTGGTAACCAGCATTTTCTCCTTTTCCCACAATGTTTTCTAACATTCTAAAAGCAAATTTCAATTTTTGAGTCACAAATAGTTGGTCGTCTGTCAATGCTTTCATTTTTGACAAGTCTAAAAAAATGTCGTTTGGTAAAGAGTTAAAGATTTATTTTCTCGTATACTTTTTTGATGCATCTTGTAGTCGCATTATAATGTCTTCCTACATTTCAAGAAGCTACCTCTTGAAAACTGGATCTATCTATAGCTTGACTTTTCAGTGTCAATTACTTTTCTTTTATCACAGTGTTGTGTCCTGTTTTCGAACATTTCACAGCTTGTTTTTTCCCGTACACTTTTTTTTGATGCGTCTTATAATCGAATAACCTTGTTTCCGAACGTTTCATTTTAACCATGGCTAACTCTGGTCTACGAGGCTATCAAACCTGTACCAAACAATCTCGAGTTTCAACGAGCTTAAGTAAGAAGGCTCTTGAAAACATAGTATGAAAAGGGAAAAATGCTGAGAATCAGCATTTTCTCCCTTTCCTTCAATGTTTTCTACCCTTTAAAAGACAAATCCATTCATTTGAGCCACATTAATTTGTCGTCTGCTTTGAATTTGAAGCGATCTAAAAATTTGTTGTCTGGTAAAGAATTAAGCTATATACTTTGTATCTTATCGAGTTTACAAAGTTAACTGTCATATATGAGCAGCACTTTGGCAAAAGGGGGTTTAATACATCTCCAGCAAGTCATCATAAAATTGAGCCGTGCTCTGGCAAAAGGGGGCTTCATGCATCTCCGCAGTGCATTCTACCAAGCAAAACGTCACCTAACTATGGATCCATAAAACCCATTTTGACAAACAACCGACTGTATCATGAGGTAGAATTGTCCCTTGACATGCAGAAAATTTAAAGATAGCGAAAAGAGTTGCTGGTTAGCTAACTGGTTAGCGTATCTGACCCGTGACCTGGTTGCTGCAGGTTCGATACCCGGTTGCGGCTTCTTTCCTGCGATTTTTCATGTCTCACCTCTGATGGATGTGAGAAAAGTAGTCAGTAGCTTGGAAAGAGAGTTGTGTTAGACCTGGTGTGAGAAAGCCAGGAAAAAGATGTGTAGGTGCACTGATCGCCGTGATATGATCTAAGCTGTTAAAACGGCATTTAACTCCAATACACTGCATTACGAATTGCTGTCCACCTGCCTTTATTAGATACTGAATTCAGTCATTCGGGTACTTTGATCCATCGATCAACGATAGTCTACCGTAATAAAAGAAATGGGATTGCGTGGACCAGTTAGTCCGTAATGTAATGAATTTTTGTGTGGACTATTGTCAAAGTCCGACTTATCGCCCTATTGTGGCATTCAAATACATGAGCCATGTTCTGGCAAAAGGGGGCTTAATGCATCTCCGTGATGCGTGATACCAATCAAATCATCACATAATCATAGAACCATAGTGGCGACTTTTTTTTTTCTTTTCAACCGACTTAATCATGAGGTACACTGGTCCTTTGACATACAGAAAGTTGACCAATAGCGAAAAGTTTCGGCCCAGGTCAGCCTGTGCGCACTACGCAGGCTGACCTGTGTCGATACTTTTCGCAGATGCATCAAGCCCCCTTTTCACAGAGTTCGGCTCACATGTATGCATATATCCAATGTCTGGCGAAGTTTCTATGGAAAACAGGCTAATATATCCAGGGAATCAATAGTTTTCACGAGTTTCTTTGAAACCGTATTAAAGTGTTTCCTAGCAACATCTCTTTGTCGCCGCATATTTCCATATCGTTATCAGACAGTTTCAAATTAACAGCATTTCGAGGAAAAAAATGAATTTTGACCATAGTTTGGGGACAGGGAAAGAGAAAGGTCAGCCTGTAAATACGGTGCTGGCTTATCTTTTTCTAAACTCCGCTTTCCTGTTTGTTTGTCTTGACAAAGTCTGTAATTGAACCATGGTCTGGGAAAAAGGGGTTTAATGCATCTGCAAATAATAGCGACCCCACAGACTGACATGGGTCGTTTACCATTTTGTAAATTTCCAAGGACCATTCTCTCTCGGGATTCGGTCGGTCGCCAGACAAAATGGATTTTATGGATCTATAATTGAGCCATGCTCTGTGAAAAGGGGGCTTAATGCATATGCGAAAAGTATCGATCCATATCGCAGGCTGGCATTACTGTTTGTAAAATTTCTGCTTGTCCAAGGACCATTCTACCTCCAGATTCAGTCAATCGTTAGCCTTGATGGATTTTATGAACACATAATTATGTGATGACTTGCCTAGTATAATGCATCAAATACTTTATCCAACAAAAAAATGCATGACACTCGAATTCAGAAAGTTCTTGAAAATAAGAACAAGAATGCTATTTAGAACGGTCGATACAGCCCAGATCCAAACCAGACTGAGTATGTTGACATCGGATCACCTTATAATATTCTATAAACAACTACATAAAATAAAATTGCAATGTTTGGGATTTATTTCACGAGGCGGCGGCTGTCCATCGTAATTATTTAGTAATTAGTAAGCCGAGTCAGCGTGAATCAACAGGGAATTGACTTACAAATAGCCGTGATGGAACTTGCTTTGGTCAGTTCAAGATTTTGTTGACTCACAATATCTCAGCGGGAAAACCATTTACGAGTCATTGAGAAAGTAAATAGACTGGTCAAGCTTCATTGTGTCTCGTGACTAACTGGAAATTGATTACTCACGCCTGTAACAGAGCTTCTTTTATTTTGTCTCGAGTTTGAATTAATTCTTTCCTTACCATAGACAGCACAAGAAACATTTGTAGGTAGTGTAGATCAAGATCAGACTGCAGAGAGCATGCAGTCTGATCTCTGATCTGCTCTGTCCACCACTTTATTCTGGTAATCTCCAAAGCACACTTTTCTTCTAGAAATGAAAGTAACATTATGAAGAAGAGCACAGCCAATCTATTTTGACATGTTTATAGCCAGCTATATTGGATTAATTCCGAGGTCTGTGTTACAGATACGCTTGTGTGAGCATCAGACAATAATTGGGGGTGCTGGATTGTCCTCATCTTTCACGGCAGTCCATTAGTATCATTTTTCTTTGGAATCAAGCTATTGTTATTTAGAGCCGTTGAAAGAGGTCGAGTTTATAAATGAGCCATGCTCTGGCAAAAAGGGTTTAATGCATCTCTGTGAGGCATGATACCAAGCAATCCATCGCATAATTATGGATCCATAAAATCCATTTTGTCTAACGTTTGATATAGTTTGGAGGAAGAGTGGTCCTTTGACATGCAGAAAATTGACCCAACAGCAAAAAGTTTCGACCCAGGTCAGCCTGCGCGGACGGCTTGATACTTTTTGCAGATGCATTAAGTCTCCTTTTGGCCATTTTGGTCAGCTCTGATTATTTGAGAATCCTATACCCAGAATCCATCTTGATTTAAAGGATTTTAAATTTCAACAGCGATCAAATGTCAAGAAGCAAACACAATTTTGGCGGCAAGAGAACTCTAACCAGCCTGGGCCCATATTCACCAACCATTCTTAAGAATATTCTTCGTCTTATTCTACCAGATTTTCTAAACTTGAAAGTAACATAACTTCTGATTGGCTTAACCAACTTCTGATTGGCTAAACCAAATGGTTTAGCCAATCAGAAGTTGTGTTACTTTAAAGTTTAGAAAATTTCCGAGAATAAGACAAAGAATGGTCTTAAGAATGGTTGGTGAATATGGGCATTGTATGCTTGTTTGAATACCTAATCGCCGCTTTCAAAATCATTCCAGTCATTCCAGAGAGCGGATGTACCAAGCGCCATGAGCGGCCTATAAATTGATCACAGACTTATCACTGAGTGCTACAATAATGATAATGTAACGATGTAAGTGGATCAGAGGGAGAGTTGATTGAATGATGTTTTATACCGCTTTCAACGTTATGTCATTCATATCACGGTGACAGCTCAAATATTAATGTATGTCTTGCGTTTAACCAGTACTATCTAGTGCCCTAGGACACTCCCACGAAAAACCAAGTGCTTCCGTGGGAGGGGGGGGGGGTCCAAACCGTTGCCTCAAGATTACAAATCCCACACTTTACCACTGCGCCACACAAGATTCCTGGGTCAATATACTGTATGTGAGAGAGAGAGAGAGAGAGAGAGGGGTCCTAAACTACAAGTGGCCAGATAATTGACCAATGATCTATCACTGAGTGCTACTATAATGACGATGTAACAATGTAAGTGGGTCAGCGAGTTTACCAGGATTGCCAAAATCTCTAACAATACAATAATACCGTAAATATTTGATGAGTCGGCATCTCTAATCGATATTATCTCTCTCTCCATTCAGAATGTTTTGATCAATCGAGGAGAATAAGGCCATAAATTTTGAACGTCTTGGCAAATTTCCCCCTAGAAAATGCTTTGTGTGTTTTTTTTCCAATATGAATAACAATTTCTGGATTTCTGGCTTATGTTTTATTCGTATTTTACGGCGCTTTTGCCAATCATGATATTATCGAATAGTCTGTGTTTCGCGGCCTGTAACGTCCATTGCAAAGAAAGCAGATTCTGAATGGTATGTCATCGAAAACATTCCGGGATCGGGGTCACCCATATTCTTTTTAATCATAGACGAAAATAGGACCTATTGTGGACAGTGTAGATCAAGATCAGATTGCACCAAACGACAGTTTGTGATGAAATTTCTACTCCGATAAAATAGATACATTGTATGGTTCAAAACTGAAGTAAATGATGGCTTTATACTTAAAATTGAAATTAACCTTAATTTTCAGAATGAAAAGACTTTAAATATTCAATAACAAACTGACGTTTTATCAAAAAAAAAAAACTCCGGTTTAACACTGTTTTTCATTACAGGGCTGCAGAAATAGTGACTCATATAGCAGCCAACCCACGACCATGAATACAGGACAAACAAACAATTTGTTAACGATGTTGTTTATGAGAACGTAGAAATTCTGTCTTCCCGCTAATTTCGAAATAATTGTAATGTTTTCGTTTACATACGTCACACATAATGAAAATAAGAAAACTTGATTAAAACTTGCATGTCCTCACGTAACAAAACGATAAGTGCATGCCAGCACAATAACCCTTAGACTGCTAATCGCGACTCACTGACCTTTTGCGGACAGCGTAGATCAAGATCAGACTGCACAGAACGTGCAGTCTGATCTTGGATCTACACTGTCCTATAAGGAGATACTTTTCCCCCGAAAAATAAGTTTTAAATAACAGTATTTGGCATTTTACTATCGGCGTGAGAAAGTAAAACAAAACAAAGGATCAGACTTCGATGCTCATTTTAAGCCGGGAAAAATACATGTAGTCTCGCTTTGTACATCTAATTCTCGGAAACAAGTACAGATTGCTGTAACTCACTGTGAATTCTAGAACATTAAAATCCGTTTTAACTGTAAATAGCCGAAAAACGTAGAATTGGCTATTTACAGTTAACTGTCAATAGCCATTTTAACGTTTTTTTTTTGCTATTTACAGTTAACTGTAAATAGCCATTTTAACGGTTTTTTTTTTTTTTGCTATTTACATTTAACTGTAAATAGCCAGTTCTACGTTTTTTTTGACTATTTACAGTTAACTGTAAATAGTCTGTGTCTCAATTTAATTTACTTAGCAGAGTAAGGGCTAAGGTTTTCCAGAAAGAAATCATCGTGAGAACTCGACTCACAATCATGTAAAATAAATAAGTTTAAATTGATTGATTGATTGTATGGTGTTTAACGCCGTTTTCAACATTATTTCAGTTATATCGCGGCGGCCAGTGCACCTGTCTATGCTTTCCTGGAGTTTCTTTTACCAGTACTCCGCACAATATTCTTTCCAGCCACTGGCTGCTTTCCCACATAAACATCGTTGAAACAATGGTCAGCGGTGAGAGAGGAATGAATGAATCCTGTCGCAATGATTATCACCAATCCTCGGAAAGAAATTGGCCAAGCCGGGGATCGAACCAGCGACCTCCTGTTCTCAAGTCCTGTACGCTACCGACTGAGCTACGGGGCTTGGCAAAAGTTTAAACTAAACCACTTTAAACTTTAAGCAAACAATCCTTTGTTTCTACGACCCTGACTAAAAAGGCTTTTGAGAACGTTAACATTTCAGGGAAAAGGAGAAAATGCTGGTAGCCAACATTTTCTCATTTTTCCAGAACGTTTTCAATTCTTTAACCCTTTATCACACAATCCCGACTTTTAACGACCCTGAGAAAGAAGCCTTTTGAAAACATTGTGGGAAAAGGAGAAAATGCTGGTAACCAGCATTTTCTCCTTTTCCCACAATGTTTTCTACCCTAACTAAGGCAGAAATCACCATTTTAGCAACATTTAATTTTTCGTCTGCAAATGCTTTCAATTTGAACATGTGTAAAATTTTGTCGTTTGATAAAGAGTTAAAGGACCCCCAAATTTGTGCCATATTCAATTTGGATTCAATTTGGACAAGTCTACAATTTTGCCCTCTGATTATAGCTAAATTTGAGCCATACTCTGTGAAAAAGGAGCTTATTGCATCTGCGTGATGCGTTATACCAAGCAAGTTTGCCTCCTTTTTTTTTTACATTTTGCTGCTGGAGTAAGAACTATCTTGTTTTGCGGAATACTTTTTTATGGGCGGTACTGCGGTTTGCATTTCTGGTTGAACGCCGTGATATAAACCTGAAGTTCCATTAAAAAAATTCAGCCATGCTCAGGAAAAAAAAAAAGATCTTAAATTCTTAATGCATCTGCCTGCTGCATGATACCTAGCAAGTCATCAAATAATACTACAGCCATAAAATCCATTTTGTCTAACAACCGAATGAATCATGAAGCAGAATGGTCTTCTTGACACGCAGAAAACTGATCAGTAGCAAAAAATTCCGACCCAGGTCAGCCCGCGCGGAATGGGCAGGCTGAAGAGGGTCGATACTTGTTCCATATGCATTAACCCTTTCCCAAACGACTGGTCCAAATTGAAAGAGTTTGCAGACGACAATTTTAAATTTGACGAAAATGGCAGAAAGTTCTCAAAAAGGGTAGAAAACACTGTGGGAAAAGGAGAAATTGCTCATTATGAGCAATTTCTCCTTTTCCCACAGTGTTTTCAAAAGACTTGTACTGCAGACACGTGAAAACCAGGGCTTGTTTGGAAAAGGGTTAAACTCTTTCACAGAGCAAGGCTCATTTGTTTTTTTTTTCAGACAGTGGAAACAGTTGAATTGGTCCAGCTTTTACCCCCTTGCTGGTTTGGTTGCTCCTTGCGGATAGACAGATCTTCGATTGAATCTTTCCGCTCTTTCTTTAACCCTTATCCTGTTAAATAACTTAGATTGATTGATTGATTGATTGTATGGTGTTTAACGCCGTTTTCAACATTATTTCAGTTATATCACGGCGGCCAGTGCACCTATCCATGCTTTCCTGGAGTTTCATTTACCAGTACTCCGCACAATATTCTTTCCAAGCCACTGGCTGCTTTCCCACATAACCATCGTCGAAACAATGGTCAGCGGTGAGAGAGGAATGAATCCTGTCACAATGATTATCATCAATCTTCGGAAAGAAATTGGCCAAACCGGGGATCGAACCAGCGACCTCCTGTTCTCAAGTCCTGTACGCTACCGACTGAGCTATGGGGGCTTGGCAAATAACTTAGATGAAACTTTCAAGCTGATGGTAAAACCCAATATGTTGGTATTTCAAAGTTATGGAGGTTGGAGGGAATATCTCCTTTATCGAACAGTGTAGATCCAAGATCAGACTGCACGTTCTGTGCAGTCTGATCTTGATCTACACTGTCCGCAAAAGGTCGTGGGTCGCGATTAACAGCGTAAGGGTTAACATACTCTGACCATAAAAATCAAAGCGTTGAAAACACTGATGTGGCATTTGTCAAGGAAGCCATTGTGTAGAAATAATAATTTGAACAAATAAACAACAGAAATACATGTAGTTTCAAAATATTCGCTTGAAAGTCAACCTACTATATAGCCGTGCAAAATCCGACAGAGAAGGGTACAGTCCTGTGGGACGACCAAGTCCGGGAAACAAGCCCTGTGACGAATAAGTCCAGGAACGAACTGGTTTTGGGACGAATAAGCACGGTATGTGTGTATCTTTACGCCACTACAGAAGGCCACAGCGGATTAAGCTTTTTTCGAGAAAAGGAAGTGTTTCCATGGCCGATGGCCTAATCCATTTATTGTAACACGCTATTTTCAATTTCATATCTGAGTGCAATCGAAACACTTATTTGTCTCAGAAAATAAGATTTTATATGGGTTTACTTCCTTCGGTTTTGCACAAACTACGATACATGATTTTCAAAATGCTGTATTGAACTCATAGTGGCATTGTCTTCGACAAATGCCACAAAAATTGAAATAGCGATGAGCCATGCTCTGTGAAAAGGCGGTTTAAAACATCTGCAAAAAGAATCGATTAAAGTAATCCTGCAGGCTTTTTGCTATTGGTAAATTTTCTACAAGTTCAAGGCACAGTCTACCTTGTGATTCAGTCGGTTTTTAGACAAACTGGATTTTATTGGTCCATAGATATGTATTGACTTGCTTGGTATTACCAATCACGGAAATGCATTGAACCCCCTTTTACCACAGCATGACTCAAATATACACAGGCGTTCAATTAACTGGCTGATTGAGGCCCCATGACCATCAGTACTGTCGCTGCACGGTACTGTTGGCTTCCTCGCTCGCTCTCTCGCTTGCTATCTTGTTTCCTTGTTCGTCTGTCCGTTCGTTCGTCCATTGATTGGTTGGTTTACTCGTTAATTGCATGTTTATCATTTCATTTGATGCATGCTCTGGCAAAAGGCGTTTCAATGCAAATCCTTGATGAATTATTACAAAGAAATTTATCACATAATTATAGATTAATAAACTCCAATTTTGTAAAAGAACCCGGCTGAATCATGAAAAAGAACGGTCCTTTGACATGCAGAAAAATCTAAAGACAGAAAAAAAAGTATCGGCCCATTTTAGCCTGCGCGGATTGCGCAGGCCGACATGAGTCGATAGTTTTTGGCAGATGCATTAAGCCCCCTTTTCACAGAGCATGACCCATTCATAGACTCGTTTCTTTATCACCCATTTATTCATTTGCTCGTTCCATTATCACCCGTCAGTAAAATGAAATGAATAAACGGTCAATCGATACAAAAAAAAAACCACGATACAAAAAAAAAAACCACGATTCAAATTACGCCGAATTCTCCTGAGACAGCTCTGAAATTTGGTTTAAATCCATTACTGTACAGTGTAAATATACGACTTTTTACGCTACTAAAGTAGACTTATAATGTATTATTTGAACCACGCTATCTGAAGAGGGGGCTTAATGCATCTGCAAAAAAGTATCGACACGGGTCAAACTTTTTGCTATTAATAAATTTTCTCCATGTTCAAGGGCCATTCTTCCTCATGATTCAGTCGGTTGTTGAAGTGAATGGATGTCATGGGTCCATAATCAGGTCATGCCTAGCTTTGGTACAATGCATCACGGAGATGCATTAAGCCCCCTTTTTCCAGAGCATGGCTCATATATTTGAATGATTGATTGAATGGTGTTTTTATGCCGCTTTTGACATTATTTCAGTCATATCACTCCGACAGCTCACATTTTCCAGTACGTCATGGATTTCACCAGTACTAGGCCAGGGCTCTGGCGTGTTTTGCCAAAGGACACCCCGACAAAAACCCAGAGCTTCCAGCTAGGTTCGAACCCGCGGCCACCAGGTCACGAGTCCTTCAAATTACCACTGAGCCTCGCAGGGCACATTTGACATTAGACTTATTTGTAAATATTTGAAGAAAAAGGAGTAAATAATTGTAACAATGCTTTAAAAACGGTACATGTACTTTCCCACACTTCAACTCTTTCAGCCCCGACGGGCGAAAAACAGGGACTTTTGCGGACGGTATAGATCAAGGTCAGACTGCACAGAACGAGGTCGAGTTTATAAAATGAGCAATGCTTGGCAAAAGGGGGTTTAACCCTTTCCCAAACAAGCCCTGGTTTTCACGTGTCTGCAGTACAAGTCTTTTGAAAACACTGTGGGAAAAGGAGAAATTACTCGTAACGAGCAATTTCTCCTTCTCCCACAGTGTTTTCTACCCTTTTTGAGAACTTTCTGCCATATTCATCAAATTTAAAATTGTCGTCTGCAAACTCTTTCAATTTGGACCAGTCTAAAATTTATCTTTTGGGAAAGGGTTAATGCATCTCCGTGATGCATTACACCAAGCAAGTCATCACATAATTAGGGATCCATAAAATCCATTTTGTCTAACGTTTGATATAGTTTGGAGGAAGAGTGGTCCTTTGACATGAAGAAAATTGACCCAACAGCAAAAAGTTTCGACCCAGGTCAGCCTGCGCGGACGGCGCAGGCTGACCTGGGTTGATACTTTTTGCAGATGCAATTAAGTCCGCTTTTCACAGAGTATGGCTCATATTAAATTATACGGCGCTGTGAGATTTAAATGTTAACTTTTAACTGAATATTAATTTTGAAATGTCAAAAATGATTTGAATATAGTATGAGTAGTGGTGTTTTTGTAGCCTAGCGACATAAATTTTATAATATCGTCATTGCTTGACGGCCTCTCGTATTACTCGTCACAACTCGGCCATTTCCGTAACTCAACGGATCAGCCGAGATTTGTCGAATGCTCTCGTATGACCCGGCCGGGACTACGTGCAGATATGAATGTGAATAGTGTCTTGACCCTTTACCACAAAATCCCGAGTTTAACCGACATTGACAGAGAGGGCCTTTGAAAGCACCGCGGGAAAAGGAGAAAATTCTGGTAACCAGCATGTTCCCACAGTCAAATAAAAAAAAAACTTGTCGTTTGCAAGGGCTTTCAATTCAGGCGAGCTAAAATTTTGTCAATGGGTACAGGGCTAATCTGATAGATAAAGGAAATTAGACTTCCGAAAAACCCAAATACTGCGGATTCAAAGTTCTTTCATTGTAACATAATGGACAATCAACGTGAATCAGTTTCTGCACGAATAAATGAGCCATGCCCTGTGAAAAAGGGGGCTTAATGCATCTGCAAAAAGTATCGACCCATGTCAGCCTGCGCAATCTGCGCAGGCTGACATGGGCCGAAACTTTTCGGTATCTTTAAATTTTCTGCATGTCAAAGGACAAGTTTACATCCTGATTCAGTCAGTTCTTAAACAAATTAGATTTTAGGGGGTCCAAAATTATGTGATGCCTTGCTTGGTATAATGCATCACGGAGATGCATAAAGCCCCCTTTTCCCAGAGCATGTTTTAAATAATCAGGACAAAAAACACGAGCTATTTCTCTTCCAGTCACAACGTTTAGAGAGCAGTATGTTATAATTATGACTTATGATGGGTCAAGTATTAAGGACAAAAATACGAGCAATTTCTCCTTTTGTCATGATGTTTATAGAGTAGTCTGCTATACATACTACCTACGACGGCGACAGCTCACATATTCATGTATGTCCTGGCATCAGTACTAGGCTAGGGCTTTGAAGTGCCTTTCCGGAGGACACTCCCACGAAAAACCCAGTGGATCCAGTGAGGTTCGAACCCGGGGCCTGCAGGTCACGAGTCCCACACTTTCCCACTGAGCAACGCAGGACCCCTTAAGCAGTTGCAGACGACAAGCTAAATGTGGCTCAAATTGTGTAAGCTGTCTTTGATAGGACAGAAAACATTGGGGGGGGGGGGGGGGGGAAGGAGAAAATGCTGGTTACCAGCATTTTCCCCTTTTCCCATAATGTTTTCAAAAGTCTTCTTTATCAAGTTTGTTTAAGTCGGGATTGTGTAGTAAAAAGTTAACCCTTTACCGCACAATGCCGTCTTTTAACGACCCTGGGAAAGAAGCTTTTTGAAAACATTGTGGGAAAAGGAGAAAATGCTGGTAACCAGCATTTTCTCCTCTTCCCATAATGTTTTCCGCTCTATCAAAGAAAAATCGCACCATTTGAGCCACACTGAAATTGTCGTCTGCAAATGCATTTTATTTGGACAAGGATAAAATATTGCCGTCTCGTAAAAGGGTTCATACATATGAATTATGAAGGAAACAATTGAAGTATCAACCAGTGCAGAAAAACCCGCGCCATCTTACATCATCATGTAGGACTGAAGGTGTGTGCGTGGCTTATCAGTTTTTTTTACGGACCAGTGAGAAATGTTTGCAGGAATTTAACACATACATGCCGAGCGCTTGATAAGAAACGTGTATCGAAGCACAGATGCATAATTATGTGTCTCACCCGCAACTTCTTGGAACACCTTTCTTAGAGTGAGCATTACCGTCTTCGATTTGCTTCTGCTATTTTCCCTATGAAACGAGCGATTTCGTTATTTTTCCCCTATATAACAAATTCCAAACCATGTCACTGAAGAAACTAAAAACTTGTACTGTGCTATGAACATTTTCATTATTCCCCCTCTTAAAACATGACTACACTTGAAAAATCGCCGTGAAAAGAGATGATCACGTAACTTAACCCTTTCCCAAACGACAAATTTTGGACTGGTCCAAATTGAAAGAGTTTGCAGACAAAAATTTTGAATTTGATGAAAATGGCAGAAAGGTCTCAAAAAGGGTAGAAAACACTGTGGGAAAAGGAGAAACTGCTCGTTACGAGCAATTTCTCCTTTTCCCACAGTGTTTTCAAAAGACTTGTACTGCAGACACGTGAAAACCAGGGCTTGTTTGGGAAAGGGTTAAGGCAGTCACAGCACCAAAGAGTTTATACGTAGCTAAATCCTTATGCACTTCATAGTTTAGACTTCATCAAATAGACAACAGAAACATTTTCTTAGACCTGTCTTTCCATCTGTAAGCATAATTCGATATTATTGGAGAGGTCATCAGACCTCTCCAATAGTGGTGAGTTTAAAAGGCAGACTGCCTCAGAAATTGCTGCCTAACTCCATGCATTTCTGCAAAATTGTTCTGATACACAGTCTGTTTTGTCGTGGTTTTATAAATAAACCGAAATTAAAAAAAAAACTGAAGTAGGAAATAAACGTGGTTTGTTTTTATATGACGGATTTCAAAAAGCATTTGTTGTATTGATTTGATTGCAACTGACCTTTCCAGTAGTTGTAATTTTCATTAAACAAATAAAGCTACACACACACACAAAAAGAATTTCATTAAAAAAGAGAACACCGCGGGAAAAGATCACACGACTTAAAAACGTGGGAAGAAGGTCACGAGTCTGTCATGCATAAGAGGTTTCTTCTTTCTACACAGCGGCAATCATATACATGTACCAAAATATATTAACATTAAAAGCAATAAACTATTTGAAAACATTGATGCTGACCTCTCCTGGCTTCTTTTTTAAAGAAGCCAACTTGTATTTGATTTTGATTTGAAATTACATTCAAAGAGGACTTTTTATTTCACTTCGACAAGGAAGCGTTACAGCTAGCTAGGATACACCGGAACTGAAGGACGTATTACAGCCAACAAGTTGTACTGCGGCAATTTCAAGTAGATCACTTCCGGTATTCGCGGAATTAAAAACTTGTTATCATGACTTGATTACTATCGTGCTGAAAGCATCTCACATTGTCCCTAGCAACCTTTTTTTTTAAAAATAGATCTATTGGAAAAAGCCTAGAATTGATCAAAATATTTTACTTGAAAATAAATGAGCCATGCTCTGGCAAAAGTGGGCTAAATGCGTCTCCGTGATCTATGACACCAAAGATTAAGTTTAGTATAATCCTAAAGAGATAGTTTCAGCCTCCAAACACTCATCCTACTAAATAAGTTAGGTAGAACTTTTAAGCCGATGGTAAAAACCCGAATAGTGTTATTTCAAACTTACACTTTGGAGAAAAATATCTCCTAATCGGACAGCGTAAATCCAAGATCAGACTGCACGTTCTGTGCAGTCTGATCTTGGATCTACGCTGTCCGCTAAAGGTCAGTGAGTAGCGCTTGGCAGCTTAAGGGTAAGGACAAAGGTCAACGAGCTTTTAAGCATTTTCACACATTTATCCACAATGATTCATTTCCTAAGATAAGACCGTATGATGTACAGTCATGAAATTGACACGCTTGAGATAGGAAATACACGTAAATAGTGTGTGTGTATTGTATGTATATTGAAATTTTCACCGTCATTCACCACGTAACAACCCCCCTTCCCCACCCCCTCAAAGCTCGAACTTATTACTCATGTTTCACGCCATCAATTTTGTACAATGTAAGAATTTTTTTTATCAGCACTACCGTTAAAGCCCCAATACCGACCAAAAGTAATCAATGCGAGTGTTAAAATGCATTTTAATTCAAATCATACCATTTCTAATGAATGAAAGTGAATTTTAAAAGTAGGTCAAAACTTGCCAGGTCACACTATCTTTTGTTTACTCTTACCCGATTTCAAAGTTTATTTTTCTGCAAGCGATTAACACTTGGAAAGACCGTACAATAAGAGATGGTCGCCTTCACACTAGTTTCCATACTTTGAAATGCTCTGACATAAGATGCATTTTAACACCCACCCGCATTGTTTACTTTTGGTCATAATGTTTGTGGGAAAAAAAGCCATTGGCCTTAAAAAAAGCCATTGGCCTTAAAAAAAGCCATTGGCCTTAACTCTTTACCACACAATTCCGAGTTTTAACGACCCTGAAGAAAACGCCTTTTGAAAACATTGTGGGAAAAGGAGAAAATGCAGCATTTTCTCCATTTCCCACAATGTTTTCTACCCCATCCAATACATAAATCACCATTTAAGCTTCGCTTAATTTGTCGTCTGCAAATGTTTTCAATTTGGTCCACTCTAAAATGTTGTCGTTTGGTAAAGGGTTAAAAAACTTTATGCAAAGTATTGGCAAAGCAAACTCCAGGAAAGCATAAATAGGGGCATTGGCCGCCGAGTTTTAACGACCCTGAAGAAAACGCCTTTTGAAAACATTGTGGGAAAAGGAGAAAATGCTGGTAACCAGCATTTTCTCCTTTTCCCACAATGTTTTCAACCCTATCCAATACATAAATCACCATTTAAGCTTCGCTTAATTGGTCGTTTGCAAATGCTTTCAATTTGGTCCAGTCTAAAATGTTGTCGTTTGGTAAAGGGTTAAAAAACTTAGTATTGGCAAAGTATTGGCAAAGCAAACTCCAGGAAAGCATGGATGGGGGCATTGGCAGCCGAGTTTTAACGACCCTGAAGAAAACGCCTTTAGAAAACATTGTGGGAAAAGGAGAAAATGCTGGTAACCAGCATTTTCTCCTTTTCCCACAATGTTTTCTACCCTATCCAATACATAAATCACCATTTAAGCTTCGCTTAATTTGTCGTCTGCAAATGCTTTCAATTTGGTCCAGTCTAAAATGTTGTCGTTTGGTAAAGGGTTAAAAAACTTAGTATTGGCAAAGCAAACTCCAGGAAAGCATGGATAGGGGCACTGGCCGCCGCAAAATTAAGGACGTTATGTTGAACATGGCGGTAACAACTCAACAAACCAAACACCCAAAAGCTTTTAAGCTAGTTTACTAGGTATACTAACCAAAAATGCACAGCATACAGCGTATTTTGCTATTTCTTTTCTGCGCAATTTTTAATCATGGTACCGAATCGACAGTGAAACGGTGTAGATGTTAGATCAGCAGGGCCCGTATTCACCAACCATTCTTAAGAATATTCTCAGACTTATACATGTACTCCATATTTTTTTGAAATTTGAAGGTAATACAACTTCTGATTAGCTAAACCAGAAGTTGTTTTACTTTCATACTATGAAAATCTTGAAGAATAAGACTGAAAATGTTCTTAAGAATAGTTGGTGAATACGAACCCAGGATTGTCTAAATATGAAAGCAACACAACTTCTGATTGGCTAAACCATTTGGTTAAGCCAAATTAGAAGTTGTGTTATTTTCAAATCCAAAAAAGTTTGGAGAAAGTTGGTTGGTGAATACGGACCCAGACTGCAAAATTTATGCAGTCTGATTTCCACCTACGCTGTTCGCATTCACTATACCACTTATGGTAGCGAAAGATTGAAACACTGAGTATAAAATGCAATATAAGAAACCAACTTCTTTGCTCGGGAAATCATTAGCATGTTTTAAAAATACAAATTACCTAAAAACGAGTTTTTGATAACTTAATAAGTGAGAAATCAACGCACATGCAATACGCTTTCATCTACCAAAATCTTAACCCTTAGCTCTTTACCAGACGACGAAATTTTAGCCTTGTCCAAATTGCAAGCATTTGCAGACGAGACATTAGGGGTGGGTCAACTGATGAAATTTGTCTTTTATAGGGTAGAAAATATTGTGGGAACAGGAGAAAATGCTGGTTACCAGCATTTTCTCCTTTTCCCACAATGTTTTCAACAACCTTCTTCCTCAGGGTCGTTAAAAGTCGGGATTGTGTGGTAAATGGTTAACTTGCTAAATAAGTTACATGACGCTTTTTAGCCGATAGTATAAACCGAAATTTTGACAGTTCAAAGGTTATATTTTTTGAAAAAAGGAAAATGTCTCCTTATCGGACAGTATAGATCCAAGATCAGACTGTACGTCCTGTGCAGTCTGATCTTGATCTACACTGTCCGAAAAAGGTCCTTCGGTCCCTCTTGGCAGTCTAAGGGTTGAATACAAATGTTGAGAAATCATGCATAAATAATGCATTTTGAAAAACACTCAGCATGTAGGAACCTCAGCCATCTAGCAATAAAATGACTAATCCCAGACGAGTTAGCTCGGTTTTATTGCAGAAAAGAATTTCGAAACCTTTCTCTTTCCAGCTGTTTGCTTTCTCTGAGCTGATCAGTTGATTGATGTATGGTGTTTAACGCCGTTTTCAACATTATTTCAGTTATATCGCGGCGGCCAGTGCACCTATCCATGCTTTCCTGGTTTTTCTCCTGTACTACACACAATATTGTTTTCCAAGCCAATGGCTGCTTTCCCACATAGCCATCGTCGAAACAATGGTCAGCAGTGAGACAGGAATGAATCCTGTCACAATGACTATCATCCGAATCCACAGAAAGAAATTGACCGAGCCGGGGATTGAACCAGCGACCCTCCGTTCTCAAGTCCTGTACGCTACCAACAGAGATAGCGGGGCTCGACTTTCTCTGATTTCTCTTAGCGCTTGAGAAATCTAAATAAAGTCGATCTCTTTCGACGGCTGAAAATAGAGCCGGCTGAAACCGAGAGAGATATTTTTTAACCCAGTACCAAACGACAAATTCTAGAGTCTTCCAAAATGAAAGCATCTGCAGACGACAATTCCGACTGATTGATTGAATGGTGTTTTACGCCGTTTTTAAACATTATTTCAGTCATATTACGGCGATAGCTCACATATTCATGCATTTCCTGCGTTGAACCAGTACTAATCTAGGGCCCTGAAGTGCCTTGCCCAAGAACACTCCCACGATAAACCCAGTGGATCCAGTGAGGCTCGAACCCGGGGCCTCCAGGCCACGAATCCTACACTTTACCACTGAGCCACGCAGGACCCCACGACAATTTCGAAAGTGATACAGATAAACGGAAGTTCTTTGACAGGGTACCAAACATTGTGGGAAAAGGAGAAAATGCTGGTTACCAGCATTTTCTCCTTTCCCATAATGTTTTCAAAAGCCTTCTCGTACAGGATCGTTAAACGTCGGAATTGTGTGGTAGAGGGCTTGACCAATCAAGCGGTGGTATAGATCTGACATCAGACTGCACTTTCTGTGCCGTCTGATCTTGATCTGTGTAATTTAGTTCTTACATACCGTTTTCATATTTTTTCCAGCAACGTCACGGGGAACAGTGCAACTGTTCGTACAAAGTACTGTTGGTAAATTCACCCTTAAGCTTCTTAGCGCGACTCACAGACCTTTTGCGGACAGTGTGGATCAAGATCAGACTGGACAAAACGTGCAGTCTGATCTTGGATCTACACTGTCCAATAAGGAGATATTTTTCTTCAAACGAATAAGTTTGAAATAACATTATTCGGATTTTTACTCCTAGTTTGAATGTTCCAGTTAACCTTTTTAGCAGGATAAGGGTTGTTAAAATTAGCATCTTGTTTTTTGTGAAGGATCGTGTTTGGTACACATGACTAGAAACAAAGCATCCTTTGTACTTTGCACTTCGCCATCAGTACAATCTTTCTGAACCTTTTTGTTTATCCTGCGTCTCGCACCTGTCGATTTCCTTTGCGAAGGGGGTAGTTTAAGAGCGGACTACCAAACACCTACCAGAGTCATTTGTCAGCATTTACCACATGTTTCCAAATTCGAATGGAAAAAGTCATCACTTATATCGTATTCTGCGATAATCTATCGTCAATGTGGTACATAGAAAGGGAAAAAAAGATTAATTTTAAGGAAGAAATAAAGGTCGAAACTTTGGAATCTGAAAAATTTATCATTCCCACCGTCAAATGGAAAATTTGATACCGCAGTGAATATACTAAACAAATCTGATCGGTCAATGAAATTTGAATATCAGCTTTGAAATGACACCATGATGCTAAAAATAGTCCTGACCAATCAGATTCTTCCAATATGGCACATTGGATGCCATGTCTTACATATTACATACTACAAGTCAAAGCTTATCAAAAACGAAACGTCTGTGATTTAAACACAGTGTTTTGTTATAAACATTTTGAAAAATAAAATCTAGAGGACAAAAGCATCTATAAAGCTATATTTAGTTCTCATCAAGCTCTCAGTCTACGGGGAGTAATCAGTCAATTAGATAACATCTGATAGTGTTTTATAGATCCAGGTGCAAAGCGATTCCTTTATAAATGTGAAATCAGTTACAAAACAATCCGGTGCTTGCTTTAACTATCGTGAGCAAGAGACCTTTGGAATACATTGTAGGAAGAAGGAGGAAACGCTGATATCAAGCATTTTCTCCTTTTTCCCACAATGTTTTTCATCCGTTCAAAAAATAAATCCTATCTCAGGTTGGACCTAATTAAGTTTGACGTCGGCAAATACTTTCAATTTAGACCAGTACATTTTTTTTCGTCAGGCGAAGAGTAAATTCGTTACACCCTTGAAGCAAACATAAAGCACATTCCTGAAAAGAATGGATCACTGACACGAGTTAAAGTTTGGGTCAGAGATACCTGTGAAAACACCTACAACAAAAGGAAAAACAGCTTGTTAGGTGTGTGTCCCACCCTCATTCCCTGCAAAAATTATTTCTTTGTTTCACTTGCACTAGTTGCTGGCTCCATCTTGAAAACAAAAAGCCTGTATGACAACAGCTTAAGCCCGACCTCACTGAATGAACCATACTCCGTGAAACGGGGGCTTCATTCATCTGCGAAAAGTATCGACTCAGGTCAGCCTGCGCGGACTGCGCAGGCTGACCTGGGCCGAAACTTTTCGCTGTTCGTCAATTTTCTGCTTGTCCAAGGACCATTTTATGTCAGGATTCAGTAAGAAAATGGACAAAATGGATTGATAGTTATGTGATGACTTGCATGGTATAATACATCTCGGAGATGCATTAAGCCCTCTTTCGCCAGAGCATGGCTCATATATGATGTGTTGCATCGGTGTAATGCATCACGGAAATGCATTTAAACCCTTTTTTCATAGAGCGTGGCTCACGTCAGATTTTTTCATGCCATGTTTCTGGGTAAACCAAATGTTTTATAACACTGTTACTGTATACAGTGCCAGCATGCCGCGTGCACAAGTTGAACCAAAAGACAAAAATACCAGAAGCAGTCTTTTTTTTGCCCTTTTCATGATTCTGCAAAAATTAAACTGTTGCTAAAGAAAAAGAGTTCTAAAAAGCGTATCTCTCCATGTTCAAATAAGGGCTTCCCAAAACGGAAATTAAGATTTACTTATCATTGCGCAATACATTTTGTTGACTGTAATGCGTCACCCTTCACTTCCGGTTTAACACTCACTACAAAAGCAGGCAGTGGCTTAAGCGCAAGAGAGACTTCGCTTTCACCATTCCCGGCCAGATAAACACTAGAATGGTATATTTTGACTGGCTTGTTTGAATATGGGCTCAAACACATGACCTTTAACCCTTTACCACACAATCCCGAGTTTTGACGACCCTGAGAAAGAAAGCTCTTGAAAAACATTGCGGGAAAAGGAGAAAATGCTGGTAACCAGCATTTTCTCTTTTTCCCACAATGTTTTCTAATCTATCCAAAACAGAAATCATTATTTCAGCAACATTTAATTTGTCGTCTGCAAATGCCTTCAATCCAAAAATTTGTCGTTTGGTAAATAGTTAAATTACAAGCCCTTTTACATGTATCAAAGACTTGCCAAAGGGCAACCTCTTCTCTGAAAAATAGCAATATCTGGGGGAAGGGGGGGGGGGGGGAGATAAGCGATGAAATTGTTGTATTTGGATTTTCTACAGGGAAAATGCCCATTTCATCTATTCAGCATTCTCGTGATTAAATCAATTTCTGGCTGAACTGTGTGATCAGACGGAATTATCGTTTTCAATTACTATACGCTTAATGAGCGTGGTATTGCCTTTACGCACTGCAGTCCTATTTTCTTGGAAATCCCCTTTACGCCTTGCGGGGTCTTGCTTGGCTCAATGGTAAACTCTAGGACTCGTAACCTGGAAACACCGAGTACGAGCCTCACTGGACGCACGAGGCTTTTCGTGAGGGTGTCGTTTGGCAAGATACCTCAAGAGCCCCAGCCTATTTCCTGAGGGCATACATGAATATGCGAGCTGTTGCAGTGATATAACTCAGATGATGTTGAAAGCGCTTGAAATCAGCGTTAAACACCATTCGATCAATCAACCAACCTTAATCTCTTTCCTTCCTCGGAAGCGTCTAGCCCCTGCATTTAAGGTATTCCAAACGAGCAACTGTTTCCATTGGTAATAATGGTTTCTGGCTTGGAGCTAAGTCCAGTTTTAGACCGTATAGAAGTATCAGTGCACGATCATTTCCCTTTTTCAAATATTTGAGCCACGCCTTGGCGAAACGGGTTTAAAGTATCACAACACCAAGCAAGTCATTACATGATTATGGATCCATAAAATCCATTTTGTCTGACTACCGACTGAGTCATGAGGTACGCTGGTCCTTGGGCATGCAAAAAAACTGACAAGTAGCAAAAAGTTTCGACCCAGGTCAGCCTGCGCGGTCCG
This sequence comes from Tridacna gigas, assembly GCA_945859785.2. Lineage (NCBI taxonomy): Eukaryota > Metazoa > Mollusca > Bivalvia > Cardiida > Cardiidae > Tridacna > Tridacna gigas. The sequence goes on from OX244030.2 coordinate 3,942,346, forward strand.
CGCAGGCTGAGCTGGGTCGATACTTTTTGCAGATGCGTTAAGCCCCTATTTCATACAGCACGGCTCATTTGTATATTGGTTGATAAATTAAAGATTTTCCTGTCGGAAGCATAGACGGAAAAGTGCCGACACGCGATACTAAGATTACCTTAAACATAGACCACAATCACGAGTTTTAAAGACCCTGACGAAAAAAGGCTTTTGAAAACATTGAGGGAAAAGGAGAAATGCTGGTAACCAGCTTTTTCTCCTTTTCCCGCAATGTTTTCTACCCTTACAAAGACAAATTGTATCTTGAGAGCCACACTCAATTTGGACACGTCCACGTTTCTGTCTTGTGGTATAGAGTTAAATTAGGTTCCTCACCTCGAATGTTCCCCAGACAACAAAATTTTCGACTCGTCCAAACTCAAAGCATTTGCAGACGACAAATCTAATTGTGGCTCTTATGACGGAATTTGTCGTTGAAAGGGTAGAAAACATGATGGGAGAAGTAGAAAATACTACTTATCATTTTCTCCATTTCCCACAATGTTTTAAAAGGCCATTCCCTCATAATCGTTAAAGAATAGAATCGTTTAGTAAAGGTTTAACTATATGTCAAGGAAAAAGTTCTTTCATAAAAATGTCAAATTGCTTTGTCTGGACCTGACAGTTTTAATATGGAGTCTTCATTTTCTTTTGTTGAGCCCCGTATCGCAGTTGGTAGTGTACAACATTGAGGCCAGGGGCTCGCTGGTTCGAATCCCCAACTTGGCCAATATCTTTCCGAGGATTGATCATAGTTATTGCGACAGGATTCATTCCTCTCTCACCGTTGATCATTGTTTCGACGATGGTTATATGGGAAAGCAGCAAGTGGCCTATAAAGAATGTTCTGCCAAGTTTCTGCTAATAGGAAGTCTAGGAACAGCATTGATAGGTGCGCCGCGATATCAATGAAATAATGGTGAAACTAGCGTTAAACAAACAAACAAAAAAAAACAAGACCATGCACTGGTTAAGGTTTCCTGATCAAAAGACAATATCTTCCAGACAGTGCCAAGAGTACAAGACAAAATATTGGATGTTAAGAGAAAAATCGATAGGCCTTGGCATTCCAGAGACTGTTAGTTAGTGTCAAACGGGTCGTTTTGTGTGTGTGGGCTCAATTTGATGAGTTTTGGGAGGGGAATAGAGGAGCTGAGAAAGAGAGAGAGAGAGAGAGACAGAGACAGAGAGAAAGAAAGAGAGAGACAGGGAGAGAGACAGAGAGAGAGACAGAGAGACGGAGACAGAGACAGACAGACAGACAGACAGACAGCCGTTTAATCAACTAATAGACACAGACACCCTTGCTTTTGGATATTTTACTCTGCGAGGGAACAACACCTCGCCTCTCTTACACACACATACTTAAAGTGCGGTAGCAGTTCTGATCAAAGGCTAGACCCAAACGAACGGCTCCCACGTTTTCTTCCTTTATAATCTGATTGTTTGCTAGTAAATGCCGCATTACATTCTTGCTTTTGCCCCTCCTTGTAATACTATTCAACCGGAAGTGAAGGAAGCATCACCATAACCTAATGTTCTGTCGCGATAAAATGTAGACCAACAATCTTTAATGCTGTCTGTACCTTCTTCAACAATTTTAGAAACTAAACAAAAGCATTCGACGGTCGACAAATTACATGGTGGTCCAAAACGTAGCGTCCTCAGTTCGCACAATACACAAGTACGTAATGTATAAACAATCGGAACAGACAAAACATTCTTTTCTCACTTTCTACAACAACCCCATCTTCATAATTAAGCCTAAAACTGACAATACATAAAAATTTCCGATCGAAATTTCTCACTGTATAGGATAGTCTAGATGAAGATCAGACTGCACGTTCGGTGCAGTATGATCTTGCTTTACACTGTCCACAAAAGCGCACTGCGTCACGCTTAGCAGCCTACGATAAAATAGCACTCTTGATTCGGACTGCGTAATGATTCTGAACCCTTGGTTACGCCCCTGGTAAATAACATTATGGGGTAGGAGTACATTTCGATACAAACTTATGTCTCTTAAAACCGTAAATACCTTGTTTCAAGAAAGTAAGTGTCCTTTTCTTAATCAATAAAGAATACTGCGGAGCGTGAATAATTAATGTGGAGATATCGTGCACAGAGACGACCACGCGAGCCATGGTTTGTACGTACAGTTTAATTTAGTAGGTAAGTTAATATCTGAAAGTTAATCAAGCGGCACTCTTAGTAATAAATTCACAAACGTAGAGAAAATTGTGCACTCTTCCACATTTTGTAAAGCAAAATCCTTCCCAAAGATGTACCTTTGGACAAGATTTGGGTTTACGAACTCTCCTCACAACGCACTGTAGGTAGGGGCCGTATACTCCAACCAGGACTGGTTGGTATTGTCTAAAAATATGAGTTATGCTTTGTGAAAAGGTGGTTTGATGTATCTGCAAGAAATATCGTCACATGTCAGGATGCGAAGTCCGCGCAAGCTGACCTGAGTCGAAACTTTATTTTTGCTTCTGGTATATTTTCAGCCTGTAAAAGGACCAATCAGCCCCATCATTCAGCAGGTTCCTTTGGACAAAATGGTCCTAGAACCATTCTATCCCATTATTCAGCCAGTTGTGAGACAAAATGGATTTTATGGATCCCTGATGATGTGGTAACTAGCTTGGTATAAAGCATTACGGAGATGTATTGAACCCCCTTTTGCTAGAGTATAGCTTAAATATAAGAACAACATTTATTCCTCCCTTTAGTCTCAGTGTTATATGAGTAATGTCAGATGCATGAAAAACCCTCAGAGCGCCAAATAAACTCAATGCACATTTTCAGTCTAGTAAGAAAGACCCAATTACATGCAGTTTCAAGTTTATCTTTTGCCCAGAATGGCTCAGCAGGCGGACAGTGTAGATCAAGATAAGACTGCACGTTCTGTGCAGTCTGATTTTAATCTACACTGGCCGTAAGGGCAACTAAAGCTGTGAAAAGGCACTTCAACGGTCCATCCCTTGCTTCACAAGCCCAAGTAAAGTGCCCTGATAAAAAAAAAATACAGAAGAAAGACCCACAGATATTGTAAAATTTGAATGGCCTTAATGTGCAGATTGCCAAAGAAAACATTATGACAAAAGATAAAAAAAAATCGTTTTCATGAAGAAAAATTTCTCTATTTGCCACATTATTTTCAAACAGCAATGCGTCTCATTTGTATACACGATGAATTGAAAAGTTGAATATCAAATTATTGCTTTTTCTGAAGTAGTCCAACAGATGTTTCGTGTATTCGTAAATGTACATGGCATTCCAATGTATTCCCAAGAAACAGTCGTATCGTTTTTATGCGAATTTCATTGCCGTCTTACCCTTTGTCCTTGTAACAGGTCTAATTCAAATGAGCAATGCTCTGTGAAAAGGGGCTTAGTGCTACCAAGGTCAGCCTGCGCGGATCTACGTCGAAACGTTTTGCTGTTGGTCAATTTCTGCATGTCCAAAGACAATTAAAGCCCCATGTCTTCCTCGATAAAAAATGGAATTAGAAATTAAAGGAAGCCGTTAAATAGGTAGATAGTAGTTTCAGAAAAGACACCTGGGTCTGTATTCAGCAACCATTCTTAAGAACATTCTTAGTCTTATTCTCAAGAATTTTCCACATTTGAAAGTAACTAACACACCTTCTGATTGGCTTAACCAAATGGTTTACCCAATCGGAAGTTGTGTTATTTTCAAAATCTATAATTAGACCAAGAATGGTCTTAAGAATGATTGGTGAATACGGACCCAAAACGTTATTCACTTCAATGAAGCTTTACATAAAAGGTCAGTTACAAAAAAAAAAACAACTTCTTTATGCATAATTCGAGGCAAGACCCGAAATATGGTAATGAGGTGTGAGGTAATTTGCATACTACAGGGACGTCCTGAAAAAAAAGGCACGCAGATTATACATTCACCCCAGAGTATTTTTCAACACTCGATTCGATGCAGTTTGTTAACTCCATCTTGGACGCTTTGTTTACTTATGCACGAACGGCGTTCAACCCTTTACCAGACGACAAGATTTTAGCTTTGCCCAATCTGATAGCATTTGCAGACAGAAATTTCAATGTGGTTCAAATGGTGCAATTTTTCTCTAATAGAGTAGAAAACCTTGTGGGAAAAGGAGAAAATGCTGGTTACCAGCATTTTCTCCTTTTCCCACAATGTTTTCAAAAGGTTTCTTTCATGGGGGGGGGGGGCATTAAAAGACGGCATTACGCGGTAAAGGGTTAACGAGGAATTTTGATAGCGCGCCCCCCTTCCCTCGAGAGGTAGTGCAGCTATTGGCATGAAAAGAATGCCGTTGCCTGGACTTGAACTTGCCACCTTTGCTTGGTTGAAATACTAAGAGAAACAACTGCAGACACCAATGTACCATGTAAATGCACCTCCATGAATTGTGTACGCGAATATAGGTTTTGAGCGTGTTTCAAGCAGCATAAAGAGTATAGATGGCGATAAAATTCGTAAGCCCCCAAGTTATGAAAACATTTCTCTGTTAAGACGCAGCAGTCGGCATTCCCTTAATCTCCGGAGTGCCTTCTACAACACTGACGGCCTTTGCAGTCAGAGTAGATCAAGATCAGACTGCACAAAACGCACAGTCTGACCACTGATCTACACCTTCTGCTTTGCATATGAATTTGCTAAAAATAGCCTTGGTGTTGTAATTAATTGGATCTTTTTTTCCGAACTGAATATTTCCGTTATATTTAAAAGGCTTTCTTTGGCTTCACATTGACGATGAACCATGTTCTGCGAAAGGAGGGATTTATGCATCTGCAAACAATCGATCCAGGTCAGCCTGCGTAGTCCGCCCATGCTGACCTTGGTCGAAACCTTCTGCCCTGGGCAACTTTTCTGCAAGCCAAAGGACCAATGTACGTCATGATTCAGTCGGTTGTTAGACAAAATGGATTTTAAAGATCCATAATTATGTGATGACCTGCTTAGTATCTAGCATTATGTAGATTCGTTAAACCCTAATTTGTTTTCCCTTTACAACAGTCGTTTTTTAAAATCTCAAAGCAAAGTATCGTGGTATTCGTTGGATAAAATTATTATTATCTTCTGTACTGTATCCCTACTTTATGGATGCTAGCTAGAACTATCTCAATTGATACCCTCCCTAAACAGAAATACCTGAAAGTTTTTTTTTTTTTCGACAAAAACAAATGTCTACGTCATGTGACCTATGTACCCATGCTGTGACCTTGACCTTGGAGACTGGTATCTGAAATTTTCGCTCTGCATGCTGCCTCATTAAGGTAGACAAGTGTGTAAAATTATGCTTTTGCGTAGCCGAATGCGCTGGCTTTTGACCTACATGTACTTGGTATTGATATATTCGACTGAATAAATAGAAATTTGTGATTGGTCAAAAAGATGGACATGTTTATTCTGAGGGCCCCTGCAGAACTATTTGCAGGCAAGTTTGCGCTGTCTATATATATTTTTTTTATAATGATATTTCTTGTTTGAAATTGGACGACAGGTTCAGGAGATATGGAGTGGACACGAACAGGTCGCAAACAGACAGACGGAAGGAATATATGGTGTTTTACGCGGCTTTCAACATTATTTCAGTTATATCTGGGCGACAGGTCCCCTATTAGTGTATATCCTGGGTTTCACAAGTACTAGGCCAGGGCTCTGAAGTGTTTCGCCCATGAACACTCCCAGAAAAAGCCAGTGCTTCCAGTGAGGCTCGAACCCTGGCCTCCAGGTTACGAGTCCTACACTTTACCACTGAGCCACACAGGACCCAACAGATAGAGGGACGGACGATTCTACGGACGGACAATTCCACACAGAATGAACATATTTTATCATGTGAGCTGAAATCAGACGGGGACGGACGGGAAACTCCATGGAAAATGACAGGTTATTATTTGGACTTCGAATCATATGGGTGACAAAATAATGTCTCCATCATATCACGACCTTTTATTCACGAAAATCTGAATCATAGAAACCGAGGAAAAAATACTAATTTTCCAATTAACATCAAGTTTCCTCGACAAATAGTATAATCGCAACTCAGGCAACATAAAGTATCGTTGGAAAATAGCCGTTTCTTTACGAAATATCAAAAGAAATTACGAACAGAGCAAAATTACGACAGTCATTAAGTTTAACATGACGGATAATTCTTTACCACAAGGCAAAAATTGGGAATAGTCCATGTTAAAAGCAATTAATAAACAACAAATCTAATGCGAGTAAAAATTATGGCAATCTTTTATGAAAGGTTAGAAAACATCGTGGAGAAAGGAGAAAATGCTGGTTACCAGCATTTTCTCCTTTTTCCACAAAGTTTTCGAAGGTTTCCTTCTTCAGGGTCGTTAACGCTAGAGATCGTTTGAAAGAAGGATCTAATATGGGTAAAATCTAATGTGGGAAAAATCATGGGACTCTTTTATGAAAAGTTAGAAAACATTGTGGGAAAAGAAGAAAATGCTGGTTACCAGCATTTTCTGCTGTTTCCACAATGTTTTCAATGGTTTTCCTTTTCAAGGTCGTTAAAACACGGGAAAATGTGGTAACGGGGTTATGAAGAAAGTGCCGTAACGCCAATGCCAGAATATTAATGTAGCATGAATTACAAATGATGTGACCCTTTACCCCTTGGCTCTTTCTCTACCAACTGCAGATTTGTTGGTTGAATGGTGTTTACGCCATTTTCAACTTTATTTCTGTTATATCGCGGCAGCCAGTGCACCTATCCATGGTTTCCTGGAGTTTTCTTTAATCCGCATGATATTATTCCAAAGCAACTTGGCTGCCTTTTACACATAGCAATTGTTGAAACATTGCTCAGCGGTGTGAGAGGAATGAATCCTGTCACAATGACTTTCATTGATAATCAGAAAGAAACTGGCCAAGCCGGAGATTCGAACCAGCAATCCTACTGTTCTCAGGCTCTGCATGCTATCGACTCAGACTGCAACTACCGAGGCTCGGTTGCCAACCCAAGAAATTCGACATTTTTTGCAAGGTCTAACAAAAATCCACTGCAATGGAAGACGAATTGTTTCATAATCTGGCGTCAGGTAGCGGACGGTGTAGATCCAAGATCAGACTGCACGTTTTGTGCAGTCTGATCTTGATCTACGCCATCCGCAAAAGCATTCGGTAGTGAAAGAGTTGAGCGAAATGTGCATTAGTAGACTTTTGAAAACATTCTTGTAAAATAAGGATTGCCAAAACTTATGGATCCTACATAAGTCGATATTTAACACATGAATACTGGTGAAAGTATTGTAGCAAATGGAGAAAGCTAACCCTGAACTTTTCTGCGATTATATTTTCGAAAGCAGGTGTTTGCAATACACAAAAAGGTATTCCTCTGTTTGAAAAACCCTTCGGCGCAAACCCCCCCCCCCCCCCCCCCCCCCCGGATTTACACTAACTGTAAAAAGAAAAGCCGATAATCCTATTCCATACCTTTTTTGGGGAAAAGTGTAAAAAGATATAACCGATCGGCATGTGTAAATAATCCAAGATCAGACTGCATGTTTTTTTGCGGTCTGATCTCAATCTTCAACGTCCCAAAAGGCATTTGAAAATCGCCTAATACGCTAAAAGCGTAAGAGAAACTGGCTGGTTTTTGTGCGTTGAAATGATAGCTAGTGTGGATAAGGGTAACCGAACTCAATGCAGAGCATTGAGTCATAGCCTTGCAAAACCTAGAAAATTTCGAAACAAAGGATTCGAGTCGTAGTATCAACCCTTAGCCTGCTAAGCGAGACTAAATGCGCTTTTGCGGACAGTGTTGATAAGATCAGACTGCACAGAACGTGCAGTCTGATCTTGGATCTACATTGTCCGATACGATGAGATTTTATTTTTACAGGTACAAAAAAACTTTGAAATCGTTTTATTTGAATTTCTACTTCTGTCTGGAAATTTTCATCTCATTTAATCAGCTGATTAACGACAACCATTACCTCAAAAAAGCACAACTTAATTTATTGAAGATATTCGTTCTGTGCCGTTTGTTCTTGGTCTACACTGTCAGACACAATTTGTGGATATCTATGAAGCAAATGGGCTTTAAATTGCAATATTTTGGTGATTTTTCTGCCTCGAAAAAATGGATCCTTTGTTTGACACGCGCTTGTGGATGCCAACTTATTGTCCGCTGAAAACAACAGTTAGTTTGATTGATTGATTGTGTGGTGTTCACTTAACGTCATTTTCAACATTATTTCCGATATACTGCAGCGGCCAGTGCACCTATCCACGCTTTCCTGGAGTTTCTGTTACCAGCACTTAGCACCATTTTCTTCCCAAGTCACTTACTGGTTTGAAGTGCTTTCCCATTTAACCATCGTAACAAAGATCTGCGTTGAGAGAGGAATAACATAACATAACATAACATATTTTATTTCGGTAAGAAGACTATCATCAATCATTGGAAAAAAACATGGCCGAGCTGGGAATTCGAACTAGAGACCCCCTGTTCACAAGTTCTCAACGTTACCGAGTGCACTACCGGGGCTCGGCTTGTTATATATGGATATAACCGTCATGAATTAATGTTCAAAATATGGATGCTTGATAGAATATTGTGGCAAAGCGAGAAACACCTTCACAGCTTTCTTGAGGCTCATTATCACGTTTCCTTAACCAGACCACCAGATAAGAGGGAGTGACAGTATTCTAAATCCATTATTTCTCTACCAAAGCCCATGTTGTGGGTACTAATTAGAATCGTCTCGATGAGACGATTCTTATGAGTACCCATAACAAAGGGTTTCGTGGATAGTGATTAATATTTTCAATTTTGAAATCAAAATCGCTCCCCCTGTCTGGAGCTCTGCTTAACGCCTTATTATGCCAAGCATCATACATAGCCTTTGTACTCTTCACAAAAAAATCATATCCCTGATGAAGGAAGCCTTTGAAAACACTGTGGGTAAAGGAGAAATGCTGGTTACACACAATCTTCTCGGACCTTTCAAAGACGATTCGAAAATTCTACAGCAATGGCCAGATGATTGTTTCAATAGTGTTTTACGCCGCTTTTAAATTTATTTTAGTCATAACACGACGACAGCTCACATATCCATGTATGTCTTGGCTTTCATCAGTACTAAGCTAGGGCTCTGTTCAAAGTTTCTTGGCCAAGGAAACACGAAAAAGCCCAGTGCTTCCATTGAGAACCAAACCCAGGGCCTCCAGTTTACGAGTCATCCACCAGGTCACGAGTCCGACACGCTAACCACTGAGCTACCCGGGCGGGCACAAGGTTTTGAATAATTATAGGAAGACTGTAGGAGAAGTTGGTGCCACAAAATGAGTATACCTATGAGCATGTTAGTTTGATTGTATACTGTTTAACAAAGTACCACACAATCCCAACTTTTAACGACCCTGATAAAGGAACCTTGAAAACATTGTGGGAAAAGGAGAAAATGCTGGTGACCAGCATTTTCTCCTTTTCCTACAATGTTTCCTACCCCTGTCAAAGAAAAATCGCATCGTTTGAGCCACATTGAAATTGTCGTCTGCAAATGCTTTCAATTTGGGAGGGTCTAAAGTTTTGTCGTGTGGTAAAGGGTTAAGGCGTTGGATTTATAATCAGGAAAATTCCTAAGTCTGTATTTGCTGATGACGGTGGTCACGTGGGTATGCTTCAGTACAAAGTTACACAGCCCTAGTCTAGCACTTGTGAAAGATCGTCAAAACATTGAATAAATGCGTAGTGATTAGATCTAAACATTTCTGAAAGCGGCCTAAAACACCATTCAAACAAATTAAGAAGCCTATATGAAGGAGTAAGGTTAAAAAAAAAAAAAAAAAAAGATCGATCGATCGATTGATTAATTGCACGGTGTCTTATGCCGCTTTCAACATGATTTCACTCATATCAAAGCCACAGCCCACATATTCATGTTTGTCCCGGTTTTCACTAGTACCAGGCTAGGACTTTGAAGTGTCTTACCCAAGAACACTGTCACAAAAGACCCAGTGCTTCAAGTGAGGCTCGAACTCGGGATCTCTAAGTTGCGAGTCCTACAGTAAGCGACTCAGGCCTACAGTACCCAGCCCCAAACATAAGCAACGTCTCTAGAGTATGAAATCTTTATCATTCAATCTTTACAAGCATTTTCTAAGGCGTGTTACAGCTGTCAAGATGACAAACGATACGAGTTACTAGAAAAAGCGTCGCCATGGCAGCCCTGTGGCTTATCAGTTGACCCTCTACCAGAGCTCCAGCTAGAGGGATTGATTTTGATTTTAAAATTGAAAATATTAATCACTCTCCACTAAACCCTATTTTATGGGTACTCATTAGAATCGTCTCATCGAGACATCGAGACGATTCTAATGACTACCCAAAACATAGGGTTTGGAAGAGAAATAATGGATTTAGAATACTATCACTCCCTTTTATCTGGAGGTCTGCTCAACTACACAATTCCACTGAGTAAAAAAGGCTTTTGAAAACTATGTGGGAAAAGGCGAATAAGCTTGTAACCGGCAGTTCTCCCTTTCCAATAGTTACTTTGTTGTACCATTTTGAAGAAAGATTTCTAGTCATCTGAAAATGCTTTCAGTATGTGCAAGTCTGATTTTTTGTCTGATCAAGAAATAATCAAATCTCAGAAGTTTAGCAACCTTGAGCCGAGAACATTGGCTTGTGCACAAACTAACACATTTATTTTCTTTTTGTCTCTGGCTATAGGCGAATCCAAAATTTTGTCGTTTGGTAAATAGAAAACTATTTTGGTTGTATTTAAGTTAAACGCCGTTTCAATAGCTAAAGTCATATCACGGCGGTCAGTACACCTACGCATGTGTTTCCTTGCTTTCTCGCACTAGTACTGACACAACTTCCTATCCAAGCCACTGATTGCTTGTCTCAAAAATCGCCGGAAAGAAATTTTACCTCAACCGGGTATCGAACTCGAAAATAAGTTTGTACATCATTGTCGATGATGCAAGCATCGACGGTTACGCTCTATGATACACTAACGTCTATGACATTTCCAACTATTCATATACAAGTATGCCGAGATCTATAATACCCATCCAAGACTTTTAGCCCTTATCCTGCTATAGTTAAATGAAACTTTCAAGTCGATAGTAAAAAACCAAAATGTTGCAACTTCAAAGTTATTTTTTGGGTGTAAAGTATCTCCTTATCGGACAGTGTAGATGCAAGATCAGACTGCACGTTTTGTGCAGTCTAATCTTGCATCTGCACTGTCCACGAAAGGTCCTTGAGTCGCACTTAGCGTCCTAATGGTTAAATGGGACCTTTCTGACACAAGTTATACAATATCTTTTAAGAGGGAACATGATACAATAGTATAATAATACCCTTATTTAATAAAGCGGAAAAAACCCAACCTACCTTGTTTGACAGATACACTCTTCCCATTGGGTGACACAATCTGAACTTGCAAGTGGCTGTCTTCGATGATAAACTGTTCGTCTAGGGACACGGCTTTGTTTTTGGTCTTCAGAGTCCCGGCTCCTACACCAGCCAAGTACCGACCGTCAAGGCCTTTAAATGCTAGGTAACCGGAATGAGTTTCGATTGTAAATTTGGCTGTATCCGCGAGGTCATCAAGCAAAGAACCATCTTGACTCAGGTACCTATTGTCGCAGGATTTCAGGGAATATTTGCCATCGGCAAAATCAAGCATAACGAGAGCATCGGCTCCCCATGGGATGCTCTCAGTACATTCCAGCTGGTCGTTTTTGAGGTGAACGTAGCGTTTTCTTTTGGCGTTGTACAGGTTGATTTGTGGATGAACGTCAAGTTGGATGTTCCATTTTGTTCTCGGCCCAGATGTTTGAATGCATTTAACATCGTCGCCGTCACGTGCGAGGTAAAGTTTATGCGCTTTATGGAAAAATTGCCATTCTCCACCACTGGCGTACGTCACCACGAATTCGTGACCCTCGGGGCTTTCGTCTTCCTCGGATCTTGTGTCCGTGTCACCGTGCTTCTTCGTCGTCAAGAAGCGTCCAAGGTGGCTCCAGATGTAGACCAGGATTTCATCATTTTCCTTGCCTGCTGGCGCCTCCTCGATAGTCCAGACTTGCTTCTTTTTTAAGGCTGTACCAGTGACGTTGATTTTCAAAAATGTCTCCGCAGTGAGATATCTTGCTCCCTTTTCGTCGACGTTAACAATTCCAGCTTTCCACTGACGTCCTTTTCTTGCACTTTTATGATTTCCGTTGACAGCCATATTAAGAGAGTGGTGTATCTTAATGAAGTTAACGCAACTTGTAAGATAAAATAATTCCAAATTATATCACCTTATCTGTAAAGCAAAGAGTTTGTTATCCCCTCCAAGAATTTAACGATTAAAAAATTACAATAAATTAATCAAAAATCAAACTGAATATTGCAAATCTACAAAACAATAAGTCCAATGTACTCCGTACACACATTAAAAGGAAAAAAATCGTTTCTAATCGAAGCACTAGTTCTTTGTTCTCCAACACGCCGAACGCTACACCACACTGATGTAACGTCTGCAGCGAACTATCGAAAACTGAAAATGAATCATTCGGTATAGCTTAACTGTCTCGCTTGAGAGAGCAGAACCCGCTACGACACACTGAGAGCGAGATTTTCACGTCCAGTACACAAACAAACAGACTGCGGTTTTTAAATCCGTCTCGCATCCCACATGTTAAATAATTTTTCAACTTCTTCCGTGTATTTATCGCTTTTACTCTTTACTGGACGACAAAATTTTAGACTGGTTAAAATTCAAAGCATTTGCAGACGACTAGTAAGTGTGGCGCATATGATGAAAATTGTGTCTGAAAGGGTAGAAAACATTGTGGGAATGGGAGGAATAGCTGGCTACTAGCATTTTCTGCTTTTCCTGCAATGTTTTCAAAGGTTTTCTTTGGATCAGTAAAACTCGGGATTGTGTGGTGAAGGGTAAAAGGCAATTGTAGACAACAAATCAAGTTTATCTTTCGTAGGGTAGAAAATATTTTGGGGATAGGAGAAAATGCTGATAATCAGCATTTTCTCCTTTTACCACAATGTTTTCAAAAGCCTTCCTGTTCTGGGTCGTTAAAGTCGGCATTGTGTGGTAAAGGGTCAAGTATCAAATACTTGAGCCATGCTGTGTGAAAAGGGGGCTTAATGCATCTGCAAAAAGTATCGACCCAGGTCAGCCTGCGCAGTTCGCGCAGGCTGACCTGGGCCGAAACCTTTTGATATTGGTAAATTTTCTGCATGTCAAAGGACCAGTTTACCTGAAGATTGAGCCGGTTGTTGGACAAACTGGATTTTTATGGGTCCATGATCACGTGATGACTTGCTTGGTATCATGCACCAAGGAGATACATTGAGCCACCTTTAGCCAGAGCATGGCTAAAATGTAATCTGGACTGATTTGACCGGCTGAAAATAAAATTCTCCGAACCTCAGACACACTTTTATCTCACAGGCTTGACTAAACAAACGGATATATATATGATCAGACTGAAGGTTCTGTGCAGTCTGATCTTGATTTACGCGGACCACAGAAAAAACTGTTTTTGCTGATGGCGTCGAAAGGGTTAGAACATTCTCGAGATATCTTTATCAGGTAAACGTTTCAATGAGTATCAAATCTACCAGGCATGTACATGCTAGGTTTTTAAAATCGACGTTATAGCGATAACGACCTTGGTTTCGTTCAAAAGCATACGAAAAATACATACATACATACATACATACATACACATACATACATACATACATACATACATGTACATACATATGGTGCACGACAAAATTCGCATACATACATATATGGTGCAAGGCCGGGCCGGCCGGGTAGCTCAGTGCTTAGCGTATCTGACTCTTGACCTGGTGGTTGCGGGTTCGATACTTGCTTTAGGCAAACGTTCTTCCCGGCGATTTCTCGCCTTTCACCTTTGATGTAAGTACACTGTGACTTGGAAAGAAAGTTGTGCCAGTACTAGTGTGAGAAAGCCAGGACACACACGCGTAGGTGCACTGACCGCCGTGATATGACCTACGCTGTTAAAACGGCGTTAAACTCCAATACAGAGGATAAAACTCGCGATAATTGTTAAACCTCCAATTTATGTATATAAGCCATACGCTGACAAAAGGGGGCTTAATGCATCTCTGTGATGAATTGTTCCTAACAAGCCATCACATAATTATGGATCCATAATAGCCAATTTTTTTAAATAACCGACTGAATCATGAGGTAGACTGGTCCCTGGACATACAGAAAATTGACCAATAGCGAAAGGTTTCGGCCCAGGTCAGATGCACTGAGCTCCCTTTTCTCAGGGCATGTTTTATACGTTTTTATTTTCTAAATCGACGTCATTACGATAATAATCTCGGTAGCTTCTTCCGCAAAGGCAAAATTCAATATTATAGGGTTAATTCACGTTTTAGAGATCGTTAACATTCGCAGAGGCCCGAAAAAAGGTTTAACGCCCGAATGCGAAGCACGAGGGTGTTTAACCATTTTGAGGGCCTCTGCGAATGTAAACGGCCGAAAAAACGTGAATTAACGCTATTATTGCATAATATAAATGTATTTTAGCAATAATTTGCAACGAAAGCAAAAAATATTTCCACAGAAATGCAAAGAAACGGACTTGAAATGTACCGGACTTGTACCGGTCAAAACCGGAATTCGACGATGAAATTTTTGTTACGCGTAGTGAAGGGCCATAATCCAGTGCCACTGTTTTGGACTCCATTCACTTCTGATGATATTAAATGCATAGAGGACTTTGGTGACATTTACTTGCACAGTTTTGGATCTATTACAACTAGGATAATAGAGTGCATTACAACTGATATTTTGCTCAGATCTCGATAATACTGAAATACTGGGTAAGATTTCGTTTGTGGTGTACTAAAATCATCAAAGACAAGCCATGATAAGGATCTAGTATGGTACAAGTTTCTACAGCTTTGTTGGTCGGAGTCTGGGATGTATAACAAGAACAAACGTTCAGCGTATATTATTTACAAGGTAGGCTCTGATCGAGGATATTGAAAGTACAAAGCCGGGCGTTGACGGCGAGTGATTTTACTGATTAATACACGTTTTCTCCCGTTAACGCCCGGTTTTTCCCCGTTAATACATGCTTATTACGGCCCGGAAACTTACATTTTGTGCAATAATAGGAAATACATGTATAGGCTCTGACATAAATTGGCATTTGAGATAAACTTTAATTAAACAAGTGTCGAAAAATGTTACTTGGTGAGCTTAGAAACATTTATAGACGAGTATAAAACATGAGTCATGCTCTGACAAATGGGAGTTCAATACATCTCCGCGGTGCATTATACCAAGCTAGTCACCACATGATTATGGATCTATAGAATTCATTTAGACTAACAACCGACTGAAACATGAGGTAGACTGGTCCTTTGACATGCAGAAAATTGACCCGTGTCAAAAAGTTTCAACCCAGATCAGATCCGGGTCGATACTCTTTGTAGATGCATTAAACATTCTTTTCACAGAGAATGGCTCAGATTATTTCATTTCAGAAGTCATTGAATGTCAGACTCTTTTTATCGCATAATGATATCTCATAAATTTTATGTCAGAATGTTAAACAATAGACGCATTCTTGGGAATTTTCATGAGTAGAGCCCGAATGACTTCTCTCAAAGTAGTATAAAAATGACGCTACTTATGACGTCACGCAGCGTTTATCTCAAATGTGTGTAAGACAGAAAAAAATGTTCATTGCTATATCACACTGAAGTCAAGGTAGTTATGCGATAAATTGGATTCCATACAAATCACAAAAAATCATACACCCATCGCGCCAGTAGATCTAGGTGCTTAGTGTACAAGGTGAGTCATGTTCACCTCTAGGTGTTTCCGGTTTTGCAAATATTTAATATCCTGAGTACGACAAAAGTAGACCACAAAAAAGGAATGAACTTCCTCGCACTTTGAAAAGCGGACCTCCATGGCTCACTGACTAACTCTTCCTTTGCCAACTGAAAGGTTATAAAGTCTAAAAATAGCTGCTCAAGGCAATAGTTTAACCCTAAGGCGGCTACGCTAAGCGCGACTCAGTACTTTTTGCGGACAGACTGCACACGAACTTGCAGTATATTCTGGAATCTACACTGTCTCTCCTTCCCCTCCTTCCCCAAATGACCTTGAAACAGCGATATTGGGGTTTTCACTGTTGGGTTAAAAAGTTTCATTTAATTTATTCAGCAAGTTAAGGGTTTACATCAGGTAGCGGACGGTTGTAGGTCCAAGATCAGCTGCTCGTGAAATTGCGTTAATTTCTAAATTTAGAATAAGACGACGCATGCATCTAGAACGGTTGAAAAATACGAGCCAGGAGGGCTCAAGGGGAACGTGAATTACTTGTAATCAAGGGGTATTGGGTACGAACTCGGCTTGGAAAATCTCGACACAAGGCCTGGTGAAAGCCTGAAAGATAGGTGGATACACATTCGGCATACCTCGGGTGATCCGCTGATCAAGTCCCTCGGCTGTATCACGTTACTCACTATGCGCTTACACGGTACATTTCTTCGCCGGAAATATACCGCTTAACAGTTCTTAAATCTAAATCCTCACACTCCACTTAGAAAAAGAAAACACTAGTTGCATTTTTCTGAGGGAATACATTTCCGAAGTTAAACATGCTGTACATTTATTTTCTTACTTTGTCCATCAATTCCGTTGGCATTTTCGGCGACAGGTTGCTTATGATCGTGACTGTTGTTGCCGTTGCTAATCGATTTACATGGCCGCTGCCATATTTAAGATCACGTGACTGGCAGTATTTCAAAATAGAAACCCCCTTGATACGGACGAGGTTAGATGTAGTTACGGAGTCGGCCGAGTTGTGACGAGTGATCGGATACAGTCTCAGGTATCGAATTTTGTAGTATCGTCCTTGTCTGTTAACTCTTTACCTCGCAACAAAATTTTGGACTGGTTCAAATTAAAAGCACTTGTAGACGAAAAATTGAATGTATCCCCAATGATTAAATAATTTCATGTCTTAGAAAGGGTATAAAACATTGCGGGAAAAGAAGAAAATGCTGGTTACCAGCATTTTTTCCCGCCTCTCACAATGGTTTCCAAAGCTTCAAGGTCGTTAGAACTCGGAATTACGTGGTCAATGTTCTAACCCCCCTCCACCCCACGTCATCCGACTTCCTGTATCGCTTTTCAGATAAAATATGCTATGTAGAAAAAGATATCTACTTTTCTTTTCATTTTCATATCAAATATCCATGCGATCTATAGCCTTTATTTTGCGGGTGAAATTGATACCATAAATACATGAGTGTACAAAGTATAATTGTCATTAAGGTTGGGTTAGCTTATTTTTTGACAGCAATTAACCCTAAGACTACTAAGTGCGACTCAAGGACCTTTTGGGGACAGTCTAGATCAAGATCAGACTGCAAGGAAAGTGCAGTCTGATCTTCGATCTACACTGTCCGATAAGGAGATATTTATCCTCCCAAAAGTACCTTTGAAATAGCAAAATTTGGGTTTTCACTATCGTCTTGAAAATTTCATTTCACTTATATAGCAGGTAGAGGGTTAAGGTATTCGTATGTCACAGTGTCGGTATTTTCTTTCACGCAAACAAACAGAATAGATATTAGGAATATAATATTAAAGATACATCAATACTCGTTTTCAGCCAGTTTTTAACCTATTTCGTCGTTA
Organism: Tridacna gigas; assembly: GCA_945859785.2. Lineage (NCBI taxonomy): Eukaryota > Metazoa > Mollusca > Bivalvia > Cardiida > Cardiidae > Tridacna > Tridacna gigas. Next base: position 3,960,081 of record OX244030.2, read on the forward strand.
TTTTGTGAAACTTTAATCATACATGGATATTAATGCCAAATGTTGCCCCTGACGGTAGCAAGGTTGTCAAAGATATGACCCATAGAAAATGCTTTTCATTTTCTGGAGGCCATCAAAGAAATCACTGTTGTCGTTCCTGGTTTTAAATTGAAGACAAATCCCTCGCGTTTCTTTATCCCTTACACCATATATATCGGTAATATATCGATGTTTATACACCTGACTAAATTATGAACCATTCTACACACTATCAAGTTTTAACTGCATTTTTTACTCTCCGGCTGTCAGGATCTTTAACCCACTTTTACGGATGTTGCCGAAATGTCAAAATATAAAGATAAATGAAAGAGGGAAAAAAAGTATGAAAAAGAAATTTGCACCCTTCTATAGAAATGGAAAAAAAAAATCAACTGAAACTAATTACACGAAGAATACAAAGGGCTATCGAGAAATCTGTCCCCAGTTCACACCAAAATTGTATTCTCCCAACCGTCAATAGCACAACAATGTCCAGTGTCGCCCCCTGTCGGCTAATGCTATTCTTTGCGCTATCACTGTTACGTAATTTTAAACTGACAGCCTGTTATCGATCTTCGTATCAACAACAACGGGTACCAGTTCAACGAAATTTTGGCATTATTTATCATTTACACTTCCTTACACTTACATTCAGATATAATGGTTGACTGATTGATTGTATGGTGTTTAACGCCGTTTTCAACATTATTTCAGTTACACATTATTCCAGTGCACCTATCCATGCCCGTAGTCTGCGCATGTCATATTCTTCGAAGATTCGACCTTTCTGCTATGACGCATCACCCATCCCCCGTATACCTGGGAAAAGTAGGGCTTATATCGAAGCTATTAGCCTATTACGAAAGCATGTAGGGGCTGTTTTAATAAAAGGTCGGTGCATAAGTTACATGCTAGCCGATCATAGCTGAATAAATGGCACCAGGTAGCGTTTTATTGAGTAAACGTTTATTTCATTTGAAATTCAAAGTCACGGTTTTTGTTTTGAAAAATTACTCCGCTTCTGTACCCAGGATGCCCAAATTAGATAGATGTGTATTTGTAGAATGCCATCTAGCGGGAGATAATGATCCATCTCCTGGAGTTTCTTTTACCAGTACTCCGCACAATATTCTTTCCTAGCCACTGGCTGCTTTCCCACATAACCATCGTCGAAACAACATTCAGATTCATAGGCTTTTTCCTCACTTAAAAATCTGGTCGTACCGGACAGTGTAGATACTATATCAGACAACACAATTCCCCCAAGTTTTGAGGACCCTGATGGAGAGGTTTATTGAAAATATTGTGGAAAAAGGAGAAAATGCTGGTAACCAGCATTTTCTCCTTTTTCCACAATATTTTCTGCACTAATAATAAAAAAAAAACAAAAAAAAAAAACATTTGAACGAAATTGTCTGTTAATGGGTTTGGTGTTGGTCACGTCTGTAATTTTGTCATGTGAAAAAGAGTTAAATTTATAGGATAAGGGTTGTGATGTACTCGTCATACTAATTGTTCTGTAGACGATCGTCATCCGGTGTTTGCACATAGCTGTATCGGAATGAAGGAAAAACCCACTTGTGACTTTTGCATTTTGAACATATCTAGACGATATACAATGCTTTACTCTCTTTCTCTCTCACTGTCTTTGTTCGTGCACGCATGTGTCTTTCTCTCCCTCTGTTTCTTTCTCTGTCTGTATCTCGCTCACCTCTGTCTTTCTTTCTTTTTCCCAGTCTCTCTCCCCCAGTATTTCCTTCTCTTTCATTCCCACTCTCTCAATTTTCCAAGAAAGCTCCACACTTTTCACAGAGCTACAGACGTATTTGAGAAAGATACATGCTGTCAGAGAGCCAGGAAGGGACTGTTACAAGAAATACAACACTTTTAACGCTTTTGACAGGCAATTATATTTGACTAGAAGTATTTACTAAATTTATAACTTTCGGGGAATCCTCACGCTAAAGATATTAACAAAGCAATGAGTGAATTTAGTCTTATTATTAATAGACATCATAGCAAAGAGAATGAAAACCGCGGTTCCGAGTTGTAATCCTCGGATAATACGCACATGATAGTAACTTATTCTAGTTCAAGGGAGGTAATTCCTAAAGGCAATAGAGTAGATAATCTTGCACGTCAGCGGATATATGTGAGCCATTCTCTGGCAAAAGGAGGTAAAATACATCTCCGTGATGCATAATACCTATCAAGCTATCACTTAATTATGGATCCATAATAGACACTTTTTTTAACAAACGACTTGGTCATGAGGTAGAATGGTCCTTGGACATACAGAAAATTAAGCAATAGCGAAAAGTTTCGGTCCAGGTCAGCCTGCGCGAACTGCGCAGGCTGACCTGGACCGATACTTTTCGCAGATGCATTAAGCCCCCTTTTCACAGAGCATGGCTCACGTGTATATGCAATACAGTGTTGTATAAGAACGTGTACAATAACTGGAAAACTGGAAAGGGGGTTTGCCTCGACACTAAAGTACATGTATCTTCCGGATTGATCTGAGCCAAAATTTATTTCCGTCTTTGCAGTTCAGATATATTTGTGTTTATCTTTATATACTTGTGATATGCATGGCTTTTAAATATTTGAGCCATGCTCTGGCAAAAGGGAATTTAATGCACGCCCGTGATGCATTATGCCAAGCGAGACATCATATAATTATGGATCCATAAAATATGCTTTGTTTAACAAACGACTGAATCATGAGGTAGACTAATCCCCTGACATGAAGAAAAATGAACCTACAGCAAAGTTGTTCGACCACTGTCAGCCTTTTCGCAGATGCATCAAATCACCTTTTCACAGAGCATGGCTCATTTGTATTATTTATGCCATGGTCTGGCGAAAGGGGGTTAAATGCATCTGCAATCTATCAGTCTATCACACATCCGTGGATCCATAAAATCCGTTTTGTCTAACAATTGACTGAATCATGAAGTAGAATGGCCCTTTGACACGCAGAATTGACCAATAGTAAACAATATTGACTCAGGTCATACTGTGCAGTGTGGTCTCCGGGTTTGTGAGGTCGAGTGTCGGCTTCATAACCATAGGGTCCCGAGTTCGATACCTGGGAGGGGCTGTCGACATTGGGACCGTACATTGGCCCACAAATTCAGCGCGAGTACTGGTGTAGTGCCCAGGAAGCAGAATCGAGAGAGCCTGGTATAAGTCGCAAGAACTTGTGTCTGAATTGAAGTAAAATAAGTGTGTTTAATCTAATACTTTTTGCAGATGCACCCAGCCCCGTTTTCACAGAGCGTTTTCACAGTGTCTGATCCTGGATCTACACTGCCCGAAAAGGAGATTTCTCTTCACCAAAATTATCATTGCAATATAGCGAAATCTGGGGTTTTACTATCAATTTAAAAGTTTAATTTCACTTAATCCTGTACCACACAACGCCGCCTTTTAACGACTCTTGGAAAGAATCCTTTTGAAAACATTGTGGGAAAAGGAGAAAATGCTGGTAACCAGCATTTTCTCCTTTTCCCACAACGTTTACTACCCTTTCAAAAAAAAAAAAAAAAAAATTGCACCATTTGAGCCACATTGAAATTGTCGTCTGCAAATGCTTTCAATTTGGACAAGGCTATATTTTGTCGTCTGGTAAAGGACTAAGCAGCAGAATAAGGGAATGGTTTGTGCACATTGTTGGACCAGATATTACTTGACATTCCACTTACAAACAATGTGAGGATTAGAGTCAAGCATGCCCGGTCCAAAGTTTGTTTTTCCTGTAATACAATGATAAGATAAGAGTTTGTATGGGTGATGACACTTGTGTCTCAAGCAGATCTCGACGACATCTTCCTCAATTTGCACGTGCAGTTGTATCCATGTAGTAAAGAAATGCGAGCCTGCATCGTCAAAGCGACGAACTTTTTTTCTTCGTTCTAGAACAACGCTGGACAAGGATTCATCCATAGAGGGCCAAATAAAACCCAATTGACATTTTCAGTCTAGGATAAGATCCAGGTTAATTTCAGTTTCGTTGCTGCTTTTTTTTTCTGAATCGTTTCAGCGATGCGGACAGTATGGGTTAAATGGGTTAAATATCAGACTGCACATTTCGTGCAGTCTGATCTTGATCTACACTGGCCGCAAAGGCAACTATAGTAGTAAAGCGCTTTAACTCTTTACCGCAAGACAAAATTTTGGACTGGACCAATTCGAAAACTTGAATACTACAAACTACTTTTGACTTGAATTATGGGGTTTGTATGTGTCGGAAACATTGTAGGAAAGGAGAAAATGCTACTAGTATTTTCTCCCTTTCCCACAATGTTTTCAAGGGTGTCTTTCTCAGGGTTGTTAAAATTTGGGATTGTGTGGTAAAGCGTTAAGGAATCCGTGGCCAAGCGAGAGCGTAGACCGATTTCAGTTTAGATACATAAGATCCGACACAAACCTTTGAGATAATTTTTTTTTAAAACTCTTTCGCCTCAGATAGCTTTTGCGGACAGTGTAGATCAAGATCAGTTTTCACAAAACGTACAGTCTGATCTTGGATCTATACCGTCCGCTATCGGATGCCAATCTTCAATCAAAAACAGGTTCAATTGAAACGAGAAAGATACTCATAGACCTCGAGAAAACCCTGCTCTGTTTAGTTGGCAGCGAAAGAGTTAAACAAATCCAGAAAAAAGTTACCACGCGAGCCTCTGACGAGTTAAAAAAATCAAAGCGCTGACGCACTGAAGGCAGCGGGTTTGTGCCAGCTACAGATCTTATTACTTTCTTTGCACAGGTTTCCTTTATACTTGACTTGAAGTAAAAAGGTGCCTTAATCGATCTGCAAACAGTATAGACTTAGGTCAGCCTGTGCAGGCAGTCAGTCTGTGCAGTCTTCACAGGCTGACCTGGGCTGAAACTTTTCGCCATTGGTCCATTTTCTGTACAACGAAGGGTCGGTCTATGGATCAATAATTATTTATGTCTTGCTTGGTATAATCCATCACGAGGATGCAAGAAGCCCCCTTTTGCCAAAGCACAGCTCATTTGTTTGTGGCTAAAATAAAGATAAAATCTAGTACATGAGCACAGGCAGAAAACAAGACTTGAATAAATGATATTAATCCTTTCCAAAACAATCCCAAGTTTTTATGACCCTGTGGAAGAGGCCTTTAAAGACATTTGTAGAAATGGAGAAAGTGCTTCTAACCAATGTTTTCTATTATATCAATCCGTAACATTTATGAAATTCTTGAAAGGTATCTTAAAGTACTGAAAACCAGTCTTAGTATAATTTTGAGGTTTTACACCTCAAAATCCTTGTAGGCCAAATAATGTGCTTTATAAAAGTTTTGCCGATCCCTTTTAAGGAATTTGTAGCTCAAAGACTTGAAGTTGGTACCGCTGGTTTAAATTTCCAGCATGGTCTTCTTTCTGATCCACTTATCATTTATGCCATGTTGTTATTCAGTGCATGACCTTAAGGAAATAGCCAAGAAACGCATGCATAGGTACACTGGCAGCTGTTATGACCCAAGCTGTTTAAATTTCATTAACTGCTAATAAATTATACTGAAAGAAGCCATTTGCAGACAAAAATTGAAACATGGCTCAAAAACAGTGTACATCTTTGATAGGGTAGAAAACATTGTTGGAAAAGGAGAAAATGCTGCTTACCAGCATTTTCTCCCATTCCTACAATGTTTGTAAAAAGTTATGTTCTAAGGGTCGTTAAAACTTGAGATTGTGTTGTACAAGTAAATGCATAATACAATTTGCAGTTATAACTACTTTTAACTCTTTACCACTCAATGCCGACTTCTAACAACCTTGAGAAAAAAGCCTTGTGAAAACAGTCTGGGAAAGGAGAAAATGCTGGGAACCAGCATTTTCTCTATTATCCACAATGTTTTCTATCCTATAAAATAAAACTTGTACCATTTGAGCCACAATGAAATTGTCGTCTGCAAATGCTTTCAGTTTGAACACAGCTGAAATTTTGCCGTCTGCAAAAGGCTTAATGGGTGACTTTTCGTGTAACATCGCCTGTCATAGCCGAATCCGTACGACTTTGGCGATAAAAGGCGATGTTACACGAATCCCATTACGATGCCCTATGCTCAAAATTCATCATGCAAACAAACACCGACAAGAAAAAGTCGATGCAAAGAATCAAAGTCGCCGCAAATTTTTTTATTTAATGCTTCAAGAAAGCCAGGGCAAATAAGTAAATGTCAGTTTTCATCAGCAGATTTTTTAACACATTATGAAATTGATGTGACTGTGAATCTATATCAAAAGTTGTCTTCTGTTACAGTATCTAATACCCTCGCATAGCGCTCTCCGAACTCTTTTCCAAACGAAAAATATCAGACTCTTCCAAATTCAAAGAGTTGACAGACGACAATTTAAAAAGCTGCAAAAATGGTAGAAAATTCGCTAGTAGTGGGGGGGGGGAAAAGTATTTGTTAAAGGAGAAATTGCTTATAACGAGTAATTTCTCCTTATCCAACATGTTTTTCCAAAAGAATTTGACAGCGCACGTGATAACCCGCGTTTGTTTGGGAAAGTGTTGAAAACAGGGCCAAGTTACTAAAATGTTAATGTCCTAGGATAGTATGATTCAAGAGAACGTAAGTTTGCAAGGCATGCTTTAAATTTAAACAAGTCTAAAACTATACTGTTTGGTGAACGCTGTTAATAAAGAATATTGGTTTTGCATTGCGATTTATGAACAACACAGCGAAAAACTGGTCTCTCTCCAGATTTTTTCCAACAAAGTACATGTAAATTTATCTAGAACTTGGTGAGAAATAAACAAAAGGGTTCTAAACAATCTTTGTTTTAAAAACTAAACTTAGAAAGAAGTAACCAATAATGGTTAGATACAATCATAACCATCATACTCGTTCTTCGGCGGAATTTAACACAATTTCAGCAATGTACAATTTTAGCGGTGGTCATTCAACAAAAAACACAAATAGTAGGAAAAACTAGGTACTAAATAATCAAAATGATAATTAAACCTGTGTACGAAATGACGAAAGTGGATACGAAATGACCAACTGGATACGAAATGACCAAAATAGAAAGTATAGGTAGGTACGAAATGACCAAAATCGTATCTACTTAATGACCTAGGTACGAAATTAACTAGGTACGAAATGACTGGAAACCTGTACAGCCTTGACCAATGGAAACAAGGCATTTATTTGGATGAGTCCATTTCTCGCGAATAGCGAAAATAAAAGTAATACTTGGGCGGATTTTTTGATGTTGTAAGTATTAACAGAGCAAAAATAGTATCGTATTGTATATACTTCGTAGTTTAAGAATGAATTAAAAAGCCAGTTTAAGGCGAAGTAGAAAGATTCCTTGTTAACCTTAACACCCCTATAAAAAAGAAATTCCCATTGTCCATGTCCTAACTCGAAAAACTATTAAAAATATAGTCGCGCGCTTCTGCGCGGCGACTAATAAAAACTTTTGCTCTGAAAATATTTTCTTTTGCACTTTTTCGGTCTATGTAGATACCGACGCCCTCTTTCCGTTTCTATTCTACAGTAACATTACGGATGAACTCGTAAGGTGTAAGGCAGTTTTGAAAGGGTGTCGTCTGCGCGAGTAGCGCGTATTTATACATGATCGTTTGTGTATTCATGGCGGAACTATTTAGTCAAGTGTAGGAATCAAGTTTTGTTTACCTCGCGTATCCAGGAAAAAGCTGCCGGATGCAAGAATTCTCGACCTAGATAAATATCGTAAGCGTTGAAAATCAGTAACTCATACCTGGGGACTATGACAGCGGGTTTCACCCGCTGCCAAAAACACAGGCGAGTTCAATAGAACTTTACCTCAAAAGCCCACGAATGTCAGATTCTTTTTATCACATAACTGTATGTCAAGAAGTATAGCACATGATGTGATAAAACATAGGCCTATATGTACATGTGAATTGAAATTTACACGGAGCCTATTTGCTTCTTTGACAGGTGTGTACATCAGGGACAAAAAATAGTTCCAAAGAAACAAAATTTTGTATTCATACATACTAAACGCGTTTGTAAACGACACAGTAACGCTTACGCTGCTAAGCGCGACTCACTGACCTTTGGTGGACAGCGTAGATCAAGATCAGACTGCACAGAACGTGAAGTCTGATCTTGGATCTACACTGTCCGATTAGGAGATACCTCTCCTCCAAAAAATACCTTTGAAGTAGGAAAATTTGGGGTTTTACAATCGGCTCGAAAGTTACATTTCTTTTATTTAGCTGAATAAGGGTTAAATGTGGCTAAAATGGTTAGGTTTGTCCCTGGAATGGTAGAAATCACTCAATGTGAAACCTATTACCGGGACTACGCGTAAACGAAAATCAGTGGAAACAATGCGAGCTTGCATCGTCAAAGGGACGAACTTTGTTCTAGAACAACGCTGGGCAAGGATTCACCCATAAGACGCTAAATAAACCCAAATGAACATTTTCAGTCTAGCATAAGACCCAGGTGATTGCAGTTTCATAGCTGTTTTTTTTTTTTCTGAATCGTTTCAGCGATGCGGACAGTATGGGTTAAATATCAGACTGCACATTTCGCACATACGAAATACAATCGAATGCAACTATCTTTACTAACTTTTCTAACGGAGGTATATTTCATTGCCATGTAGTTTCTAATAAGTACCACTCAGCAAAACTTCAAACCGGCCACTTTTGTTTCTCCTGTAAATTTTGACCAAGTAATAGACAGGAAAACAAAAACAAATTGTAACATATATCTGGACGTTAGCCATGGTATTGTACAGATTCTCGATTTTGCCAGCAGACGGTACCTCTTTTTCAAAGAATGCGAAAATACATGGTTTGCGCATGCGTAGTGTCGATCAGCCAAAACGGGTTAAAAAGAGAATCATGATATACTGAAATTTTGTCGGCAATAAGAAAAACATGAAAACCGTTTTCTGCATAAAAGTATAAACTGAGAGAAAGAGCATGAAGTTTTCAGAAAAAAAAAATCAGTTTTCAATATTCAATGTTTAGTGAATGAATATTAAATAAGTTCCTTTCAAAAGCACAAGTCAAAAAATTCTTTTCAGACTTAGGCTGAGGTATGCTTTTACAGTGGTCAATTATTCTCCAAAAAATCAAACCAAATGCACTGTCGCCGGGGAATTCCATCTTAAAAGTGGCAAATTACGTTACTTTGAAATTTGGAAAACTCTTGAGAATAAGACCAAGAATGTTACTTATAACAGTTAGTGAATATGGACCGAGTCTGCCTTTATATGGTCTTGAAATCTAAAAATATCTCATTCGGTTCTTGTCTGTTCTATGTGGAGTCCATGTCAGCTTGAGGCCATTCTTTTTCATATCCGTTATTATCGTATAATACTACATGGATAACTACTTCCGGGTCAACCTGCAGTTCGTGATGCACATCGACCTCTTTATGCTCATACCATCTGGCTATCACTGTGAAAACTACCAGGTTCAGAATTGTTAAAGAAGCCAGGAGAAACAAGATATATTCCATGTGACCATTGTTCGGCTCTTTCGGGAACCAATCAGAGGCATCTGTAAAAGAAGGAAATGACGTCAGATTTGTGATCGTTTCTACCAACAATTCTCAATGTTGTTTTAAGTATGAATTCCAACATTACCCGCCTGATTGGTTGAACACTTCTGTCTCACCCAATCAGGTTGCTAAACTAAATTTAGAATTGAACTTAATCAGAAGTTGTGTTACTTTTTAAATCTATAATTAGACCAAGAATCTTCTTACGAATGGTTGGTGAATACGGACCCTAGGCGCAAAGTTTGATCAAACAGGGTAAATGAACTATATGCACGTACCGCTTTTTCTCCATAGTTCAACGCTGACCACAATCAGTGAAGCTAAGTAGTATCCCAGACCATGTGTCGTCAGAAAAAGACCCATGATGAAACCTTGCAGGAACGGAGGAGCCTGCGTGTAAGCGAATTCTAACCCTGAAGTATATATGAGACATGCTCTGTGAAAAAGGGGGGCTTAATGTATCTGCGAAAAGTATCGACCCAGGCTGACCTGGGACGAAACTTTTCGCCATTGGTCAATTTTCTGTATGTCAAAAGAGACGTCTACCTCATGATTCAGTCGGTTGTTAGACAAAATGGACCTAATGATCATGTGATGACTTGTTTGGTATCATGCATCACAGAGATGCACTAAACCCCCTTTTGCCAGGGCATGACTCATATAGAATATCACTGAAGTCTCTGTTTATGGCCGAGAAATACCGTCACCGTCGCTGGTTGCCTAGTTACTGGATAATGGGAAAAAAATCAAAGGGTAATCAATCCTGTAATGGTTAAGTTACATCCTTACAAAACCGCTGTAAAATTTGATAGACTGTAGAAAGGTTCAAAATTTAATCAGCTGTGCAAACATAGATAAATTACCGACATATACGTTGTAAGGGATAAATACATTTATCGGAAAACACCGATTTAAAACCTAAAACGTCACAACAGCAATTTCTTTAATGACACTAAGAAAATGAAATGCATTTTCAATCGGTCTTAATCTACGCAGCCTTGCAACCGTCAGGGGCAACATTTGGCATGAAGATACAAGAATGATTATAATTTGATAACAGAAAGATGAAAGGGGTAAAAACTGACTGAAAGTGAGTTGGATGTATGTTTAAAAAAATCATAATGAAAATAGCAGGTGCGCTAGTTCACACGAAAGGTTTGCTTCCGTTAAAATTCGAGCCAGATTAGACTTGGACTGTGGAAGGAAAAAAGAAAAAGAAAAAATCGATCTACGAACGCATAGAAAGACGGACGGACAGTCGGATGGACAGACGGATAGACTGGTTCCATTTTATGTCACTAACTTTGTTTGTAATTTCGGGGTATGATAAATATTCTGATCAATTCCCATCACTTCCACCGCGATGTTCCTTGAAGCCAGTAAAACCAATGCCTTGTAACCCTTAAACTGCTAAATGAATATAACGAAAATTTCCACTTAATAGTAAAAACCGAAATATTGAGATTTCAGAGTTTTATTTCACCGGAAAGAAAATACCGTATCGGACGGACAGTTTAGATCCAAGATCAGACTGCACATTTTGTGCAGTCTGATCTTGATCTACACAGTCCGCAAAAGGCCGATAAGTCGTGGTTAGTAGCCTAAGGATTAAATGTATAATTCCTGTAGACAAAGTTTTGCGTCTAATTGATGACCAATTTTGAAAACATTATGACAAAAGGAAACATTCCTCATGCCCTTGATGAATTTATGTTTCAAACCGCAACTCATGTTTGATCAGCAATATTTTACGACGATTTTGTTATTTCCCCAAAGAGCGGGCAGCCTTATCTTAGATTTACATTGTTCTTTTGGCTACGTGATATTCTAGCAAAATTCAGTCGTGTCAGGTGGTCTTAAGTGCTGTTCAACCCTTTTTCACACAATAATTGAATATAAGTTGCGAGAACTTGTGGCTAGACCCTTTTGTCTGATTGGAGAGGTCATCAGTGAGTTTAAAAGGCAGACTGTCTCAGAGATTTCTGTCTAAATCTAGTATTTATGCGAAATTGTTCTGATACACAGTCTGTTTCGTTATGGTTTTATAAATAAATCGAAATAATAAAAAAAAAAAAAAAAAAACTGAAATAGGAAATAGACGTGGTTTGTTTATTGAATGGATTTCAAAAAAAAAGAAAGAAAAATGTTATATTGATTTGATTGCAAAGTACCTCTCCAATAATTGTAACTTTTCATAAACAAATAAAATCGAAGCAAAAAGAATGGGGGGGGGGGGGGAGAATTTCGTTAAAAAAGAGAAAGAACATCGTGGGAAACGATCACGCGACTTGAAAGGAAGAAGGTAATGTGACTGTCATATAATGCATAAGAGGCTTCAACGAAGCGGTAATCATTTAAAGGCCCAATTGCGGCCAAAAAGGCAACGGAGGTGTTAAAATGCATTTAAATTTAAATCATACCATTCAAAAGTATGGAAAATATTGTGTAGATGACTATCTCGTATTGTATGGTAGGTACAAGTGTTAGTCGCAGGTCGAAACATAAATTTTAAAATCAGGCAAAAAGTAAACAAAAGTGGAGGGACCTGGTAAGTTTTAACCTAGTTTTGCAATTAATTTCTCTGCCAGCGACTAAAACTTTGACAGACCGTACAATAACAGACGGTCATTTTCACAAAAATTTCCATTCTTTGAAATGATCAATATAATTAAAATGTAACTCTTTACCAAACGACAAAAATTTAGACTGGTCCAAATCGGAAGCATTTGCAGACGACAAAATAAATGTGATTGAAAAATTGAAATTTGTTTTGGGGAGGGTAGAAAACATTGTGGGAAAAGGAGAAAACGCTGGTAACCAGCATTTTCTCCTTTTGCCACAATGTTTTCAGAAGGCTTCTTTCTCAGGGTCGTTAAAAGTCGGGATTGTGTGGTAAAGAGTTAAATACTTTTCAACACCTGCTTTTTTAAAAAAAAAAAATTGACAGCTATTGTTACTTTAATGCCTTACTTGTTTGTTTACATGTAACAAAATATGGTGAAATTAAAAACTAATAAACAATTTGAAAACATTGTTGCTGACCTCTCCTGGCTTCTTTGTAAAGAAGCCAACTTGTTTGTATCTATTTTCGTGTGATACACATATATTGTATGATTCGTAAAAAGATGACAATGAAATACCGGTATGTTTACACTAAACCACACAACCGCAGGTTTTAACGACACCAAGGGAAAAGCCTTTTGAAAACATTTTTGGAAACGGAGAAAATGTTGGTGACCATTCTCTTTTTCTTTTTTTCTACAATGTTTTGTTGCTACATGTACTTTGTCGTCGGCGCATGTTTTCAATTTGGACAAGTCTAAAATTTTGTGGTTTGGTTAAAGAATTAATCTTTACCGGAAGTGTAAGCTAGGACTTCGCTTGATCCAAGAAAAAGAAACTCTGGGACCTGGGCGAACATGCTGATTCTAGAGGCGTTGAAATTGTCATACGACAGTGTTTGCTCGATGTATCCACAGTTGGCAATATCGTTTTTACGAATAATTTCTAGCAATCCTGCATACAGCATAGCAAAGGCTGCCAATATCATACCGATACCTGGAAGTAAAGAAAATAAATTCTGTGAGACAGACAGACAGACAGACAGACAGATAGAGTGTTCCAGCATTGTTTCCCCTTTCTTCATTTTATTATCATCATATTCTGCATAAACATAGATCTACTGCTTACTTTATTACAATGTCATCGTGATCAATATTTTCATTCATGATTTTTATACTGCTTTTACTTGCATGTTACTGCATACATACGAAATATAGTATGCTGTAGTAACTTTCCTGGTGCTTGTATTTAATTCGAGCATCATGAGAAAATTTGATAACACGCGGAACCGAAGGTCGAGCGAGATGTCAAAATCTTTTGACGCAGTGAGAAGTAAATACAAGCATCAGGAAAGTTACTACAACACAATACTCCTTTTATTATATACATACAGCTTTCAACGACAAAATTTTGCAGTTCTTGACATCTTTTTTTCGAAATCAGTAAACAAAATAAGACTAAAAATTATGTAGTTGGTAGTAACTTCGTTTTTATGATTGGCGGATAAATATCATAGCGTAAATTGTTGACCAATCAGACCGCAAATCAATACGTATTTTTCCATAAGTTTCGTCATCATACCATATTTGGAACAGTTTTTCACAGTGTGTAGATACGGATTTTTTTTCCCGTCGTGTGCATTGTTCTATGCGTCAGGTATGTAATAAAGTATTGTTATTTCATTATGTATGACAAGAAACTGTGAAGGTTAGGTCAATAAAATATTGTCTATTGTCTTAATCTGGCTTACGCTGCTGTACAGTCTGGTCATGTTTCCGGGGTGGCGGTATCAGCTGGCTGTTGACCTACTTCTTGGTATTGATATTCTCGAATGAATAAATACTAAATCACGATTGGTCCAAAATGGAACCGTGTTTATTCTGAGGCCCCCTGCCCTCCTATTTGCGGGCCCTTGGTACCTTGATACCTTGGAGCGTTTATTCACACCATAGCACTTGAATATAATAGGGGGAATACTCCTTTTCTTGTGCTTATTGGTAATTCAGTATTTTGGAAGCCTTACTATATAACCCATTTCTAAATGAGCGTCGCTCTGCCATAAGGGGGTTTCTTACATCTCCGTGATACATTATATCAAGCAGGTTTTCTCGTAATTATGGATCCATAAAATCCATCTCGTCAAACAACCTATTGAATTATCAGAACGTAGAATGGTCCTTGAATATGCTTACGAATTGCGAAAAGTTTCGACCCATGTCAGCCTGCGCGGACTGCGCAGGCTGACATGGTTCGATACTTTTTGCAGATGCACTCAGTCCCCTTTTCACAGAACACGGCTCATATCTTTGCGCCTGGACACAGGTTCGAATTACCAATTCTCTGCAGTTTTGTCGGTAATCTTCCAATCTTGGCCAGCAGCGGGTATACAACACGATCCATGACCGGAAGAAGAATTAGAATCATGAGTGAATTGAAAATGCTTAGAGCAGCAGCTGGCAACCTTGTCTCTCCGATAGATATGTCCATTCTCTCACTTTGTAAAAACAGTGATGTGCTCATCTGTAAAATCAAAGGACTGAAAGTCACGAAAAAGTATGTAAAAATCTATTTCATTCGATAACAAATGCTTTTCCTCATTTCTCCATTTACTGTTCATTATTGCTTAATTCTGTGCCGTTTATCAACCATCACAAGATCGCTTTTCAAGTTCCGTATTCACCAACTGTTTTTAGTAACATTCCTTGTATTATTCTGAAAAATTTTCCAAGTTTGAGAGTAACGCAAGTTCTGATTGGCTAAACCCAATGGTTTTGCCAATCAGAAATTGCATTACTGTATTAATCTTAATTAAGACAACAAATTAGAATACATTAGAATACATATTATAATGTTTTTTTTAAGACAGCTGCTGGACCCCTAGTGTATTGACTGTTTATTTTAATGATCGGGTTTTGTTTATTTTTCCAACAGTGAGGTGACAATCATGCCCATACGATATTACCCGATCTAATTTTGAATTACTTTTAAAAAAGTGACCAAAAGTAAAGTTTTAAGCAGCTTTAAATACAAACTATCCAGGTTGAATTGAAGTCCGCGTAACTTTGGAAGGTTTAGATTTCCAAAGAGTCATGCGATAATAAAGGCATGCCGACTTTTAACAACCATAAAGAAGAAGCCTTTGGAAAACATTGTGAGAAAAGAAGATGTTTTTAACCTTTGAAAGAAAGATTCGGGATCTGGGTGACTTTTAATTTGGTCGTCTGCAAATGCTTTGTATTTGGGCAAGTCTAAAATTTTGTCGTTTGGTAAAGGGTTATATAACAATTCTAGATGATTCGTGCGACTACCTGTGAATACACAGCCCAGTAACCGATAACCGATAAGAAAACCGGAAGTACACGAACAACTCCTCGGCCCGCATCTACCATGTCGTTTTCAAAGCGACCTCCATTATCCTCACGTGCGCGATTGAAAGTAGTACGTCGACATCCGGAAAAGCTTTGCAAACAAACACCTAGCAATGGTCCCAGGATACTTCCTGCAGTGGAAAAGAAGCTTTCGTCAATGGTCTGTGTCTCTGAGAGAGAGAGAGAGAGAGAGAGGTGGGCAGGCAGACAGACGGACAGACAGAGGTATGTATAAATTAGGAACGAACCTTCGGGTACAGTATGTTTGTATTTGGATTTGGCAGCCACAAAGACGACCAGAGCAAGTGTCATACTGACGAATGGAATCAGGAAACCATTATCAAAGCCCTTCTCTTGTTGGACGTAGGCCACACCAGAATATGCAATGATCGTACCTACATTGATGAACCAATTAAACCTGTCAAAGGAAACTTTATGCCTTTAACTCTTTACCAGACGATAAAATTTTGGACTGGAACAAATTGAGAGCATTTGCAGACGACAAAAGAAGTGTTGCTACAGTGACGATTTTTCTGTCTTTGATAGGGTAGAAAACATTGTGGGAAAAAGAGAAAATGCTGGTGGCGACAATGCCTTCAAAAGCCTTTTCTTGGCCAATAAAAGTCGGGATTGTGTGGTAAAGGGTTAATTAGCTGAATGTTGGGTGTCCTCATTGTTTATCCTTGTTTCAGAGTGTTTTAAAGTAGTGTTGCACGCACCCACCCACCCACACACACAATAATCGGACAGTGCAGATCCAAGATCAGATAACACATTCTGTGCAGTCTTTGTACGTTCTTACTTAGCTTGAGTCATAGTTGATCAATTATGTTTATGCTCCAACTTGATGTCTCATTTTTGTCTAAAGATGGTTTGAAAATCTGAAATGAAGACTTCTATTTAACCATTAGGCTGCTAAGTGCGACTCAAGACAGTTTTTGTAGCCAGTGTAGATCAACATCAGACTGCACAGAAAGTGCAGTCTGTTTTTGGATCTACTCTGTCCGACAAGAAGATATTTTTTCCCAATTAACCCTTAAGCTGCTGATCGCGACCCACTGACCTTTTGCGGACAGTGTAGATCAAGATCAGACTGCACAGAACGCGCAGTCTGATCTTCGATCTACACTGTCCGATACGGTATTTTCTCTGCAATGAAATCAACTTTGAAACCGCAATGTTTGGGCTTTTGGTATTGAGTAGAAATTTGCGTTTCATTTATTCAGCAGCTTAAGGGTTAATCGCTTTTAAATTGCAATTTTTTGGTTGGCTGAAAAGTCTCATAGAATTGATTTAGCAGATTAAGGGTTAATAAACGCAAAGAAGCTCTAAAGTTCCGAAGTTACTCCATAAGGTTAATCAAATTACATGTACTCTTATACAACTTTGAAATTTCATGGTCAGTTTAGTTGAGCACGAAAAAAGTTGTGTAAGCATTGATTCTGACCTCTTTTGATACTGTCATCAAAGTCCACAAAGGACTCATACAAGCCCACGACATATTTACGTCTAAAACACGGGTTCATTCTTAAGGACATATGTCACGGTTTTTCCTATGGACAGATTTTTTTTTTCATTTTCTTTCAGGTGATAATATAATGTATGTGAAGTAAAAAAAATGAAAAGAAAATCATATGTTGTGGTGCAATATACAAAGATACAGGGTCCGTATTCACCAACCATTCTTGAGAATATTCTTTGTCTTGTTCTTCAGAATTCTCTACATCTGAAAGTAACACAACTCCTGATTGGCTAAACCAAATGGTTTAGCCAATCAGGAGTTGTGTTACTTTCAAATGTAGAAAATCTTGCAGAATAAGACTAAGAATATTCTTAAGAATGGTTGGTGAATACGGACCCTGTTCTTCTAACGGGATTACTCTTGTCGAAATTACAGAAAATAGGCTTTAATTTCAAACGTTGAAAAGGTTCTTACAGTAACAAATACTGCGCAAATAAATAATGTTTCCAAGAAATGTGATATTTGCCGATAATAAAAAGGATTAGTAGAAAGAATTAAGGCACTAAACAGATCACAGTAGTAATTAGAAATGTTCTTACGTGTCAACAAAGACTTTTTTTCTGATCAATTTTCTGCATTAAAAAAAATCAGTGGAGAATTTTTAAATTTGCACAGAAATAGTGCTCTGTAATATCTTAAGGAAAAAACAAAAGTATATTAAGCGGAGCATTTTTAAGAGATACGATGCATTTTTAAAAGTTATAGAAATATGAATTACCTCCCTTTATAAAAATATCTATTTTGGCGATATCTAGCATCCTGATCATTTGTAAATCTCCGCGTCTGTGATTTCTGGGTACTTAAAAGGCAACCAACAGTTAAAAATAGACTATATTTCTGTCATACTAACCCAGTGGAATATAATAGGTTTCATAAAGGAGAAACATGCGCAAGCCGGTGAGCGGGAAAAGCTGCGGCATATGTCCTTAACATACCAGATGAAGAAGGACTGAACAGCCTTTGGCCCAAGATCCTCAACCTGTTGAGCACCAAACGGACCAACAGTTGTCTTGATGCCTCCGGTTCCAGTGGCAATGAAAGCAAGAGCGGCGAAGAACAACCCTTTTCTAGTGCTCTGGAAATAAAGTTATGAAGACAACAAAACGGGGAAATAAACTACATAGTATCTCAAATGAAGTGTCTATTTGTGTCTAGCGCTGAGACTCCGTCACAGGCACTTTTTTCTTTTTTTTTTGGAAAAACTTGGCCCTACTTTGCCCTGTTAAAAAAGGGCTCAATACATATACAAAAAGTATCTACCCATATCAGCCCGCGCAATCCATGCAGGCTGACATGGGTCGAAACTTTTTGCAATGTGAAACTTTGAAACTTTGAAACAATGTGAAATGAGTCACGGTGACACATTAAACCCCATTTATACAGAGCATAGTTCATGTATAAGACAAGATGTCAAACTTTATTAGCTGCTGAACACGATCCTCATTCATAAGTCTGTAATTTTCCATTAACTCTTATCCTGATAAATAAAAAGAGATGAGACTTTCAAGCCAATAGAAAAAGCCCCATTTTTATTTTTATTTCAGAGGTACCTTTGGAGTAAGGTATCTCTTACGGACAGTGTAGATCCAAGATCAGACTGCACGTTCTGTGCAGTCTGATCTTGATCTACATTGTCCGCGAAAGGTCAGTGAGTCGCGCCTAGCAGCCAAAGGGTTAATTCTAAAAGCAGGCCCGTGAAGGCTGCCAACTTTACGAACCTAGTAAAAGCCCCATTTTTTTTTTTATTTCAGAGGTACTTTCGGAGTAAGGTATCTCTTTATCGGA
Organism: Tridacna gigas; assembly: GCA_945859785.2. Lineage (NCBI taxonomy): Eukaryota > Metazoa > Mollusca > Bivalvia > Cardiida > Cardiidae > Tridacna > Tridacna gigas. The sequence continues at coordinate 3,978,884 of OX244030.2, forward strand.
CAGTGTAGATCCAAGATCAGACTGCACGTTCTGTGCAGTCTGATCTTGATCTACATTATCCGCAAAAGGTAAAAGGGTCCAGTTCTAAAGCCAAAGGATTAATTCTGAATTTGAAATGGAAAAAGGCGTTTTTGTTATCGTGCTCTTCAGTAATTTTGTCTTTAAACTCAGTCGTCAAAGGGTCCAATTCCAAAGCCAAAGGATTAATTCTAAATTTGAACTGGAAAAAGTCGTTTTTTGTTATCGTGCTCTTCAGTAATTTTGTCTTTAATCTCAGTTCTCGAAAACAGAGCAGCAAGAGGTTTAAACCTGGTCCTACACCCGTGAACAAAACGTTTTATTTTTTTTCTCAGGAACAGTTTGGATTTCAATAATTCTTGGAGATCACTTGAAATCTACCACGGAATACAAGTTTATTATCGCTTGTGCAATAGAGTTATCTCTCTTTGAGAACTCTTGTGCACATATGGTAAGGAAAATGAACAAGTCTCGCGAGACAGCGAGATATTATCGGAACATGAACGCTGCCCGTGACGTAGCCGTGACTTTAAGTAACCTATAACTGGAAAAGAAGATGAGAAATGAAAGCCTAAATATACTTATCAGACTCTACATTGCAACGAGATGTGCCTCCTTTCGCTGCGTTTGATTGTATTTCATAACCAACAGTGGTGAGTTTAAAAGACAGACTGCCTCAGAAATTGCTGTCTAAATCCATGTTTTTTTTTTTTTACGAAATTGTTCTGATACACAGTCTGTTTTGTCATGGTTTTATAAATAAACCGAAATAAAAAAAAAACCCCTGAAATTGGAAATAAACGTGGTTTGTTTTTATATGACGATTTCAAAAAAGATTTGTTGTATTGATTTGATTGCAGATGATCTCTCCAATAGTTGTAATTTTTCATTAAACAAATAAAGCTAAGCGGGAAAAAATCGTTAAAAAAGAGAACATCGCGGGAAAAGATCACACGACTTGAAAACGCGGGGAGGTCACGTGTCTGCCATGTAATGCAGAGGTTTCTACGCAGCGGCGAGTACAAAGTGCCTTACTTGTGTGTTTACATGTACCAATATCATATATATTAAATTAAAAGCCAATAAACTATTTGATTGATGCTGACCTCTCTTGGCTTCTTTTTCAAGGAAGCCAACTTGTTGAGTATGATGTCATTTATTTTTGTTGACACGTGGTCCTGTTAGTAGGTGTAAACTCGCCTTTAACTTAAAGAGTTCCATTAGAGGAAATAAGAAGTATTGTCCCTACGATCGAATTTCGGACAAAAGCGGGAGAAGAGAACAAAATGCAGATATCAACTCTTTACCAAACGACTAAATTTTAGACTCGTCCAAAATGAAATCATTTGAAGACGACAAAATCAGTGTGACTCAAAAAAAATAAAATTTGTTCTTGGAGTGGTAGAAAACATTGTGGGAGAAGGAGAAAATGCTGGTTACCAGCATTTTCTCCTTTTCCCACAATGTTTTCGAAAGGCTTCTTTCTCAGAGTCGTGAAAATCCGGAATTGTTTGGTAAAGGGTTAAGCTGTCTAATTTTGACTTTTATACGTGAGTTATTCCCACGACAAGTAGAAAAGGTGATTTTTTTTCTTGACAATTGTCAAAAAACTTTTGAATTTTCAACCTAGAGTTTATTTAGGAAGGTCAAGGTATGTGGGATCAAATTTTGACTATTCTAGGTAAATAGCTATGAGGAAAAGCCAATGACTATGAGGAAAAAATCGATAGCTATGCGGAAATGTCGACGGCTATGAGGAAAGTCGATAGCTATTGGGAAGTGTCGATGGCGGGAATGGGATTCCGTACACTAGGGTAAGTACTCAATGTTAATTGATCGCTCACCAGACTCAGATCCTTGTCTTCACCGAACCAGTCTTGGTAGTTAATGCCAGAAGCTGATAGCAGGAGTAAACCTTAAAGCAGAACCAAAATCAGTAAAAAGTCATGCTCTATGAAAAAGGGAATTATTTATGCATCTGCAAAAAGTATTGACCCAGGTCAGCCTGCGCAGTTCGCGCAGGCTGACCTGGGTCAAAACATTTTGTTATTTGTAAATTTTCGGCATTTCCGAGGACCAGTCAACATCGTGATTCAGTCGGTTGTTAGCCAAACTGGATTTCATGGATCTATGATTATGTAATCATCTCCTTGGTGTGATGAATAGAGAATAGATGGCTCCGGAATTTATCCGGTCCGCCTTTGGCTCACCAGATAAATTCCTCCGCCTTGCCCGATAAACTTAACCCATCCAAGACACCAACCATCTATTCTGTCTATCCTGTCACGCACTGTAAATGAACAAAACAAAACAAAAAACATGACACGATACAAAGATTGTACCTTTTATTCAATATCTTATGGTACTGATACCATAAAATTCCCGAGTCGAGCCTGACAAAATTTCCTGGAATCAAAGACACTACTGTCTATTCTTCAAATTTTCCAATCCACGACACTATTCTGTTTATGCTGTTTCACATTTACAAACATAAATCCGACTAGACAGAATGTTTCGCTCGAAATTAAGACACGTATTGACATCTTTCGCACTATGAAAAAAAAACACACACTTGTATGGCGAACTGTGCAAAGCGCTTTTGGTATGCAGCTGTAATAAAGACGTCATGAATAATATTGACTACGTCATAAACGTGACGTAAACCCTCGGAAGAATGTTTTATTTTTTATTTTAAATAAAAAGAAAAATCAACATGTGCATCGAATTTTAAGCGATAATTTTATTTTGAAATATTGATTTCGTGTACCGGCACCTAAAAAAGGAGTTCCGGCTGATCACATGACCAACTAGCCTAATAAACCTTGATCACGTGACCAGCTGACATAATAAACCTAGTCACGTGGTCAAGTGACCGTATATCACCAAGTTTATAAAGTTTATATTACCCCCCCCCCCCCCCCCCCCCCCCCGTTATACGACTGAATTTATAGGAGGTGACAAGATAAATCACAAAACTGCATTAAACTCCCTTTCCCCAGAGCAACGCTCAGTTTTGAAATTTCAGTTTATCACCTATTCAACAAAACGGCTTCTGCTTGCTTAATATACGTAGTATTTATCCGACGATTTCTTTGTAAACTCTTTCAGGCTTCAAAAAAAAGAGTAGTTTGGTCGTATTCTCAGATATAAGGGATGACCCAAGACTCTGTCTAATGTCTATGCCCACTTTTGATCTTAAACTAGGCCATTTGCAGAGTAATCAACTCTTTATCCTACGTTTAGACTTGTCCTAATTGAGAGCATTGGAGCCATGCTCTGGAAAAAGGGGGTGTAATGTATCTCCGTGATGCATGATACCAAGCAAGTCATCACATAATTATGGATCTATAAAATCCATTTTGTTTATCAATCGACTGGATCTGAGCAAGAGCAAAGGAAATCGACTCAGGTAAGCCTGCACGGACTGCGTAGGCTGGCCTGGATCGATGGTTTTTGCAAATCCATCTTCCCCAGGGTCGTTAGTTGATTGAATGATGTTTTACGCCGCTTTCAACTTTATTTCGGTAATAACACGACGACATCTCAAATATTCATTTATGGCCTGGATTTCACCAGGACTGGGATAGGACTCTGAAGTGTCTTGCCCAAGGACACTCCCAAGACAAACCAAGTATTTCCAGTGAAGCTTGAATCCAAGGCCTCCGGGTTACGAGTCCTAGACTTTACAAATGAGCCACGTAGGAGGCCCAGTGTCTTTTAAACTCTGAAGTGTTTGGTAAGGGTTTACTCGTATCTAGCAGAAGATAAGGTTGAACTCATCAAAGTTCCGGTAGCGCGTCGGTACCGTACAGGAATTGAAAAGAGGGGGTCTTTGGTTCGAATCCTTAGCTCGGCCAATTGATTGATAGATGATAGTCATTGGGACAGGATTCATTCCTCTGTCACCGGTGATCCGATGGTTATGTGGGAAAGCAGCCAATGGCTTGGGAAGAACATTGTGTAAAGTACTAGTAAAAGAAACTTCAAGACAGCATGGACAGGTGCGCTGGCCGCCGCGATATAATTGAAATAATGTTGAAAACGTCGTGAAACACCATTAAAACCAACCAACCAACCAACCAACCTACCTACCTACCTACCTAACTACCTGCTTGCCAGCCAGCCAGCCAGCCAGCCTACCAGCCAGCCAGCCAGCCAGCCAACCAGACAGCCAGATAGCCAGCCAGCCAGCCAGACAAACAAACAAACAAACAATGGCATTTACAGAATTTAAGTCAGTCTGATTGCTGCAGCGATGTGTCCCACATTTTTCAAAGGGCAATGTCTACGGGGTTTCCCTCAAGTTGACATACTCAGTGAGCCCCCCCTCCCCCCTCCTGAAACCTCCGACTTCAGAATATTGACGTGATTAAGATCCATGAATCATGCTTTGTCGAAAGATAGTTGAATGCATCTGCTAAACGATGGAATTTGACTTTGAATGTTTTCAAAAGCCCCTCAAGGATCGTTAAATCACGGAAACTTTCGATATGGACAAGTCTATGTTGTCTCGTGGTAAAGAGGTAAGATTGACTGACTGATTGACTGAATGGCGTTTTGCGCCGCTTTCAACATTATTTCAGTCATATCACGTCGACATCTCGCTTATTCGTGTGTGTCCTGGGTTTCACTAGTACTGGACGGGGGCTTTAAGGTGTCTTGCCCAAGGACACGCCCACGAAAATCCCCGTGGGTCCAGAGAGGGTCGAACCTGGTAAAGAGTACAGCGAAGACGGTTTCTTGTCGTCAGGTTAGTAGCATACAGAGGTCATGACATTTGGTGGAGTATTCGCATATCGAGTCTGAAAGAAAACTCGTTCCGTAACATCGCTTTATATTCTTTGCCTGTCTTTAAGTGGAAAAGCAGCCAGTAGATCGAATACAGTATAACACCTCTAAGTGACAGCGTGATATATCTGGTATCATATAAAAAGAAATAAGAATGTCCACTTCTCATATTCGAAGACTATTTGATGATGATGATGATGATGATGATGATGATCATGATGATGATCATGATCATGATGGTCATTATCAGCATTATCATTGACCGAGTCTGCAGAGCCTTGTAGCGCAGACGGTTACGCACAGAGCTTAAAACCAGGGGGTCGCCGGATCGAATCCCTAACTCGGGCAAATTCTTTCCGATAATTGAGCCATGCTCTGGCAAAAGGGGGCTTAATGCTCTCCGTGATGCATGATATCAAGCGAGTCATCACATGATCATGGATCCATGATAGCCACTTTTCTTTTTCTTTTTTAACAATCGACTTAATCATGAGGAAGACTGGTCCTTGGGCATACAGAAAATTGACCAATTTAGCGAAAAGTTTCGGGCCTGGTCAGCCTGCGCGGACTGCGCAGGCTGATCTGGCTCGATACGTTTCGCAGATGCATAAAGCCCCCTTTTCACAGAGCATGGCTCAATTGATGATAATAGTCAGTGCGACAGAATTCATTCCTCTCTTACAGCTGATCATCTTCTCGACGATGATTATGTGGGACAGCAGCCAGTGACTTCGGAAGAACATTGTGTGATGCACTGGTAAAAGAAACTCGAGGAAAGCATGGACAGGCGTACTGGCCGCCGCGATATGAATTAAATAATGTTGAAACTGTGTTAAATATCATATAAGCATAACATTATACACAAAAACAAAAGTGTTGGCGTTACCTTGTATATAGAGCAGACAAGACCCAATGATGGTGTTAAATTTTCCCGCCCATGCATCTGCAATAAAACCTCCGAGCATCGCTAGAATGTACACCGTTCCTGGAAAAATCAAAGCACTGAAAGTACTGATAACCGAAAGTGGGGAAAGGGCTTATAACATAAATGAGCCTCACTCTGGTAAAAGAGGGATTAATGCATCTCCGTGATGCATTATATCAAGCAAGCAATTACATGATTATGGATCCATAAAATCCATAAAATCCATTTTCTTTAATAATCGACTGAATCAAATGGTAGAATAGTCCTTGGACATATTGAAAATTTACCCCTTTTCACAGAGCGTTGCTCAAATTTTGAAAGAGGGAAACAGAACCCAGGAAGTGAGAGGCTGAAATCGCATCCCGAATATAGCCTGACCCTAAAAAAAAGAAAATCAATGTTTTTTTGTCTCTGGAGGAGAAATCGTTTGAAAACATAACAGGAAAAGGCGAAAATGCTGGGCACCAACTATGTTTTCAACCCGTTACGTAAACAAATTTCATTTCGTCAGATATGATTTGTCGTCTAGATAACATTTCAGTACGGACAACTTAAGAAAATATGTCGTTTGGTACAGGGTTAATATCTGTTCATTTGAAGTACTTGAAAGGATTGTTTCCTTTTTAGCGGATTTGTATAGCAAATCCGCTAACTGTGATCGTTCTGACCGGAACCAAACACAAGCGTAACGACGCATGCGCGCTCACACTGTACTGTGATATCTGTTTGACCTGAACCAAATATACGGCCATTCACGCTTGCGCCCTTTCTACTTTCAGTTTTAGCTGATACACATCAACATCGCTTTTTTCACTACCCTGTATACAGTCCTACACGTGTATACCGTACAAATTTATTCTGAAATCTAAGGCACATGTAAACAGTTCTTTTCAAACTGGCCATGGTCAAAATTAGAAATGATGGAGAAAGGTAGGTTTTCAATGCAATTTTGATAAGAAGAGCAGTTATTACACCCATGAATTGTTTAAGATTATTGAAAAAAAAAAGCATTCAGTTTGTCTTTGAAACAGGAGGTCATGACCTTTCCTTCTTTGTTAAATTAGTTTTGACCCAAATGCGAAACTGAGGGGTCATGGAGTTGATGGCTAGCTTTAGCCGTAAAAACAATGGCGGGGTAATGCCATGAAAGATTGCGAAAAAAATGACATGGTAACGTGCTATTTTTGATTTTATCCCCAAATTATTTATTGTTTCGAGTTTCAATTTAGCTTGGCATTTTCAGGCTAGTCTCCTGGGTTTGCATTTTGTGAATTTTGGAATAAAGGCTAAAATGGCTTATTTTTTCAATTATTTTCCGACCATGCCAGTTGCCTGTATTGGTCAGTAATTTCACTATTTCACAAGTTTAACATGATTTCTTGATGAAATCTAACAAAAATTGGGCTTATGCTGTTGCATTTAAGTGCTCTTTATCATTTCAGTCTCATTCTATAGACGTTTTGTCGAAGAAGTTCTGTTTGGAGTGTTGACAATCGACACACGTTTCACCGACAACCGTGGTCTGGGGCCTAAAACCAGCAAAATACTGCCTAAGATTGGCGGATCAAATTACCAGTCCTTAAACAGTAACAGAATAACATTTACTGCGCGGCCCGCTCAGCAGAACAATTTTGACTTTCCCTGCCCTTGCTAACTCCACTTTAAAATGACTGCACATTTGTTGCACGTGATGTTTTTTTATTACAACATATTACAGCTTTATGCTTCTCCACAAATCCGCTTTCCAGGACTTTGAGTCCGTTGATTTTTTTTTCAATTTTTGCATTAGTTCCGTTTGATTAACACTGTTCCAAACTGCAAATTTTCAGACTGGTCCAAATTAAAAGCTTTCGCAGACAACAGATTAAATGTTGCCCATATGATGAAATTTGTGTCTGAAAGAGTAAAAAACTTTGTGAAAAAAGAAGAAAATGCTGGTTACCAGCATTTTCTCCTTTTTCCACAATGTTGTCAAAAGGCCTCTTTCTCCGGGTCGTTAAGACGCCGGATTGTGTGGTAAAGCGTTAAGCCTTGTCCTGCTGAATAAATGAAATGAAACTTTATAGTAGATAGTAGAAGCCGAAAACTTTCTTCTTTCAAAGGTATTTTTGGAGGAAAGATATCTCCTTATCGGACAGTGTAGATCAAAGATCAGACTGCACGTTCTGTGCAGTCTGATCTTAATCTACGCTGTCCGTAAAAGGTCAGTGGGTCGCGATAAGCAGCCTAAGGGTTAAACGGTTGGTATTTCAATGGTTTCTGGGTAAAGTTTTCGTTTTACATTTGCGTACGACAAAAAGGAAGGCTTTTTCTTTCTCTCTATGCAGTATATCTCTTTTGGGTCGGACCGGGTCGGACCGAATATTAAATTATTCTATAGATCTTGCACAATTCCACATTTTGTCACATTGTTTTCTACCATAAAATACGTATTTAATCAAGCACGTGTTGTCGGTCTTACTGTTCAGGTACCACTACGAACACCGAAGGTATTAGTTACCGACAGAAACTCTTCTTTAAAAAAAAGTGTGTCGCACTTACGAAGTTTGGCTGAATATAAGTAAGCCTTGTTCTGACAAAAGGGGTTCTAATGCATTTCCGTGGGGGGGGGGGGTTAAAATTGTCCACTTGACCTGCAGAAAATTGACCAACAGCAAATGAACCATGCTCTATGAAAAGGGGGCTTAATGCATCTGCGAAAAATGTCGACTCAGGTCAGCCTGCGCAGTCCGCGCAGGCAGACCTGGGCCGAAACTTTTGGTCAATTTTCTGTATGTTCAGGGACCAGTCTACCTCACGATGAAGTCGGTTGTTAAACAAGTGGCTAATTATTGATTCATACGCATGTGATGGCTTGCTTGGTATTATGCATTACGGAGTTGCATTAAGCCCCCTTTTGCCAGAGCATGGCACAAACAGTTTTGACCCAGGTCGGCCTGCGCGGACTGCTCAGGCTGACCTATGTCGACACTTTTTTTGCAGATACATTAAAACCCTTTTCACAGAGCATGACTCATATAAAGGGTCACGTGGTTCTCTTACCCGCAAATACAAATGTCACAACGGAAGCGTCATCGCTTGAAAAATCCAAAATGGACGTACAAAACAGCACCAGATTTGCCATAATACTGTAAAATGTCAATCTTTCACACAGTTCTGTCACTAGAACGCACCCTACAACAAACAATCGCTCGCGTGTAAGACCCTCCATTTTTTTTTCATACAGCGTCTGTTGTCTGCTCGTCCGCGATTCTGTGGATCAAACCGATCTGAGCCGCGCTTCGACCGAGAAGTTGCGGAAGTAATGAGGCATTTTTTTTTCATATTCGGATTCCCCGTCAGACTCAAGGCTTAAGTTTGGACTCAATTATTGAAAAAAGAAATCCAGAATTTAAAAGTCAGGCGCGTAGCATAGCGGAGGCTCGGGCTTCAACATCAACCACTAAACCATCAATCAAACAATGCGCTCTCTCAATCAGGAAAAGAAGCCAAATTATCCATATTTCAAAATCGCTTTTGCCAGAAAATAAAAACTAAATAGCAGAAAGTGTACGATCAAAGATAAGACTGCACGCTCTGTGCAGTCTGATTTTGATCTACCTTATCCCCAAAATACAGTCCGATCTTGATTTACATTGTCTAAAAAAATGACAAAACTTTTCTTGGCTCTTCAAAGTGCCACATCCTTTTTTTTTTAGAGAAAGAACGACGAGAGAAATAAGGAGAAAACAAAAATATCTTAAAAAAAAAAAAGATAGACGGCGTAAGAGATAATGGGATATGAATATTGAACCTCTTTTGTGGCTCAATATGAAGTAAAATAATGAAAATTGATTTCACGAGAAATTGCCTCTTTTTCTTCACCGTTTTTCATTTTATTGAAAAGGATTGGGTAGTTGGGAAACGATTATGAAATACTAAATTTCCAAATAGACCAAAAAAAGAAAAAGGACCATTCCCTATTACATTTATTTGCTATGGTATAAATCAAGGCCCGGTGTATTGATTAGCGGTAACAACGTTTGTAAATAATGGTTTTATAATTGTGCGAGCAAATATGCCAGCAGGGTTCAGCTGAATCAGAACTCCAGATAGAGGGAGTGATTTTGATTTCAAAATTGAAAATATTAATGACTCTCCACTAAACCCTATGTTATGTGTACTCATTAGAATAGTCTGATCGAGAAGATTCTAATGAGTACCCACAACAAAGGGTTTGGAGGAGAAATAATGGATTTAGAATACTATCACTCCCTCTTATCTGGAGGTCTGGCTGAATAAACGTGATCATATTTTTGACCAATCGCAAATTACCATCTATTCATTCTTTATCAGTACCAAGAATAAGGTCAAAGCAAGAGCATGCAGCTACAGCGGAAAAAGAGAGAGACGAAAACTACGAATAAATTGTACGTCATATTTACAGCGTTCCTGGCTACGCACCTGAATGCGACAAAAACCAGCGGGAAACGGCGCTCTGCGTCATAACACCATGGGTAGCTATGTCATAATTATGATAAGTACAAAGGTTAAGCCCGTTTCACACAATCCCGAGTTTTAACGACCCTGATGAAGATGACATTTGAAAACATTTTGGGAAAAGGAGAAAATGCTGGTAACCATCATTTTCTCCTTTTCCCACAATGTTTTCTACTCTATCAAAGACAGATATCGTCATTTGAGTAACTTTAAAATTGTCGTCTGCAAATGCTTCCAATTTGGTTGAGTCTAAAATTTTGTCGTTTGGTAATGAGTTAACCCTTTACCACACAATCCCGACTTTTAAAGACTCTGTAAGAGAAACCTTTTGAAAACATTGTGGGAAAAGGAGAAAATGCTGGTAACCAGCATTTTCTCCCTTTCCCACCATGTTTTCTACCCTTCCCAAAACAAATTTTAATTTTTAAGTCACGTTTATTTTGTCGTCTGCAAATGCTTTCAATTTGAACCAGTCTGAAATTCTGTCGTTTGGTAAAGAGTTAAACCCTTCTTTTTTTATAACCTTGATTGCAAAACAAAGATCTTCGACTTAAACTTTACTCAGCAAAACTTCTAACCGGCCACTTTTGTTTCTCCTGTAAAATTTGACCAAGTAGTTGACAGGTAAATAAAAACAACTTATAACATTTCTGGACGTTAGACATGTTATTGCTATAAAAAGATTCTCGATTTTGCCAACTGAAGGGAAAACACATGGTTTGCGCATGCGTGTTGTCTATGAGCCAAACCTGGCTAAAAAGGGCTGCATACATTACTGAAATTTTGTCAGCAACCTAGAGAAGGGGCGTGAAGTTAAAAAAAATTTTTTTTTCTATTTCCTTTGTAACGTGAGTGAATGTTTAATAACTTCATTTCAAAAGAACAAGTCAACAAGTTCTTTTCAAACTTAGGCTGGAGTTTGCTTTTACAGGTCAATAATTCTCCAAAAAAATCAAATCAAATCAACATGCTCATTTTTAGACAGCGGATGCCAGGAGAAGTCTACGGGGAATTCCGGCTTAAAAGTGTCCGTTTAGAAGTTTTGTTGAGTGTATGCACTTCAACTGATTGCTAGCGTCTCAATATGGGTAGTGCCAAAAGTTGATAGGGGTCCTGCCTGGCTCAGTGGTGCAGTGTAGTACTCGTAATCTGAAGGCCCCGGGTTTGACCCTCACCGGATCCACTGTTTTTTTCTTTTTTTTTTCGGAGGGGGGGGGTGTCCTTGTACAAGACACATCAGAGCCCTAGCCTTGTACTGGTGAAATCCAGGTCATACATGAATATGTGAGGTGTCGCCCTGATATGACTGGAATAATATTGAAAGCGGCTTGAAAAACCTTTGCTCATCATGGGACTTGAACTCTCGGCCCGCATTTATCAACCACTCTAACTTGCATCTCCCGTCCAATTCTACCCTCTGCCAGTTGAGCTATGGGGGCTGGTCATGAATCACTGAGATGCATTTAAACCCCTTTTCACAGAGCGTGACTTATTTTGTTTTTCGTCTGCAAACGCTCTCAATTTTGACTGATCTAAAATTTTGTCGTATGGCTAACAGTTCAGTTGACGACGAAAAAAGAAACAACCAAACTTAAACAGAAAAGTAACCTTTGGGACAGTTGACCGACATTTGCATAACCTAACGAAATGGTGAAATGAAATGAAGAGGCACTCGGAAATTAGTCGGAAAGTACTTACGAGAGTAAGCACCATTGACTTTTGTATTGAGGTTAACCCTTTACCTCACGACAAAATTTTAGAACAGTCCAAATTGAAAGCATTTGCAGACGACATTTTCAATGTGGCTCAAACGTTGTTTTTTTTTTCTTCTCTCTGTTAGGGTAGAAAACATTGTGAGAAAAGGAGAAAATGCTGGTTACCAGCATTTTCTCCTTTTCCCGCAATGTTTTCAAAAGGCTTCTTCCACAGTGTCGTTAAAAGTCGGCATTGTGTGGCAAAGGGTTAAATAGTCTACATGATAGGCACTTGACTAGACTTGTTTTATTTCGCACTAGATCTGCTGTCTGTTCGTGTGATTTGTCTTCGAGACTTCTTACGACCATGAAAGTTCACAACAAAATGCATAGCTCAAATATAAACCTCCCCGACTGGGATTCGAACCGGTGCGGGCAATTATCCTCGTTTATTGAGGTTTAAAAGACCAATACACTAACCACTGAGCTAAAGAGATTTCTCCCTAACGCAGTTGTCAGGTATTGATTTTATAGGGGAAGAAGCTATGCTGTAAAGAAGGGGTGATCTCCCGTAACGGACTTGAACATTGTACCTTGACGTTAGCAGCGCCCCGGGAAAACAGGAGGGTGCGGGGCGGGGGGGGGGGGGAAGAGAGAGAGAGAGAGAGAGAGAAATATTTTACTCCTTCTTCATGATGCATTAGATCAATTCATTACATAATCATGGATCGTCGTGAAAATACGGAACTGTTCGGTAAGAGGACACAATACATGAACCATGGTCTGTGAAAAAGGGGCTCAGTGCATCTGCAAAAAGTATCGACCCAGGTCAGCCTGCGCAGTCCGCGCAGGCTGATCTGGGCCGAAACTTTTTGCTATCAGTCGATTTTCTGCATGTCAAAGGACCAGTCTACCTCTTGATTAAGTCGGTGGTTAGACCAAGTGGATATTATGTATTCCTTACCACGTGATGTCTTGCTTGGCATAATGCATCAGGGAAATGCATTAAGCCCTCTTTTGCCAGAGCATGGCTCACATGTTTATGAGCCGGGCTCTGGCAAAAGGAGGTTTAAAGCATCTCTGTACATAATACCAAGCAAATCATCAATCCATAAGATCCAGTTTGTCCAACAACCGACTGAATCATGAGGTACACTGGTCCTTTGACACGCAGAAAATTATACAAATCGCAAAAAAAAAAAATTCAAAATACGTCAGCCTGCGCAGGCCGACCTGGGTCGATACTTTTTGCGGATGCATTTAACCCCCTTTTTCACAGAGCATGGCGTATGTCTTCTATTCATTGGTGCTTCAGGAAAACGGTAAATAAAGCTAATTCCGATAAGTAACCTTAATCAGTGATGATGATGATGATGATGATGATGATGATGACGATTTTTATTATTATTATTGTGATGATGATTATAAGTTATTTTTTTTATTCTTGCAAAATACCACTTTTAAAAAACAGAGAGAACATTGTTTTCGTTCACCCTTATCACGCTAAATAATAGTGTCCGCAAAAGGTTTCTAAGTCGCGCTTAGCAGCCTAACGGTAAATGTCTGATTACTGGGATGTTTTATTGTGATGTTTTTTCCACAATCGTCTGCTGCCAACTTTTGTGTTTTCGATGCAGAGGCATTACTTCACGTAAGGGAGCTGACTCGAGATAATGTACTGATAATTTCATTCTATAATAGAGTTATCTTTCTTGTACCATGTTTCCGCTGGACGAATGCACCCGGTCGCGAAACAACTTGTCGCGAAAAATTTAGCAATGAGCGAAAATAAAACTTCAAAAATAAAAAACCGCCAAGCATTGGATACCCTGGAGAAGACCATCCAAGATAGCTCAAGTGGTAGAGGTGGTGGAGGTGACACTTGTACCTAAGACTGCGGGTTCGATGCCCACGGCTTGTCAGCCAAAATTACTAATTAACCCTTTCCCAAACAAGCCCTGGTTTTCACGTGTCTGCAGTACAAGTCTTTTGAAAACACTGTGGGAAAAGGAGAAATTGCTCGTAACGAGCAATTTCTCCTTTTCCCACAGTGTTTTCTACCCTTTTCGAGAACTTTCTGCCATTTTCATCAAATTTAAAATTGTCGTCTACAAACTCTTTCAATTCTACCCTTTTCGAGAACTTTCTGCCATTTTCATCAAATTTAAAATTGTCGTCTACAAACTCTTTCAATTTGGATCAGTCTAAAATTTATCGTTTGGGAAAGGGTTAATAGTCTTTTCGGATGAGACGTAAAACTTACACATCGTGTGACGAAATTGAAAGGACATGCAGACGACAAATTCGGTGTATTTAAAATATTTGGATTTATCTTTGCATCGGTAGGAAACATTGCTGGACATTGTGGAAACATTGTGGTTACCAGCATTTTCTCCTTTTTCCACAATATTTTCAAAAGCTTTCTGTCTTAAGCTGGTAGCGCGGTCCTTGCATCAGATTGCACGTTTGAATAGCGATCTGATCTTGACTTTCACTAAAACGCTCATTCCAATATTTCGAAAATTAGCTGATAGCCATTTCCTTACATTAGACTACATGTTTTTTGCTATCTGATCCCGACCTGCACTATAACATTAATCTCAACAGATGGACTTATCTTATCTTGATCTACATTAATTATATGAAAACTTAACCGTTAGGCTGCTAATCTCAACTCACAGACCTTTTGCGGGAAGCTTAGATCAAGATCAGACTGCACAGAACGTGCAGTCTGATCTTGGATCTACACTGTCCGATAAGGAGATACCTTTTCTCCAAAAATACCTTTGAGATAGGAAAATTTGGGTTTATACTATAGGTTTGAAAGATTAATTTCTTTTATTTAGCAGGATAGGGGTTAAGTTATTCTTAGCACTCTAACGGGTTAAACCTTTACCAGACGACAAAATTTTAGACCAGTCCAAATTGAAAGCCTTTGCAGACGACAATTTCGATGTGGCTCAAATGGGGCAACTTCTCTTAGATAGGGTAGAAAACATTGTGGGAAAAGGAGAAAATGCTGGTTACCAGCATTTTCTCCTTTTCCCACAATGTTTTCAAAAGGCTTCTTTCCCAGTACAGTTATTATTTCAATGAAAAACTTCCGTTCTATCTCCGATTCTATCTCCCTGTAGGAATAATCGTTATAAGTAATACTTTGTACTCCTTTCTTCTTCATGTACACGTATTTTTCATTACGTCTATGTACATTGGACGGGGTCCTAAATACTCTATTAAAACTTTTGTATTTGTATTGTATTTGTATTTGTCTCAGGAATATAAAAACAAGAAATTGTACAGTACAGGGTTAAACTATTTTTATACTTGCATTTCAACACGAATTTCACCACAACAGCAAAGCGTCATGAAATTAATAAAAAGGCGCGTAACGTTTGTAAACGATTACGTCACAAATATTTACTTCCGGTTATACGCCAAAAAATGGCGACCTCTGCGTCATGGAATGACATCCCGGACGTTGCTTTGTTGTATATTTATCGAAACCTCCGAAACTCTGACAGACTGAATGTAGCCTGTACGTGCAAAAACTGGCAGAGACTCTTCTCTTCTTCTATACTGTGGCGTGAAAGAAGAGTCCATTTCGACACAAGATGGCCAGAACATAAGGCAGAAATCGAGAAAACGTTTATTGACAAATTTGGACATTGTCTTCATAAACTAACACTGATGATTGGACAACCGACTTTCAAATCATGTATGACTATATCAAAAGCGGTAGATTCCTATTTGAAGCACGTATCAAGAAGAAATGACATTCATCTTCGAGAATTGGACTTAGAACATCTTCACTTTGAACAAAACTGGCATTTTATATTGTCCCGTAACAGGCTGGTAACATCAGTGTGTCGAATGCTCAGAAAACAGAAATGTTTAGAGAATGTGTATTTATCGGGAGCCCGGATGAGGATATTCGATGGTTGTCGGGTGCTGGAAGCTCTCGGGAAAGGTTTCACCGGAAGAACAATTACTAACTTATACATGGAAGACTTTTTTGAAGTGAACGTTATCCCATTTCGACAACAGCGTTTCGTATCGGCAATGTCCAGATTTTACTCTCTGAAACATTTACATATCAACTATAGATACCTAAATTCAGAAATACTGAGAAATTTCGCTAACACTTTGTCACCCTGTTTGAAAGGATTGTCAATGATTTTGGACGGCGATGTCCGAGGTATCGAAATCCCTTCAGAGGTCTGGTACGAATTTTGTGTTCGCTGTCCCACGGTTAAAGTGAATATCTATTTATGTACGACAATATTGCGGGGTAATGATCTCAGGTCGGCCTTTGTCCGAGAAATGCCCCTTCACGAGTGTTACCTGACATCCTATTCCAGGCTTGACGAGACGGAAGAAAGGCTCGGAGTGCTTCTACAGCACTTAGGCGATCTTTATCACTCAACATTAGGTAACTGTATAAACTATTTGAAAATAAATCCTTACAGTCAGAGAGAATAAACGCTGTTTTGGCTTGAAAGTGTGTAGAATGGATCAGAATTTGGTCAGCTATGTAAACATGGATTATTTTTCTAATATATATGGTATAAGGGTTAGAGAAACTCAAAGGGTTTCTCCTCATTTAAAACCGGAAACGACAACAGTGATTTCTTTGAAGACTGAAAAAAAAAAAGCATTTTCTATCCGTCATTATCTGTGCAACCTTAAAGCCGTCAAGGGCAAAGTTTGGCATGAAGATACAAGAATCATTATAGTTTCATAAAATAAAGACGAAATCGGTAAAAAACTGTCTGAAAACGAGTGAAGATGTACCTTTAACAGAAAACACAATTTTAGCCTTGTGCAAATTGAAAGCATTTGCAGACGACAAACTAAATGTTACTCAAAACGTTTCATTTGTCTCTCATGGGTAGAAAACATTGTGGAAAAAGGAGAAAATGCTGGTTATCAGCATTTTCTCCTTTTCCGACAATGTTTTCAAAAGCTTTTTTTCTCGTGGTCGTTAAAAGTCGGCAAGGATTAAAGGGTCTTTAACTATTCTAAACTGTCGGTGTAGGACACGGGATTTCAAAGAGAGGCGAATCAAACGGTTCTTAAATATTATTTCTTTTTTTACAGAATTTCCTCATAGTGTGACGCAGTGTTAGGTTAATAGAGTTTGTGGAAACGCTTTACCCGCTCAATAAGTGAAATGAAACTTTCAACCTATAGTTAAAGCCGTAATTTTGCTACTTCAAATTTATATTTCGGGGGAACAATATCTCCTTATCGGACAGTGTAGATCCAAGCTCAGACTGATCTTGATCTACACTGTCCACAAAAAGGCCCTTGAGTCGCGCTTAGCAACTTAAGGATTAATTCTGCATTATTCTTATAATAAATCCATTTTTTTTGCAGGTACACTGTTAACCATGCAAAAGTATTGTCGTAAATTTAACCCTTTGTTTGGTACCTGCGACTTTTGCAGGTATATAATAATAATAATATCTTTATTTTGTGAAGGTTAAAACATTAAGACATATTTCAAGTCTTTTTTACAATGTTGCCTTCAAAATGAGTGGAATAACAATAATAATGATAGTAATAATATCGAAATTAATGCAGATATTGATGACTGATACTTATGATTGTGGTGTTTGAAAATGAAGAAGATGAATTAATGGTAAAATAATGATGGAATCTGAAATCTACGGACAGACACACGTTTCTATACTGTGCAATATTTTGTTAAGTTGTAAGATTTCCTAACTAGAATGAGGACTGTAAGGTTAATAAATGTTGTTTGAACTGTTTTTTAAAGATAGGTAATGATTTCGCATCTCTGATGGAAGTAGGAATTTCATTCCACACATCCATGCTAAAATACGAGAATGCTCGTTTCTTGTACGATGGATTGAATCTCGAGTTTATGATGTCACTGCGAGCAGATGACCTTAAATTGTAATTTGTGTTACTCGAAAACGAAATAATGTCGCTCATATATATAGGCGATAGGTTATTACGACATCTGTAGGTTAAAACACCGGTGTGATACTTACATCTATTATCGTAAATTAACTAGTTAAGTTGAGAAAAAAGTTCCTTAGACGGTGTTCTCGGGGTAACCCCTAGTATAATGCGAGAGGCTCTTTTCTGGGCGACGGTTAGCTTAGATGATTTACATTTACATATAGTTAATCATGCAAAAGTATTGTCGTAAATTTAACCCTATGTCCAGAACCTGTGAGTCAAGGCACTTTATCGAACAGTACAGTCTTTGAAACGTTGTTATTTTTTAATGAGTAAAATATAAATGAAATGAGACTTTCAGGCCGATAGTAAAAACCCAAATTTTCGTATTTCAATGGTATTTTTGGAGAAAAGCTGTCTCCTAACCGGGCAGTGTAGATCCAAGATCAGACTGCACGTTATGTGCAGTCTGATCTTGATCTACACTGTCTGCAAAAGGTCACTGAGTCGCGCTTAGCAGCCTAGGTGTTAAACTAAACTAAACAAATTAAGTCTTAAAGGCCCAATAGCGGCAAAATAATAATGCATGTGTTAAAATGCATTTAAGTCTATTTCATATCATTTAAAAGTATGGAAAATATTGTGGAGACGACAATCTGTTATAGTACGGTCGGAGCAAGTGTAAGTCACTGGCAGAAAAATGAATTTTAAAATCAGACAAAAAGTAAACAAAATATAGAGTGACCTGGCAACCTTTATTCTAGTTTTGAAATCAATTTCTCTGCCAGAGACTAACTCTTGGACCGACCGACTAATTACAGATTGTCATCTTCACAATAACTACTTTTGAATGATATAATTTAACCCTTTCCCAAACAAGCCCTGGTTTTCACGTGTCTGCAGTACAAGTCTCGTAACGAGCAATTTCTCCTTTTCCCACAGTGTTTTCTACCCTTTTTCAGAACTTTCTGCCGATTTCATCAAATTTAAAATTGTCGTCTGCAAACTCTTTCATTTTGGACCAGTCTAAAATTTATCGTTTGGGAAAGGGTTAAATTAATATGCATTTAAACGCCCGCTTTGTTTAGTTTTGGCAGTTATAGTTTCTTTAATGAGTTTGAATGTAATTAAACAAATTAGCCTTAACTGTTTACTTGCAGTTAACTTTGCGATGTTTTTCGAGAGGCACGAACGGATCGACGGGGAACTGTTGTACCTACTAGTCAAATGTCGAGGTTTGAGAGATTTCTGTGTGCAATGCCGACTCTCAGTCGATACTGTTATCGACATAATGAAGCTACTGCATGACGGTCGAATCGGTGAGTAGAATGTCTTTCTCTGTTCGCTTTGTTAACCTGATCTACGGTTATCTCCCCTGCACCGCTGTTACACTATTGCTGCATTCGGCAAACCTCGGTTGATCTGTTGATCAAATCCATCGGCTGTATTACGATGGGTGATAACACCCGCATTTCTTCGCCGGGAATATACCGCTTTACCATTCTTAAAATTGTAAGACTCAATTTTAAAAAAGAAAACACGAGTCACAATTTTCTATCGAAATCTTTCTAAATACATTTCCGTTGACAAACAGTTTGTTCATTCAATTTTTAACATGGTCTATCAGTTCTGTTGGCAGATGACAGATTTGATCGAAAGGTTGATAGATGTGAATAACTTCACCGTGGTTGTTGATGTCTTTGTTAATCGATTTACATGGGAGCCGCCATGTTTAAGATCATGTGACTGATAGTACCTTAAAATTGATCCTTGATACGGGTTGGGTTAGATGTAGTTACGGAATCGGGCGAGTTTTGACGAAGGACTATCGCTGGCAACACGTGTTGTTCTTTACTCTCAGAGCCAACTATATAAACTATATATGCTATTTCCATGGCTGAAAATACGATGCACTTTAACTGAGAAAGGTTATAGATTTGATTGATTTAGCGGACGGTATAGATCGAAGATCAGACTGCACGTTCTGTGCGCTTCTATGGCAATAAACCTTGACCAGTATTTGACGGTTACGCAATTTCTGATTGGATATGCTAAATGAGCCATGCAACTTGAATAAATGTTGCAATCCAGTATCTCAAAGTCGTCTGCAAAACCGGTCAGGCATTTTTTTTTTTACATTTATCCTTCACCAAACAATCATGAGTTTTGCCGACCCTGAGAAAGAAGCCTTTTGAAAACATTGCGGGAAAGGGAGAAAATGGTGCTTATCGGATTTCCCACAATTTTCGCTACCCCTTCACTGACAAATCTCGTCATTTGAATCACATTTAACTTGTCGTCTGCAAATGCTTTCAGTTTGAACCAGCCTAGGAATTTGTCGTTTGGTAAAGAGTTAATAAACTGTTCATCGCTTTCCTATATGGCGTGCAACACACGAAAAGGGGTCTTCGGACATTTGCGTAAAGTGTTGTCTCGGATTAGCCTGCGCAGTCCGCGCAGGCTAATCCGAGACAACACTTTACGACTATATAAGATTTTTTCATACAGGAGACTTTCGTGAAATAGAAAATCGCACAAAAACGGGAAGTGTCGGCTTGGATTAGTCACAGACTACACAGACTGATCTGGGACGACACACTTTTACGCATATGTCCGAAGGCCCCCTTTTCGTGTGTTGCACGCCATATCTTTATTTCGTGAAATAAGAAAATTGTATCGCAGTAAAGCAGGTTTGGTATAACATAGGATTATGTCTAAGCTGTCGCATTTTGGCCCAAAATTATGTAAAATACACCTTGCTTTGTTTCACAACAGCCTTGACGTCTATTAACCTTACCATACTCGGATTGTCGGAGGAAGAATGGACAAGGATCGACGAGGAAAAGTCTCGTCTCATTCCGGACAGCATGGAATTCGTCCATATTGGACCAAACGAATTTGGTTCCAGCATAGGGGGCAGCACATCGACTGCGGACGAAGACGAGGAGGATCCGGATGTGATAATCATGGCGGACGATAATGACGCAATCGAGCCTGGAAATCTGGAACCGGAAGCCGGAAATGCAGAACCGGAAGAAGCAATTATTGTCATTTCTGATGACGAGAGCACTTCAGAGGCAGAGGACGAAGATGATGACGTATACCTTATGTAGTATCGTACCTGGGAAAAAATCTGAGGAGGATGGGGAGAAACGGGGGATTAACTCTTTACCAAACGACAACATTTTTGACTTGACCAAATTGAAAACATTTGCAGACGACAAAATAACTGTGTCTCAAACATTGAAAATTTGATTTGGGATGGATTGAAAACATTGTGGGAAAAGGAGAAAATGCTTTTTACCAAACGGCAACATTTTTGACTTCACCAAATTGAAAACATTTGCAGACGACAAAATAACTGTGTCTCAAACATTGAAAATTTGTTTTGGGGTGGATTGAAAACATTGTGGGAACAGGAGAAAATGCTGGTTACCAGCATTTTCTCCTTTTCCCACAATGTTTTCACAATTTTTTTTCTCAGGGTCGTGCAAAGTCGGGATTGTGTGGTAAACGGTAAAATGACTTCGTTTTCGATATTTGTAGTGGCGAATATTATAATGCAATTTTAGTTTTCAAAAAAAAAAAAACCAAGACAAAAAAACTTCAAGAAATGGAAGGGTTAAAATCCATGTTAAAATTACAGAACAACTCAATGATTCAGAATTATAAATTTCATCCTTGTGTATAGCAATCTGCTTCCAAATTCCTAGGAAAAGATGTCTGATTGGCTAAGCCAGACCTCTCAATCAATCACATGGCCGATCTTGGAATAAAGTCGCAGTTTATCATAATACGACCCCCCCCCCCAAATAAAAAACACAAGATCTAACCCTTGTTCTGTAATGTTTGAGCTGCTGTCTGGTAAAAGGGGGTTTAATGCATCTCTCTGATGCATGATATCAAGCAAGTCATTACATGACTATGGACCCATAAAATTCATTTTGTCTCAAAACCAGCCGAATCTTGGAATAAAAAGGTCCTTAGCCATGCAGGAAATTTGCCAAGAACAAAAAGGCTCATTTATCAAACGATGATAGAATATTCTTTGCTGTGTTTTTGACGATTCTTTATTGATGATGGAGATTTTTAGTGGAGGAAGAGAAATAAAGTGTATAAAAATAGGCATAAAATGGAACAGTCTGTTTTTGCAATCATTTGCATTTTTTTAAATAAAATGAGCCATGCTCTGCGAAAAGGTGTTTTAAAATGCATCTGCAAAAAGTGCAGACCCAGGTCAGTATGCGCAATTCTCGCAGGTTGACATGGATCGTAACATTTTGCAACAAGAAAATTTTTCATGTCAATTGACCATTCTACCTCATGGTTACGCCGGGTTTTGGAAGGAAAAAAAAAAATTAAGATACTTATTACGCGGCGTTTCTGCTTAAATACATGTGAGCCATGCTCTTTTTAAAGGGTGCTTAATGCATCTGTGAAAAGTATCGACTCAGGTCAGCCTGCGCGGACTGCGCAGGCTGACCTGAGCCAATGCTTTTCGCTATCGGTCAATTTTCTGTATGTCAAAGGACCAGTCTACCTCATGATTCAGTCCGTCGTTAGACAGAATGAACTTTATGAATCCATAATAATGTGATGACTTGCTTGGTATCATTCATTAAGCCACCTTTTGCCAGAGCAAGCATTAAATTTTGAATTCGTTATATTTTGCAGTTGGAGTAAGGACTATCTTGCTTTGCGAATACATTTTTTATGGACGGTACTGCGGTTTGCATTTCTGGGTCGAACACCGTGATATAAACCATAGGCCACTGAAGTTCTATTAAAAATATTTGAGCCATGCTCAGGCAAAAGCGGGTTTAATGCATCTCTCTGATACATGATACCGAACAAGTCATCACATAATTATGGATCCATAAAATTCATTTTGTCTAACAACCGACTGATTCATTAGGAACACTGGTCCTTGTACACGTAGTACATTTGCCAACAGCAAACAGTTTCGACCGAGATCAGCCTGAGCGGACTGCCCTATAGGTCGAAACTTTTTTTGTAGATGCATTAAGCCCCCATTTCACAGAGCATAGTTCAATTTTATATTATAATTCGCCGCGAGATTATGAATTATGTGACGTCAGCGCATGGCGATCCGGGAAATGTAAAAGCTTTTATATAAAATTCATGAACGCCAAAGCTTGAAACTTGAACTTGAAAAAAAAATAAAGATAATGAATATCTGTGTATTCCAAAAACAGTCATCTGGGCTGCAAAGAAGCCAATCGGTCATTTAAAATGAAAACAGCCCCTCATAAATCTTTAGTATTGCCTCGTTATTATTCCATCGACGGATATAAATTCTGCGATCGCAAATAATACGGTTCCGAAATTACGGTCATAAATATGCAATCGCCATTTTTTGGACCTGCCAGAGCTAATAACGAAATCTGCCTCTCATTTCACAGCGTCATGCAACTTTGAATATGATAGCCTCCGTGGAGAAAATCTCGAACTTTTGAAAACACAATAATGGAAATATTTGTCGAAAAATCACTTGAAAAGAAAAACGCATGTCGTAAATACATCACATAAGCAGAAGAACTCATTGCTGTTTAACAAATGCTGTTTGTCTATGATGTACGTAATTGATTGTTCAGAATCATTTATAACATCCCGCCATACTTTAAGACCTATATATATATTTTTTTTTCGGCCAATCAGATTCGTTCAATATATTCATTCGATATTAAAATTTCCACCTCACGGTGGGCGGAGAAAAACTTTTTAACCTCCAAGGATTGAACTTTATCTACTCGTTTAATATTTATCCGCTTGTTCGTGACAACTGGCTCTTGGTGTTTAATTGGAGTTTAACGCCGTTTTAATAGCTGAGGTCATATTACGGCGGTCAGTGCACCTACATATGTGTTTCCTAGCTTTCTCACACCTGTACTTATACAACATTCTTTACAAGTCACTGACTACTTTCTCACACACAACAGAGGTGAGAGGCGGATAACAGCCGGACAGAAAGTTTGCCTGAATCGGATATCGAACTCGCAGATTACGAGTCAGAACCGCTAACCACTGGCTACCCGTCCGGGCTAAAAGTATCGATCCATGTCAGCCTGCACGAACTGCGCAGGCTGACATGGTTCAATACTTTCTGCAAATGCATTAAACACCCTTTTAACATAGCATGGCTCATATAAACTCGACTTTATGGAGGACAACACAGATCAAGAACAGACGTCACAGACCATGCAGTCTGATCTTGAATATATACCGCCCTTTTGTAAATTTAAGCCAATATAATAAAATGTTTCCAAGTTGAAGTGATTTGTAATTTCAACCTCTAACCCTTTACCACATAATCCCGACTTTTAACGACCCTGAAAGAGAAGGGTTTTGAAAACATTGTGGGAAAAGGAGAAAATGCTGGTAACCAGCATTTTCTCCTTTTCCCACAATGTTTTCTACTCTATCATAGGCAGAAATCATTAATTAAGCTACATATAAATTTTGTAGTCTGCAAATGCTTTCAATTTGGACCAGTCTAAAATTTTGTCGTTTGGTAAAGAGTTAAAAGAGGTCGAATAGACATGATAGGCGCTGATAAAGTAGATACTGTTTTCACCCTTCACCATACGATCTCGAGTTTTAACGACCCTGAGAAAGAAACCTTAGGAAAACATTGTGGAAAAAGGAGAAAATGCTGGTATCCAGCATTTTCTCCTTTTCCCATAATGTTTTCAACCCTTTGGTAGAAAAATTCCATCGTTTGAACCAAATTTGAATTGTCGTCTGCAAATGCTTTCATTTTGGACAAGTGTAAATGTTTGTTGCGTGGTAAAGAGTTAACCCTTTCCCAAACGACAAATTTTGGACTGGTCCAGATTGAAAGAGTTTGCAAACGACAATTTTAAATTTGATGAAAATGGCAGAAAGGTCTCAAAAAGGGTAGAAAACACTGTGGAAAAAGGAGAAATTGTTCGTTACGAGCAATTTCTCCTTTTCCCAGTGTTTTCAAAAGACTTGTACTGCAGACACGTGAAAACCAGGGTCCGTATTCACCAACCATTCTTAAGAATACTCTTGGTCTTGTTCTCCAAAATTTTCCAAATTTGAAAGTAACACACCTTCTGATTGGCTAAACCATTTGGTTTAGCCAATCAGAAGTTGTGTTACTTTCAAACTTGGAAAATCTTGAAGAATAAGTCTAAGAACGTTCTTAAGGACGGTTGGTGAATACGGACCCTGGGCTTGTTTGGGAAAGGGTTAAGGTGAGGTTGGTTCCTCGCTGTCTCTATCCCTACAGATATCATCACGAACAATGTTCCCTCGATGTTGATATCGGTAATAATTATTATGTTTCTAAAGCCCATAAATTTTGGTTAAACTCTTTACAACAAGACCATTTTTCGGCGAAGCAGGCTTTCGACCTAGTTCTTGGTATTGATATATTCTATTGAATAAAAAGAAATTTGTGATTGGCCAAAAATCTGGACATGTTTATTCAGCGGGCGTATAAAGGCCTTTTCTGCGGGCAACTTTACGCCGTCTATCTATTTGAAAGATATTTCTTGTTTTGACTTTTCCACATTGAAGCATTTGCAGATGACAAATGTGACTCAGATAACAGAATTTGTCGGTAATCAGGTAGAA
Organism: Tridacna gigas; assembly: GCA_945859785.2. Lineage (NCBI taxonomy): Eukaryota > Metazoa > Mollusca > Bivalvia > Cardiida > Cardiidae > Tridacna > Tridacna gigas. The sequence goes on from OX244030.2 coordinate 4,004,339, forward strand.
AACATTGTGGGGACAGGTGACAATGTTTGTTACCAGTATTTTCTCCCTTTCCCATGATATTTTTTAAATGCCCCTTTTCCGCATGGTCCTAAAAACAACGGATGGTTCTGTAAAAAAAAAAAAAGTAGTAAACACGATTGCACCACTTTGTCTCGATTTTGAAGTGATTTCCATCTAAATGAACAACTTTCTAATCTAGTCGAGTTTAAATCAATTGTGAAACAAGTTCTACAATAGATATTAATCACATTCGATAAATGCTTGCTGGAAACCATAACTGGTGTGCGTGTCTGTCGCTCATCTTAGATCAAATAATAATGATGATAAAAACAACAACAACAACAACAACGAGAACAGACATCTTAATTAGATAAAATCCAAAACATGAAAACAAACGAAAACCAAACAAACAGACCAGAAAAATTCCAAAACAAAAAAGAAACTCACTAAAAATGTTGGCATGATACAAAGAAAATATTAATGAAATTTCCTTGAATTTGGTCCACGGGGTTTAGCGATATCGCTCCGGACGCACGGACAGACGGAAAGACGGACAGAAGGATGGACGGACGGATGGTCAACGCTAAAAAGAATACTTCTCACCTGCGACTGGGGATAAAAATATCGGAATTAATATCGTGGTGCGTAGAAAATTGGAGAAAGTATACGAGTACACATAATTTAAAATTGCGCCATGCGACGTGTGACTATTGAAGACTGTTGTCCAACACCTTTCAAATGAGCCTTGCTATGTGAAAAGGGGGCTAGATGCATCTGCGAAAAGTATCATCCGAGGTCAGCCTGCACAGTCCGCCCTGGGCCCAAACTTTTCGCTATCGGTCAGTTTTGAATTTTGTGTAATGTTAACCCTTTCAGCGCCATAGGCGAAAACAGGAACTTTTGCGGATGGCATAGATCAAGATCAGACTGCACAGAACGTGCAGTCTGATCTTTGATCTATACCATCCGCTTGTTTAGTCAAGCCTATACGATAAAAATCTTTCTGGGTTTAAGTGGATTGTAGTTTCAGCTGTCAAAAGAAGTCGAGTTTATTTATTTGGCGCCGAAAGAGTTAAAGGACCAGTTTACCTTACGACTTAGTCGGCTGTTAGACAAAATGGTTTTTAAGCATCCATATTTTTTGCCAGAGCATGGCTCCACTTTAAACGACACAATGCAAACAAACAAAAAGAGGCCAAGCTCCCGTAGCTCAGTCGGTAGCGAACAGGAGGTCGCTGGTTCGATCCCTGGCTTGGCCAATTTCTTTCCGAGGATTGATGATAGTTATTGCGACAGGATTCATCCCTCTCTCACCGCTGACCATTGTTTCGACGATGGTTATGTGGGAAAGCAGCCAGTGGCTTGGAAAGAATATTTTGCGGAGTACTGGTAACAGAAACTCCAGGAAAGCATGGATAGGTGCACTGGCCGCCGTGATATAACTGAAATAATGTTGAAAACGGCGTTAAACACCATACAATCAATCAATCCACAAACAAAAAGAAAACCTCTTGGCTTCAATATACAATATAACATAAACTTGACAACAAAAGAATTCTGCCGACGTAATGCCGGATTACGATACACTGGGAAAGATGAACGAGGTAAGCAATGGTCTTACTGACTGAGATTAATGGTTCTTGTGTAATTCCTAGAAATGATCCATGCTCTGTGAAAAGGGGGCTTAAAGGTCCAGTGGGGGGCCAAAAGTAAACCAAGCGGGTGTTAAAATGCATTTAAGTTTAAATCATTTAAAAGTGTTTATATGAGCTGTGCTCTGTGAAAAGAGGGCTTAATGCATCTGAGAAAATTATCGACCCAGGTCAGCCTGCACAGTCCGCGCAGGCTGACCTGGGCCGACACTTTTCGCTATTGGTCAATTTTTTGTATGTCCAGGGGCCAGTCTAATTCATGATTAAGTCGGTTTTTAAAAAAAAAAAAAAAAAAATGGCTATTAGGGATCCATAATTATGTGATGGCTTGATTGTTAAGATGACAGTCTGTTATTGAGCGGTTGCTCCAAGCGTTAGTGGTTTGCAGAGAATTAAATTTTAAAACCAGGTAAAAAGGTAAACAAGGGTACAGCGAATTGACAACTTTTTACCTAGTTTTAAAATCCATTTTTCTGCCAGCGACAAACACTTGGACCGACTCTACAATAACACATTATCATTTTCACAGTGATTTCCATAATTTTAACTGGCATGATTTAAAATTTAAATGCATTTTTAACAGCCGCATTGTTTACTTTTGGTCACCACTGGGCTTCTAATGAATCTTCAAAAAGTATTGGCTTATGTCAAACCTGTTGCTATCGATCGATTTCTGTATTTTAAAGGACAGGTCTATAGCTCTCACACGATAAACCTTTCATTATCGGTGTGTATCATTGTTTATGTTTGGGATCACTGGTTTAACCCTTTACCACACAATCCCGACTTTTAACGACCCTGAGAAAGAAAGCTTTTGAAAACACTGTGGAAAAAGGAGAAAATGCTGGTAACCAGCATTTTCTGCTTTTCCCATAATGTCTTCTACTCTTGCCAGAACACATTTCAGTTTTTGATTTGCATGTATTTTGTTGTCTGCAAATGCTTCCAGTTTGGACTGGTTTAAAATCTTGTCGTTTGGTAAAGAGTTAAAATAACGTACCGTGACAAGATAATTTATAAATCCAACTCGATATTGCTTACATTATCTCGTCACAGTTCGTAGGTAGTAGTAGTTTATTATAGTGACATGTGTACAAAATAACATACAGAAGATATAACAAAATCATTGACAAACATACACCCGGCCCCATGGGCCTATAAGTCACTGTCAGTTTCAAATGTGTTTTCGTATATTAAATCTCACGCTGGATAATTGGTCAGATCAGACAAAATTATAGACTTCCAGAAATTAGCAGTAGGAAAATTTTCGTCGCTTCTCGAATGCATGAACAATAAATTTTGCAAGTGAACGTACATCGTAGGCGTAAACGTGTATTTCAAAAAAAAAAACAATAAATAAACCAACTGTTAATGAAAGGTTTATTGAGTTAGAGTTATACCTCATGATTCAGTCGGTTGTTAGACAAAAATGGATTTTATGTATCTATACTTTTGAGATGATTTGCTTTGGTATAATGCATCTCGGAGATGCATTTAAACCCCCGTTGCCAGAGCATGGCACACAAAATCAGATTTATGTTGCCTTAATAACCTCAAACAAACGTCGGGTCATTCATCCTCGCAGTTCCATTCTTAGACATTGGAAACTCTTCTATTTTCTGGTTCTATCATACTTCCTGGTAAATTTCTCGCCTCGCTTGCTTGTTTTTTGAGAATAGATTTCATCTCTTTAGCAGTCGAGAACATTTTAGACTTGTCCAAACTGACAGCATATGCAGACGACAATTTAAAGTTAGGTAAATTGATGAGTTGTGCCTATCATAGGGCAGAAAACATCGTAGGAGTTGGAGAAAGTGCTGTTTACCAGCTTTTTTTCCTCCTTTTCCTACGTTTTCAAATCCATTTTTTTATTTGGGGGTCTTTAACTTTTTACCAAACGACAAAATCTTACGCCAGTCCAATTTGAAAGCAACAGCAGACGACCAATAAAATTTGACTCACTGCATGATATTTGTCTTTGAAAGGGTAGAAAACATTGTGGGAAAAGGAGAAAATGCTGGTTACCAGCATTTTCTCCTTTTCCAACAATGTTTTCAAAGCCTTCTTCTTCAGGGTCGTTAAAAGTCGGGATTGTGTGGTAAAGGGTTAAAGGATGAGACCGTGTGTATAAAGGTTAATTAAAATCGTCACATTTTCTTTCCTTGAAACAGTTTTTCTTTTTAATGCTTTGATAAATATCTTTGAGCCATGTTCTGGCAAAAGGGGGTTTAATGCATGTTTTATTCCAAGCAAGCCATCACAAAAAAAATCTATTTTGTCCAACAATTGACTGAATCTGAAGTTACAATGTCTTTGCATAAAACTTAAGAATAGCAACAAGTTTAGACCTATAGCAGCCTGCGCAGTCCCAGTCGACACTGTTTTGCAGATGCATTAAACCCCTTTTCACGGAGCATGACTCATATACTTTTTTTTTACTAGCGTTAAGAAACTGGGAAGTTCAATTCATTAAAATGGTGCGATTTTCGCGTAGAAATAACGGAATGGTCGTTTTGCAATCTGGAACACCGTCTTTTTTAATCAGACCAGGGCCTGTATTCACCAACCGTTCTTAAGAACATTTTTCTAATGTTCCAGACTTTTCTGTGTCTGAAAGTAACACAACTTCCGATTGGCTAAACCGTTCGGTTTAGCCAATCAGAAGTTGTGTTACTTTCAAATGCAAAAAATCTTGAAGAATTAGACTAAGAACGTTCTTAAGAATAGTTGGTGAATACGGGCCCAGATGTGACGTCATCGTACCGATTTTTAATACGATCACACTCGTAAAAAATCGGCCAGTTCCGTAACTACATCTAACCTTCTCTGTATCAACGAGGTCATCGTATTGAGTCCGTTTTCAATCACATGATCTTAAACAGAGCGCCCTCGGAATTCTTCTCAAAGACAGCAAAAACTATTGCAAAGTTACTGATATTTTTCAATTTCAGCAAACCTTCCACCAAATGAAATAACGAACTTTTAAAAGTGCATTTGAAAATTTTTCAATGATAATTTCGATTGAAAACTGAGACTCGATCTTTTCTTACGCAAAGACTCGTGATATGAAGTAGCCATTTTTTATGGTCTTTACTGTGTGTATCAATAAAGTTCTTAAACAGGAAAGCAGCCATGCTCTGACAAAAGGGAGCTTAATGCATCTTTCTAAAGCATAACCAAGCAGGTCAAATAATTATGGATCCATAAAATCCATTTTGTCTAACAACCAACTGCAATGGTCCTTTGACTCGCAGAAAATTTACAAATAGCAAAAAGTTTCAACCCATGTCAGCCTGCGCGGACTGCGCAGGCTGACATGGGTTGATACTTTTTGCAGAAGCATGAAGCCCCCTTTTCACAGAGCATGGCTCAAACGTAAATTTTCGGTATAGAAAGAACTTAGTTCCGTGACTACCTGCGTTAACTCTCTACCAAATGGCTATTTTTCGAGTTTGCAATTTGAAATAATTTGCAGACCACATCTTAATTGATGCACAAATGTTGAGATATGTCTTTGCAATGTTAGAAAACATTATGGTAAAAAAAAAAAAGAAATTGCTGGTAACCAGCATTTTCTCCTTTTCCAACAATATTTTCAGAAGCTTTCTTCTCCATGGTCGTCAAAATTTGGAACTAAACGGTAAAGTGTCTTTTGGAAGATAAACGAGTTAGACAAAAATTCTGAAAAATAAATGAAACAAGGTCGATTTTTATTAAAATAACATTAAGGTGATAGAAAGTTGGAGCCATTTGAACACGGTAACAGTGTAAATGAATACTAATCACGGATGACGTAAATGCACAGTTTTAAATAGTTCGTTCTCAGTTACCTTGAGATTTTTAATAGTGTTGTTCGACGTCGAGGAAACTAGCAAACACTTCTATTATTAAACCAAGTTTGAACCACGGAAACTGCGCACTTATATAAGTCCTACGAGGGGTATTCAAAAAGTTCATGTTGAAATATCAATAAAAAATCTCTAACATTTTTCATTAAAAAAAAATTCAATTAACAATTTACCAAAAGACAAAATTTTAGACTGGTCCAAATTGAAAGCATCTGCAGACCACAATATAAATGTGATTGAAAAATTGAAATTTGTTTTTGGAAGGGTAGAAAGCATTGCGGGAAAAGGAGAAAATGCTGGTTACCAGAATTTGAGAATCGCCAGCTTGGCCGTTTTCTTTTCGAGGACTGATGATAGTCTTTATTACCATCAAGTCCTTTTTCGCCGCGGACATTTTTTTTCGACGATGGTTTTGTGGGAAATCCGCAAATGACTTCGGAAGGTTGTTGTGAAAAATACTGGTGAAAGAAACTGCGGGAAAAGTGCAATAAGTGCACTGGTCACTGCAATATAACTGAAATAATGTTTAACACCAACGAACCAACGAACGAACCAACGAACGAACCAACAAACCATCCAAACAACAGACTAACGAACGAACGAACCAACCAACCAACAGACGAACCAACCGACGGACAGACCGACCGACCGACGGACCAACCGACTGACCAACCAACCAACCAACCTAACCCAACCAAACCCAGCCACCCACCCAGTTGCCCTCCAACCAACCAACCAACCAACCAACCAACCAACCAACCACCCACCAACCAACCAACCAACCAACCAACCAACCAACCAACCAACCAACCAACCAACCAACCAACCAACCAACCAACCAACCAACTAACCAACCACTTACCGATCCATCCAAACAACCAACCAGCTCAACTAACCCAACAAAACCACCCACCCGCCCTTTTAACCAACCAACCAACCAACCAACCAACCACCAACTCAATACTTTTCTGAGAGAGCTAAAGACTCACACGGAATCAGAGGATTGTTTGGGAAAAAAAAAGAACGGTGCTTTGGGAAGAGGGAGTTAACTGTATCTCCATAGTGCATAATACCTAGCTTAGTCATCGTGTAGTATGGAACATTTCTGTGTTTAAAAAAAGGCTGTTTCATGAGATACATGCAGAAAATTGACCAATAGCAAAAAGTTTCGACCCAGGTCAGCCTGCGCGGACTGCGCAGGCTGACATGGGTCTAAACTTTTTGCAGATGCATTAAAACCCCTTTTCACGGAGCAAGACTCATATCATAAGAATGAAAGAAGGGGGGCGAAAAAAAAAAAAGTTGTAATTATTCGGTAAAAGGCCGCCAGTGGACATACAGGAACATCGAGTTTGGTTATACAAGTGTTCCTGTATGGTATCAATAGAGAAGACATCGAGTGAATACAGTTATTTGTGTGAACACCGTTGAGGGGTAAAGATGCACGCCTCTGTCACAATTCATCACTGATAGTTAACTTGGAAAAATTATCGATGCATTTCTGTTGGTCCACGATAAGAAGGATGTGGCCATCTCTCGAGAGAAATTGGATTGTGGTGATTTCTGTGTTTATGATTTATTTCTCAATAGGTAAGTTTATTTACTTTTTTTCTCTTTCTCCGGCTTCGTCGCTCCGTCTCATGTTTCCGTCTCCGCGCTTCTTCCTTTCTGCGTTTCTCTGTCTCCTCTGTCCGTCAATCTCTTCCTCTGTCTATCCGTTCGTCCGCCCGCCTCCCCGTCTGTCCGTCCGTCCGTCTCACTTCCCCTTTGATGCCAGATTAATTTGATATGACCACTAGAAGTAATCTCTCTCTCTCTATCTTTCTCTGAAAGTAAGATGGTTCTCATATTTTAAGAATGTTTCCTGTTCTTTGAGGGTCTTTTTTCTTAATACATACATACATACATACGTATGCACGTGCGCACGTATGCCAAAAAAGACAAAAATATTAAAATTTACACTGCATTTTGTCACATCCACAGGAAAACAAACGTGCAAACAACAACAATAAAAAAAAAAATGGTGAATGCATGTCGTCGTTAATCACATTTCTTTGTGTCAAATTCTCCCGAGACTTTCCTAATGACGTTTTTAATCTTTTTCACTGACAATGAATTTTCTTCACAACTCTGTTTGATTTTGTTTTCCACCCAAATCACCAATTTTACAAAACGACAAATTTATAGACTCGGCCAAATTGAAAACACTTTCAGACGAAAAATTAAATGTAACTCAAACAATGAAATTTGTCTGTTACAGGATAGAAAACATTGTGGGAAAAGGAGAAAATGCTGGAAACCAGCATTTTCTCCTTTTTCCACAATGTTTTCAAATGGCCTCTTTTTCAGGGTCGTTAAAAGTCTTGATTGTTTTGGTACAGGGTTAACGCAGAGATGCCTTTAATGTCTCTCTCTGCCTCATAAACAGCTTTTTCAGAAAACAAAAATGGGAAAACGTGCAACGCTTTGTTAAGAACAACTGCCAGACGAAAAATTAAATGTAACTCAAATGATGAAATTTGTCTGTTACAGGATAGAAAACATTGTGGGAAAAGGAGAAAATGCTGGAAACCAGCATTTTCTCCTTTTCCCACAATGTTTTCAAATGGCCTCTTTTTCAGGGTCGTTAAAAGTCTTGATTGTTTTGGTACAGGGTTAACGCAGAGATGCCTTTAATGTCTCTCTCTGTCTCATAGACAGCTTTTTCAGAAAACAAAAATGGGAAAACGTGCAACTCTTTGTTAAGAACAACTGCTTCTTTTCCCACATTGTTTTTTAAACAAATCATTATACTCCGTTTTCTAAAAATATTTCTTTTCCCTTGGACTTGCACTGGTAACTGATATGTGTTTACTCGTTACCAAATGACAAAATTTTAGATTTGCCCAATTGAAAAGCACATGGAGACGACTAAATGAAAGCGGCTAAAATGGTTGGATAGTCTTTGGTAGGGCCGAAAACATTGTGGAAAGGAGAAAATTCTGGTTACTAGTATTTTTCTCCTTTCCCCACAATGTCTTTAAGAGGCTAATTCCTCGGGGTCATTAAACGTCGGGATTACGTCGTGAAGGGTTAAAAGAACCTTAACGGATGCAGTTGATAAATAGCAGAAAAGTACATAGTTTTATCTGGACATGTATAGCTCTCACCCGATAAACCTTACATTATCAGTTTATATTATTGTTTATGTTCGGGATAACGGGTTTGAAATCAAGTATAACTCTAACTCCATTAACCTTTCATTAAAAGTATATATTATTGTTTGTTTGCTGGGAATACATGTTAAAAACCACGAACCATGATGAGAAAATATAAGAAAAATATCGAGTTGGGTTTATAAATTATCTCGTCACGGTGCGTGATTTCAAACCTGTTATCCCAAACATAAACAATAATATAAACTGATAATGAAACGTTTTGCGAGTTAGAGCTATACCGTGACGAGATAATTTATAAACCCTACTCGATAACGTTTATATTATCTCTCCACGACTGGTGGGATTTAACATGTATTACAAAAAAATTACAAAAAATAATATAAACTGTTAATAAAAGGTTTACCGAGTTAGAGATATGTTCCAGAATTGTACACCGTCTTACCACAATACAAAATGGTAAACTAAAGCAATAATGGGCGAAAAAAAAAAAACTCTGCGGGACAACAAACCATTGCTTGTACAAGCAATGCCTTCTTTTCCTACAGAGTTTTCCGTATCAATCAAAACAATGGTGCTCCATTACTTACAGTAATTTCTCTCTGTCATTTACACTAATGACTGGTACGTCTTTAAAGTTATTCTTTGTCGTAATAGCTGCAATAGATACTTATGGAAGACTGTCAGAAACAAGACACATCGTTTGGAAAAATGTGTTTGTTTGTTTGTATTAGAGTTTAACGCCGTTTTAACAGCTAATGTCAGATCACGGCGGCCAGTGCACCTACGCATGTGCTTCCTGGTTTTCTCACACCGGTACTAACACGACTTTCTTTCCAAGTCACTGACTACTTTTCCCACATGCATCAGAGGTGTGAGGAGAAAAATCGCCAGAAAGAAAGTTTGCCTCAATCGGGTATCGAAGTCGCAACCACCAGGTCACGAGTTCAGATCCGCTAACCACTGAGCTACAGGGGCGGGCATCTTTTTAAAAAAGACAGACGGCCTAAGAGGAACTGTGATGTGAATATTTACACTTTTTTGTGGTTCATTATGGAGAGATGTAGCTCTTACTCGATAAACGTTTCATTATCAGTTTATATTATTGTTTATGTCTGGGATAACAGGTTTAAAATCACGTACCGTGACGAGATAATTTATAAACCCAGCTCGATAATGTTTATATCATCTCATCGTGGTTTGTGGTTTTAAACATGTATTCCCCATAAAACAAACAATAACTTTAACTGTTAATGAAAGGTTTATCGAGTTGGAGTTATAAAATGGAAAGTAACCACGTCAACAATTAGGCTCGCATGGGCCCGCAGAATTAACACGTCAACATTTTTTACCAATCGCAAATTACTATTTATTCATTCTCATATAACAGTACCAAGAAGTAGGTCAAAAGCCAGCGCATTCTGCTACGCATAAGAAAAAGAAAGCAAACGCTGTTTTATGCAATTTCGTCTTTTCTCGAAGGGTTTTCAATATCATTTGATATTTCCCTTTTTCCATCAAATATTTTTTCCCACATGTCACTTCCCAGTTAGTGGTACGTCTAAAAAGACTCTTGACGGAATTCAAGTATACTCGTTTATTTGATTTTAGACAAATAATAGACTACCGGAGTGAATAAATTTCTTTGAAAGCACAATTTAGAGATTGAGTCTAATGTGTCTAAATTACTTCTATACATTTGAAGCCTGCTCTCTGAAAAGGGGATTAAATGCATCTGCAAAAAGTATCGACCCAGATCAGCCTGCGCAATCCGCGCAGGCTGACCTGGGTCGAAACTTTTTGCTGTCGGTCAATTTTTTGCATGTCAAAGGACTATTCTACCTCATGATACAGTCAGTTGTAAGACAAAATTGATTTCATTGATCCATAATTACAGAATGACTCGCTTGGTATAATGCAACATAGACATGCATTAAAGTCCCTTTTCTTAGAGCAATGCTCATTTTTTAAATTTCTTTACCGGTTGCTCCTTTCTCTATAATTATTGGTTTGTGAAAATTTTCTTAGTAGGATGGTGTGTAAGGGTGGTGGTACGGCCGTCACTTTTAACCCCCCCTTTTAATTGATTGATTAAATGGTGTTTTACGCCGCTTTCAACATTATTTCAGTCATACCACGGCGGCAGCTCACATATTTATGTATTTCCTGGGTTTCACCAGTGCTAGGCTAGGGCTCTGAAGTGTCTTGCCCAAGGACACTCCTGAGAAAAACCCGGTGGATCGAGTGAGGCTCGAACCCGGGGCCTCCAGGTCACGGGTCTTACACTTCCCCCCTTTTAAACACAACTTAACCCTTAAATGGGCATTAAACCGAATTTCGCAAGGTATTTAGGAAATCTAAATAAAGACTGCTGATTTAACTCACATGCAAAGACGGCTTTAAGATTTAATCATAGACAGAAACACATGTAGAAACACGAGGAAATATCAAATTTTTGTATTTTTACTGTAATATTTCTTATCCTGTATATTTTTAACCTGGAAAGTTGTCGATCGGCGAGATAGCTCAGTTGGTAGAGTAGATAACGGTTTTGAAGATTGTGGATTCGTTTTCCATCGGCGGAATTTTTTTCCTTCCTTCGTACACAATATCAACTTTCGTGACCAAAAAATTTTTTCATTGATCAAATTTAGTTTAATGCCACTTTAAAGTACTCAATAATTAAAGAAAAACAAATAGACAATAAAACTGGAAAGTATCGAAACTTCTGATTGGCTAAATCAAATGATTCAACCAAACAGAAAGCGTCTTACTTGCTTAACCTAGAATTAGACTAAGAATGAAATTAAGTATAGTTGGTAATTGCCCGATGTTTGACGAATGTATGCGTGTGCAATGTATTTGGTGAAATATTGCACCCCGTCAAGTCAATGCGAGCCTACCTGAGCGACCGAGCAATAACGTCACCCTCACTCCCAATTTTTTGTTTTTTTTTTTGACAGATCTCATCAAGGACAAACATGTAATAGACTTGTTTTCAAGACGATTTTCAAACACTTAAAATGCTGCAGATGAATCTAAAACATTATCATTTTTTTCCCACCGTGAAAACTAAATCAATTGCGACTTCAGAACCAAATTTGCCGGAAAGTTCTAACCATATCGGACAGTGTAGATCCAAGATCAGACTGCACGTTCTGTGCAGTCTGATCTTGATCTACACGGTCCGCAAAAGTGCATTGAATCGCCCTTAGCGGCATAAGGGCTAACACCAGATATGCACATACAAAATCGGACTGGTTCCGTATAATGGCTTAAATTGTTGACAAAGATTCCAGAAAATTATACAGTAAATGACATACGGCTTAGAAATACTAATTACAGGAAAGCAATTACGTTGGTCGCATGGGGAGAGAGCAAAAACTAGCGCCATAGGATGATGCGTTGACTTTCGAAACCTATTTGTCTCGGTGTCGAATCATCTCCAAGTTGCCTATTATGGATGAGTGCCATCGGAATCCAACTGATTTCACAGTTACTTTCCTTTCTGCGTATTGAAACGCACGCTATAACCCCAACCTGATAAACCCTTCATTAACAGTCAATATTATTGTTTTTTTTTTTAATATATGTTTAAAAACCACGAACCATGATGAGATAATATAAACATTATTGAGTTGAGTTTATAAATTATCTCGTCACGGTACGTGATTTTAAACCTGTTATCCAAAACAGTAATATAAACTGATAATGAAACGTTTATCGAGTAAGAGCTATATTCATTTCGGTGTTTTCGGTTTTAATTTATTCCTGAAAATTTTCCGGCTCAAAAACATTCGTCGCACGTAGATGAAATATCACACGCGACAGAAATAAAATTCGTATCTACACAGTGTCAAATACGGTTCCAAATATGGTATGATGACGTAACTCACGTGCGGAAGAACGTACGTATTTATTTGCGGTTTGATTGGTCAAAATTTTACGCTATAATATTTATCCGCCATTCATGAAAACGAATTTAACTCTTACTTGAGAAACCTTTCATCAGCAGTTTATATTATTGTTTATGTTTCGGATAACAGGTTGAAACCACGTACCGTGACGAAATGATTTATAAACCCAACACGATAATGTTTATATTAATCTCGACAAGGTTCATGGTTTTAAACGTGTTTTCCAAAAAACAAACAATAGTACAAACTGTTAATGAAAGGTTTATCAAGTTAAAGTTATACCAGTCACTACACTATTGTTTGCTTTATTTAGTTTACCGTTTTCGAAAAAAAAAGTCAATAATCACGGAATTTTGTCGTTGAAAATTGTAGGTATATAAAAAAAGGGAATATTATGTTGAAGTAACTTTCCCTCTACCTCGCCTGGGTTACATTCCGATAATTTTTTTTTTTTTCCTTGTTTTATATTTGGACTTTACTTTTTCAAAAAATGACGATTTTTGACAAAGTAAAGTAAAAAAAAAAAAAATATAAAGGAATTAAAAAAAAAAAAAAAAAAAAAATTGATCCGACTGGAAGACAGGCTATTTTCTACCCTATCAAAATGCTTAAATTCCTTTGTACCACTTTTAAATTTGTCGTCTGAAGATGCTTTCAATTTGGAAGGGTCTATAATTTGTCATTTGGTAAAGGTTTTACACTTTACCACACAATCCCCAGGTTTTTTTACAACCCTGAGAAAGAGGCCTTTTTGAAAACATTCTGGGAAAAGGAGAAAATGCTGGTAACCTGCCTTTTCTCCTTTTCCCACAATGTTTTCTCTCCTATTACAGACAAATCTCACCATACGAGCCGCATATCTAATTTGTCGTCTGCAAATGCTTTTAATTTGGACAAGTGTAAAATTTTGTGGTGTGGTAAACGGTCAAACGCTGATTTTTACAAAGACGTACAAAGCACGTACATTGTCGGTAATTATTTGCGTCGACGTGAAAAAAAAACCCTGAAATAATGATACGGTAGCTAAACTTTGGCTTAGAAACACTAATTACAGGAAAGAAATTACACGAGTCATGTGACGAGAGAGACACAAGCTATCTCGACCACACGATGTCAAGGCTTTTTTGAAACCCGATTCTTGTTTTTACAGTACAATCAAATTATTGGCGTCTTTCATGGATTGCAACAGTTCGAAGACAGCTGAAGTAACCCTTGTGCTGCTAAGCACTACTCAAGGACCATTTGCGGACAGTGTAGATCAAGATCAGGCTGCACAGAACGTGCAGCCTGATCTTGGATCTTCACTGTCCGATAAGGAGATATTCTGCTCCTAGAAAAAAACGTTGAAATAGCAATGATTGGGTTTTTACTATCGGCTTGAAAGTTTCATTTAACGTATTTAGCAGATTAAGGGTTAAACGTCACTTTTATATCTACAAATATTGGCATTGTAAAAGTTTTGCAATAACTGCGAGGTGGGGGTGGCGGATTTTGCTTCAGACTTGCTTTCATGAACGAAATGGACGATTTAGTGCGGGAGAAAATGAAAAATATATGTAAATGTTGTTCTAACTATTTGAAAGGGCATGTGGTTGGGACAGAGTAGTGTCCTACGTCATTTGGGATTGACTAACAGACTAACACCTTGCCTCCCGACCCTTGCCCTGGCAAAAAGGGGTTTAATGTATCTCTATAGTGAAATTATACCAAGCAAGTCATCACATAATCATGGATCCATATCATTTTTTTTCTTTCTAACAATCAACTTCATCTCGTGGTAGAATGGTCCTTTGACTCGCAGAAAATTGACCAATGCCAAAAATGTTCGACCCATGTCAACCTGCGCGAACTGCCCGGCCAAGCCCTCGTAGCTCAGTCGGAAGCGTACAGGACTTGAGAACAGGGGGTCGCTGGTTCGATTCCCGGCTTGGCCAATTTCTTTTCGAGGATTGATGATAGTCATCGCGACAGGATTCATTCCTCTCTCACCGCTGACCATCGTTTCGACGATGGTTATGTGGGAAAGCAGCCAGTGTCTTGGAAAGAATATTGTGCAGAGTACTGGTGCACTGGCCGCCGTGATTTAACTGAAATAATGTTGAAAACGGCGTTAAACACGATACAATCAATAAAAGCGAACTGACCATACTAACATGGGCCGATGCGTTTTGCAGATGCATTAGGCCCCTTTTCACGGAGCATGGCCCAGTTATTAATAGCTCCCGTTTTCTCCTTTCCTTGAATGAACCAGTATGGCTTATATATACTAGTAATTTTTCCAGCTCAAATAGATGCATCGCACGCGGATTAAATCACACAAAACAGAAAAAAAAATCGTATCTTCACAGTGTCAGTACCATTCCAAATATGGCATGATGACGTATTCCACGTGCATATTGGTTTGCGTTCTGATTGGTCAAAATATTATGTTATAATATTCATCCGCAATTCATAAAACGAAGTTACTACCCACTGAACCAGTATTTGTTCTATTTCTTTTCTACCGTTTTCAAATAGAATTGTCAATAAATGCAGTATTTTGTTGTTGAAGATTGTAGGTATTGTTAAAAGGAATAATATGTTGTATTAAAATTCCTGGCGCTTTTATTTGCTTCTTGTTGCGTTAGCTCAACCTTCGTTCACGCGCGATATCAAATTTTCTCATTCAGTACGAAGCATAATACAGGCACAAGGAAAGTTACTACAACATAATATTTCGTGCATATCTTAGATTTTTTGCAATAATTTTCAAGGGTTTCTTCGAAGTCCATTGCAGCTGAGCAAAAAATATTTGAAAAAAAAAAAAAAAAAAAACAGTCCTTGTAACATTTACTTTTGCTTTTTTTTTTTATTTTGGTCGGTGAAAAATAAACTGGAGGCCAAGTTATTGTTGTGGCCCTAAAAAGTTGGCTTAATGCATCTCCGTGATCCAAGTCATAAGTGTGGATGCATAGAATCCATTTTCTCTAACAACCGACTAAATCAGGGATAGACTGGTCTTTTGACATGCAGAAAATTGACCAAAAACAAAAAGTTTCGGCCCAGGTCAGCCTGCGCGGACTGCGCAGGCTGACCTGGGTCAAAACTTTTTGCAGATGCATTAAGCCCCCTTTAATTAAGCACGCTTCATTTATAAAGCAATCAAAAGTCGCCTCAGAAGAACATCAATCATGAAATGTTGTCTTCATTGACATGAAATTCCTTGAAGGATCTCAAATGAGAGCTAAAATCTACAATTTCTTGGTTTTATTTGCCAGGAAGTTCGACAAATCAAATGTAACAACGTCAAACTGATCATAAAACCTACAAGAGCCAGACATGAGACAATTTTCACCCAACTCGCTGAATATAAACCGTACAAAAGATATTCTCTCTAGTTTTACGTCAAGATTACAGGATTAAACAGGAGGAAAATAACGTTTCGGAACCCCTTTATAGCTCAGTAGGGACAATTCATCCTTGCCTAAACCCTCTCTCTAGTCATCCATTTCAACCATTCGGCAAATCTCGGGTGATCCGGTGATCAAGTCCCTCGGCTGAATTACGTAGGTTAATATGCACCTACACGGTATATTTCTTCGCCGGAAGTACACCGTTTTACCGTTATTAAAATTGTAAGACTCCTCTTAAAAAAGAAAACATGACTCACAATTTTTTATCGATATCTTTCGAAAAATATTTCCGCCTGCAAACAGTTTGAACATTAACTTTTTGTGGTGTTTCATCAGTTCCGTTGGGAGCTTTCAGACAGATCGGTAGATGTGAATAACTTGACCGTGGTTGTTCATGTCATTGCTATGCGATTAACATGGCCACCGCCATGTTTAAGATCACGTGATTGGTAGTTCATAATGGAAGCCTCCTGTATACGGACGAGGTTAGATGTAGGTACGGAATCGGCCGAGTTGTGACGAGTGCCGTTCCAACCTCTCTTTAGTCACCCATTTCCACCACTTTTTCCAGTCTCTCATTCCCATATCTCTCGCAGTAATCCATCCCTCCCTCTCTCTCTCTCTCTCTCTCTATCTCTCCCTCTCTTTCTCTCTCTCTCTCTCATACATTTTTATAGTCCATATCTAATGCGGTACGTTTGACTTTTTTTTTTGCATTCTTTTTTTCTTAGACTTAAGAAATATTTGTTCTTTTATTTTCATTTAGGTCTATTACCAAAAATAATTTTCTGCCGTGTAATAAAGTACGTGTATGTATATTTCAGTGACCAATGGGGAAAGCCGTAGCCAAGTTTTTGAACTTGTGGCTCAATCCTTTTGCCGTCTGTCTTGTCTGTAATTGTGAAAAAAATTTAGTCTTAAGATAACGCATTGAAAGTCTGAAAACACCGAGGTCACGTGGTAGGAGGTTTTAGATATTTACCGGTCTCAGACTCATAAATCTGGTTAACGTACATTAAAATTTCGTGGTACCATTCCGATTGTAAATTGTATAACGCCTTCGGCTTGAATGTTTCGTCTCAGTTTATCGAAAGGCTTTGTATCGGTATTCAAAATAAAGTAGAGTTTAACCCTTTCCCAAACGACAAATTTTAGACCCTTCCAAACTGAAAGAGTTTGCAGACGACAATTTTAAATTTGATGAAAATGGCGGAAAGTTCTCCAAAAGGGTAGAAAACACTGGGGGAAAAGGAGGAATTGCTCGTTACGAGCAATTCCTCCTTTCCCCACAGTGTTTTCAAAAGACTTGTACCGCAGACACGTGAAAACCAGGGCTTGTTTGGGAAAGGGTTAAAATGTTTGGTTGGCTTGCATACCGATTACAAAATCGAGTTTAAATAAGAAATATCTTTCAAAAAATAGATGGCGCAAGAGGCACCGGAATATGGTTATTGAAACTCTTTTGTATTCTAATATGAAAAAAAAAGAGGGACTACTTGTGTCATAACTGTGCCCGCAAATAGGTATTAGGGACCCGCCGAATAAACATATCCATAATTTTGACCAATTGCAACTTACTGATAATTCATTCCAGCATATCAGTACCAAGAAGTAGGTCAACAGCCTGCGTATTCAGCTGCGCCGAACAATCGTTGATGACACAATAACTAAAACAGCTATTTATCTTTTGCTGCTTCAGTGTCAAGGTATTTGATAAGCAAAGTAAGTTGGCCACAATGCTTTCATTTGCATCCCTGTCGTATACCTTAAAAGTTAAATAACCACATTTTTCTTCGCGTATTTTAAAACGTGTCTGAGCATTATATTTGAACTAATGTAACACTTAAAAGCCTAAATGAGCCATGCTGTTTGAAAAGGGGGTTTAATGCATTTGCAAAAAGTATCGACGCATGTCAGCCTGTGCAGTTCGCTGGGACGACATTTTTTGCCATTTGTAAATTTTCTCCCAAATGACCATACTACCTCACGATTCAGTCAGTTGTTAGAAAAAATGATTTTTATGGATCCAAAATTATGTGGGGACTTACTTGGTATAATGCATCACGGAGATGCAATAAATACCATTTTGCCATAGCATAGCTCAAATATATTGTTATAGGTTGAAAAGTTTATATCATTGTATTAAACTGGCAGTATGGATCCAAAATCAAGATTGTTTTAATTTTCTGGGCCCGTATTTACCAGTCATTCTTAATTCAATTCTTTAGTCTTATTCTATGATATAAATTATTATAGATAAAGAAAGTAACGCAATTTTTTATTGGCAGCAATACTTATTATCGCCAGTCCGATAGAGTTATCTCTCTTTGAGCACTCTTGTGCGCATATGGTAAGAAAATGAATAGGTCTCGCGAGACAGCGCGATATTATCGGAACCTACTGGGTGCCCGTTATGCAGCCAAATCGTTAAGTAACCCATAACGGGAAAAGAAAATGAGAAATAACGCGATAGTATACTTATTAGAAACTGCATCGCAATGAGAGGTGCCTCCGTTAGTACAGATGGCTTTGTTTTATTGGACAAGCATAAATGATCGTACCTCAGATATGATGCAATTGAGTTTTGTGTACACGTGGTCCCGGTAGTAGGTCTAAACGCGCCTTTAACCTGAAGAGTCCCACCAATGGAAATAAGAAGTAATGTGTTACTTTCGAACTCAGAAAGTTCTTGAAAATAAAACTAAGAATGTTCTTAAGAATGGTTGGTGAATACGGACCTGACTTCGATATTTTCTGTCCCCAAAATCGGAAAAAAATATCGCTTTTAACACCTAACGACGAAAAACCCAGTAGACTTGCAGGGATTTAGACAATACATTAGAATTTGCATTTTTATTGTACACTTAAGCCTACAGATAATGAGACGAAAGTGTTTGTCGTACGGGCTAAGCTGTCGGATTTAAAAAGGACAGTACAGGACTCGTTATCACCAGCCTTAATGGCATTCTTAGTCTATTTCTCAAGAGTTTTCTATATTTCAAAACAAAACAACTTCTGATTGATCTAAAGTTGCGGTACTTTCTAAATCAAGAATAAGACTGTTCTTTACTTAATAAGGATGTACTGTAGAATGGTTGGTACTTTGTGTTTGGAGAAACATTCTGGACAGCGATAGACCCAAGCTACCATAAGAGACTGACGAAGACAGAGACAGACTGACATAGAGATAGGTAGAAGAACGTATTTTCATATTTAGCCATTACTCTTTAGAGCGCATCATTTTCACCCTTCACCACACAATCTCGAGTTTTAACGACCCTGAACAAGAAGCCTTTTGAAAACATCGTGGGAAAAGGAGAAAATGCTGGTAACCAGCATTTTCTCCTTTTCCCACAATGTTTTCTACCCTTCCCAAAACAAATTTCAATTTTTCAATCACATTTATTTTGTCGTCTGCCAATGCTTTCAATTTGGATCAGTCTAAAATCATGTCGTTTGGTAACGGGTTAATTGTTTGTCGTTTGTAGGTAAAAGACCATGTACGTGGGCGAATACATCTTCGCTAGCCAAGGGTGACGATCACTACATTGCTCTATTCACCCTTGGCTGATGGAGTCGAAATGACTTATGTAAACCCCGCGATACGCCGCCTACTGGATTTTGAGAGTTATCACCCGAAGAATTCCATCACCGAAAACCAATCAAACATCGTTTAACATAACCTTTCGGCAAAATCCACTCATGTATTTTGACAGCCCATCGTCTGGTGTTGGAATATATCCTAAAACTTCTTTTACCTGATTTGTTACAGCGAATGTTGCAGTAAATATTGTTCTTCTGTATTTTTTGTAATAGCTTCCAGCATATCCGACAATTCTGTCCTACGGCTGCTATTTTTGTTTACGCTTTGCTGTTGACAGATAGCAAATGTAATACGTTATTTGATTGGTGCTTTTAGAACAACCTGCAAACAATGATTACGCGATACTCGAAGATTACAAACTTCGACTCGATCATCCAAGGGTGGATAGAGCAATATAGTGATCGTCACCCTTGGCTAGCGAAGATGGGAGGAACATTATTATTATTTTATTGTTTATCCGCCAAATTGGCGAGCATTATAACAACAATAATAGAATAAACAGAATACAACTGGGAAAAAAAAAAAAAAAAAATAGAGATCAAACATAAGAATCATAGAACCAAAATGGTTAGAAATAGAGCCAATGTACAACCAAAGTCGAACCTGGAAAGAGCTTTTGCAACAAAAGAAAAAAAAAAAAAAAAAAACGAAAATGCAAAAAATCCTTCCTCGGTCAGAAGGCAGGAGCACATGGTACACACACAAACCAAAAAGTAACAATGAACATATATATTCAAACTAGTGAGAGAAAAGGAAAAAAAATATAAGAATGTGATAAATGAAAGATGAAAAACTTAGCAAATTAAGAACAGAATCCTTGCAACGAAATCGAAAAACAAGGAAAATTTGACTAACGATGACAAAGTGACCATGATGCATGAGTGAGTGAGTGGGTGGGTGCGTGGGTGGGTGAGTGAGTGAGTGAGTGAGTTTAAGTAAGCGAGCGAGCGAGTCACCGGGCGAGCCATCGGGCGAGTCTGTGAGCGAGGAAATGAATGAATGAATGAAGAAGGCAGCGTAGCCTTCAGAAATAACGTAATTCATCAGCTAACCAGTTGATCAAACTAATGATCAATAGGATTCAGAGAAGTTTTTTTTTTTTAAATTAGTGTATAGTAAAACAACCAGGGAAACAGCTGAGTTTGTAGAGCGACGTTTATTGCATCTACAGATAGTCTGCAAATTTTCTAAGTACTGGTATAATATGCAACAGGATTCTGTGATTTACGATATTATCATCCACTATATTCCTCAAACCAGAAAAAAGACCGACTAGCATCTCGTTTTATTATCTAGCAAATATTGTTCTTCTGTATTTTTTGTAATAGTTTCTAGCATATCCGATAATTCTGTCCTACGGCTGCTATTTTTGTTTACGCTTTGCTGTTGACAGATAGCAAATGTAATACGTTATTTGATTGGTGCTTTTAGAACAACCTGCAAACAATGATTACGCGATACTCGAAGATTACAAACTTCGACTCGATCATCCAAGGGTGGATAGAGCAATATAGTGATCGTCACCCTTGGCTAGCGAAGATGGAGGAACATGTTGAGGCAAAGATCTATTAAATTGTCTTTGCTTTCAGTGTAGTGTTTTGTTTTTATCCAAGCAAACGATATGAAGCTTGCACACTTACAGCACAAAACGTGATATTTTGTTTTCCCCGGTAATACAATGGTTGAAAAAGAACTAACAGAGACAACTGAATATAATAACTACTTAATCAATTAAGATAAAGGAACAAATAGCGGGGACAAGAAATAAAATTCAGTCATGCTCTGTGAAAAGGGGATTTGATACACCTGCAAATAGAATCTATTCAGCTCAGCCAGCGCAGCCCGCTTTTGCTTTTGGTCAATTTTCTGCCTGGTTTCAGACAAATTGGATTTTATTAATCCAGTATAGTGCGACAACTCGCTTGGTGTGATGCATCAAGGAGATGCATTAAACCCCCTTTTGCCAGAGTTTTAATACTTGTAGTTTATCTATATAACAAAGTGTTAAGCCGAAGATTGTGGTGCACTCGTGACATTTAACCCTTAGTCTGCTAAGCGCGACTCACTGGCCTTTTTCCGACAGTGTAGATCAAGATCAGACTGCACAGAACGTGCAGTCTGATATTGATCTACACTGTCCGACAAGAAGATGTCTTTCCTCCAAAAAAATACCTTTGAAATATAGAAAATTTGGGTTTATTCTGTTGGTTTGAAAGTTTCCTTTTTTTATTTAGCAGGGTAAGGGTTAACTGTCTGTTGTTTCTTTGGCTTTTCTAAAACTTGTTTACAAAATAAACAAGCTTTTATAAGCTTTAGATAATCCTTTTCCAAACAACCCCAAACGACCTTGAGGGCAGAAGGCATGAGAAAACATTGCGGGAAATGGAGAAAATGCTGGTCACCAGCATTTTTCCTTTTTGCCACAATGTTTTTTACCCTAACAAATACAAACACCACCATTTTTGCCCGCATTCAATATGAATTTAGTCTAAAATTGTAAACTCGAGAAAAATTGTCTGGTTAAAAGTTTATGCGGCGATGTGGAAAAAGAAAGAAATGAATCTATAAACTACGAACTTTTATATCTGAGTAAGAAACGTATAGCCAGCCACGCATGGAAACAGTGTTATTTATAGAGAAAGAAAGAAAGGACGAAAGGATGAAAGAAAGAAAGAAAGAAAGGACGAGAGAAAGAAATAAGGAAAGGACGAAAAGAAGAACGAAAGAAAGAAAGAAGGAAAGACGAAAGAAAGAAAGAAAGAAAGAAAGAAAAAACAGAGAGAAAAACAGAAAGAAAAACAGAAAGAAAGAAAGAAAGAAACCAGGAAATCATACAAAGACCAGAAAATGGCAGATGGGGCGATGGACTTACATACAGTATGGTTACATATATACAAAGACGCACTTCCAGCCTTCCCATTTGTAAATACATGTCGATTGTGTACATGTTTTCTCACTGTTTTTCAGCTTTATGTAACTGAAAATAAAACTCACTAAATAAGGAACCACCTACATGTTTTCTAGAAACAGTGAACGTACAGAGTTCAACGCCAAACCTCGAAGCTCTGCCGATCGGCTTGCAATTAAGAATTCATTGGAATATCTCGACCAATTCTAACAATAGGTGTCGTACTACTACAGAGTGCTTCCGAGTCACAGTAGTCAAAAATAAGCCCGTTTGAACTTTTATCGGAGAAAATGGAAAGACGGGACTCAAATGCTATTCTGGTGTTGATTAAATTGCTTCTATGGAAACTGCGTGCAAGTTTATTTCATTGAAAACTATTTTGTGCCTTTGTCCGCAGAATTGAACATGGTCTACCACCTGGAAGGGCCTAGTTTGAATTGTAATTTTTCAAGAGTAGTTGTGTTTGAGGTGGAATAGCAAACAAATAAAGAAAAACGCTGTTGTTTGAGGTGCCAATTTCTTTAGCTTCATGTGTAAGCCACTAGACATATAATTTGACGGAAACAAACAGCAAAGCTGTGGGTTTACCAATAAAAGTATAGCAGAGGATCAAAGATGGCGCATTTTTTTTTTATTATTTTCTATGTAGCAAAAAACCAGTGGTGTGTGACACAAAATATAAACTCTAACGCGCATTTAACAGTTTATATTATTATTTGTTTTTGGGACAACCACGAACCGTGACGAGATAATATAAACATTTTACAGATTTAAAACCGCATATACATGTAACTCTAACTCGATACACCTTTCATTAAAAGTTTATTTTATTGTTTGTTTTGGGGGACTACATCTTTAAATCCACGAACCATAATGATGTAATATAAACGTTATCGAGTTGGGTTTATAAATCATCTCGTCTCGGTATAGATCTCACTCGATAAACCTTTAATTATCAGTTCATATTATTGTTTATACTTGCAATAACAAATTTAAAATCACATGCAGTAACGAGATAATTTATAAACGCAACTCGATAACGTTTATATTAGTGCGTCAAGGTTGGTGGATTTGAACAAAAACAAACATTAAAATAAACTGTAAATCGTGTTAGAGTTATACGCGGTTTTAAACCTGTTTTCCCAAACATAAACAATAATATAAACTGATAATGAAAGGTTTCTCAAGTGAAAACGATACCTCGGATGTACGCCGCAGGACTACTTTCACTGCAACAACAACAACAACAGTTAACAGGCATGGCGAAGTCCATTTTCCAATTCGGAACATCTTAGCTAATTCTACGAATTTTTAAATCAAACCTGATTCTCATTAATTTTGTTCAAGTCTGTAATTGATACATGTTTGATAATCTGCCATTTCTATATTTTCATATATGAAGATAATGGAGTACATAGCAATTTCAAATTCGACTGAATCAAGAAATGAACGGAAGTGTCGTCAAATTTGTTGAGATCGTGAACCTCGAATTGTGCAGGGTGCATTCCTCTCTTAACGCTAATAATTGTTTCGATGATGGTTATGCGGGAAAGTAGCCAGTGGCTTGAGAACAATATTGTGAAAAGTACTGGTTAATAGATACTCTAGGAAAGCATGGCACCGGCGATATAACAGAAATAATGTTGAAAACGGCATTAAACACTATATGAACACATAAACAAACAAAAAATAATGAAGGTCGACATCGACTGGAGAAGATTTCTAAAATAAACACTGAACGCATTTTCGCAAAACAGGGTCTTGCGCAACTCAGTGGTAAAGTGTAGGACTCGTAATCTTTAGGTCCTGGGCTCGAGACCCACTGGAAGCGCTGGATCTCACGTGGGAGTGTCTTGTAAAATACACTTCAGAGCAGCTACAGCCTAGTACTGGTGGGACCCAGGACATACATGAATATGCGAGCTGTCGCCGTGATTTGACTAGAATAATATCGAGAGCGGCGTAGTGTAAAACAACATTCAACTATTCAACTTTTTACAGAAAAATGCAGACCCAACAGTGCACTCGCTTATGGGCAGGTACGCCTCTGTTACTAAACCTAAGGAATCATTGGTTTTTCATAGGAAGGAAACGCTCGAATTCTTATTTCCACAAATCACAGCTATAATTTGTCTCTCGGGTAATAAACACAGAAAACGATATATCTCCAACTTGTACATATTTCGGATAATGAGATCAAGCTTCCAGCTCTGGCAGTATATAAAAGTGTAATTTGATGGCTCTACAGTGTGCAAGATCGAGTTATATACTCGTAAAATATTGTCGAAATTGACTAAAATCTGATTTGTCACTCTTTTGAGACTGAAGTACTATTCTTTTTTTGCCACTCGGTGACTCTTTCGCAGCACCCATTTGTGCTTTCCAGGACTTTGCGTAATATTCCTCAAAAGCCACTGGCTGCTTTCCTGCATTATCATCGTCACAAAAATGATCAGCGGTGATGTCGCAAATACCATCATCAATCCTTGGAAAGAAATTGACCGAGTTGCTGGCCCGGGCCATCAATCATCGGGAAAAAAAAAAATGGGCGGACTGGGAGTTTAAACCATCTTGAGTAAGAAGCCTTTTAACCTTTAACCCTTTCCCAAACAAGCCCTGGTTTTCACGTGTCTGCAGTACAAGTCTTTTGAAAACACTGGGAAAAGGAGAAATTGCTCGTAACGAGCAATTTCTCCTTTTCCCACAGTGTTTTCTACCCTTTTTGATAACTTTCTGCCATTTTCATCACATTTAAAATTGTCGTCTGCAAACTCTTTCAGTTTGGACCAGTCCAAAATTTGTCGTTTGGGAAAGGATTAAAGCGCCGAATAAACCCAATAGTTATTTTCACTCTAGAATAAAACCAATATAATTGCAAATTCATGGCTACTTTTGCCTGTAGTTTTTTAACATAGCGGACAGTGTAGATCAAAGATCAGGCTGCACATTTTGTGCAGCCTGATCTTGATCTACATTGTCCGCAAAGGCAACTATATAAGTGAAAGGCGCTTTAAGGGTTAATAACATTGTTGGGGAAAAAGGATTCAGTGCTGGTCACCGGCATTTATCCTTTTCCCACAATGTTTCCTACCCTTTCACAGACAATTTCCGTCATTTGAGCTACATTTAATTTGTCGTCTGCAAATGCTATCAATTTGGGCTAGTCTGAAATTTTGTCTTTTTTTGGTAACGAGTAAAAGTCGACCTCTTTTCGAGGTCCGCGCAGGCTGACCTGGGCCGAAACTTTTCGCTCAATTGGTCAATTTTCTGTATGTCAAAGGACCAGTCTACCTCACGATTCAATCGGTTGTTAGACGAAACAGACTTTATGGAACCCATGATCATGTGATGTTTGCTTGGTATTATGCACTGCGAAGATGCATTAAGCCCCCTTTTCACAGAGCATGGCTCATATGTACTGCGTTGACGCCATAAACAATCAGCTGATACTCATAGAATGCTGACGTCATCATTGTGTGTATAGCTATATATGAATATACATGTAGAACGCTGTTCAGACGACATCACGAAGAATGAATGTGTAAACATGTTTATGACATATAATGCGATAATGTGATAATCTTACATACAAAAATCGGTGGGAAAACATGTCGATTTTAAATGCCGAATATTCTACAAATACGTCTTCAGCAACGGGTAAATGACCGTTCCCACTTAAATTGTCTTCACCACATTAAAACTCAACAGATAAACATGGCCTTGTTTACAAACATGTCTAAAACGTGTTCTCGGATAACGTGATTCAAAACATCAGTGTCTGTGTAAATGAGCCATACTCTCTGAAAAGGGGTTTAATGCATTTACAAACAGTATCAAATCAGATTAGCCTGCGCAGTCTGCGCAGGTTGACCTGGATCGAAACTTTTGGCTATTTATAATTTTCTGCATGTAGAAGAGCCGGTATACCTCATCATTCAGTCGTTTGTTAGACAAAATCGATTTTATGGATCCATAATTATGTGATGACTTGCTTGGAATAATGCATCATGGAGGTTCATTAAACTCCCTTTTCACCGAGCATGGTTCAAATATATATCATATGCTGTGCTGAGGTCTTCAGAAGACATTGACCGATCGGAACCAGAATCCATATGAAAATTTGTGATGTATTTTGCCGATTTAACTGAATCGTGACTCGGAAAAATGGCATCTTGAAAGTACTTTTTTGGAAGATCGCGTCCCCCTTTTTTTCTCCACATCTGAACCCGTAATTTCTCTGTTGTTGTTTTTTGTTGTTGTTGTTTTTGCTGGTGTTGTTTTTGCTGTTGTTTACATCTTGTTTTTCTACCATCTTTGTCATATCAAAATATTTAGAGGTGTTCTGCAAAGCAGAATGAACTGACTTTAAATTATTTATAAAAAAAAATCACTTGTAACAAATTGTAACGATACATACAAAAATTATTGATATCAAGCTGGGAGTTAACCCTTTTTTTTTTTTTCGGGGGGGGGGGGGCGCGTATTTACGTGTTTTTGTTGTTGTTGTTGTTGTTTGTTGTCGTTGTTGTTTTGGTTGATTGATTGAATGTATGGTGTTTAATGCCGTTGTCAACATTATTTCAGTTATATCGCGGCGGCCAGTACACCTATCCATGCTTTCCCGGAGTTTCTTTTACTAGTACTCCGCACAATATTCTTTCCAAGCCACTGGCTGCTTTCCCACATAATCATCGTCGAAACAATGATCAGCGGTGAGAAAGGAATGAATCCTGTCGAAATGACTATCATCAGTCCTCGGAAAGAAATTGACCAAGCCGGGGATCGAACCAGCGACCTCCTGTTCTCAAGTCCTGTACGCTATCGACTGAGCTATGGGGGCTTGGCCTTGTTGTTTGGGGTGTTGTGTTTCAACAACAACAATACAACAACAAATCCACGATTGAACTCGCTTGATTTTTTTCTCTCATACTCATATCATCTGAAATGTGTTGTGTATCTCCGTGATACATTATCCAAAGCAAATCATGACATAATTATGGATCCATAAAATCCATTTTGTCTTACAACCGGCTGAATCCTCAGATAGAATGACCCTTTGCCATGGACAAAATTGACCATCAGCAAAAGGTTGGGGTCGATACTGTTTGGAGATGCATTAAACCACCTATTCATAGAGCATGGCTAATTTAGTTGTACACACCATTTTTAAAACTCTTCTTAATACAAACAAACAAACAACACAATGAGACAAATGTACACAACCGGTCAAAGAAGATTGCCGCAGGCAGAACACTCCATCTTAATAAACATGCTCAACCGGGATTCCTATGTCTTTCTTTCTTGTACAGATCAAATAAATTCCGGAGGTTCGAGATAAAGACTTTGTTCCAAAACTTATTATCGATTGTCCGATAGAGTTATCTCTCTTTGAACGCTCTTGTGCATATATTGTAGGAAAATGAGCAAGTCTCGCGAGACAGCGCGATGTTATCGGAACCTACACGTAGACTGGTTACCTCCCCTAATACAGCAAGTGTAAAGGGATACAGGCTACGAAAAACGTACAGGCTACGAAAAACGGACAGAATTCTGCCCATCTATTTTTAGAACAGCGAGATCGCGAGATTAAAAAAGATTCAGGGGAGATCACTCTCGTTTCCTGTACATTAGGTTTTCCGAATTTTTTGACCGCTGAAATAAGACTTAGCGAGTTATATATATATGATATTTAATATTATTTCTTTTCTAAAAATCTTTTAGTTTTGGTTACAAATTTCAAATTGTGCAAAATTCCGCTATGTTAGATATACTGCCAAAGTCGAAATGTGTCATCTGCTCCGACTGGCTATTCAATGATGTTCGTGTGACTCAATGAAAACTAATGACACAATAGCCTGTACCACTTGCAAAATGGATATCTACAACGGGATCAGTTTAACCTAAACGGTACCCGTAACGTAACCAAATTGTTAACTAACCAAAAACGGGAAAAGAAAATGAGAAACGAAATCTTCAATGTACTTATTAAACACTGTGCACAATGCAGTGTGCCTCTGTTAGTACACATGACTGTGTTTAATTGTACTTCATGTATGATGTCATTGATTTTTGTTTACTCGTGGTCCCAATAGTAGCTCTAAACGTGCCTCTTACTTGAAGAGTTCCGCAAATGGAAAAAGGAAGTATTTTTTGGTCTTCATCATTCCATCGGAGATCCCGTTTTCAACATATTTTCAACCATTTTTAGAGAGAGAGAGAGAGAGAGAGAGAGAGAGAGAGGGGGGGGGGGAGGAGGGGTCTCTTTAGAACGGAAAGTGATACACGATCTTCCATCTATTGGAAGAAATATTCTAATCACAAACTGGAATATAAGTCTAACCTACAGAAGAAACGGTGGTAAAAAGAAGAATATCATTATACGATTGTCTGTATATGACAAATTGGCCCTCAGGCTGCTTTGAGCGGATAGTCTAGTTTTTCATCAAGTATTTGTTTTGTGACCATCAAAACAACAATAATCTCGGCGTATCATTGACCACAGAAATGCTAAGATATAACTTTAAATCGATAAACCTTTCATTAAAAGGTTATATTTTTGTTGGTTTTCGGGAATACACGTTCAAAACCATGAACCGTGACGAGATAATATAAACGTTATAGGGTTTATTTCTTAAATGTCTCGTCACGGTATAGCTCTAACTCGATAAACCTTTCATTATCAGTTTATATAATTGTTTATGTTTAGGATAACAGATTTAGAATCAAGTAAAGTACCGTAGGATAACAGATTTAGAATCAAGTAAAGTACCGTGACGAGATAATTTATAAAACCAACTCGATAACGTTTATATTATGTCCTCACGGTTTGTGGTTTTAAACTTGTATTTAATCAAATCTTTATCGAGTAAGAGCTATACGTGATATTAAACCTGTTATCCAAAACATAAACAATAATATAAACTGATAATGAAAGCTTTATCCAGTGAGAGCTATATAAGAGTACACAAGCGCAGCAGTTTGTACCTAAAACATGCAAACTAGTAAAAGTGATGTCTCTGTAGTTCCGTTAATGAACCAGATGTAATTGAGAAGGGTGTCTCATCCATCTGCAAAAAGTATCGACCCATGTCATCCTGCGCTATCCGCGCAGGCTGACATGGGTCGAAACATTTGCTTGTTGTAAATTTTCTGCATATCCAAGGACCATACTACCTCATGATCAGTCGGTTGTTAGACAAAATTGATTTGATCGATCTATAAATTATAATAATGTGATGACTTGCTTGGTATAATGCATCACGGAGATCCATAAATCCCTCTTTTGCCAGAGCATGGCTCAATTATTTTAGACATTTATTTCATGTGCCAGTTCTCGGCCACGGTTTAAGCATATTTTAAGACCACTCTTCCAGATTAATCATGCAGAAAGACGACCAGTGATCTTTTAAACACGCCATAAACTGAACCATGCTCTGGAAAAGGGGTTTAACCCTTTCCCAAACAAGCCCTGGTTTTCACGTGTCTGCAGTACAAGTCTTTTGAAAACACTGTGGGAAAAGGAGAAATTGCTCGTAACGAGCAATTTCTCCTTTTCCCACAGTGTTTTCTACCCTTTTTGAGAACTTTCTGCCATTTTCATCAAATTTAAAATTGTCGTCTGCAAGCTCTTTCAATTTGGACCAGTCCAAAATTTGTCGTTTGGGAAAGGGTTAATGCATCTCTGTGATGCATAGTACCAAGCAAGTCATCACATAATTATGGATACGTAAAATCCGATTTCTTTAACAACCCAGTGGATCATGTGCTAAAATGGTCCTTAGACAGGCAGAAAAGTGACCGATAGCAAAAAGTTTCGACCCATGTCAGCCTGTGCGGCCTGCACAGGTGACATGGGTATATAATTTTTTTAAGATGCGCCTTTTATCCATTAAGCCCTATAGTTCAAGATCAGAATGCACTTACTGTATTGTTGTCCTTATGAAAAATTGTACAGACAAGGTGTTTCACTATAATACCCTTCAAAATTTGCGCAAGGTACTTATATGTTGTTTATAAAGGTAATACAGAAGAATTGAATTGTATTCCATTTCATAAGATTAAGAACACGGTTTTATGACATGCACAGTATATAAAGGTAACATCAGCTCTTTACCACACGATTTTAGAAAATTTTAGACTTGTCAAAATTTAAAGCATTTGCCAACGACAGATTAAAGCTGGCTCAAATAAACAAAGAAAGAAAAGTTGCCTTCGACTGAGTAGAAAATATTGTGGGAAAGGGAGAAAATGCTGGTTAACAGCATTTTAAAAGCATTTTAACAGCATTTTATCCCTTTCCCACAATGTTTTCAAAAGGTTCCTTTTTCAGGGTCGTTTAGAGTCGGGGTTGAGTGGTAGAGAGTAAAATGGGAAAGAAGTCTGTGGCTGGTAAGGTTTTTTTAAAGTCATGAGTAGTTTTGGTGAAAAAGAAACTCTAGAAGGGCATTGATAGGTCGCCGCAATAGATTTAAAATAAATTCGAGAACGACGTTGAACAGGGTCCGCAGCTGGAAGGAGATTTAAACATGGTACACCGGAAACGGAAATCGTACGGAATATTTTGCTCTTATACACGTTTTTGAAAATTACATTACCGTCACCCGGTTCATTATTGAAAAAAAAAAAGAGTATGAAACCTTCACACAAAAATTACGGCTTGTCCAACTGAAAGAATTTGCAGACGACAAATTAAACGCTAGTATGTCTCGAATGACGGAATTTGTCTCTGAAAGGGGAAACATTGTTGGAAAAGGAAGGAAATTGCTTGTTACCAGCATTTGCCCAGTTTCCCACAATGTTTTCATAAATACTTTTTATTAGAGCGAACACGCGGGATTTTGGTAAAGAGTTGAAGAAGGGATGCCTACACACAATTAGACCAGTTCTGTATTAGAAACTGGGCGAGGCATCAGATAATTTCATCTATATATGAGCCTTGCTCTGTGGAAAGGGGGTGTAATGCATCTGCAAAAAGTATCGACTCGGGTCAGCCTGCGCGGACTGACCTGGTCGAATCTTTTTGCTATCGGTCAATTTTCTTCTGTATGTCAAAGGACCATTCTATCTCCTGATTCAGTCGGTTGTTACACAAAATGGATTTTACGGATCGATAAGTATATGATGACTTGCTTGGTACAGTGTATCACGGAGATACATTAAATCCCCTTTTGCCAGAGTGCCGCTCGTTTAAAAAAACAAACAAAAAGAAAAAAAAAAAAAAAAAAAAAAAAAACCCCCCCCCCAAAAAAAAAACAGTAGAAACAATGTTAATGTCAGTGATGTCCAAAAGCCTTGGCGTCAAATGGATGAATTGTTCATTTTCCTATGTAACGCATTTTCTGATCGGCTGAACCAAATGGTTTAGCCAATCAGAAGTTGTGATACTTTCAAATCTAGAAAATTCTTTAGAATGAGGCGCAAATTTTCTCAAGAATGCTCTTAAGAAGCCAAAACACTTTATGTGCCAAATGGAGTGCGTGTTCATTTTAAGCAATTCCCAAACGACAAATTTTGGACTGGTCCAAATTGAAAGAGTTTCCAGACGACAATTTTAAATTTGATGAAAATAGCAGAAAGGTCTCAAAAAGGGTAAAAAACACTGTGGGAAAAGGAGAAATTGCTCGTTACGAGCAATTTCTCCTTTTCCCACAGTGTTTTCAAAAGACTTGTACTACAGACACGTGAAAACCAGGGCTTGTTTGGGAAAGGGTTAAGCAACTCTTCCGTTTACTAGGTGCTTTTTTTTTCAGAACTGAACATTATGTAAACAAATGGCGCCTGCGAAACAGAAAGGGTGAAAAACACGATTCCATTTTGTTGTGCGTGACTTGGAAGCGAAAGGAAGGATATCTTTACAAATTTTAAAGAAATGCCAAGTATGTTATTTCGAGACAATTTCTCCGCAAGACATTATATTTACAGGAAATTAATTCTTTTGTTGCGTGAGCCGAACCAAAGGACCACGTGCTGGTATTCACTTTATGCGTGTTATTCTTCGTGACTGATTGCGCCATTTTTTTTTTGTTTTGGTCACAAGGTCGAATGAGCTACATTGCTTCCAACCATAAGTAAAATTGACTGAGACGTAAGTCGAGCTCGGTACAGCTGTCGGTAGCGTACAGGGGTCGTACACACCAACCATTCTTAAGAACATTCTTAATTCTATTCCTTAAAAAAATAAAAATTTGAAAGTAACACAACTTCTGATTGGCTAAACCAAATGGTTTAGCCAATCAGAAGTTGTGTTACTTTCTAAATCTAAAATTACGCTTAAAATGAAATAAAGAATGCTTGATAAATACAGACCAGGGAATTGAAACCAGTTTGGGGGTCGCTAGTTCCATTCCCTAGCTCGGCAAATTTTTTGCGAGGATTGATGATAGTCATTGCCAAAGGATTCATTTCTAAACCGCAGTGTACATCTAAGATAGCGAATGGCAAAGTGAGAGTTAACTTACTTACTTGTTAAAGAGGGCAGGAATCTGACCGGCAAAGCGCTGCGCAATAGCACAATAGCGTCAACAAGGAAGAAGTTAAAGTAGTTCTTAGGTGACCTTATTTTGAGCCTTGTTTGTGAAGTGCAGACCAAGATACAGTCTACATGCACTTCAGCATTTCAAGGATAGGCGTAATGATACAAAAATGGAAAGGCCACAGAAAAAAAGAATGGACAGTGTTCTGTGAAAAGGGGGCTTAATGCATCTTCAAAAACTATCGACCCAGGTCGATATACCCCATAATCCAGTCGGTTGGTAGACTAAATGGATATTTATGGACCCATAATACTGTGATGACTTGCTTGGTATAATGCATCAAGGAGATACATTAAGCCCCCTTTTCCCAGAGCTTAGCTCAAATTCTCCTATATTCTTAGTCTTGTTTTTTTTTCCATCTAACTAACTGAAGATGTCTAAAGCAGACTAAATTCACTCTCTATAGTGATCTTATTCAATACAACGTTGTCCCTAAAGATGCTGGTTGACATTTAACGTGTCAGCTAATTTCCTTTTTATGACAGGTTCTTTATACGATAGGGTTGCTGTGATTATGGGATTACGCTTGTTACATCATTAGAAAAGCTCTTTTTTATCACCTATCTTCACATAATAATCTTTTTTATCACATAAGTTCCCTTATTTTTATGCGCGCTAAATGACCAAAGCTGTAGATGCGCCATAAAACAATATTCATTCATTCCCTTATTTTTAGTGTAATGCAGCCGTTACGATTTTTTTTTATCATATTTACACTCGCTTGAGATAAATAAATAGTGCCCTGTTCGGTCACCGCTCTTAATGCTGTAGCAAACGACTAAATTTTAGATTTGTTCAAATTGAAAGCATTTTGCAGACGACAGATTATATTTGATTCTAAAGCTAGGATGTGTCCTTGAAAGGGTAGAAAACATTGTGGGAAAAGGAGAAAATGCTGGTTACCAGCATTTTCTCCTTTTCCCACAATGTTTTCAAAAGCCGTTTTCTCCAGGGTCATGAAAATCTGACATTGTTTCGTAAAAAGTTAAATGCTACGTCTCATTTATAAAGCATTGCTGATCCAGAAGACCCTGTGAAATTAACTGTCAACATCGATGGTCGTGACAAAGCTGCACATTTTATGACCTTTAGATTCAGAACTAAATCACTATATGCAAGTTTCTTTGGAACTATTTCTTTGTCTGTGATGAACACGCCTGTCAAAGAAACAATTAGGTTTCATGTAAATCTCACTTCATATGTACATACATGTCGCTCTGTGTTTCAACACATAATTTAATATCAATTGTTTTCATGAATATTGGTAAGTTCTGATTGACTGAAAATCTTTTTTCATAGCTCCATGAAAAAAAAAATCACGTTGTGCCAGAACTACTTTAGCTGTCAAACTAATGTAAACAAACATGTATACAAGTATGAGTGGAAGGGGCTTTAGAAACTCCAACGTTATATTTAAAAATAAAGAAAATGAATGCAGTTTGAATTATTTCCGTGGGTGTATGTTGTCTGTAATATTAAATTATAAGGAATGAAGAGATTTTTTTTTCATGGAGGTATGAAAAAGAAAAAACCTAATCACACTTTTGTATGAAACCGCGCTTCGTGGTTTCATACAGTGTGATTAGGTTTTTTTTTTTTTCATATCTCCATGAAAAAAAAATTCTCTTCGTTCCTTAAATGAACTATGCTTCTTGAGATACAGTTATGTGATAAAAAGAATCTTAACTTCATTGGCTTTTAAAGTTAACTTTTACTAAACTCGTCGACATAAAAAAAAAAATGTTTTTAAGCTCGCCAGAGGCTCGCTTAATAACATTTTTGGACCCGTTTAATAAAAGTTT
This sequence comes from Tridacna gigas, assembly GCA_945859785.2. Lineage (NCBI taxonomy): Eukaryota > Metazoa > Mollusca > Bivalvia > Cardiida > Cardiidae > Tridacna > Tridacna gigas. The sequence continues at coordinate 4,039,149 of OX244030.2, forward strand.
ATATCAATTCAAAATCATATTAGATCCTATATATCTCCAGAAAATTTATGATAGCCGATACCTATGGTGGCATATTTCTGCCGCGAGATACGAGATAGCTATCGTGATAATTTGAGAAAACTTTCACGATAATTCGAAGTTTCCTGGAAATTTTATCTAGATAGTGAAAAGTTTTCTGCAAAAAATTATCACGATAAACTTTGCTATCTAGAAAATTTTATGTTGATTATTTCTCATTAGTGCATGAAGCTGACATTGAGGTAAAATTATCGCGATAGTTCTACCCGTCTCTCAATATCTATAAATAGAAAAATCAACATTTGGATGAACTCGGAAGTTTTTGACTGTACAGGAGACAAAGATGATCCGAAACAGTATCTAATTATAGATACTGTGAATGTCAGTTGTGGGCACAAGCGTAAAAAAAAAAATCGTGATAACAGTTAGAAATATCGCGATATTTTTATCGTGAAACTTTTTGTTAGCTAGATAATATATCCAGGAAAGTTCGTTTTATCGCGATAGTTCTCTAAAATTATCATGATAGCTATCTCGTATCTCGTGGCAGAAATATGCCACGATAGATACCAAGTAAAAGGAACATAACAGACAGCAAATACACGTTCCAAAACTCGGTGGATATTCTGGTACAAACAATTTCTTTTTTTATGAAAGGGAACTAGGGGTCAGTGGAATGTCAGTGGTCGTTTCAAGACATGAGCCATGCTCTGGCAAAGGGGGACTTAATGCATCACCGTGCTGCATCATACCAAGCCAGTAATAATAAATTTATGGATCTAGAAAAACCGACTGAGTCACGAGGTAGGTTGGACCTTTAACCCTTTCCCAAACAAGCCCTGGTTTTCATGTGTCTGCAGTACAAGTCTTTTGAAAACACTTTGGGAAAAGGAGAAATTGCTCGTAACGAGCAATTTCTCTTTTTCTCACAGTGTTTTCTACCCTTTTGGAGAACTTTCTGTCATTTTCATCAAATTTAAAATTGTCGTCTGCAAACTTTTTCAATTTGGACCAGTCTAAATTTCATCGTTTGGGAAAGGGTTAACACAGAAAATTGACCAACAGCAAATAATTAGAACCAGGTCAGCTTGCGCCGACTGCGAAAGCTAACCTAAGTCGATACTGTTTGTAGATGCATTAAACCCCCTTTTCACATATCATGTCTAATATATATGACCAGACCTTTTTTAGATCAAAGTGCTCAAAGGCTAGATCGTAATAGTGCATTTTGTTTTACGATCATCCAACTAAATATACTCTGTTTCTTTGTTGGGAACTATTGTCCAATACTCAAAATAACTCTTTACCAAACGACAAAATTTTGGACTGGACCAAATTGAACGCATTTGAAGATGACATATCTAATGTAACTGAAAATGGTGATTTCTGTCTTTGATAGAAGAGAAAACACCGCAGGAAAAGGAGAAAATGCTGGTAGCCAGCATTTTCTCCATTTCCCGCAATGTTTTCGAAAGCCTTTTCTTTCAGGATCGTTAAAACTCGGGATTGTGTGGTAAAGGGTTAATTGACTTGAAAGCTTTTTCATTACTACAAATTGGAAAACGTTGTCGATGGGACGATGTAAGGAAATTGTTCACCAGTCAAGAGTTCAGTACGATTAATTCAGAACTTATCTTGTTTTTGAGAATCTTTGCAATGTTTGGTTTTCCCAGATTAGATTGTACATGATCAGTCTGGTGTGTCAATGTATTGTGGGCTGCGAAATTCTGAATGTTGTCAAACAGTTGGTCTGAATTATCATTGTGATATGTGAAAAACAGCTTTGCTTTAACATAGTCCCTCCTGTATATTTTTAAAATATTCCTATAGAATATAAATAACCATCGTGAATTCAGGATGACTGTCTCAAATAGCTTTTAGCCCGTCCGGGTAGCTCAGTGGTTAGCGTATCTGACTCGTGACCTGGTGGTTGCGAGTTCGATACCCGGTTGAGGCAAGCTTTGTTTCCGGTGGTTTTTCGCCTCTCACCTTTGATGCATGTGAGAAAAGTAGTCAGTGGCTTTGGAAAGAAAGTTGTGTCAGTACTGGTGTGAGAAAGCCAGGAAACACATGGGTGCGTCACTGACTGCCATGATATGACCAGAGCTGTTAAAATGGCGTTAAAGTCGAATTCAAACCAAATCAAATAGCTGTACATTGGCTACTGTGATATGACTTGAAAACAGCGTAAAGCACAAAACAGAAGTTCAATCATAGTGTTGTAGGTTTTTATTAAAGATAACTATTTGAGCCATGCTGAGTGAAAAGGGGGCTTAATGCATCTGCGGAAAAGTATCGACCAAGGTCAGCCTGCGCAGTCCGCGCAGGCTGACCTGGGTCGATACTTTTTCGCTATTGGTAAATTTTCTTTATGTTCAAGAAGCAGTGTACCTCATGATTCAGTCGGTTGTTAGAGAAAATGGATTTTATGCATCCACTATTATATGATGACTTGTTTGGTCTCATTGATCATGGAGATGCATTAAGCCCCCTTTTCCCAGAGCATGACTCATTTAAAGATGTGTTGAAAATTGGATATATGAGCGGCGCTCTGGTAAAAAGGGGCTTAATGCATTTCTGTGTTGTATTATGCCAAGTAAATTATCGGATAACTAGAAATCCATTTAGTCTGATGATTGATTCGATCTGCAGGTAGAATAGGCCTAGGACATAAAATTGACCAATAGCAAACAGGTTCGACCTAGGTAAGCCAGCGCGGACTGCACAGGCTCACCCGGGTCGATACTTTTTGCACATGCTATGAGCCCCCTTTTCACAGCTCATGATTTGTATGCCTTTCCTTTGATCCACTTTATACAAATCTGTTCAAACAGAGTGAAGTAAAATATCAGTATCTGCCGCCTCATAAGAGGTGGTGGGGAGTGGGACCCCCCCCCCCCCACACACACACACAAAACTGCTCCTACACTAACACTGTGTTTTGGGTACAGATAATACTTGGCTCGACGAGACAGTTCTTATGAGTATCGATAGCGCAGGACTTAAGTAAAGAAACACTGTTCTTTGACCCCGAAAATTTCTCCTCTGCACTTCGTAAATATCTCGTAAAAGTTGCATGCTAGAAAATTCGATTCAGACGAGATTATTGTTATCATGGCTGATTATCTGACGAACTACTTTTATCGGCGTCGCTGATTACGCTGGCTTTTGACCTATTTCTTGGCCTTGCTATATTCGAATGAATAAATAGAAAATTGCGATTGGTAAAAAATGTCGACATGCTTAAACTGCGGGCCCCTGCAGGCATATTTGCGAGTAAATTTAGGCAGTCTATTGTTTTTAAAGATAATTCTTGTTTATGTTATCTTCAGTCCCTACTCGGGACCTATTAACCTTTATTAGCGCCAAGGGGGAAACAGGGGCTTTTGCGGATGGCATAGATTATGATCAGACTGCACAGAATGTTAGGGTCTAGTCTTATCTTGGAAATATACCGCCTGCTTATCTTGACAAGCCCATAAGATGTATAGATCTGCGGTGAGTTGGCATTTCAGATGAAAGTCTACAAAAAAAAAAAAAATTATTAAGCGAGCCTTTGGAAAGCCTAATCATTTTTTTCGTCGATAGGTCTTATAAAATTTTAGCTCAAAGCTGATGAATGTACCTATCTTTTTATCACATAAATGTATCTCAAGAATAGTTAAAACATAGGCCAATATGTACATGTGTATTGAAATTTACATGAAGCCTATCGGCTTCTTTGACAGGTGTCTACACCATGGAGAAATAGCTCCAAAGAAGCTTGAATATAATGATTTTGTTTTGAATCTAAAAATTCATAAAATTCACAGCTTTGTCACAATCAACATTTTTTATGATGTTAATTTAACAGGGAAATCTAGGTCAGCAATGTATAGAACTGAGGCGTAGGAATTCACAGCTGTGGCCAAATACAGCACTATTTGCTTATCTGAAAACGTGTGTAAGATAAGAAAATTCGTAATAGCTGTGTTGCACTGAAAACAAGGGTAGTTATGTGATAATAAATATCATTGAGGTTTCATTGGATTGTCTTATCAACCTTCGAAAGAAGTCAAGTTTAATGAGTTATGCTCTGTGAAAAGGGGGTATAATGCATCTGCAAAAAGTATCGACCCATGTCATTCTGCGCGAAATGCGCATCTAACAAGGGTCGAAGCTTTTTGCCAGTTGTACATTTTCTGCATGTCCAAGGATCATTCTACCTCATAGTTCTGTTAAGTGTTAGATAAAATGGATTTTTATGGATCCATAATTATGTAATGACTTGCTTTGTATAATGCATCAAGGGGATGCATTAAACCCCTTTTGCCAGAGCATGGTTCACATATCTGACGCTCTATAAGAGTTAACAATTTCATACATCATCATCAAAAAGGAAAAAAAAAATCACTAGTAGATGATTACTTTTCTGATTAACTCTCGATGAATTCCAATATTCGAACATTCGTAAATACTGTTTTTTTTTTTTTTTTCTCTTAAAGTAATAGTAGCTGCCAAAAGTAAACAAAGCGGGTGTTAAGATGCATTTAAATTTAAATCATATCGTTTTAAAGTATGGAAATTATTGTAACGATGACAATCTTTTATTGTACAGTTGGTCCAAGTTTTAGTCATTGGCAGAGAAATTAATTTCAAAACTACGTTAAAAGTTGCCAGGTCACTCTATCTTTTGTTTACCTTTTGTCTCATTTTAAAATTCATTTTTCTGCCTGCGACTAACACTTTGATCGACCACATGATAACAAATTACCATCAACCCAAAAATTTTCCATACCTTTAAATGGTAGGATTTAAATTTAAATGCATTTTAACACCTGCATTGTTTTTTTTTGGCTGCTATTAGGCCTTTACGGTTTGGTAAAAAAGATTACTGTTGGAAACCAGTGAGCAACAGTTAACCCCTTGCCAATCAATGTGATTTACGACTTTGATCATAAAAGTATTTCGAAGGGAAAAAATACTTTGAGTTGAACATGAAAACACTGGACAAAACTGGTCGATTCAATTCTATGGTACCCATTGTAGGTCGTACAGATGTCTCTCCAGTTTAATGCCGTTTCTCCGCTGTAACCCTTAAGGCTGCTGAGAACGATTTAAGGACATTTGCGGACAGTGTAGATCAAGATCAGACTGCACAGAACGTGCAATGTGATCTTAGATCTACACTGTCCGATAAGGAGATATCTTTGCCCCCCCCCCCCCAAAAAAAAAAAAAAAAAAATGCCCTTGAAATTGTAAAATTTAGGTTTTTACTATCGGCTTGAAAGTTTCATTTCACTTATTTAGCAGGACAAGGGTTAACATTGAATGGTTTGGATTGCATAATCAGAGAAACATCAGACTGGCCGTATCTTGAAAAAGGTTCTGTAAAGTTCATCCAACTTAGATGGCGTGCATTTGTCATCAGAGGCGACGTCTCCGTTTTAGTACCGTTTCTCCGCTCTAACATAGTACGGTTTTGGACGCATAATCAGGGAGACATCAAACTGGCCGTATCTTGGATCGCATGTCCCACACTTGCCGGGGATCGGTGTAAACTTGTAAGTTTTCAAAAGGCTTGCAAGAAACAAGAAAAGACGGCTGCGCCCGAACTGCTCCCCGGGACACTGCCTTCGGCCCGTACCGAAAGTGATCCAGCTGAAAAATATGAAGGTCATGCTCTGTGAAAAGGGGTTTAATGCATCTGCAAAATGTATCGACCACGGTCAGCCTGCGCGGACTGCGCAGGCTGACCTAGGTCGAAACATTTTGCTATTAACCCCTTCCCAAACAAGCCCTGGTTTTCACGTGTCTGCAGTACAAGTCTTTTGAAAACACTGTGGGAAAAGGAGAAATTGCTCGTAACGAGCAATTTCTCCTTTTCCCAGAGTGTTTTCTACCCTTTTTTATAACTTTCTGCCATTTTCATCAAATTTAAAATTGTCGTCTGCAAACTCTTTCAATTTGGACCAGTCCAAAATTTGTCGTTTGGGAAAGGGTTAATCAATTTTCTGCTTATCAAAAGACAAGTCTACCTGATGATTCAATCGGTTGTTAGACAAAATTGATTTTATGGATCCATAGTTACACAAGGATTGGCTCGGTACAGTGCATCGCGGAGATGCATTAGACTCTCTTTTGCCACATGGCCGCACATATAGTAAATGACTGAAACATCATTTATGTGATGTACTACGGAGCATACAAAGGGCAATAACACGTGATTCGGGGAGTGTACATAAATTATGGCTAGAACGCAAAGAACAGCACTCTTTGGCCTCATTTACCTACCATTTCAAATTAAGGACTAATTTTAACTTCACAGACTATTCATTGCCTTGACTAAAACTTCAACCATTGAGATTCAGTTTGTAGATTCTTTGTGAAAATATCGCTTTTATGTATGTATCAACTACCATAGTAAATGTGTATAAACTGAGATTCTTCTGAAAGCATGAAAAGCACATTTTGTTGTTTAGGGGTAACGGAAGTATCGATAAATTGGATAACCTTTGATTTCTTGATGAAAAGCTTCACGACAAAATTTATGCTTGAAATAAGCACAAAAAATCGTGTACAGAAATAAAACATCGAGATCGTACTTAATAGTAACGTGACAATGTTTCGTACAAAATTAGTGTAAAAGTCAACCTTCGCAATCGAAAGCGTTTTTCAAATTAATTTTCGGTTTCAAGACTTGTCTGTTGCACTTTTTTATCATTTTTATGCCATTATGTGTGTAAATGGTTTCAACTTAATTTCTGAGATTAATTTCAATCACATGATATCTTACTGCTTTCTCATTGGATGAGAACTAGGATACAGTTGTCCGGAGTCATCTAGCCACCTCTCCGGCCGGAACTTCCAGGGATCTCCCCAAACAGCCTCGTCATGGTGGACGTACCAGATATTGGGTATGATCTGAAGTGGGAAGCCATGTTGGATCAGTTAGACAAACTTTACATGACGAAGAACGCACATACATGTACTTAATTTCTTACCAGATAAGAAGATCTACACATGTCCAATTTGGAACCATATGCAGACGATAAACTGGACGAGGCTCAAATGATGAAAACTGTTTTAGAAAGGATAGGAAATTATTATCATCGAAAAAGGTCGAAAAGACTACTTCCGAGAATACGTAAAATAATCTATCGTTTGGTAGAGGGTTAAATAAAACCCCATCAGATTGTGGCCAATGGACACAAAACAAAGCATCAAGAAAGCTGTCGCTAGATGCGCCCGTAAGTTACTGGTCAATCAACCCTTAGGCTGCTAAGCGCGACTCACTGACCTTTTGCGGACAATGTAGATTAAGATCAGACTGCACAGAACGTGCAGTCTGATCTTGGATCTACACTCTCCGATAAGGAGATTTTTATTCCCTAAAAATAAATTTGAAGATGCACTATTTGGGTTTTTACTACCGTTTTGGAAATTTCATTTCACTTATTCAGCAGGATAATGGGTTGAGGTTATTTAAACCCTTTCCCAAACAAGCCCTGGTTTTCACGTGTCTGCAGTACAAGTCTTTTGAAAACACTCCTTTTCCAACAATGTTTTCTACCCTTTTGGAGAACTTTCCGCCATTTTCATCAAATTTAAAATTGTCGTCTGCAAACTCTTTCAGTTTGGAAGGGTCTAAAATTTGTCGTTTGGGAAAGGGTTAAGAGGCAGCCCAAATTGGATAAAGTCTTGAAAAAAAAAAAACTGCTGTTGGCTTTCCTATTAATTAACTCTTTACCACAAGATTTCGAGTTTTAATGACCATGAAAAACATGCCATTTTAACAAATTGTGGGAAAGGAGAAAATGCTGATACCCAGCATTTTCTTCTCCTCCCACATTATTTACTACCTTATCACAGGCAAATTCAATCACTTGAGTCACATTTTATTTGTCGTCTGCAAATGTTTTCAATTTGGACAAGTTTAAAATTTTGTCGTTTGGTAAAATAGTTAAGAGCTGATCTTGGTATTAGGTTAGTTTAAACATATTTTATTGATCAATAATTTACAATGTCATAAATATACAAAACAAGTCAATAGGATTGGAACGAAAGCATAGCTTATTATGTTCTTTTCCTAGTGGATGATGGAAAAATACACAGATGACATAAGTAATGTTATTCTGAATCAATGGAAAAAAATACACAGATGACATGAAGTAATGTTATTCTGAATCAATGGGGAAAAAAAATACACAGATGACATGAAGTAATGTTATTCTGAATCAATGGAAAAAAATATACAGATGACATAAGTAATGTTATTCTGAATCAATGGAAAAAAAAAGAAACGATTATGAGGAAGACAGTAAAAAAATGATCATAATGAAATATAAGCAAAGTGTGAGGTATGCTTAAGTTGGACTGTTGGTGGGCTTTGAAGAAACGGTACGCTTGCACTATAAGAATAACTTATTACGTGAACTGATTCGGTAATTATACACTTAATTAGCCAATACTAAATCTCTTACTGGACTTGATAAATAAGTGTACTTCGGAGAAAATGCGTTTATTAAAATCTAGAGATAAATTGTCATCCTCGTATAAGAAGAGTACGATCTTGGTATTGCTAATCGGGAAAGCAACATTGTGTAAACTATGGAATGGTTTTCGATAGAATAGATACTTATTTCTTTAGCTTTCAATCTTTCACTGCCAATGTCGCCTGGGGGGGGGGGGGGGGGCATCTTTAGCGGATGGCGTAGATCAAGATCAGATTGCACAAAATGTGCAGTCTGATCTTTGATCTACACCATCTGCTACCTGATACTAATCTTCGACCAAAATCGGCTTCAAAAGCAACAATAATGTACTTTTAGACATCGAGAAATGTCGTATCCATTTGAGCCGTGCTCTATGAAAAGGGGGCCTAATTCATCTGCGAAAAGTATCGATCCAGGTCAGCCTGCGCAGTCTCCGCGCAGGCTGACCTGAGCCGAAACTTTTCGCTATTGATCAGTTTTCTGTCTTTCAAAGGACCAGTTTACCAACTGATTCACTCAGTTGTTAGACAAAAATGGACTTTATGGATCCATACTCATGTGATGACTTGCTTGGTTTGATGCATCATAAAGATGCATCAAGCCCCCTTTTGCCAGAGCATGGTTCATTTATTTGACAGTGAGAGAATTAAGGAGAGTAAGATTAAAAATACATTTAAAGAAATAACTAGGAAAAATGGCTGACCAGGCTTCCGGCGGGAAATTGGTACCCTTCAAACTCCACGTCAGAGTTGGTATAATGCGATACAAGCAGGGGCACAACAGGTATATATCGTGTAGCCTCGGTTTCTACCGCCGCTAGGAACGGACAGTTCTGACGATCGTCGAGAGTTGGTAGCCTGTCTGGACCTATGACGTCATCCAGTTCTTTTTGAACTCTTTCTTGGTACTCCGGGTGGTGCACCAGAATTAAAATCGTGGCTGTGACACCAGTCAAGGTCGTCAGGATACCTGAAACGGCTCTACATGTCATTTAAGAACACGTGATTATGTTTTACATCCATCGAAAGTAAACCTTTATATCATTATCTTCTGGTAGGTGTCATTTTCAAATACATTACCTATCTAATATGGGTATTCTGGGTACAGAGAGCCGGGCTACTTTTCAAGACGGCAATTAATGCACCGAATTTGAAAATAAAGTAAACGTTTACTCAATAAAATGCTACCTCGTACGATTCACCTAGCCATGGTTAGCTAGCATATAGCCTATGCACCTGTCACTTATAAACACAGCCCCTATAGGCTCGGGAAAAAGCCCTGGTACATTTTTTGTTGATAAGTCTGGAAAAACCCAGATGCATAAATCCTGGGTTTTATGAAAACTATATTTAGAAACTGTATACAAAGATTTGCAGTAAACAATGATATTTTAAGAACTACTTATCCCGTTTGAAATAATTATATTTAAAGAAATTTGAAGCGGAAAACAAGCTCGATTTTTTCACAGAAGTTTTGTTTATAGCCATTTTCTCCATTGCTACTTTTTTAGCGGAAGAATTTTAATTTACGCACTGGGTATTAGTATTTATCCTATACAAGGTGTGATGCGTCATAGCAGACAGATTAAATTCGAAGAATATGACATGCGCAGACAGCGATATTTATATGATAAAGCAAACACGTCATATTATATTACATATGTATTCAAATATGCACAACAATCAATCTACCGCCAGCCAAAACATCAAAGCTGTTAGAGTAATCCCCCCCCCCGCCTTGAATAAAAGACAGCGCAGATCCTAAAATCATATGCATGTAGGCATTCTGTGTACAGTCTGATTTTGATAAGAAAAATCGTCTTTCATCACAAAATCCACACTTTTAACGACCCCGAGGACGGAGACTTTGGAAAACATTGTTGAAAAATGAGAAAATGCTTTTAACCAGATTTTCTACCATATGAAGGACAGTCTTCATGTTTTGAGTTTAGTTTAAGTTGTCGTCTGCAAATGCTTTCAATTTTGTTTTGTCTGGTACAACCTTTAAAAAAAAAAAAGGAAAAGCCATGTTCTGTAGAAAGAGGGCTTAATGCATCTGCGAAAAGTAGTCCGCGTAGGCTGACCTTGGCCGAAACTTTTCGCTTTTCAATTTTCTGTTTTCCAACCTACCTCATGATTAAATTGGTTGTTACAAAACGTGGCTATCACCGATCCATAATTATGTGATGCCTTGATTGCTATCATGGATCACAGAAATGCATTAAGCCCCCTTTTGCCGGAGCCTGGCTCATTATTAATCAATTGTGTCTAACCCTCTAAATGTTAACCCGTAAATTGCTAAATAAGTTAACCCTTTCCCAAACAACAAATTTTGGACTGGTCCAAATTGAAAGAGTTTGCAGACGACAATTTTCAATTTGATGAAAATGGCAGAAAGGTCTCAAAAAGGGTAGAAAACACTGTGGTAAAAGGAGAAATTGCTCGTTACGAGCAATTTCTCCTTTTCCCACAGTGTTTTCAAAAGACTTGTACTGCAGACACGTGAAAACCAGGGCTTGTTTGGGAAAGGGTCAACTGAAACTTTCAAGCCGATAGTAAAAATCCCAGATGTTGCTATTTCAAAGTTATTTACAGGGGGGAAATATCTCCTTATCGGACAGTGTAGATTCAAGATCAGACTGCACGTTCTGTGCAGTCTGATCTTGATCTGTAATGTCCGCAAAGGGATCTGGAGTCTCGCTTGCCTTCGCAGCCTACAGTTTAAAATGTAGATTAGATAAATGTGCTAAAAGTCAACCATTTGTGGTACCACTAACTGATATTATTAGCAACAATAGGTTAAGGTCATAATCAATATCAAAAGTGCTTCAGTGAAAAAAAAAAAAGGTTGGCGCAAGTCAGGAAAGACATTCGCTTCGGGGAAAAAGTGGGTATAATCACAGGCCTTTGAAGCTCCGTTGGTCTATCACGGAACACTAAAATTATCCTTGGTCAATCATCGAACACTTTTGCACATTGGTGCATCGCCTGTATATCACGGAAAAAACTCAAACTTTTAATTTACACCGTTACTATAAATAGCACATTGGCGACTGCCTCTATGTTGCATATAATATGACAAGGTGTGAAACGAAATCGAAGAAAACTTTTACCCTTGTCTCATTTCAAAGATAATATTTAACCGAAATCGGAAAAATATTAGCTATAGCTTGATCATAAGAGCCGTTTGGAACTTTCGAAGGTCATAGTACACAAGAATGATCATTTGTGAACCAATCTGCAACGGTAAACAGGTTAAGTTTCCCCTTTTCATATAAATGTTATCTCTGAAAGGGGACAGGGGTAAATTTTTTCTTCGATTTCGTTGCACACCTTGTTTTATCAAATACAATACAAAGGCAGTCGCAAATGTGCTATTTATAGTAACGGTGTCCGATACGGAAAATTTCCTTATCCCGTAATAGACAAATGGACTTTCAGTTGCCTATGGTCTGATGCATCTTTTATGCACTATACCATGCAGTTCGTCCCATAAAAATAATTGATCTACTGTGCCGAAAAATCGACACAGTAATGATGTGGTAGAATGATCCTTTGACATGCAGGAGCTTTACCAGAGCAAAGACCTGGGTCGATACTTTTTGCAGACCTGTGAAAGCACCTTTTTCACAGAACATGACTCAGTTATAAGTCTGAATTGTCTCAACGATCTAATAATATTCTGATGCATACCTGCCGCTATCGTTTCCAGTAGGCTGTTCTTTATTCGCTCGTCGGTAAATACAACTTGTCCCCCGGCTGCTATCTCTCGTGCTTGTTCGTCGAATAGAGAGTCGATAATACCTCGCACTACCCCGGGTTTGTGTGTTTCCTGGTTAAATACACGTATAGGATAGATATCTAGTAAGGTTGTTCAAATCAGATAGATAACCCCACGAGCTTTTGTCTATCCGACTTAGACAACTTGGAATGACAAAGCGATGCATATGGTCAGAGCCCCAGATAATTTTTGGATCCAAGGAGTATTTAAGCATCATTTTTTAATGGCAGGGGTAAAATGAAATGACTTTACTAAAGCAGCAAATTTTTAGGCAAGAAAATGCTAATGGTAGCGTGAAAATCGAGTTTTACCCCATAATTGAACATAGTATGTTTCAATCCCATAATATTAACTCTTTTTTTTTTATTTTAGATAGTGTGCAGCTTATCAGATTGATTGAAAAATGTGGCAGTTTTACTTTATTCTTTTTATCTGTTATATGCTGAGCATGGTATGAAAAGAAAATGTGTTGCTAAAATATGGATACCTTGGTTACAACTGTTCAGTATTTCCAAGCACTAGATCATCAGAAAGATGGAGAGATGAATTTTAACTTGCAGCCCAAGCATGCAAGTCGTCATTATGAATAAATGGACACAGACAAGGTTTTAACGGTTTTCCAAACAACATAATTTTAGACTCTTTCGTATTTAGAGCTGTAGCAGACGACAAATCAAATGTAGCTTGAATGACTGGATTTGTCTTTCATGTAGCATACTAGAACATAGTGGAAAAGGGAGAAAAGAAAGGTCACCATCATCAAAGGGTTCTTTCATTCTGTGTTCTATCTTTGTATGAGTGACTAATACCTTCTTTAACACTTGTTCCAGTGCTAACACTGTAAAACAAGAGGGCCTAACTTCCACCCTCCCCTGTCTAATTTGTAGGTAGTCATATAGTTTTATTTCATAACGCAACCAATGGTGTTTACTCACTACAAAACAGATATTTTGGCTTCCACTTCTTGATTTATACAGAGATTTGTGTAAATTCGTTGTTTAAATTCATTGTTAAAGACTTTAAGACAGATTAAAGTGCCTCTGATCTGATGACATCAAACTGACCTTTGTTGTGTCATGGGTTTTCGCATTTTTTGCAGCATCCGATTTTTCATGTCAGTTAATTTTTGGAGAAGTATTTCTGCATCGTTTGATATGATTTTTTTTCAATTAGGGTAGCAGGTAACACTAAATCTGTCATTTTACACTAGATAAAAGGATCAACACTTTTATCATGTTTTTATAAAATGCCAGTTTGATTAGCCGTGTGATAAACAGAGCCGTGTACGTACTTCACATTTGACACTAATTTTGTAACTTATTAAAGCCCATATATCTGCCAGGTACATGCCCGCAAGCTAATTTATATGAAGCTTTAGCCGATGATCTCATGTGTCAGATTGACCCTTAGGCAGATTATTTTTGAGCATAAAAAACCCGGGTTATTTCAGATTTCCAAGCGTCAATGAGAACTGATAGACCGAATTAGAAAATTAACGTACAAACTTTTTTTCAACGGAAATGTATTAAGAAAGATTCTAAGGGAAAATTGTGACGAGTGTTTTCTTTTACTAAGTGGAGTATTACCATATAAGAACCGTAAAGTGGTGTATTTTTTGGAAGAAATGTACTGTGTAGGTGCATATCAATCTACGTGCTACAGCCGAGAAAATTTGATTAAAGGATGACCCGAAGTTTGCCGAATGCCAAACCAAGTACACGTATAATCAGCATTCGGCAAACCTCCGGTGATCCGTTGATCAAAATAGATGTAGGTACGGAATCGGCCAAGTTGTGACGAGTGGAATAATCAGCTGATCTAAGAAGCTTGCATTTCATTCAGAAAATAATATGCGAGCGTTTCAGTGACAACCTAGCCAATCAAGATGACGATCTCGGTTGTCAACAAAGTACGCAATGAAAATCAGTCAAATTGCGTATCTTGAGAAACATGTGCGTATTTGTTACGCTTTAAATTAAGTTTTGTTGCGTATTTGCTGTTCCAGATAGCGTAAAATAAGCAAATACGCAGCTTATCTGGGGCGCTGCATATATATACGACATATTCAGAAGAAATACTGACTGGCTTCTTTATCGGAACCGTGGCCCAATACGTAGAATGATAAAGCTTTGAACAAGCGATAAAACAGACTAAGTACTGAGCGATGATTGGCTTATATATCGGAAACGTGGTCTAACATGTAGAATGATAAAACGATGAACATGCGATAAAGCAGACCAAGCACTGAGCGCTGATTGGCTAAATTACTGGAACTATGGCCCAACACGTATGCTGATAAAGCGTTGAATATGCTATATAAACAGTCCAAGTACTGAGCGCTGAGTGGCTAATTTATCGGAACTGTGGTCAAATAACGTTCCTCCTGCAGACAACCTTTTGTTGTCTTTTTCAGACCACTGTTAAAAAACATTATCGCAAACAGAGAAAAGGAAATTTTTCTCCTTTTGCCGCACTCATTTTCCCATATGACGGCAAAAGAAACCCCATAACTCATGTTAGTCATCCGTATTTCACAGGAATGATTTGGAATTTGTTGGCTGCACATTTGGCTCAGGAGGCCGTGAGTTTCAAACGAGTCTTCGACAGCGCACAAAAGATAAAATGGACATTTCCGGTTGGAGATACCGCATTTCCTTGTCGCTGTGGCAAGACTATTTAGAAATATCGGACCAACTTGCTGGCTTTTGGGTGTTTTACATTTGGTTAGACCTTCATTTTGGCAAGCTGACAACATACATGTATATAATACAATAAAGCAAAGTGTTTTTATATTAATTGTTTTAAAGCCTTCATTTACATTAAAAATAGTCCCTATGAGTAAGGTATTTCCGATTCTAAAAATAGTGTCCACGCATCATTTCTTGTACTAGAATTGAGCCCTCATTTACATTAAAAATAGTCCCTATGAGTAAGGTATTTCCGGTCCTAAAAATAGTGTCCCTGCATCATTTCTTGTACTAGAATTGAGCCCTCATTTACATTAAAAATAGTCCCTATGAGTAAGGTATTTCCGATTCTAAAAATAGTTTCCACGCATCATTTCTTGTACTAGAATTGAGCCCTCATTTACATTAAAAATAGTCCCTATGAGTAAGGTATTTCCGGTCCTAAAAATAGTGTCCCTGCATCATTTCATTCTATTAGAATTGAAAGGCGCACTAGCAAACGGGGGCTTAATGCATCTTAGTTATGCATTGCATAAAGCGTATGGGTCCACTTTGTCTAATAACCGGCTGAATCACGAGTTAAAGCGGTCTTTTGACATACAAAAAAATTTAACTATAGCAAAAAGTATCGACCCAGGTCAGCCTGCGCACTGCGCGCAGGCAGACCTGGGTCGATACTTTTTGCAGATGCATTGCACCTCCAGTTGACAGAGCATGACATAGATAGATTTCGGCTTCACCTGACAACTAGAATAATATTGTCAAGATAAACGAGAAATCAAGACTGGTTTAAAGAACGGAAATATCAAAGAAAGAAAAAAATCAAAAGGACTCAAAGTCCTGGAAAGCGGATTTGTGGAGAAGAATAAAGCTGTAATACATGTATGTTGTAATAAAAAAATAATTTTATATGTAACACATGTAGTAGTATCTACGTATAATCATATAATGGAGTCAGAGAGAGCAAAGAAAATCGTTCTGCCAAGCGGGCCGTGCAGTAACTGTTATTTCATTGCTTGTTAAGAAGGGGTAATTTGATCCATCAATCTGAAGCAGTTTTTTGCTTGGTTTGGTTTGGTTTCTATTGGAGTTTGACGCCATTTAATCGGCTTAGGTCATAGCATGGCGCTCAGCGACGCACCTATGTGCTTCCTTGCTTTCTCACACCAGTACTGACACAACTTTCTTTCCAAAGCCACGGACTACTTTTCTGACATGCATCAGAGGTGAGAGGCGAAAAATCGCCGGAAAGAAAGTTTGCCTCAACCGGGTATCGAACTCGCAACCACCAGGTCACGATTCCGACACGCTAACCACTGAGCTACCCCGGCGGGCAGTCTTTTGCTGGAATTAGATTTCGGACTATAGGTTACACGTGTAGGACTGATTATACGGTAGTGACAAAAGCGATGTTGAGGTGTATTAGATAAAATTGAAAGTAAAATGGGTAGAGCGCAAGCGCGTATGATAGTATTTGGTTCAGGTCAAACCAATATCATAGTAGAGTGTGAGCGCGCATGCGTCGTTACGCATGATGTATTTGGTTCCGGTCAAAACGATCACAGTAAGCGGATTTGCTATACAAATCCGCCAAAAAAGGATTTCGACTTCACCTGACAACTAGAATAATATTGTCAAGATAAACGAAAAATCGAGGCTTGTTTAAAGATCGAAAATATCAAAAAAAAAAGGCCAAATATAATAGCAGAAATACCCGGACTTTGTGAAAATATCTGCGCAGGATTCTTGTTTTGGCGTCAACGCTTTCGTTGTAAATCTTTTTATAGTAGCCTGGGAAGTGTACAAGGAACGGGAAGTTCAATAAGACGGTATTGGTAAATGCATTCAACAGGTACTCGTTGGTCCGGTCTAACTGCCAGAATACGTCGACGTCTTCATCGTCGTCCTCAAGTTGTTCGCCACTCAACTGTTCAAAAACAAAACGGGCGTGTTAAATTTCGAGAACAGCGGCTGAGTTCACCAAACATTCTTAAGATCATGCTTAGTATTTATAACTGAGATTGTCTAAATTTGAAAGTGACACAACTTCTGATTGGCTAAACCATTTGGTTTAGCCAGTCAGAAGTTTTGGTACTTTCGAATTCAGAAAATTCTGTAGAATAAGGTAATCCTTATGAATGGATGGTGACTACGGATCAAGGGGGTATGCTAAGCAAGACTTGAGTGATACTCTGAGGAAAAGGGGTTTAATGCATCTCCGGGATGCAATTTATCAAGCAAGTCATTACATACCGATGGATCAATAAAATCCATATCGTTTAACAATCAACTGGATCCTGAGATAGAATGGTCCCGATTGCGCAGGCTGACATGCGTCAATACTGTTTGCTTTTTGTAAATTTTCTGCATGTCAACGGGGCAATCTACCTCAAGATCCGGTGGATTGTTAGGCCTCTTTGATTTTATGGATCCTGAAGTTTTCTATGATTGATTGATTGATTGTATGGTGTTTAACGCCGTTTGCAACATTATTTCAGTTATATCACGGCGGCCAGTGCACCTATCCATGCTTTCCTGGAGTTTGTTTTACCAGTACTCCGCACAATACCTGAAGTTTTTGATGACTTGCTTGCTACAGTGCATCGCGGAAGTCCGCGCAGGCTGACATGAATCAAAATTTTTTACACATGCACTAAAACCTCTTTTCACAGAGCATGGGTCATTTCGATATGGGCCATTCTCTGTGAAAAGAGGGTTTAATTTGTCTGCAAAAAGCATCGACCCGTGTCCGAGCAGGCTGACCTGGTTCGAAACATTTTGCTATCATGATCAATTTTCTGCATGTCACTGGACCACTATTCCTCGTAATTCTGTTGGTCTTATAGGAAAAGGGATTTTATGGATCCATGAATACGTGATGACTTGCTTCGTATGATGCATCACGGAGATGCATAAAACCCCTTTTTGCCAGAGCATGGCTCACCAATTATCTTTAACGAACATTCCATGGAGTAGGCGAAGTTCGAAAATTGGAGAATGATGTGAAAAATAACAAAAAAAGGCGAAAAATAAAAACTAATATGTGCATATCTTGTTTCTATTGGCAAAAAGAAATGAGCCAAACTCTGTGAAAAGGAGGTCTAATGCATTTGCGAAAAATATCGGTTCATGTCAGCCTGCGCAGTCCGAAACTTTTCGCTAACTTTAAATTTTCATGTCAAAGGATAATTCTATCCCATGATTCAGTCGGCTTTTTTTTTTTTTTGTCAAAATTGATTATATGAATGCATAATTAGATGATGTCTTGCCTGGTATAATGCATCACGGAGATGCATTAGGCCCCCTTTTTGCCAGAGCATAGCTCAAATAGCTTGATTAAGGAAACACGATCGCATAGCAAAGATTTATTTTCGATGCCTTACATCTGAGCCATGTTTTGTGAAAAGGGGGTTTTGCAAACGGCTTCGACTCATTTCAGCCTGCGCAATCGGCGAAGGCTGACATGGGTCGAAACCTTTTTGTTACTGAGCAATGATTTAGTCGGTTGCTAAACAAACGGACTTTCTGGATCTACAGTTTTATGATGACTGGCTTGGTACTATGCATCACGGAGATGCATTAAACCCCGTTTTGCCGGGGTGCCGCTTAATTATTATCTCTGTTAGCAAAAGAAGAAGCATGATTAGGGAAATAGCATTGCACAGCAGAAATTTTCGCTGCGGTTTTGTTCTAAGAAAAATACGTTTGAGCCAAGCTCTTTGAGATGTATTTGCAAAAAAAAAAAAAAAAAAATCGACACATGTCAGCCTGCGCGGAATGTGCAGGCTGACATGTGTCGAAAGTTTTTGCTGTTGATTAATTTTCATCAGGTCAAAGGATCAGTCTCCCTCATAATTTAGTCGATTGTTAAACAAAACGGACTTTATGGTCCATAGTTGTATGATGACTTGATTTGTATAATGCATTACGGAGATATATTACCACACTACAAAATTTTAGACTGGTCCAAATGGAAAGCAAGTGAAGACGACAAATTAAATGTAGCTAAAATAATAGAATTTGTTTCTGAGAGGTAAGAAAACACTGTGGGAAAAGGAGAAAATGCTGGTTACCAGCATTTTCTCCTTTTCCCACAACGTTTCTAAAAGCCCTCTTTCTTCAGGGTCGTTAAAACCCGGAATCGTGTGGTTAAGGGTTCAGCTCCCTTTTTGCCGGAGCGCGACGTTTTTAAAAGCCCTCTTTCTTCAGGGTCGTTAAAACCCGGAATCTTGTGGTTAAGGGTTAAGCCCCCTTTTTGCCAGAGCGGGACTTATCTGAAATATTTACCAGATATGCCAACGTGTTTGACAGCGATCTTTTGATGACGGAAATAAACTCAAAATCCTTTCCTCCCTTTTCGTCAATCACTTTCAGTAGACGTTGAATTTCAATAGCAATTTTCTCCTCAAACTCTTTAACGCCGTCACCATAGACATGAAAAGCCTTCGTAAGTCCCTTTCGTAGATCTCCGTGAATGCCACCGAACGCTCTCGGGTAGAATCCGATGCTCTCCGAGTCATAAAGAATACGCTTGCCCCAGAAAGTTTCCGGCCTGTCGTTTAGAAACTTTTTGTAAGGATCGTCGTTGAATGCTTTACGTATCAGGTCTGCCGAGTTTAGGCAAATAAGGTTATCCGTCAGCACTTTAACTTGAACTACATCGCCGTATTTCTCGGCGTACTCGCCTAATTTCAGATGTAATGTTTCCGAGGTTATTTCAAGTCCTTTTCCTATCAGTGGCAAGCCGGCAGGTCCGGGTATGGGCTTACTTTTTGGCCTCTTTTTCATGGCAAAGTAGCATAGTACCGCCACAATGCCAAGTAAAACGTACAGTAAACTCATCGTGTCAAACCAAAATGCGTACTTTATTGCGCATCTATTCTTCCTTTTTATAGGTACCCCAAGACGTGCTGTATCATATAAACAAGATAACAATATCCAGGTCGTTGCGAGACAGACGTGTGAAATCGTTGTGACTAAGGTACAGACCGCTCCTTTCCTCTTTGTTACAATGGTTGACCTTTTTATGTATTAACCTTTTAAGCTGATACATAAATGAAACGAAACTTTCAAGCTGATGATAGTCGAAACCCAATTTTTGCTATTTCGTAGATATTTTTTGTGGGAAAAATATCTGCATATTGCACTAACTCTTGCGCCAGAGTTGATGTCGGCTCTTCTGCCTAGGACGGAAGAGCCGACACCAACTCTGGTGCAAAGGTTAGCGCAATAGCTGTTCCTGGACTTCGTCCAGGAAATTGTCTGTGACCTTGACCTTTTGGCCAGAGGCATAGGCAGACATATAGCTGAATGACAAGACGGAGCTACATCCATCATCGCACTAAATCTGAACCAAATCAATCATTCGGTCTGGAAAATAACAGCTCTAGAAAAAATTCAACATGGAATTTCAAAGTCTGTGACCTTGACCTTAAGATCATGGGTATTTGCATGGCTAGGGTATTGTCCAATGAAACTCTGGACGTGTATCTGTCATCAAGCAAAATATCGACCAAATCCTTCATTTAGTTTTGGAAAATATATGCTCTTTAAAAAACTATAAAGCCGAACTTTGATATAATATATCGGAGTCTACGACCTTGGCCATAAGATCACGGGCCTGAGTATTGGTGAGAGAGACTTTGGACCTATATCTATCATCATACAAGATATGAATAAAACCCCTCATGTGGTTTGGTAAATGTGAGCTCTTAACTCTAATACTGCTATATAACTAGAATGAACTTCCAAGTCGACAGTAAAAACTCTAATATTGCTATTTCAAAGTTATGTTTTGGGAAAAAGATATATCCTTATCGGACAGTGTTTATCCAAGATCAGACTGCACGAACCGCGAAAGGTCAGTAAGTCGCCCTCAGCAGCCAAAGGGTAATAACAATTGTAACGTAAATGTGAACGCCGATGTCAACACCGGCGCCGGGGGAAGTACAATAGCGCTTCCATTGCTTTTTCCAGGGAAGACATTTTGGATTTGACATGAGTTGGTGTTTGAGATAAAATTTTATTAAACGAGTCTATAGAAATGGTATTAAGCGAGCCTTTGGAGAGCTTAATAACATTTTTTTTTTGTGTGTGTGTGTACGAGTTTCATAAAATTTTGTCTCAGAGGCGAATGGATGTCAGATTCTTTTTATCACATAACTGTATAACAAGAATTATTGTCCACAATCTGTTGAAACATAGGCATATATGTTCAATGTGTAATGAAATTTACATGAAACCTATTCATCTCTTTGACAGGTACATTACGGACAAAAAAATAGTTCCAAATAAACTTTCAATTTTTGATTTTATTTTGAATATAAAAGTGATTAAATTCGCAACTTTATCATTATTACCAATGTCGATCATTAATTTCACACAATAATCTAGGTCAGCAAGGTTTAAGAAATGAGGTGTATAATTACAGAGTGTTGACCAGATACGTCACTATTTTCTTATCTCAAACATGTGTGAGACACACATAGAGGATCTTACATGAGTGTTTATGTATTATCATTTTTATCAAACAAGTTGACTAAAATGTATGACGCGAGCCTTGGCGAGCGTCAAATACATTTTAGTCAACGAGTTTGATAACAATGATAATACATAAACACGAATGTGAGATTCTATTTATAACATAAAACGAATGACAGTCAAATAAGTATCCTGTCTCATCACCTTCAGCCTTAATACCGTTCATGGGTCCATGTTTACAGTTGTTGTTAGGTTTCAAATGTGTACATACACAAGTAGATTTCTCTTTGACATTTACACCGAAAATAGAATGAAACTGTTTCTAGAGGGGATAATTCCACCTATTTCCGCAATTTTGTTGATTTTGAAAACCTTCAACTGCATTTTTTTGTTTTTATTAAACACGAAAATAAAAAAAAAACTTTTCACGCTTATACGCCTTAGTAACAATGACATCATTTTTCCGCGAAACGGCGTAGTAGTTTAAATTCCGGCACGTGCTGTGGCTGGTTTCTCCGGCTTCACGCACTCATGACTAAAAACTGATCAGAACCGGGACCCAAAAAACGATAATACACTAGTGTATTATCGAAAATAAGTCATGGGTTTAATATACTGCTGGAGAACGGAAGCTGAAGCTTATAAAGTTCTTCTCCAAATTCCGGTCAACGGTTATATTTTATGATGATTTCGATGAGAAAAATTTCGGAGTAAATAATGTAGAAAAACAACAAAAATGAAAGACAAAAACGTCAAAGCAGAATGGTGTGGAGCGTTAATGGTAAAGATTTTCATTGCCGAAATATAGGCTGAGGACTGTAGTAAATTCCAACTTGACCGGCATCTCTTATGACCCATATTTTATATGAGTGTTTACGAGGGACACTTTTTAAGTTCGTAGAGTAAGCCTATAACTTTTTAACGCGATTATGAAGTTGCACGATTTTTTACACAGAACTTGCGTAATCATTCCTCTCTCGAACGGTGTCACGGTATGCGGCGCACGAGGTCCACGTGCGCGCTGCGCTGGGTATTTTCAACACGTGGTTTTATACACTATAGTAAACTATAGCGTTCAATATGGATGGAAAAATCTCTGAACAGAGGGTATATTGTAAGATTCGAGCACAGCTCGGGTTTCCGCCAACAGAAATTCATGCTGATTTGCAAAAAGTTTATGGGAATGGTGCTTTAAAATATGCTACAGTTTGCAAGTGGGTACGTCGTTTTAATGATGGTCGGGAGTCAATTGAAAATGACCCTCGTGTGGGTAGGCCGGTTTCCGTTTTGACGGAAAAGAACGTTGCTACTGTGAAAACGTTAATTGAGGAAGACGCACGTTATACCGTGCAAGAGATAGAAGAATTAAGTGGCATTCATTCGTCAAGTGTTTTGAAGATCTTACGTGAACGACTTGGGCTACGTAAGATCTGCGCGCGCTGGGTGCCCCATTTGCTCACTGACGAGCAGAAACAAAGTCGGGTTAGACTTGCATCGCAAGTTATAGAAAAATATGATAAATGTGACCCACGGCGTTTGGAAGAGATAGGTACAGGTGATGAAACCCGGATCTATCATTTTCAACCCGATTCTAAGGCTAAAAATAAGGTTTGGGTTTCATCTGAGGGCGACAGACCTGTCATTGCGTGCCGTTGCAAAACATCAAATCCCATGTTGTATGCGATATTCTTTGATTCGAAAGGTCCAGTCCTTCAAATTCCAGTCCCGAAAGGTAGTTCTGTCACTGGAAAGTTTTACAGAGAAAGTGTTCTTACTCAACTTGTTGATTTCTATCAGAAACGCAGACCGCGCACCGGTGTCCGCGGCATCAAATTACTCCATGATAACGCACCGGCCCATAAATCCGCTACGGTACAGGAATATCTGAAAGAATCTGGGATCGATGTCTTAGATCATCCCCCATACAGCCCTGACCTGTCCCCCTGTGACTTTTGGTTGTTCCCAAGACTAAAGGAAATGCTGGCAGGGCACCGTTTTGAATCACGTTGTGGTATAGGCAGTGCGGTCTACCAGTGTCTGCAACATATACCTAAAGAGGACTACCGGGCGGCGTTCCGGAAATGGGTAGATCGGTGTAAAATGTGTGTGGAGGCAGACGGGGCATATTTCGAAGGTCTTAGATAAATAAAATTTTGATATTTCAAGCGGTTTTTAAAAGACCGCCCTACTCTACGAACTTAAAAAGTGTCCCTCGTACAAAGTCATCTGGAAATTTGTAGCAGAAGATAAACTTTTAAAGCGAAAGGTCAAGGTTTGTTCGGCCTAGGTGGGGAAACGTGGTCTAGCAACTATAGGATGATATTTCAATAAATTTCACTTAATCCTTTACCCAACAACTCCGTGTTTTCCGATCCTTAAGACGGACTTTTAAAGCGAAAGGTCAAGGTTTGTTCGGCCTAGGTGGGGAAACGTGGTCTAGCAACTATAGGATGATATTTCAATAAATTTCACTTAATCCTTTACCCAACAACTCCGTGTTTTCCGATCCTTAAGACGGACTTTTGAAAACATCGTGGGAAAAGAAGAAAAGGCTGGCAAACAGCATTTTCTTCTTTTGCCACAATATTTTCTATCCTTTCAAAGATTTATCCTATCGTGTAAGTTCTATTTAATTGGTTATCTGCATATACTTTCAATTTAGACAAGTCTAAAATTTTGTCATTTGGTAAAGAGTTAAGCATAATTTACAAGTATGTTTATATGATACATAAAATGGCACCTAAGACACTTACAGACAGACGGAAAACGTGCGACAAGATTCACTCTATGGTGGCATATTTCTGCCACGAGATAAGAGATAACTATTGCGATAATTTAAGAGATAACTATTGCGATAATTTAAGAAAACTATCTCGGTAAAACAAACTTTCCTGGAAAATTTTATCTAGATAATGAAAAGTTTTACGAGAAAAATATCACGTTAAAATTCACTTTTATCACGATTTTTGTATCGTGTGTGTGCCCACAACTGACACAACTATAAATAGATACCGTTTCGGAACATCTTTGCCATCTTCTGCAGTCAAAAACTACCGAGTTCACCCAAATGGTAAATTTTCTATTTATAGATATAGAGAAACGGCTAGAACTATCGCGATAATTGTATCTCGAATAATTTAATATCAGTTGTTTTCATGAATATTGGCGAGTTCTGATTGGCTGAATTTTTTTTTCATAGGTTCATGAAAAAAAAAAAAAAAAAAAATCACGTTGTGCCGGAACTACTTTAGCTGTCAAACTAATGTAAACAAACATGTATACATACAATAATCCACATTTTTTTTAAAGAATTTTATACAGAGTCCCAAGTGTATTAGTTAGCTTTTTTTTGCCTGTAATATTAAATTATAAGGAATGAAGAGAATATTTTTTTGTTTTCATGGAGGTATGAAAAAAAAAAAAAACAACCTAATCACACTTTTGTATGAAACCGCTTCGCGGTTTCATACAGTGTGATTAGGTTTTTTTTTTTTTTCATACCTCCATGAAAAAAAAAAAAAATTCTCTTCATTCCTTAAATGTACACTTCGTGCACAAATGAGATATTTTGCGTTAAAATATTTACTCGTCAATGTAAAATTTTCTAGATAACAATTTATATCCTGATATTGTTTTCAGAAAACGTTTCACTAGATAAAATTTCCAGGATACTGATTTATCGTGATAGTTTTCTAAAATTATCCCCACTGTTATCTCGTATCTCATGGCAGAAAGATGCCACCATATCATTCACTTCAATTTTCGTTGTAAAACATAACCGAGGGAGGGTATGTTTCGAAAAGTATAGCCTATTATGGTGTGAAATCAATTTTTTTTTTTGAAAACATACACGCTTATTGATAGGTATATATTAACCCTTTAGTACTATCAATTGCCCCAATTTGTCGTCAAATTCGTCTGCTCCCATACAGGTGCTAATAAATTATAAGAAGAAAGCTCTCGCAACACGTTTTCAAAGCTGTCAATGCACACAATACCTCATGCTTTCAGCGCTTTGATTGAATTGATACAAACCATGTATGACATACAACGGAATCATGGTAGGAAAATGCATGGAATAGCTGGGTGATAGATCCTGTGAAAGAAGGCGTTTGAAAACATTTTTGGAAAAGAAGAAAAATGCTGATATCCAGCATTTTATCCCATTCCCAAAACGTTTTCTACTCTTTCAACGACAAATTCCAACCTTTGAGCCACATTTAATTTGTCATCTGCAAATGCTCTCAACTTGGACAGGTCTAAAAATTGGTCGTTTTGTAAAGAGGTACTGTAGCTTAGATTTACGCGGGCAGATATCTTCGCGATTTTCATCAATACGCGAAAATCGCGAAGACTTCCACGACACGAAAAACACGATCGCATTTAACCTTTTACCACATTGCAAAATTTAAGACTGGTCCATAATATAATATTATTTTCGAAATTTAAAGGCAACAGTTCAAGTTTTTTTTTTAAATGATAGCATTGGCTTTGAATAGGTAGAAGACATTGTGGGAAAAGGAGAAAATGCCGGTCACCGGCATTTTCTCCTTTTCCCACAGTGTTTTCAAAAGCCTTCTTTCTCAGGGTCGTTAAAACAGGTTTGTTTTGTAAAGCGTTCAATCATTCTTGTTTGGTAATCTTTTTCAACAAATTATTCGGCAGCAGGAACAAGAGCTTACTGTTCTAGATATTTATGAGCCATGCTCTGGCAAAAGGGAGTTAAATGCATCTCCGTGATGCATTACACTAAGCAAGGCATCGTATAATTATGGATCAACGAAATCCATTTTGTCTAACAACCGACTGAATAATGAAGTACAGTGGTTCTTGGACATGCAGAAAATTTACAAAACAGCAAAAGGTTTCGTCCCATGTCAGCCTACGCTGGTTACGCGGGCTGATATGGGTCGAGACTCCTAGCAGAATGTATTAAGCTCCCTTTTCATAGAGCGTGGCTCACATGAAAACAGGTGCATCCCACCAAATGCTCACGTGCATTAATATGCAATAGTCAACCTATTTTGTAGGCTACTTGCAACCAAAACATGCGTATGAATCCGTGTCTTTGCCAAAATTTTTAACCCTGATTTGGCTGTTACGTGCAACTCGTTGCACTTTCGTGAATAGCGTAGATCAAGATCGGAATGCAAAGATTGTCCAGTCTGACCTTTAATACACATTTTCCGATGATTCTTTTTTCTTTTAAAAGAACTTTGAAATCGCAAAATTCATAGTTTTTATATCGGCAGGGGGCTCTCATTAAATTTGTTTAGACCAGCCGATTTAGGTATAACCTATCCCATGTTAGCCAACCTAATAGAATAGTGAAAACATGGAGGAGGAAATGCTTGTAAATGCTTCTCTTCCCACAATGTTTTCATCATTTCAAAAACGAAACCCATCTTTTGAGCTACTTTGACTTTGTCGTCTGCTAATGCTGTCAAGTTGGAAGAGTATTATATTTTGTTGTTTTGTGAAGAGTTTAAGAATATCTTGGCTCGCTTTTGTTAGCAAAGGGGTAACCATTTTACCAATCGGCATTTTAGACTTATCCAAATTGAAAGGATTTGCAGACGACAAATTAAACGTTACTAAAAAAGTTAAGTTACCAGCACTTTCTCCTTTTCTCACAATGTTTCAAAGGCCTTTCTCCTCAAAGTCGTTGCAAGATATATGTATTAGTTTTTGATGTTCTGAAGCACAAAACTCAGACATATTTGGTAAGCGATAGACGGGAATCCTTGTCAGTACAAAGAATGGTATTTTGAATAGGAAACGCGACTGATTGAATGACCAAACAAGTGTGCCAAGACTGGAAACGGGGAATTAATTTGATTCAGTCTGGGTGAATAGAGACCAGATGAATGCCTCCTTTACATATGTCAGCATTTATTGACATGAATCAGGGTTTTTTTTTTTGTTTACTGTCTTAAGACTCATGGTCGCATTTACGGTCATGTACGTAGTTGACCGTAGTTCATTTCAAACGTAGTCTGCCGTAGTATTACTGCGGTCAACTAGGACGTTGACGAGCCTACAATGCTGATAGCTTATCATGCCATGCCGCCTAGGAAGAAACGATGTATAGTTGACTGTGTTTTGGCAGGTACTACGGTCAAGTAAGTACACACTGCGGTTAGGTAGGGTCAAGTACGGTTAACTAAGGTCAACTACATTTAAACTATGGTCACAGTAGGGCCACGTCATCTTAGTTAACCGTAACCAATTTCTGAACATGTTGAAACATTGTGTGCTTACTACGGGTAAAACATAAGTTCAAACTACGTTCATTACTACGTTGAACTATCTACGTGTAACTACGTTCAACTACGTTTAATACATTCAACTACCGTCAACTACGGTCATTCCCCACTACGGTCAACTACGTAAGATGTGACCATAGCTTAACTCTTTACCTCACGAAATAATTTTAGACCAGTCCAAATTGAAAGCTTTTGCAGATGACAAGATAAAAGTGACTCAAAAATTGAAATTTGTTTTTGGAAGAGTAGAAAACATTGTGAAAAAAAAAGGTGAAAATGCTGGTTACCAGCATTTTCTCCTCTTCCCACAATGTTTTCAAAAAGCTTCTTCCTCAGGGTCGTTAAAAGTCGGGATTGTGTGGTAAAGGGTTTAGACCCATGGTCGCAAAAAGCTGCATATGTAAAACAAAGGGGACCATTATGACGTCATCTCCTATGTAGCGCACTGAATCACGACCTGTAATCTCTGGTGTCACCTCGTTTTGAGACAAGACAGGCAAACAGTTAAAGGCCAAATAACGACCAAAAAACAATGTAGGAGGTAAAATGCATTCAGATCTAAATTATATCGTCTAAAAGTCTGGAAAATATTGTAAAGATGACAATCTGTTATTGTGTGGTCGGTCCAGATGTGAGTCTCTGGCAGAAAAAAAAAATGGATTTTAAAAACAGGCAAAAGGAAACAAAAGATGGAATAACCTGGCAACTTTTCACCTAGTTTTGAAGTTAATTTCTGTGCCAGGGACTATCACTGGGAACATATTGTCATCCTCACAATAATTTCCATACTTTTAAATGATATTAGGTAGATTTAAATGATATGATATGATATTGAATTTAAATGATATGAGGTAAATTTAAATGATATAAAGTTCAAATGATATGAGGTAAATTTAAATGATATGAAATTCAAATGATATGAGGTAAATTTAAATGCATTTTAACGCCTGCTTTGTTTACTTTTGGCAGCTATTGTCACTTTAACCCTTTACCAAACGACAGTATTTTAGACCTGTCCAAATTGAAAGGATTTGCAGACGACAAATTAAAAGTGACTCAAATGACGAAATTTGTTCTTGATAGAGTAGAAAATATTGTGGGAAAAGGAGAAAATGCTGGTTACCAGCATTTTCTCCTTTTCCCACAATGTTTTCAAGAGGCCCTCTTACCCAGGGTCCTTAAAAGTCGGGATTGTGTGGTAAAGGGTTAAAGTGTTAATATTTCTTAAAGTCCAAGTTTCCAATAAAACTGATACCCCTTCCCCGGGTAGCTCGGTGGTAATCAAGGGGTCGTGAGTTTGAATCTTAGCTCGGCCGAAACACCGATGAAAATCATTTCGACGGGGTTCGCTACTCTCTCATTGCTAGACATGGTTTTAACCCTTTCCCAAACAAGCCCTGGTTTTCACGTGTCTGCAGTACAAGTCTTTTGAAAACACTGTGGGAAAAGGAGAAATTGCTCGTAACGAGCAATTTCTCCTTTTCCCACAGTGTTTTCTACCCTTTTTGATAACTTTCTGCCATTTTCATCAAATTTAAAATTGTCGTCTGCAAACTCTTTCAATTTGGACCAGTCCAATATTTGTCGTTTGGGAAAGGGTTAAACTTTTCATTGCAAGAAGGCAGTCACTCGCTTGGACTAGGTGTTGTGTGTGGTACTGCTAAGAGGACCACATTTTCACAGACTGCCGTTGCATAACTGATACACCCGACAGACTCTTTAGACCCGTGGGCTGCTAAGCGCGACTCAAGGACCTTTTTTTGGACAGTGTAGATCCAAGATCAGACTGCACAGAGCGTCCCTCTGATCTTGGATCTGCAGTTTCCGATGAAGAAATATCTTTTCACAAAAAATACCTTTGAAATGGCAAATTTTGAGTTTTTAATATTGGGTTGAAAGTTTCATGTCACTTTTTTTTTTTTTACCAGGATAATGGTTAAACATTGGAGAAACACTAATCAAACCGCCGTAGAATGAGCGGCGCTCTGGTAAAAGGGGTTTAAATGCATCTCCTTGATGCATCGTGTGAAGCAAGTCATATGGCGTGCAACACACGAAAAGGGGCCTTCGGACATTTGCGTAAAGTGTTGTCTCGGATTAGCCTGCGCAGTGCTCGCAGGCTAATCCGAGACAACACTTTACAACTACATAAGATTTTTTCATACAGTAGACTTTCGTGAAACAGAAAATCGCACGAAAACGGGAAGCGTCGTCTTGGATTAGTCACAGACTGTACAGGCTGATCTGGGACGACACACTTTTACGCATATGTCCGAAGGTCCTTTTTCGTGTGTTGCACGCCATAGAATTTTGGATCCATAAAATCCGTTTTGTCTAATAACTGACTAAATCACGAGATAGACTGCTTCTTTGACATGCAGAAAATTGACCGATAGCGAAAGCTTTCGACACAGGTCAGCCTGCCGCGGACTGGGCAAGATGACATGAGTCGATTCTTTATTACAGATGCATTAAACCCCTTTTCACAGAACATAATTCAAATATAAGGTGAATGTTAAATCACCTCACTCACCGTAACTGTCAACCAGCTGATAAAATTTTAGAATCGTCCGAAGTGGAAAGTGTTTGCAGGCGACAAGTTACATGTGGCTGAAATGGTGACGTTTGTCCTCGAAAGGACAGAAAACATTGTGGGAAAAGGAGAAAATGCTGGTGACCAGCATTTTCTCCTTTTAACACAATGTTTTCAAAAGCCTTCTCCAGGGTCGTTAAGACGTCAGATTGGTTGGTAAATGGTTAAGATACGAACCAAGAAGGATTGTTAGAAGGCCAAGTATGGAAAATGAAATCTTTTGATAAATTGATACCGTAAGCGAAATAAAGAAACCAGTTCATCATGTTTGACAGGCATTTAAGAACATCCTATTGTTGTTTTGATGAAACGTCTTGTAGAATGGCCAAAAGGAAATAAATTTGTGTTACACTTTGCAACTCTGTTTGTTTGGTTGTAAGTTTTTACGCCGTTTTCAACATTAGTTCAACTTTATCGCGGCTGTCAGTGCACGTATTCCTGGGGTTTCTTTCTTTTATCAATACATCGAGCAATAGTCTTTCAAAGCCTCTGGCTGGTTTTCCTCATAATTATCGTCGAAACATTGGTTAGAAGTGAGAGAGGAATGAATCCTGTCGGGCTGACAATAATTAATACTCGGAAAGAAATTGGCTGAGCTAGGGATTCTAACCAATGCCCCATATCCCCGGTCTCAAATCCTGTATTCTACCGACCACGCTACATGGATCGCAAGTGCGAAGCGAATGAGAGGAACATTTTCATTAACCCTTAAGCTGCTGATCGCGACCCACTGACCTTTTGCGGACAGTGTAGATCAAAGATCAGACTGCACAGAACGTGCAGTCTGATCTTTGATCTACACAGTCCGATACAGTATTTTCTTTCCGGTGAAATCAACTTCGAAACTGCAATGGTTGGGTTTTTAGCATTGAGTAGAAATTTGGGTTTCATTTATTCAGCAGCTTAAGTGTTAACACGAAGTCAGAAAAGACAAAAGGTATTGCAGTAACTTGCTTGTAGTGGCCATAAAAATCGAATAAAGTATTAACAGTGTAAACTTAAAATAAGACAGCATGGTAGATTTGATCATCGATTTACATTGCCATGAAGGTTAACTGAAGGTGCCATCAGCATCTTAACCCTTTCCCAAGCAAGCCCTGGTTTTCACGTGTCTGCAGTACAAGTCTTTTGAAAACACTGTGGGAAAAGGAGAAATTGCTCGTAACGAGCAATTTCTCCTTTTCCCACAGTGTTTTCTACCTTTTTGGAGAACTTTCTGTCATTTTCATCAAATTTAAAATTGTCGTCTGCAAACTCTTTCAATCTGGGCCAGTCTAAAATTCATCGTTTGGGAAAGGGTTAAAGGTGATCTCTTGGCCAGACGACAAAATTTTGGACTCGTCCATATTTAGCGCACTGCTGACGAGAAATTAAAATTTGTTTCGGTTTAACCTATTACCACACAATATCGGGTTTTCACGACCTTGAGGAAGAAGCCCTTTGAAAACGTTGTGGGAAAAGGAGAAAATGCTGGTAAACAGCACTTTCTCCTTTTTCCTAAATGTTTTCTACCCTTTTGAAAGAAAAATTTCTGGTTTTGAGTTACTTTTAATTTTGTCGTCTGCAAATGCTCTCAGTTTGGACAAGTCTAACATTTTGTCGTTTGGTAAAAGATTAAAGAACTTTTAACTGAAATAGATGAAATATGTTAGCTCGGTTTAAAGAGCCTTTAAGTGAAATAGATAAAAACGGGTTGGAAAAAGGAGAAAATGCTGGTTAACAGCATTTTCTCCTTTTCCCACCATGTTTTATGGAAGCTTTTTTCAAGAGGTCGTGACCATAAGGTGTCATTTGGTCAAGAGTCAATCTAAATCTGCCCTCTTACAGACCTCACTCGAATTAAAGAACTTTTCACTGAGATATAAGAAAACATGGTGGGAAAAGGAGAAAATGCTGGTTAACAGCATTTTCTCTTTTTCCCATATGTTTTATGGAAGCTTTTTTCAAGAGGTCGTGACCATAAGGTGTCGTTTGGTCAAGAGTCAATCAAAATCTGCCCTCTTACAGACCTCACTCGAATTAAAGAACTTTTCACTGAGATATAAGAAAACATGGTGGGAAAAGGAGAAAATGCTGGTTAACAGCATTTTCTCTTTTTCCCACCATGTTTTATGGAAGCTTTTTTCAAGAGGTCGTGACCATAAGGTGTCGTTTGGTCAAGAGTCAATCAAAATCTGCCCTCTTACAGACCTCACTCGAATTAAAGAACTTTTCACTGAGATATAAGAAAACATGGTGGGAAAAGGAGAAAATGCTGGTTACCAGCATTATCTCCTTTTCCCACCATGTTTTATGGAAGCTTTTTTCCAAGAGGTCGTGACCACAAGGTGTCGTTTGGTCAGGCGTCAATCTAAATCTGCCATCTAACAAGTCTTACCGATATCGACCGGCGGCGAGAGTTAACGAAGTAGTTATTTTTATCGCATCAACAACTATTGCTATTTGCTGTTGCCGGAAACCGTTTAACCCTTTCCCAAACGACAAATTTTGGACTGGTCCAAATTGAAAGAGTTTGCAGACGACAATTTTAAGTTTGATGAAAATGGCAGAATGGTCTCAAAAAAGGGTAGAAAACACTGTGGGAAAAGCAGAAATTGCTCGTTACATTGCAGTTTCCGATGAAGAAATATCTTTTCACAAAAAATACCTTTGAAATGGCAAATTTTGAGTTTTTAATATTGGGTTGAAAGTTTCATGTCACTTTTTTTTTTTTACCAGGATAATGGTTAAACATTGGAGAAACACTAATCAAACCGCCGTAGAATGAGCGGCGCTCTGGTAAAAGGGGTTTAAATGCATCTCCTTGATGCATCGTGTGAAGCAAGTCATATGGCGTGCAACACACGAAAAGGGGCCTTCGGACATTTGCGTAAAGTGTTGTCTCGGATTAGCCTGCGCAGTGCGCGCAGGCTAATCCGAGACAACACTTTACAACTACATAAGATTTTTTCATACAGTAGACTTTCGTGAAACAGAAAATCGCACGAAAACGGGAAGCGTCGTCTTGGATTAGTCACAGACTGTACAGGCTGATCTGGGACGACACACTTTTACGCATATGTCCGAAGGTCCTTTTTCGTGTGTTGCACGCCATAGAATTTTGGATCCATAAAATCATTTTCTCCTTTTCCCAAGCTTTTTTCAAGAGGTCGTGACCATAAGGTGTCGTTTGGTCAAGAGTCAATCAAAATCTGCCCTCTTACAGACCTCACTCGAATTAAAGAACTTTTCACTGAGATATAAGAAAACATGGTGGGAAAAGGAGAAAATGCTGGTTAACAGCATTTTCTCTTTTTCCCACCATGTTTTATGGAAGCTTTTTTCAAGAGGTCGTGACCATAAGGTGTCGTTTGGTCAAGAGTCAATCAAAATCTGCCCTCTTACAGACCTCACTCGAATTAAAGAACTTTTCACTGAGATATAAGAAAACATGGTGGGAAAAGGAGAAAATGCTGGTTACCAGCATTATCTCCTTTTCCCACCATGTTTTATGGAAGCTTTTTTCCAAGAGGTCGTGACCACAAGGTGTCGTTTGGTCAGGCGTCAATCTAAATCTGCCATCTAACAAGTCTTACCGATATCGACCGGCGGCGAGAGTTAACGAAGTAGTTATTTTTATCGCATCAACAACTATTGCTATTTGCTGTTGCCGGAAACCGTTTAACCCTTTCCCAAACGACAAATTTTGGACTGGTCCAAATTGAAAGAGTTTGCAGACGACAATTTTAAGTTTGATGAAAATGGCAGAATGGTCTCAAAAAAGGGTAGAAAACACTGTGGGAAAAGCAGAAATTGCTCGTTACAAGCAATTTCTCCTTTTCCCACAGTGTTTTCAAAAGACTTGTACTGCAGAAACGTGAAAACCAGGGCTTGTCTGGGAAAGGGTTAACGCTTCTTCCGCCAATTAAATAGACCCTACTGTTTTCGACAGTGTAAAGTACAATCCCCTGAAAATCGGAAAGATTTTCATTTCATAGGTGTGATTAAGCAGGTGGGCGGTATAAATCCAAGATCAGGCTGCACGTTCTGTGCAGTCTGATCTTTATCTATGCCGTTTGTAAAACTTCAGTGTCTTAAACGTGGCACTGAAAGGATTAACGCTTCTGCCTATAGAAAAATAGACCCGACCTTTTCCGTGGTGTAGAAAAACAATTTAATTGCAATAAAAGATATTTTTTTCGGCAAATTTTTAAACTAACAAGTTGATGTTGTAGATCCTAGATCAGGCTGTGCGTTTTGTGCAGTCTGATCTTGATCTACGTCGTCCGCAAAAAAGGCAACTTATGTGGCCAATTGCAATGACAGAATTAACTAAGTTAATCAGAACATTTGTTGGAGTTATGTACCGTAAGGTCGGGGAAGAAATCATTATCATGGCAAATTGGCACCATTGTGATCGCTTGAAAATTATATACCCTGGGAGATGGTGGGTGTTTCCTACGCAGTTCAGTGGCTGATGCCTCGATTTGTGAACAAGAGCTCTGGGCTCAGTTCTGGCTGTCAGTGCTGGTCACATGAGAGTGTTCTTGGGCATGGCATTACAAAAGCCCGTGTCTAGTACTGGTCAAATTCATGAAAGTCATAAGTGAGATGTCGCTGTGATAAGACTGAGATACGGTTCAAAGCGACGTAAGACCGTATATAAACGCAGAAACAATCAAGCATACTGTGAATTGTCGATTGTTTGAATCTTCAATTATTCGAAATATTTATTGGAAGAATATATATTATTAGAATATATATTTGTAAAAAATATTTATTGGAAGAATCGTGTGGGGGGGAAAACACTATAAGTAGTATTTGTTGCTCATACCAATAGTTCAAACAACTGAACTGCTGTACTTTTCTCATACTGACGGCGGATGGTGGAAGAGACTGTCAATCAAGATTCTGTATGAAGAATAAATGACTCTAGACAGAATACATGTTCTGACAAAAGGAGGTCTAATGCATCTCCGTGACGCTTTATACCAAGCAAGTCATCATAACGTAAAATCCATTTTGTCTAACAACTGGCTGAGTCCTTAGATAGAATGGTACTTTGACACGCAGAAAATTCACCAAAAGCAAAAAGTTTCGACCAAGATCAGCCCCCGCGGGGGTCGATGTTTTTTGCAAATGCATTTAACCCCCTTTTCACAGAGTATGACTCATGTGTAACTTATGTTTCTGGGGTTATATTTCACAATGAAGGTTCAAGTGACCTTGAACAGCAATTTGTAAACGGACACTAGAAAGCTTAAACATTGACCTGGCTTTCGAAGAGAGTAAAGTAACACCAGATGGCATAGCGTGCAAATATATCCTTGTCTACACTTTTCCAACAAGACACTCGAGGTCCCGAATAGCAAGATAATGGCAATATAAAAGAAGAATGTTTTTTTTCTTCGAGAACGACGTGTTGACAAGTTCCAGACGCGTTATTATTGGCCTGTTTACTTGTTTACCGTCCCAAATGTTCCATGTCATGGCCTTTGCCTCTCTTAGTCCTCCTTATTATGTCTTTCTGCCAATCAAAATATACACAGTGAAAAAAAGTCCTACTCCCTCCTCTGTTTGTTTACCGACTTTGTTTTTCTGGCGCGAATAATATTAAATGGGTTAGGAACTAGAATCCCGCTGCTGCATACACCAACAGACCAGGTTTTTGCCTATGAAATGAAATGAACTGAGGTATCCCTTGACCTCATGATAAGTAGGAATTATTTGCTTAGATTTGCTTTCAAATTTAAGGAAACGAGAAGCTTTTAAGTTTGGTTAGAATTGGGAATGGAATGTCGAAATAAAACTTATGACAGGTTGATAGCGACCTGCAGAGAATGGGCACACACAATCAGTCAATATTGCGTACTTCCGCCCAGGGCTTGCAGAACAGCTTGCAGTCTCATACCTCTCACAAGAGGGTGAAACAGCTCGATCAATAGCCGCTACCATGAGGTCACGGGATACCTCAGTTCAGTCCATTTCAGAGGCAACAGACTAGTTTTTGGTGTATTGAGACAACCAGATTCTAATTTCCAACTCATTTTATATCAATGGTGTATTGAGACAACCAGATTCTAATTTTCATCTCATTTTATATCATTCACGCCAGAAAATCAAATCCGGTAAAAACACAAAAGTTGCAACACTCTTTTTACAATGTATGGAATGGCGGTTTTAAAAAGGTTGAGAGATAGGTAGACAGAAACCCGGGTCGGTATTCACCAAGCATGTTTTATTTTATTCTTAGTCTTATTCTAAATTTAGAAAGTAACGCAACTTCTGATTGGCTAAACCAATCTCCGCGATGCATTACACCAAACGGTCATCATATAATTATTGATTCATAAAATCCATTTTGTATAACAACCGGCGGAATCATGAAGTACACCGGTCCTTTGACACGCAGAAAATTGACGAATAGCAAAAAGTTTCGACCAAGGTCAGCCTGCGCGGACTGCGCAGGCTGACTTGGATCGATACTTTTTGCAGATGCATTAAACCCTATTTTCACAGAGCATAGCTCCTTTGGTTTAGCAAATCAAAATTTGTGTTACTTTCAAATTTAAAAATGTAACAGACCCTGGGCCGAAGGAGAAACGGGTTGACAGAGAACTCTCTTCTAATTCATACGCATCATGTTTGACAACCAATTAGATGTTTTAGGCCTTTTTTTGAATGATTCACAGAGAGAGAGAGAGAGAGAGAGAGAGAGAGAGAGGCAAACCCTGGAAAGACAACCTGTCTAAACGATCAAATAGGTATATCAGTTTCCGCGTAATAATTTGGCATTATTTGTGTCTGACGCTACAAGATGAATGTTTTCCTGAAGAAGTGTCAACATTTATTGACAAGCTCAAGTCAAGTTTTATATTGGTATTTACGAGGAAACTCTACCATTTATCGTTTTAAGCCGACTAGAGGTCTTTCCTTCAATATCTCTCTAACGGTTAAACCCTTATCCTTCTAAATAGATTAAATAAAACTTTTAAGCTGACTGTAAAAACCCGAATAATGTTATTTCAAACTTATTTTTGGGGAACATTATATCTCCTAATCGGACAGTGTAGATCCAAGATCAGACTGCACGTTCTGTGCAGTCTGATCTAGATCTACACTGTCCGCAAAAAGTCAGTGAGTCGCGCTTAGCAGCTAAAGGGTTAAGCTGACTTAATGTACATTTTAAGAGTAGAGAGAGAGAGACAGAGAGACAGAGAGAGAGAGAGAGAGAGAGAGAGAGGCAAAACCTATTTGGATTCACTTTGAAATCAATTCGATTTTGAAAAAAAAACCTAAACACGAGCAAACCATTCAAAACTTATTCAACTTTTAAGTCGTTTCCGCCAATGAGTTTTTGTTTTCATGCCTGATGCAACAAAAATGAATACTTTTCTTTGCTGATGAAAGCATGTCAACATAATTTAAAAGGAAACATGTCGTTATGGTTAAGTTCATGCCCGTATGCAAGCTATAAAACATATATCGGTGGGAAGAAGGCTTTTGAAAACATTGTGGGAAAAGGATCAGAGTTTAGGCTAACCCTAACCCTGGCAACCAGCATTTTCTTTGATTCCGACAATGTTTCAATCTACACTCCAAAGACAAATCATATCAATGGAGCAACGTTTAATTTGTCATCTGCGAGTGCTTTCAGTTTGGGTAAGCGCAAGATGGCGTCCTCTGGTAAAGACATAGAAGATATTTTTTTTTTGTGAAAGATCGAAATTTACTTCATCGAGTGAACATCATCGGTAATATTTTCACGGGTGGCTCCGCCACTCATGAAAATATTACCGATGATGTTCACTCGATGAAATAAATTTAACGAAAAAAATCTATTCATTTCATACTTCTGACCCCATTTTACGCACAGCGCGAGAAATATAGCGTAAATGCACGTAAATTAATGTTGTCTTTTTCTAAATGGAGTGTCACAATTTTAAGAATGATGAAGCGATGTATTTCCGGCAAAGAAATGTGCCGTGTAGGTGCGTATTACTCATCGTAGTGAAGCCGAGGGATTTGATCAACGGATGGTCCGAGGTTTGCCGAATGCCTTTTTGGGTTGAGAGCACTTCCTGTTTTGTGTTTTTGGATATCGATGGATACATGTGAAATCGAAAATAAGATCGATACCAAATATATGGTTGTTGTAGCATTTATCGAAGACAATGCCACTATGAGTTCAATACGGCATTTTGAAAATCATGTGTTGTATTTTTTGCAAAACCGAAGGAAGTAAACCCAATTAAACTAAATTTTTCTAAGACAAATAAGGGTTTCGATTGCACTCAGATGTGATAATGAAAATTGCGTATTAAAATAAATTGGATTAGGCCATCGATCAAGGAAATGCTTCTTTTTTATCGAAAATAGCTAGATCCGCTTTGGTCTTCTATATGGCGTAATGATACACACAACCTTTGTTTCTAAACTGGTACCCGTTGTATCTCCCGTAATCGTCCGATAGACGTTGATACGAAGATCGACAACAGGCTGCCAATTAATCTTTGTTTCCTGATCGCCCGATTCCGTGCTTGTTCGTCCAAAACCAGTTCGTTCAAGGGCTTATTCGTCCCTGAGTTTGTTCGCCAGGACGTGTTCGTCCAACAAAACTGCACGCTACTCTACTGGATTGTGCATGACTATATAGTAGGC
This sequence comes from Tridacna gigas, assembly GCA_945859785.2. NCBI lineage: Eukaryota > Metazoa > Mollusca > Bivalvia > Cardiida > Cardiidae > Tridacna > Tridacna gigas. The sequence continues at coordinate 4,078,087 of OX244030.2, forward strand.
TGACTTTCAAGCGAATATTTTGAAACTATTTCTATGGTTTATTTTTCAAATTTCTAATTCCACACAATGGTTCCCGTGACAAATGCCACATCAGTGCTTTCAACGCTTTGATTCCAACTGTATCCGTTGAACAAAAACTTTGAAAAAAGAAACGAGGACATATATACTTGTTTGGTACTGATTAGGATATATGGCTTTAGAGGAGACAGACTAATATGGGAATTTTTCAGACACCATTTCGAGATGTTATAAATTTACCCTAAAACTGTCTTTAGTGTAATTTATATATATGAGCCATGCTCTGGCAAAAGGGGGCTTAATACATCTCCGTGATCCATGATACCAAGCAAGTCATCACATAATGATGGATCCATGAAATCCATTTTGTCCAACAACCGGCTGAATCCTGTAGGTAGAATGGTCCTTGGTCATGTAGAAAATTAACCAAAAGCAAAAAAGTTTCGGCTCAGGTCAGCCTGCGCGGACTGCGCAGTCTGACCTGGGTCGATACTTTTTGCAGATGCATTAAGCCCCCTTTTCATAGAGCATGGCTCATATAGTATGTCTTATAAGATAAAGAATATGGTCCGTATCTGATGCCATTTTTGTGCTCTCGAAATTCTGTGGGAAAAAAAAAAACGTTTTGCCATTGTCCCACACGTTTTTCTCCAAACGGACCCAAGGGCATTGGACGAACAGAGCTCACAGACGTTCAAACAACTTTTAACACGGGCCTTCTAGCTGCCAAATGTGAATAAATATGGGGATGTCAAACTGCAATCAAATTTAATTCATACCATTCAAAAGCACACATATTGTTATGCGTTTGATAATGTGTTATGTACAGTGCAATCTGTCAAAGTTTCAGTCGCTAGGAATCAAAGCGTTGAAAGCACTGGTGTGGATTTGTCAAGGGAGCCCTTGTGTGGAATTAATAATTTGAAAAAAAAAAAAAGATCGAAATATTATCCAATGTTCGCGTGAAAGTCAATTATTTCGATCTACAAATATTCATGCACAATCGAATTTAGAGTACTGTACAGTCACGTGGCACGAACAAGCTCGGACGAACTGGTTTTGGGACGAACAAGCCCAGGAGACCAAGATTGTGTGTATCATTGCGCTAATAGAAGGCTGTGAGCGGGTAAAGCTATTTTCAATTACAAAGAAATATTTCCACCATCGATGGCCTAATCTAGTTTATTTTAAAACACCATTTTGAATTTTATATCTGAGTGCTATCAAAACATTAATTTGTCTGAGAAAATTTTGAGTTTAATTGGGTTTACTTCCTTCGGTTTTGCACAAACTACGATGCATGATTTTCAAAATACAGTATTGAACTCATAGTGGCATTGTCTTCGACAAATGCCACAAAAATGTATTGTAAAACTAGAACAAAACTTGGCAATTTTTGTTCTAGTTTAAAACACATTTTTCTACCAGCGATTGGAAACTTGACAGGCCAGAGTGAAACATACTGTCAAACTCATAGCAATATCCGTACTTTTAAATAGAAAGAATTATTGTCTTCTTCGTTTTGACACACGAACTGTTTACATTTGGAAGCTAATGGGCCCTTAACACTTAGGCTGCTAAGCGTGACTCACTAACCGTTTGCGGACGCCGTAGATCAAGATCAGACTGCACGGAATGTGCAGTCTGAGCTTGGATCTACACCGTCCGATAAGGAGATATCTTTTCTCCACAAATACTTTTAAAATGGGAAGAAAATTGGAGTTATACGATCGGTTTGAAAGTTTCATTTCTTTTATTTCGCATGATAAGGGTTAATAGTGACTGTTGACCTTCGTTCAGCTCTGTTCATTCAATGCCGTTTGGGGAAAAACGGATGCGGCAATGGCAAAACGCATTTTTTTCTTTTTCACAGTAAAGAGCACAAAATGGGCATAATATACAGACTACATATTTATTATGTACTTTTGACCGCTAGTGTGCCTTTAATTACACTCTGTGATGCTTCCTGGAAACTTAACCATCACATGATGTGCTACTCGAACCTGGCACATTGTTGATTTGAGGGGCTGACGCCTCTGGGCACAGCAGTCTACCGCTAGCGTCATTTGGGCCAGGGATCACAGTTATTATTTCATCTAACATTTTAAGGTTTGCTTTATCCGCTGCCAAGTATGTAGACCGGGTGTATTATTCAGGCAAAGAACAATTTTTAAGGCCGATAAATAGAGCATCTACTCACAGTCTATGAAAACGGAAAGGTATAAACCCAAGATCATACTGCGCGTTCAGTGCAGTCTGAACTTGATCTACACCGTCCGCAAAAACTGCTGTATTAGCTATGGCGTTTACGAGTTAACAGATACAGATAAGTAACAAGTAACCTTAGTTCAAAAATGAAAAGTTCTTTATTATGAAAAAAGCACATGAAACAAAGACACCTTTGGTATTTTCTCGTTCAAATCTCGTGATGCGAGACTGATCAATACAACACGAAACCGGAACTGATATCATCAGCTTGTAAATATGTTGATTGCAAAAGAGAGTAGACTTCCTGTGACAGAATGTTTTCACTTCTACGAAGAGCACCCGATGTATATACCCTTCTATTTATTGTTATGGTCTGTGTGCAGTCCGATCTTGATACAAAATGGGCGCAAGTACAGCGATTAGTGGAAGAAGAGTCAGCCCATTAAAAGATACTCTAGGATTAGTCCGCGCATCAGAAACAGACTTAGGGAAATTAATCAATGTCGGATAAATACATCCTTACTTGGTTAATGTTTGTTTAATGGAAGCGAGATAAAGATATGGGCCATGCTTTGGCAAAAGGGGGTTTAATGCATCTCCGTGATGCATTATACCGAGCAAATCATCACATAATTATGGATCCATAAAATCCATTTTGTCTAACAACCGATTGAAACCTGGGGTGGAATTGTCCTAGGGCATGCAGAAAATTTACCAAAAGCAAAAAGTTTCGACCCAGGTCAGCCTGCACGGACTGTGCAGGCTGACCTGTGTCGATACTTTTTGCAGATGTATTAAGCCCCCTTTTCACAGAGCATGGCTCACATCTTTCACTCCACTTTTGGAAGAAGCAATATCAGCACCACTCTAGCAGCAAGGTGGTTGTATATATGACACTTTTTGACGGCTGCAATGAAGATCCCACGGTGACGAACAGATATATTTGGTCATACTGTAACCTTTAGAGTATGAAGCGCAACTTTGCCAAGCACGGTGGTGCAGATGGTAGTGAACAGGACTTGAATCCAGAGGATGGCTGGTTCAAATAACCAGCTTGGCGAGTTATCTTTTTGAGGATTGATGAAAGTCATTGCGACTGGATTCATTTCTCTCTCACCACTGATGATTGTTTCGACGACGGTTATGTGGAAAAGCAGCTAGTGGCTGGCGAAGAGTATTGTGCGAAGTACTTGTAAAAGAAACTCCAGGAAAGCATGGATAAGTGCACTTGCCGCCGCGATATAACTTAAATAATGTTGAAAACTGCGTTAAATACCATACAGACAAAAAAACAAATCGTGAAAATGTGTTTCTGCTTAGTAAAAGGTTGGTGAAAGATATTTGATGAATATACCATTATCGGCCAACACGTTATCCAAATTAGACCCTCACTAACGCATCTATAACAGACTAATTTTTGTAAACATCGGGACGAATATTTAAGAAAAAAAAAAAAGAACGCTTGTTATGAGAACATTCTAAATTTGCTGAAAATTGTTACACCTCTCTGTATCTGATTCCAAACAGATTAATCGAAATGAAGCGAATTCCATTTCTCTGTTTGTCTAAATTATTGAATTATAGTCCATTACAGGATGATAAGTAAATGTATTTCTACGCGTTTATGAAGTATCTGAAATCTGATTGGCTGCGTGCTTCGGATTTTCGACCAACTTACAACAAACCAGTTGTAAACTTTCGCGTGTCTTTTTTTTTTTCGTATTTTCCGTTCTGAACTTTTCTGATTTAATACACTCAAACCACACGGTCGTGCTCTATTTCGGGAAAAAAAGATGTATATCATGTTCTTATTTTTTTTTTTTCTATGGAAAGATCTCCATTAAAACTATTTACATATTTCCAACTTCAGTTGGAAACCATAGAAAAGTACCATTTTATTCTCTGTATAAGGAACGTGATCCAAAATTTCTTCCCACGTGAACACAAAAATCACATTTCTCCTGCCGCTGATTCTAAGATTGAAACATGAGACAATTATCTACTTTTTCGTCTAATTTTCATCCCTCGATGACCAAAAAAGTGTGTCTCATTTTTGTCATTTTTGCAATTGACGATTCGGATTTACATTAATCTCTTCTTTAAGACTGTCGGCGCAAGTCTTCAGTAATCGAGGAACTACTTTTGTCACTCCCAATTTGACGTTATGTATTATTGCGCCTTATTACGTTTTAACCCTCTCGGCGCCATAGAAGAAAACAGGAACTTTTGCGGACGGCATAGATCAAGATCAGACTGCCCAGAACGGCAGTCTGATCTTGGATCTTTGCCGTCTTCTTGTTTAGACAAGCCTAAAGGATAGAGATTCAGTTAATCGCACATGTATTTTCAGGCGACAGAACAGGCTGAATTTATATATTTAGCGCTGAAAGGTTTTTTTTTTTCCAGATTAATATTTGAGTCGAAATTCATGCCATATAGTTGCACTTTTACTCCCTTTATAGCAAATGAGTAAGTTGCCTCTTGTAAATGCGTAATGTTTAATTTACATTCTTCCTTGTGTATGTTGCACGAGCGAAAAGTAGCACTTGTTCCACGAGATGGAGGAGTGGCAAGTTTTATGAGCTGATGATACCTGAACGAATAGGTATGGATACCATATTTACCTCCCTTTAATATATGAAAATGTAAAAGCCTAGACAAAGTTTTTGAGTGCTTCTCTAGGTATTCATCTGAGGCGAATTCGTTCCAAATGTAAATTTGGATTCCTCAGTCTGTTTATCTGCTGTGCTTCTGTTCCAGTGCTTTTCTACAGGATTATTTTTGTTAAATGATAGCACCTTCGTCGTAATTATCTGGCTTGTCTCAATCGCGCTTAGTTGCACCTATGCTGGTAGTAATAACATTTCTTAACCCTTTCCAAAACGACAAATTTTGGACTGGTCCAAATTGAAAGAGATTGCAGACGACAATTGTAAATTTGATAAAAATGGCAGAAAGGTCTCAAAAAGGGTAGAAAACACTGTGGAAAAAGGAGAAATTGCTCGTTACGAGCAATTTCTCCTTTTCCCACAGTGTTTTCAAGAGACTTGTACTGCAGACACGTAAAAACCAGGGCTTGTTTGGGAAAGGGTTAAAGAAAACTTTTACCAACGCCAAGGAATCCCTACTTGGATGTATCCGTGCCGAAAAATAAGTCTCATTTTTGCCCTTTCTAAAGGGTATGTCCTAGATTTTGTATCTTGACAACCTAAAGGTGACTGACCTCCTTCTGTTTATAGCGCCAACGCCATTTTCCAATTTACACGAAGAGAGAGAAAAAATATTTGAGTCAATTAAGGAAGAGGATTTGCAAATATCCGAAAATACGGCCAGATCGGAATTTAGTTGCCATTAGAAATCCCCGCACCCTCGTAACTCCCACAGTAGCAAACGCTCCGGATTATTCCCAGTAAACAGGACTAACTTTGGCAATATTTAATTCTTTGCCGAACGACAAAATTCTAGATTTGTCCAAATTGAAAGCATTTGCAAACAAAAAATTAAAGGTGACTCAAATAACAAAATTTGTCTTTTATAGGATAGAAAACATTTTGTGAAAAGGAGAAAAAGCTGGTTACCTGCATTTTCTCCTTTTGCCATAGTGTTTTCAAAAGCTTTCTTCCTCAGAGTCGTTAAAGGTCGAGATTGTTCTGTAAAGGGTTAAGTGGTGACTCAGATGACAAAAATTTGTCATTGATAGGATGGAAAACACCATGGTAACAGGAGAAAAAGGCTGGTTACCAGCATTTTCTCCTTTTCCAATTATGTTTTCAAAACCTTTCTTCCTCAGAGTCGTTAAAAGTCGGGATTGTTTTGTAAAGGGTTAAGTCTTCACGAGATGACAAAATTGTAGACTAGCTGATACTAGGCCTATGTGCATTTACGGACAGGTGGAGAGATGCTCAAACGTTCAGGATTTTTCCTAATGAGAAGAAAAAGAATGTGAGAAAAGTAGAAGTTAATAACCAAAATGTTTTAATTAGCTCGTAAAGACTTTTAGTAAAACGCTGTTAAATAGTAGATCTACTTAATATATTTTGCAATCGTAAAATACCGGACGGTACCGTTCAGTAAAAAGGCGTTTTATAACGTGAAGGTCGTTTTGCGATTGGTAACTCCGTCTACTTTTATGACATCATATATGACGTCATGATACTCATTTGCATACCCCGTAATCGGCACGGATTTATGATCACCTGACATTCCCAAAAGCCTCTGCGGCACGAAATCTAAAAATACCTTTAAGATGTTGCGTATCACATTAAGGATATACCCTAGATTATTTTCCTATACTTTTCTACCTTATTTATTGGTTGTTTGCAAACTATTTAGTGGCACTCTGGCAAAAGGAGGTTTAATGCATCTTCGTGATGATTTATGCCATGCAAATCATCACATAATTATGTATCCATGAAATCCATATTGCCAAACAACCGACAAAGTCCGGAGATAGAATGGTCCTTCGACTTGCATAGAATTTACAAATAGCAAAAATGGTTCCAGCCAGGTCAGCCTGCGCAGTCCGCGCAGGCTGACCTGAGTCGAAACTTTTTGCAAATGCATTAAGCCCCTTTTTCACAGAACATGGCTCATTTTAATACAAGGTAAAAGTATATTGAAACAAGGCATTACTGTTCAAGATTCTAGATCCAACAAAAACTAACACAAATCCCATTAACTCTGTCTGTGCTAAATATATAAGAGCCATGCTTTGTGAAAGGGGGCTTAATGCATCTGCGAAAAGTATCGACTGGGGCTGAAACTTTTCGCTGTCGGTCAATTTTCTGTGTGTCAAAAGACTGGTCTACCTTATAATTCAGTCGATTGTTATATAAAATGGACTTTATGGATCCATGATCATGTGATGACTTGCTTAGTATCATATATCACGGAGGTCCCTTTTAAGAATGATTAAGGTTGGTGTAGGATAAGATAATTATGCTTGAACCAATGATATTTAAGGTAATGTTCTTTGAGAGTGATTAACTTTTGTACCAAACGACAACAATTTTAGACTTCACCAAATTAAGGTCCCTTTTGCCGGAGCATGGCTCACATAAACTCAACCTCTTTTGACATATGAAAATACAAATTACCGAAACTTGGGAAAGTTAATATGAGCCATGCTCTGTGCAAAGAGGGCTTAATCCATCCTCAAAAAGTATCGACCCAGGTCAGCCTGCGCAGTCCGCGCAGGCTGACCTGGGCCGAAACTTTTTTGCCATTGTTCAATTTTCAGCACGTAAATAAGCGGATGGTAGAGATCAAAGATCAGACTACAGGGTCCGTATTCACCGACCATTCTTAAGAACGTTCTTAGATTTAGTCTTCAAGATTTTCCAAGTGTGAGAGTAACACAACTTCTGATTGGCTAAACCATATGGTTTTAGCCAATCAGAAAGTGTGTTACTTTCAAATTCGGAAAATTTTGGAGAACAAGAACAAGAATGTTCTAAAGAATGGTTGGTGAATACGGACCCAATTTCTCTGCAGTCTGATGTTGATCTATGCCATCCGCAGAAGCCCATGTTTTCATTAATGATGCTAAAAGGTTTAAAATTGATTGATGGATTTTTATTGAGTTTAACGCCGTTTTCAACATTCTTTCAGTTATTTCACGGCGACCAGTGCACCAATCCATGATTTCCTGGAGTTTCTGTTACCGGCACTTCGCATGATATTCCTCCCCTCCCGAGACACTGGCTTCTTTTCCACGTTACCATCGTCGAAACAATGATAGGCGATGAGAGAGGAATGAATCCTGTCGCAATTCTCCGAGAGGGTTAACTCTTTACCAGACGACAAAATTTTAGCCATGTCCAAATTGAAAGCATTTGCAGACGACAATTTTAATATGGCTCAAATGGTGCAACTTTTTTTTGATAGGGTAGAAAACATTGTGGGAAAAGGAGAAAATTCTGGTTAGCAGCATTTTCTCCTTTTCCCACAATGTTTTCAAAAGGCTTCTTTCCCAGGGGCGTCAAAAGGCGGCATTGTGCAGTAAAGGGTTAAAGAAGGACATTTGAAGGGTTGTAAAATCTGTTTTTTAAATGAAATTCAAACCACCATGGGAATAGAATTTGCCTTGTTTTCAAAATCTATCTGTCGGAGAAGCATAAAAAATGGCGTTTCTATTGTTCTGGGTTAATCAACCCTTTGCCCCACAATCCCGAGTTTTAACGACCCTGAGGAAGAGGCCTTTTGAAAAAAAAAAAAAAATGTGGGAAAAGGGGAAAATGCTGGTAACCAGCATTTCCTCCTTTTCCCACAATGTTTTTCTTACCCTTCTAAAATCAAATTTCAATTTATGAGTCACAATTAGCTTGTCGTCTGCGAATGGTTTAAATTTGGTCGAGTCCAAAAATTGTGTTGTTTGGTAAAGTGATAAAAAGTGCTTCGATCTCGAAAGTGTTTGTTGCAAATTTAGACGGGAAAAAAAAAAACACTATAAAAAAAAAAAATGGAAATTTTCTAGAAAAAAAAATGGAAATTTTCTTAGACGCTCTTGGGGTTTATTTACAAGGATAAAAGTGTTTGCAATCAAGAATAGCGCGGGCTGTATGTAAAAAAGTCATAAGTTTATGTTGAAATGGAAGACACTTGGTGCCTTCCTGCGTTTAAACATCTGAAAATTCCGCTATCTCTTTCCAATGTTATATAAGTAAAAACTTAAGATTCCGTCCGTCTGAAATGACCCAGATATCCTGATTTCAAGATTATTCGGTCATAGTTTACCACATACATTTCGGACTGTGAAGAGCCGAGATTAGACTGCACGTTATGTGAAGTCTGATCTTGGCTCTTCACAGTCTGAAAGTGCAGTCTGATCTTGATCTTAGCTATCTGCTAAATCAACGCAAATCGTCTTTATAAACCGAGAAGGATAAAGGAAAAAATCGAGTTCCCTTATTTGGCAATTTAGAAGTAATCAATAAATTAATGTTTCTTTTCCCGAATTAATCAGAAAAAAATGTTGATTTTGTATCGTAGAAACGCAGATAAACCTATAGTGAATTAAATCTTCGGAGTGTGATTAAAGAATGATTAAGGTTGGTGTAGGATAAGATAATTATGCTTGAACCAATGACATTTAAGATAATGTTCTTTACGAGTGATTAACTCTTGTACCAAACGACAAAAATTTTAGACATGCCCAAATTGAAAGTATTCGCAGACGACAAATCAAAAGTTACTCAAAACTTGAAATTTTTCTTTCAAAGGTTAAAAAACATTGTGGGAAAAGGAGAAAATGCTGGTTACCAGCATTTTCTCCTTTTCCCGCAATGTTTTCAAAAGGATTCTTCCTCAGGATCGATCAAACCCGGGATCGTGTGGTAAAGGAATAAAAATGATTAAGTGCGATGTAGGTTGAGATAATCATGTATGGACATATGACATTTAACCTTTTTCACAAAGAATCCTGTTTTAAGGACCCTAGAAAGGAAGGCCTTGAAAAACATTATGGAAAAAGGAGAAAATGCTGGTAACCAGCATTCATTCCTATTCTCGCAAAGTTTTTTTTTTTTTCTTTTATGTTTTCAAGACACAAATTCCATCATTTGAGACACAAAGCTTTCAGATTGGACAAATCTAAAACTTTCTCGTTTGGGAAAGTGCTGGGATCATGATACGATTTTGATTTAGTTTTGCGAGAAAAATCGAATACTTGCGATAACAAAAATAATTAGGTCACTTTTCGAGCCAGCTCTTAATCGATTCCAACACTTTGATAACTATTCTATTGTTGTTTTTATTGTCATGGTGTTGAACCCATTCCAGGCCGCTTCTTCAATTCTCTCTGGGTCCTGACTGGTGGTGAAGTATGGGACTTGTAACCTTGAGGTCTCGGGTTCGAGCCTCACCTGATCCGCTGGGTTTTCGTGGGAGTGTCCTTGGGCAAGACACTGCAGAGCCCTAGCCTTGTACTGGTGAACTCCAAGAAATACACGAATAAATATGTGAGCTGTCGCCGTGAAACACCGACCGACCGACCGACCGATCGATCGATCGATCAATCAATCAATTAATCAATCAATCAATCAGTTATCTCCCTCAATTGCACCAGTCCGCAAACCTAAAATGAATTTACAAACTGTTTGTCTGAGGAAATTTATTCAGAAAGATTTTAATAGAAAATTGTGACCCATGTTTTCTTTTTCAAAGTGGAGTCTTACGCTTATAAAAGCGGTAAAGCGGTCTACATGTATTTCCGGCGAAGAAATGTACCATCTAGGTGCATATCACCCATAGTAATACAGCCGTGGGATTTGATCAGCGGATCGCCCGAGGTTTGCGGACCTGTGCAATTGAAGAAGAGAGTATTGAAGAAGTGATCTGGATTCGGTTCAACGCCATGACAATAAAAGCAACAATAGAAAAGTAATCACAATGTTGGAATCGATTAAAAGCTGACTCGAAAAGTGACGTAATCATTTTTGTTGTCGCTTATATTCGAGTTTTCTCGCAAAACTAAATCAAATGAGCCACGCTCTGTGAAAAGGGGGCTTAATACATCTGCAAAAAGTATCGACCCAGTTGTTCATTTTGCCGTCTGCGGAAGCTTTGAATTTGGACCAGTCTAAAATTTTGTCTTTTCGTAAAGAGTTAACCCTTTCCAAAATAATCCCATGTTTTATCGACCCTTGGGAAGGAGTCTATTAAAAAATGCGGGAAAAGGAAACAAATGCTGGCAACCAGGATTTTCGTTTTTTTACACATTGTTTTCTACACTTCCAAAAACAAAAATCATTATCCCGGCTACGTATAATTTGTCGTGCTTTCAATTTGGCCAAGTCTATAGCTTTGTTGTTTGGTAGAGTGTTTACTCTTCACTAAACAACAACATTTTAGCTTTGTCCGAATTGAAAACATTTGCAAACGTTAAAATAAATGTGACTCAATAATCGAACTTTGTGTAGGGAAGGGTAGAAAAGGTTTGTGGGAAAAGGAGAAAATGCTGGTTACCAGCATTTTCTCCTTTTCCCACAATCTTTTCAGAAGACTGTTTGTCTTCTGGTCGTTAAAAGTCGGGATTGTACGGCAAAGAGTTGGACACAGTTCCGTCGAAATAATTGCTGGAAGTCGAAGACAAAATATCATTCCGCAGTGCAATAAATAATGCAGGAACCTCATTACCGCCAAAACGAGACAGAACTGGTTTGTGTGTATCTTGTGGTGTTAATGGAACGATATAGAAAAAACACCGTTAACTCTTTACCAAACGACAAAATTTTCAGACTTGTCCAAATTGAAAGCATTTGCAGACGACAGTATTAATTTTATCCAAATGATGCGAATTGGAAGAGTAGAAAACATTGTGGGAAAAGGAGAAAATGCTGGTTAGCAGCATTTTCTCCTTTTCCCACTATGTTTTCAGAAGTTTTTTCTTTCCAAGCGTCGATGAAACTCAGAATTCGAGCAAAAGATTTAATCCTTAGGCTACTGAGCGCCACTCACTTACCTTTTGCGGACAGTGTAGATCAAGATCAGACTGCACAGAACGTGCAGTCTGATCTTGGATCTACTCTGTCCGATAAGGAAATGTGTTTTCTCCAAAAAATAACTTTGAAATGGCATCATTTTGGTATTTTACTATCGGCTTGAAAGTTTCATTTAACTTATTTAGCGGGATAAGGGTTATGAAGTCAGTACCATGTTTTCGTACTTTAGAGCAAACAGAGTTCATTTTTCCCATTACTTCTTACAGCCGACTTTTCCCGGCTTGCACCAGACCACTTTAGTACCATTCAGGCTAAATTGATTGTTTGTATTAAAGTTTAACGCCGGTTAACAACTTAGGTCATATAATGGCGATCAGTACATTTACGCATGTGTTTCCTGGCTTTCTCACACCAGTGCTGACGCAACTTCGTTTTCAAGCCACTGACTATTTTTCCCACATGCATCAGAGGGGAGAAGCGAAAAAATCGCAGGAAAGAAAGTTTGTCTCAACCGGGTATCAAACTAGCAGCCACCAGGTTACGAGTCAGATACGCTAACCACCGAGTTACCCGTCCAGGCCATTCAGGCAACAGGATTGATTGATTGTATGGTTTTAAACGACGTTTTTAACATTATTTATTACATTATTATATCACGACGGCCAGTTCACCTATCCATGCTTTACCGGATTTTCTTTTTACCAGTACTTCGCACAATATTTCTCCTAAGCCACTTGCTGCTATCCCACATAACCACCGCCAAGACAATGATCAGCGGTAAGTAACACTCTTGGATTATGAGGACTTGTATTCAAATTAGTATGATGACGTCATATCTAATGGCCTCAAACCACTGCCCACATTGTTCAGGCAAAATGATATGTTTTAACACATTTTCTAGGAATAACAGAACCTTAAATTTGTAATCTCTGTTCTTTTGTTTTGGATTGGAATTGTCCATTTTATTTATTTATCGGTCTTTTTGGGTAATACTGACCTTTATCCTGGATATATTTTTTAAAAAATGTAGAGCAAGTCAGTCTTTGCTTGTTTGCCAGTGGTTTCAGTTTTCTATACAATTCCCATTAATTGCCAATAAGTAATCAATGATTTTTAGCTCGCCTGGACGAAGTCGGCGTCAGCATTAGCATTGTAGTCGGCGTCCACATTTACGTTAAAGTTTTTTGAGAACTTACATTTTCCAAACCATATGATGGTTTTGGTTCATATCTCGCTTAATTACAAGGTTTTATTGAGCAATACCTTAGACATGTCCAGCCTCGTGACCTTTAGGTCAAGGTCACAGATTTTAAAATTTCATGTTAAAGTTTTTCTAGAGCTCCTATTTTCCAAAAGGAATGATTGTCACCCCAAACAATGAACTTTTTTTTAGGGCGAGCTGTGGTATCTGGTGAATTCACTTGTTGTAATTGTAATCAATATGAGCCATGCTCTGTGAAAAGGGGTTTAATGCATCTGCAAAAAGTATCGACCCATGTCAGCCTGCGCTGTCCGCGCAAGCTGACATGGGTCGAAACTTTTTGCTATAGGCCAATTTTCTGTATGTCCAAGGACCATTCTACCTCCAGCTCCAGTCGAGTGCTAGACAAAATGGATTTTATGGATCCGTGATTACATGATGACTTTCATGGTATAATGCATCACAGAGATGCATCAAGCCCCCTTTTCCCAGAGCATGGACCATATGAATTTGGCAGGAGAAAGTTCAGAAATATGGGAACATATTTAGCAGGAACACTAAATTAATTAGCATGGCCAAACGTAACTTCATCGAGATTCAATTGTTGCCCCTGGTTTGAAGTGTCAGAGACATTACGTGTACCCACCCAAAAGACCGTTCAGGTCGCTTATCAGTTTTACAAGCAAGGACTGAACCAGTTCATGGTGAATATAAAGGCACTTTAGTGCGTCACCTTGGCTAACACCTACGACCAAAATAAAATATTGATAACTAGTGTATTGTTTTTGAATTTTTTGTTTTTTAATTCAAATGTTTTTCTCTGATAAATCTTGTATCAAAATATTTTCCACGTTCTATATGGACCTATTCTAACATTCTTTAAATAACGAATTTCTCAAAGAAGAAATGGACAAAGATCTGTTCGAAGATTTTAATAAGAAAAAAAAAAAAAAAAAAAAAATAAAATAAAATAAAAAAAAATAAAAAAGAATTCGCGCTCCAAATTAATATACAGTAATCCTTAATCAAATTTGCTCTACAGTTTTTCAGATATTTTGACCAAAACTGTCCGCGTATATTTTTTAATCCCCACCGTCGGAAAATATCAAAATTAATATACATTACAGCAGTCGAAAAATTAATCAAACTGGGACTGTAATCACAAACGATTCTAGATATTGTTGTAATTCCAAATTTTCAGACTTACAATCTAATTGGTTGAGACAGGACTTCTTAGCCAATCAGATGGCAAGTCTTGAAATTAGAATCAAGCCATGCTCTAGCAAAAGTGGACTTAATGCATCTCTGTGATGCCTTAAACCAAGTGAGTCATCACATAATTATGGATCCATGAAATCCATTTTGTATAACAACCAACTGAATCATGCTGAAAATTGACCAATAGCAAAAAGTATCCACCCATGTCAGCCTGCGCGGACTGTGCAGGCTGACATGAGTCGATACTTTTTGCACATGCATTAAACCCCTGTTTCACAGAGCATGACACAATCATATTTCAATTTAGAATTGTTACGTAAACACGACTCCTTGATTTAAAATGCTTCTCGATGGTTGACGCCATTCGGTGTAGTGATATCAAGGCGCTCTCATTGAAAGGTCATACATATTTGTCAGTTATTTCTTGAAAGCTGAGGAATTAATAAGATTATGTCTGGGCATGACTGACAAGACGAATGCATCCGTGAGATATGTCAGCATTTATTGGTGCGATGCAATTAGATATATTGAATCCTTCCATAAAAGTGCTAAGACATGTATCGAACTTCTCGTTTATTTGTCGTTCGCAAGAACAAAAGTAATTACGTCGTTCAGCGTTTTTATACTATTTGACCTTTTACCACACAATCCCCGGTTTTAACGACATTGAAAAAGAAGGTATTTGAAATCATTTTAGGAGATGGAGTAAAAAGCTTGTAACCAGTATTTTCCCGTAATGTGTTCAACCTTTCCAAAGGCAAATTTCAGTTTTTTGAGTCACATTTAAAATGTCGTATACAAATACTTTCAATTTGGAACAGCCTAAAATTTTGCTGTTTTGTAGTCGAAGGCGTTGTGTAACATACATCCTACTTCTTTTTATGACTTTTAAAGGCCCAATAGCGGCTGATAAATAACGCAGGTGTTAAAATGCATACAAATTGTTATTGTGTGATCGGTCCAAGTGTTGGTCGCTGGGAGAAGAATTAATTTTAAAATCTGGCAAAAAAGTTAACAAAAAATTGTGTGTGATCTAGCAAGTTTTAAACTAGCTTTGAAAATAAATTTTCTGTCTGTGACTAACACTTGGATCGAGTGTACAAAAACAGATTGTCATCTTCACAATAATTTCCATACTTTTAAAGGGTATGATCTGAATTTAAATGTATTTGAACACCCACTTTGTTTACTTTTGACAGCTATTGTTACTTTAAACATAATCATGCACCCACTTGTTAAAAGCGAAAGCAGAAAACTTTTATAGTTATTGCACGGTTGTAAATCTGCCATTTTGAAGGATGAACCAAACGACTCTTTATACGGCTTCTCTGATTGGCTGAGGTATATTTTGCAACGTTTTCTACCATTCGGAAGACAAATATCCCATAACTAGAGCCAGATTTACCTTGTCTGCAAACTCTTTCAATTTGGATGCGTGTAAAACTTTGGTGTCATGTAAATAGTAAAATGTCGTCTCCGAGGATGGGGGGGGGGGGGGGGGGAATGAATTTAACCTTTACCAAACAACAAAACTTTGGACTTTATTAAATTCAAAGCATTTGCAGACGACAATTTAAGTGTGGCTTAAATGTTGAAAATCTTCTTTGAAAGGGTAGAAAACATTGTGAGAAAAAGGAGAAAATGCTGGTCACCAGCATGCTCTCCCTTTCCGACAATGTTTCCAAAAGCCGTATCTCTTCAGTTCGTAAAAACTCGGAATGGCTATCAACATTTTCTCCCTTACCCACAATGTTTTCAAAAGCTGTCTCTCTCGATGTCGTTAGAATTCAAGATTGTGCGGTAAAGTTTAACATGTTCTTAGAAATGAACAGTGCTCCGGCATAAGGGGGCTTAACACATCTCCGTGATGCACTCTATACCAAGCAAGTCATCACATAATTATGGATCCATAAAATCCATTTTGTCAAACAACCGACCGAATCCAGAGGCAGAATGGTCCTTTGACATGCAGAAAATTAATCAATAGCAAAACGTTTCGGCCCAGGTCAGCCTGCGCGGACTGCGCAGGCTAACCTGGGTCGATACTTTTTATGCATATGCATTAAGTCCCCTTTTCACACACCATGGCTCATTAATGAATAATTTACAGGAAAAGTTACAGATTTGTGCATGAAATGATTACTAAAAGGGTCGTTAAAAGAAGAATATATCTGGCGCAATCGATGCATATTTATGAATATTGCTCGTCTGGGTGTCGACAGGCAGATTTCTTTTTTTTTACGCCAAATATAAAATGAACCATGCTCCGTGAAAAGGGGGCTTAATGCATCTGCGAAAATTATCGACCCAGGTCAGCCTGCGCAGTCCGCGCAGGCTGACCTGGGCCGAAACTTTTCGCTATTGGTCAGTTTTCTGTATGTCCAAGGACCAGTTTACCTTATGATTCAGTCGGTTGTTCAGAAAAAGTGGCTATTACAGATCCATAATTATGTTATGCCTTTGTTGGTGCAATGCATTACGGATATGCATTAAGCCCCCTTTTTATCAGAGCGTGGCTCAATCCCCGACCTCTTTCGAAGGCCGAAAGTAAAATCAAGAAAAGCCCAAAAAGATTCTTTTATAATATAGGCTAAACCAAACGAGCGGACAGTAAAGACCCAAGATCAGACTGCACGTTCTGTGCCGTCTGATCTTGGATCTATGCCCTTCGCAAAAGCCCTTATTTTCGCCTGAAGTGCCGGAAGGGTTTATGGGAATAATAGCGGAATGAAACTTGTCTGCAGAGAAACTAAATAGCTAATCACTTTTTACACTTCATTGCTTGTCTATTGATTACATGGAAACAGGTCTTGTGTGTTTCACTAGTGAAGGGAAGGGAAGGCAAGGCAAGGCAAGACAAGGCAAGAGATGAAGGAAGGAAGGAAGGAAGGAAGGAAGGAATTCATTTGATTCAAACGAGGATTCAAACGATTTGATTCAAGGAAGGAAGGAAGGAAGGAAGGAAGGAAGGAATTCATTTGATTCAAACGAGGATTCAAACGATTTGATTCAAGGGAGGGAGAGAGGGAGGTAGGAAGGAAGGAAGGAAGGAAGGACTTCATTTGATTCAAACGAGGATTCAAACGATTTGATTCAAGGAAGGAAGGAAGGAAGGAAGGAAAGACTTCATTTGATTCAAACAACGGGATTGGTCTTTGAAAGGTTAGATAACATTTTCGGACGAAAAAAAAAATACTGGTTACCAGCAGGCGAAATATTGAACGTGGTTCAAACGACCGGATTCGTCTTTGAAAATGTATTAAACATTTTTTTATATATATATAAAAAGGAGGAAATGCTGGTAACCAATATTTACTCCTTTTCCCACAATGTTTTCAAGAGTTGCCTTCTTCAGGATCCTTTAAACACGTGATTGTGTGGTTAAGGGTTGAAAAGAATTAATTAAGAACTAATTAATAGTGAAAATGTTATCAGTATCTTATAGTTTCAACAAACTCAATTACCGCCTCGGATAGCACTTTTATGGCGTTGTGTTTGATGCCAGCAGTAATCAAATTATTGATTTGTAGATTTCTTAGTCGTTTTTGATAAACTAAAGGCCCACTAGCGTCCAAAAATAAACAAATCGGGAGGCAAAATGCATACAAATTTTATCCATACCATTTGGGCCATGCTCTGTGAAAAGGTGACTTTATGCATCTGCAAAAAGTATCGACTCGTGTCAGCCTGCGCGGTCCGCGCAGGCTGACACGAGTCGATACTTTTCGCTATATGTAAATTTTCTGCATGGCAAAGGGCCAGTCTACCTCATGATTCAGTCGATTGCAATACTAAATGGATTTCATAGATCGATAATGAGAGCCATTCTTCAGTTGTTTCCCCTTGATTCCTCTCTAGTACTACATTGGTCCTGATAAGGAGATTACTTGGATTTTATCCTTGACTTTCTTGCACAACACAAATATGTTCTTGAGATAATATCTCGGCTAAATCGGGTTAGATTGTTTTATAAATCGATATATATATGCATTTCTATGATGACTGAGAACATGATTTGCTTTAAAATTACATGGGGACCTTACATATAATCATAAATCAAATTATTTTTATCGCAACATCTCCAAGGGAATCCAGGATAAAAACAAAGGAACACATGTAAAAGGACCAATCTGTTATTTGGTTAGCTTCAGTCTTTATCTGGCAAGGGAGATAAGTTGTTTTAAAGGTATGGCCCTCATTATGTGATGACTTGCATGGTAATATGCATCACGCAGATGCATTCACCCTTTCCCAAACAAGCCCTGGTTTTCACGTGTCTGCAGCACAAGTCTTTTGAAAACAATGTGGGAAAAGGAGAAATTGCTCGTAACGAGCAATTTCTCCTTTTCCCACAGTGTTTTCTACCCTTTTTGAGAACTTTCTACCATTTTCATCAAATTTAATATTGTCGTCTGCAAACTCTTTCAATTTGGACCAGTCCAAATTTTGTCGTTTGGGAAAGGGTTAAGCCCCCCCCTTTGCCAGAGCGCGGCTCGTATAAAAGTATGGATACATTCATCGGTCTGAAAACGACTTAAAGTACAAACTCTAAAAGTAGTAGTCGCTTGCAGAAAAAGATGTATTTTGGAACTAGAACAAAAGTTGGCACTTTTCATGCGCTTTTGCGAACAATGTAGAGCAGGATTACGTCTTAGATCTACCCTGTACAATAAGCCATGATTTTCTTTTTGCCAAAATAACTTTTAAAACGCAATAGTTGAGCCTTCGTATTTAGCTGATTTTTTTTCTTTTTCATGTAAATGAGTTGGCAATTCAAGATTTAACCCTTTACCGAACAAACCCGAGTTTAAACGAACATTAGGAAGAGAGGTATTTGAAAAAAAAAAAAAAAAAAAATGTGGGAAACGGAGAAAATGCTGGTAACTAGTATTTTCTCCTCTTCCCACAATGTTTTCTACCATTTCTAATACAAATCCTATCATTTGAGTATCACTTTATTTGTCGTCTGCGAGTGCTTTGAGTTTCGACCAGTCTAAAATTTTGTCGTTTGGAAATGAGTTAAAGCATTTCACTTTGCAGACGACATTCTTCTGTTTACATAGAGGAATAGAGGAAATACAGCGGCAAAAGAGAAGTTTCTCTCGCTAATACAGCCAATCTGCATACGCATTTGATGAAACACGCAAGAAATACAAATCTGCTTTAAAAAAAAAAAAAGATAGACAGCTTAAAAGGAACTGCAATATGAATATTTACACAATATAAAAAGATATGAGCCATGCTCTGTGAAAAGGGGGCTTAATGCATCTGCGCAAAGTATCGACCCAGGTCAATCTGCGCAGCCTGCGCAGGCTGACCTGGGCCGAAATCTTTCGTTATTGGTCAATATTCTTTATGTCAAAGGACCGGTCTACCTTACGATGCAGTCGGTTGTTAGACGTATTGAATTCTATGGATCTCAAAGTTTGTGATGTCTTGCTTTCTATGATGCATCACAGAGATGCATTAAGCCCCCTTTTGCTAGAGCATGGCTCATATAATGGAATGTAACCACGCCAGCAATGCATTGCTCGAAAATAGGCCTGCAGAGGCCCGCAGAATAAACACGCCTACATTTTTTTACCAATCGCAGATCTTCTTTCTATCGTGGTTTATTGTTCAATAAACCACGGCAGTGAGTTATGAGGCACATGAGGCACAATAAATAATCCACGAGAGCGATAGCCCGAGTGGTTTATTCATTGCGCCTCATAACGCACAACCGTGGTTTATTGATCGTTAAACCACGATAGAGAGATTATTTCGATTCTTACATGACCAACTCTTGACCAAAGGAAAACAAGTTCATACTAAGTATGCAATTTTAAGCGGATGCGGATTAATTCTTGCTTTACATAGAATATCTATAGAATGACGTCGATTTTACCACGCTTCCGTTGCACTGTGTTCATGGAGCCGAATTCACGTATCATAATAGAATATCTCTATTCATTCTCGTATAACAATACCAAGGAGTAGGTCAAAAGCTAGCGCATTCCGCTACGCCGAAATATTACGACCATATCTTCAAAGATTTCATTGAAATTGAAGAAAATTATTATCCGCATGCCTATGAATAATTGATAAGGATACTAAAATGATATCAGACTTTTTAGATTGGTTTGAACGTGGATACGAAAATAATTCAATCCCATTTACCGAGAAAATTGTTACAGTTGAACAGCTATGTTGAGTCTGGAGTTACTTTTGTCTAGCTGTAACCCTTAACTTAATACCAATCGACAAAAAGTTTAGAGTTCTCCAAACTGAAAGTATTTGCAGACGACAGTGTAGATGTAACTCGAAAAGCGAAATATGTTTGCTGCTCAAACTCACTGTGCACGTTATGTGCAGTCTGACCTTGACCTACACTGTATACAAAATCGCCTTGAGTCGCGTTTTCATCAATCAATGGTGCCACCAAGACAGTGATCAAACCTCTGAAACAATTTTGGCCGCGCCTGGAAGACACAAGTTCGTGCCTTAACATTGGGCCATGCTCTGGAAAACGGGGGGTTTATTGCATCTCAGTGAAGCATAATAGATAGATATTTTAAGTCTTTGTCGGTTGATAGCAAGTTTAAAAATTCTCTATTTCCAGTTGCGACCTTTCGTTGGTTTTGCGCTAAGGCGTTCGATTCACTTCATAATCGAATAATCAATTTGTAATCAAACTAATCATAAAATCCTTATTCAATCCAAGCAAAGAGTAGCTGGTCCCGTGAGATGCCCTTTGGAGATAATATTAGATAATACCAAGCAAGTCATCGTACAGTTATGGATTCATAAAATCCATTTTGTCTAACAACCGGCAGAAATCTGGGGTAGAATGGTCCTTAGACATATTAAAATTGACCAAAGGCAAAAAAGTTTCGAGCCACATCGGCCTAGGTCGATGCTTTTTTGCAGATGGATTAAACCCACTTTTCTCAGAGCATGGCTCATTTCTAAACAATGCCCCTTGATTCCTCACTGGGCTAAACAAGCGGACAATGTAGATCCGACATCAGACTGAACGTTCCGTGCCGTCTGATCTTGATCTATGTCGTCCTCAAAAGCCGTTGTTGTCAGCTATGGCTCTGAAAAGGTTAACCCTTTACCACACAATCCCGAGTTTTAACGATCCTGACCAAAAGGGCTTTTGAAAACATCCCGAGTTTTAACAATCCTGACCAAAAGGGCTTTTGAAAACATTGTGGGAAAAGGAGAAAATGCTGGTAACCAGCATTTTCTCCTTTTCCCACAATGTTTTCTACCTCTTCAAAGACAAATCTCATCATTCGAGCCACACTGAATTTGTCATCTGCAAATGCTTTGAATTTAGACAAGTCTAAAATTGTGTCGTTTGGTAAAGAGTTTAAACATGGGAGTCTTACAGTACTGGCTTGAAATTTCATTTTATTTATTCGGCAGAATAAGGGTTAAACGCAAATATCCTCTAAATGAATCCTATATGTGAAGTCAATAGGGTTGTCAGACAGTGGACATTGTCCTTTCCTGCACAGTTACGAGCTTAAACGATCTTAGGAGAAAGTTTCTGTATTGAGATCGTTGTGCACATGGGGAGGGGATGGGGGGAATGCTGGCGTCTTTTCCTTTTCCAACAATGATTTATACTCTTGGAAAGAAGTTTCACGTTTCGAGTATACTTGACTTTTCTTGTGCCGAGGCTTTCATTCTTGACACGTTTAATATATATCCGTTCGGTAAATAATTAATGGGGATTTGTACAGTTGAAAGAGGCTGATTTTTCTATAGCAGATTTGTCATTAAGTTTTTAAGTGATTTGACATTATAAATTAGCATTTTTTCCTCTCTTTTTATTTGAATTCTACTCTACGATAAGTTGTTGAACTTGGGTATAACAAGTTATAATATTAGCTAAGTGCAGAGCGGATCGTCGGTCCGCTTCCGGGGCTGGGTAACTGCAATTTGAAATGAGTTGTGCTTGCGAGATTTTGGATGTGGACCGACGAATTGCTCATAAACCAGAACGCTTTTAAATATTTCTTTTCCCAGACTGACCACTTGATAGCTTCATGGTAGCATCCATTCAATTGCATTATAATTGCCAATAATCATACCTTTATGGACATGACCATAGTCCTTTCGCATATACAGTGCGAATGGATTGTTTATGTACTTCCAGTGGTCTTGCACCGAGTCCCCGATACGCATTAGCCAACTATCTGTACAGGGAAAAAGAGTTACATTGTATGTTCAATACTTTAATCATGTCTGAGCCCGATTCTAAAAACACGTCTACTTAATAACTTTTCACACCATTTTCGCCACTTTCATGACTGAAGATACTTATAACTGTCTCCTTTTCCTTTTTTTTTGGCACCTTTTTTCTTTCACTTGTCAAATCATTGAATGAATGAATAAAATAGGACTTATACAATCGAGAATCAATGGAAAGGAACAGTATATGCTTACGCTTCCGTTCCAATCCATTTTGTAGTATATTATATGTATATTTTGTAATTGTCTTATTATATTCTTGTATGTAAAATGTTACAAATAAAATATGTTTAAACTAAGATTTACATTATATGTTCAAAAGGCTTTATTAGTTCAGCTATTTTCGAAGAAAACGTCGAGATATTATCATAGCCCTGGCGTCATCCGCGTCGTCGTCTACGTCATCCGCGTCGTCGTCTACGTCATCCGCGTCGTTGTCTACGTCGTCTGCGTCGTCGACGTCGTGCAAAAACGTTGACATTTTATAATATCATTGCCATTACTGAAGATATTTATTTCAAACTTGGACTAGTTTTTAAATATCAAAAGTGACTGACCTTACGACAGGGGCAGGTAACTATCAAAATATTTTGACATATTTATCCCCCTTTTTCCACTAAGAATTTTCAAAAAAAAAAAACCTATGATATTTTATTACAAATCTATCTCTGCCATTGCAGAAGATGTTTACCTCAAACTTGGACTAGTTGTTAACTATCAAAAGGGGAACCCATACAACAGGTGCAGGTAACCATCAAAATATTTTTGACACGGCCCCTTTTTCGACTAAGAAGTTTCAAAAAACTTTGACATTTTATGACAGATTTATTTCTGTCAATGCAGAAGATGTTTAGTTCAAACTTAGACTTGTTATTAACTATCAAAGGGGAAAACCATACAACAGGGCAGGTAACCATTTAAATATCTTTGACACAGTTATGCCCCTTTTTTGACTAAGAAGTTTAAAAAATCTTTGAAATTTTATAATTGGTCTCTCTGTCATTGCAGACGATCTTTAGTTCAAACTTGTTAAATATCAAAAGGGGAACCCAAACAACAGGGGCAGGTAACTGTCAGATATTTTGGCACAGTTATCGCCCTTTTTCGACGAAGAATTTTCACCCCAAGCAACTGCAGCCGAGCTTTGGCATCCACATGCGGTGCCCAGGATTGTCATTCGAAATATGATGAATGGAAGAAAACGATTAAAACTGAATCAATAGCTTGTGATAAGCGCTTTAGTTATTAAATACAAATATTTATGGACACAAAAGGAAATTAACTGGCTCCTAAACGTCAAAACGGATAGCGCTTCCCAACCAATATCTAATAGTTAAACCTACTAAAGCTGTCATCTGGCACAATAAAACTGTAGTGAATGTCTTTATGTAATGTTATTTTTATAATATTTTATGATATTAAACCTTTGCAGTGTGTAGCATTACTTTAGTTGTTTTTAAAGACATTGGGGATGAATATTAGACTGCCTTTTGCGGGTAGTGTAGATCAAGATCAGACTGCACGGAACGTGTAGTCTGATCTTGGATCTATACTCTCCGTTATTTCTTTTAAAAAAAGGGGGAGGCAACAAAAACTGTTGAAAGAAATTGAATGTCTATATTTTATTTTATACATTTTTTATTATATTAAAAGTTTACAATATTAAAAAGAATTATAGTAGTTTTCTGTAGAAATTAGAGACGGCTTTCAGATCACCTTTTCCGAACAGTGTAGATCAAGATCAGACAGCAGAGAAGATGCAGTTTGATCTCAATGTATAATGCCTGCTTTTTTGTGAGGAAAAAAAAAAAAACGAATTAAAACCGCATTGCTTTATTACAACGAAACATAATTCCGCAATGACCTAAAGTACAATATATCACATAAAGCAATGCTCTTTTTATCAATATTTCGGCCAAAGGCCTTTATCAAGAGAGAAAATCATAATCTTAAAACATGAACATAAAACGTTTTTTTCTCTTGAGAAAACCCGTTTGCCGAAGTATTGAAAAACGAGCGTTTTACTTTATGTGATACGTTGCACTTTTCTGTTTTCTTCATTTATTTAGCGCTTTAATTGTCAGTCGTAAATATCTTGAAAAGGTTGGTTACGGTTTCCGTCTGTAGCACCGTCTGTATTTTATGCTTTTAGAGTTATATTAGATAAATAAACATATGGTATATGCTTTTAGGGTTATATTGGGTATACATACGGAATATGTTTTAAAGGTTATATCGGTTAAATAAACCAGTGGTATATAGTTTTAGAGTGATATTGAATAAATAAACTTGCAGCGTAATATTTAGAGTTAAATTTAATAAATAAACCTGCGGTATAAGTTATGCTTTTAGAGTTACAATGTATAGACAAACCTACGGTATATATGCTTTTAGAGTTGTTATGTATAAATGAACCTACTTGTAAATGCTTTTAGAGTTATATTGGATAAATACATTTAAACCTACGATTTATCCTGTTAGGATTATATTATAAAATTAAACCTACGGTTTATGCTTTTAGAGTTATACTGGATAAATAAGCCTACGGTCCATACGCAAGAGTGAAATTGGATGCAAAAGGAAGCGTAAAGTGATCCAAAACCCTTGTAAGATTTTCCTACAAAAATCTAGCTATGCATACCGCTTTAAATTTTTTATTCTGTTAGACCCGAGCCCGTTAGTGAAGTCGGTAGCGTACAGGACTTGAGGGGGGGGGGGGTTCATTTGTTCGCCACCTCGGCTCGCTCTCGGCCAATATATTCTCTCTGAGGATTTATGATTGTAAACTGTGTGCTTAATAGACAACCAGAGTGCAAAATTTTGAGAAACGACGAAGTCTCAGAAAAGATTCAATTATCACCTTCCTCATCTGTCACAAATCAATCTTAAAGGGTCATAATTATTCTAGTTGACCAGAGTCACAGCATCAACAACACACTGTTCACAGACCATCAATTTGTCGAAGATCTCATCAGTGACGGTAACTGCCGAGTTCACACTCACCAATCTCAATATTTCGGGCATGAGATAGCAAGAATGTTGTTTTTTTTTTTGCTTAATCAAAGTACTGAAAGTACATGTACAAAGAATCAGTCTTATTTTTTTTTTAAACTCTTTACTAGACCACAAAAAAACATAGACTTGTCCAAATTGAAAACATTTGCAGCAGACGATTAAAATGTGGCTCAAATTTTGGAATTTGTCTTTGATATGGTAGAAAAAACATTGCGGGAAAAGGAGAAAATGCTGGTTACCAGCATTTTCTCCTTTTCTCACAGTGTTTTCAAAAGGCTTCTTTCTCAGGGTCGTTAAAACTCGGGATCGTGTGGTAAAGGGTTTGACCGTTTCCCAAACGATGAATTTTAGACTGGTCCAAATTGAAAGAGTTTGCAGACGACAATTTTAAATTTGATGAAAATGACAGAAAGTTCTCCAAAAGGGTAGCAACAAACTTTTAGCGATCAAACCAAATTTTAATGACAAATATGAATTTTATTGTAACCGAAAAAGTCAAGTAATTTTAACAAGATGTCGTATAGGACACTCAAGGTTTTCACATGTTCATCTTTTAAAAAATGAGAGAGCACCACAATGTATAAACTGCAATGAACCTGCTGTAAAACATATTTTATTAAACTGTAAAAATTTCGACAGTATACGATCTAAACATTTTAGTGTTGACAGCTTACAAAATTTATTTTTAAACGTAAAACAGAATAACATTTTAGAATACTTAAAAGAGATAGATCTTTATAATACAATATAGACTCTAATATAGATTTTAACTTTCAAATTAACATTTTATTGTTCCATTTATAAATATTACTTTCATGAGCGCTAAATGACCACAGCTGTCGATGCGCCTTGAAACACCAATTAACCATAACCAAAAGGGTAGAAAACGCTGTGGGAAAAGGAGAAATTGCTCGTTACGAGCAATTTCTCCTTTTCCCACGGTGTTTCAAAAGAATTGTACTGCAGACACGCGAAAACCAGGGCTTGTTTGGGAAAGGGTAAAAAAGAAAACTTAGAAGTTACCCTAAAAAATTATCAATAATCAACAGGAAGTAACTTTTAATACACTTAAATGTATAATATAAAACATTGTGAGAAAAGTTACGAGCAATATCTCTATTTGCTTTTATATACATAGTAAAAAAAAACTTTTGCACCCCCTGTGATCTTTTACCGGGTTTGGTTTTTTTGGCGTGATTAATATAAAATGGGGTAGGAATTAGAATTCGGCCGCTGCATACCCCAAAAGACCAGTCGTTTACCAATGAAATGAAATGAACTGAGGTATCCCTTGACCTCATGCTAAGTAGGAATATTTTACTTGGATATTTCTTTCAAATTTAATTAAAACGAGAAGCTTTTAAGTTTGCTTAAAACTGGGAATTTAATGTCGAAATAAAACTTACGACAGGTTGAAAGTGACCTGCAGAGAATGGGCACACACAATCAGTTAATATTGCATACTTCCGCCCAGGGCTTGCAGAACAGCTTGCAGTCTTCGTCTCATACCTCTCACAAGAGGGTGAAACAGATCGATCAGAGGCGCTGCCATGAGGTCAAGGGATAGCTTAGTTCAGTCCATTTCAGAGGCAACAGACTGATGTGTTGGTGTATGCAGCCAAGATTCTAATTTCCAACCCATTTCATATCATTCACGCCAAAAAAATCAAACCCTCTAATAACACAGGGAATGCAACACTATTTTTACTACGTATAATTTCAAAAATGGTATGTTAGTAACCGCAAAATAAACTTTTGCTGTTGATAATGGTTTAGTCTGAAGCAAGTTTTGGGTCGCTGTGTCCTTTTTAACCGTTTTCCACACAATCCTGAGTTTTAACGACCCTGAGGAAGAAAGCTTTTGAAAACATTGTCGGAAAAGGAGAAAATGCTGGTAACCAGCATTTTCTCCTTTTCCCACAATGCTTCTACCCTTCCCAACACAAAATGCGAATTTTGAGTCACATTCAGTTTTTCATTTTGTCGTCTGTAAATGCTTTCAATTTGGACGAGTCTAAAATTTTGTCGTTTGGTAAAGAGTTAATGGAAGGTAGCAGCAGTAATATCTGCTTGCGATCAAATCCTCTACTGCACCATTTCCCCGACTTTTAACTACGTTCGGGGAGAACGCTCTTAAAGATATTCTGGGAAAAGTAAATTGGAAAAAAACATGGGAGTCTATGCGCTAGACGCCATGCCATGAAAGCATTCCAAACCCACAAGTGAACGTATAAAAAGTTTGAGTGCAAAAGTACTCCTTACACTGTATGTGTTCAGAGATTCTCACAGTCACAATATTGGACCACGCAAGGTCCACGTGTAATGATCAGAAAATATCCAAGTCCAGCTGAAAGGACAGCCCTGGAAATACCTGAAACGAACCGGTATGATATAAGTGTAATGATTCTATTAGTCACCGTGAAGGATATTCAAACCAGTCAAATCCGGCATATTCCGGGACAATTCCGATTCTTAACGTATGCCTGCGACTAATTCCAAGACTGTGAAACACCGGCATTTTTTTTTTCAGTGATCGACCTGAGGTTTCTGTTAGATAAACTTATCAATCGATCAAGTAAATTGTCTTTGCCTCTACTAGATCTTTTGAGCCGTACTCTGGAAAAAGGGAGTGTAACGCATCTCCGTGATGCTATATACCGTTCGAGTCATCATATAGTCATGGATCCATAAAATCCATTTTGTTCAACAACTGGCTTAATCCTGAGGAAGAGTGGTCCTTTTATACGCAGAAAATTTACAGAAAGCAAAAATATCGATCCAGGTCAGCCTGCGCAGTCCGAGCAGGCTGACCTGGGTCGACAGTTTTGGTGGATGCATGAAGCCCCCTTTTTCACAGAGCACGGTTCAAATCATTCCCACCTTCGAAGTTATCGAAATGATAAAACATTTTAAGGGTGCAAAACTTGATAGATACAAGAAAAAAAAAAACATGTTTATAAGGAAAAGAAAACACGAAACACTTTTCTGCCATTAAGATATCGGCGTAGTGATTTACACTGTTTCCGGTCTCGCGATTTCTCGTGAAGAAAACCGGTATTTTATAGCACCGAACATAGTCTATATCCATTAAAACTGTCACGGAATATCGCAAGAAGGATGTTCGACACTTATTGCTTGAAACAGGATATCCATCTTGTTGGATACACAAACGATTTTAACTCATTACCAGACAACAAAATTTTAATCTTGTTCAAAATGAAAGAATTTGCAGACGACAAATTAAATACTGCTCAAAAGATGGGTTTTGTCTTTGAACGGACTGAAAACATTGTGGGGGAAAAACAGAAATTGCTGGTTTTTTTCTCTCCTGTTCCCACAATGCTTTCAATGGCACTTTTCCCTCAGGGACAATAACCCATAGGCTGTTTAGCACGACACGACACAATGACCTTTTGCGGACATTGTAGATCAAGATCAGACTGCGGACATTGTAGATCAAGATCAGACTGCACAGAACGTGCAGTCTGATCTTGGATCTGCACTGTCCGATTAAGAGATATTTCCCTGCAAAATATAACTTTGAAATGGCAACATTTGGG
Organism: Tridacna gigas; assembly: GCA_945859785.2. Taxonomy (NCBI): domain Eukaryota; kingdom Metazoa; phylum Mollusca; class Bivalvia; order Cardiida; family Cardiidae; genus Tridacna; species Tridacna gigas. Next base: position 4,106,991 of record OX244030.2, read on the forward strand.
TTTTTACCATAGACTTGAAAGTTTCGTTTAATTTATTTAGCAGGATAAGGTCTCATTTCGCAAGTTGCGGACCATTTAAACTCGATCCCTTTTCAATCCACCGAAACTCGAAAAGGTGAACACCGGCTTACAGGCTTGACTACACGAGGGGACAGTATAGACCGAAGATCAGGCTGCACGGCCTGTGCAGTCTGATCTTGATCTATGCCGTCCGCAAAAGCCCCTGTTTTTAGCTCCAGTGGCCGAAGGCCAGCGGACTTATGTTACGGCCCGGTGTCCGTCGTGCGTCCGTGCGTCCGTGCGTCTGTGCGTCCGTCCGTCTGTCCGTCCGTCCGTCCGTGCGTTAACTTTTATTTCAAACATCTTCTTCTCTGAAACTACCCATCCAATTTTCATGAAACTTCACAGAAATGATCCTGCCATGGTCCTCTTCAGAATTTCTTGAAAGAAATTGATTCCTTCAAAAACTCTGGTTGCCATGGCAACAAAACTGAAACATATTGGAAATCTTTAAAAATCTTCTTGTCTGAAACCATAAGGCATAGGGCTACCAAATTTGGCATGTAGCTTTATTTAGTAGACCTCTATCAAGTTTCTTCAAATTATAGCCCTGGGGTCAAAACTGGCTCTGCCCCAGGGGTCACAAGTTTTACATAGGCTTATATAGAGAAAACTTTAATAATCTTCCTGTACCTAGCCATAAGGCCTAGAGCTACGCTACCAAAATTTGCATGTAGCTATATCTAGTGGGCCTCTACCAAGCGGGCCAAAATTTTAGTCCTGGGGTCAAAATTTGCCCCGCCGCAGGGGTAACAAGTTTTACATGGGCTTACATAGTGACAACTTAAGAAATCTTCTTGATTTTTTTTTTTTTTTTTAAATTAGCCTTGCATCAGGGGTCTTATGTTTTACAGAGGCTTCATATGGACAAAACTTGAAAATCACCTTATTTATAACCATACAGCATAGACTTATAGATTATTTTGGCATGTGGCTTTATCTTGTGGACCTCTACCAGGGTTCAAGTAATTATAGCTCTGGGATCAAAAATGGCTTTGCCCTGCGGGTCTCAACTTTCACATAGGCTTTTACAGAGAAAACTTTTGTAAGTCTTCATTTTGAAACCATTTGGCTCAGAATTGAAATGTTAAGTATTTATGCTTTATATCTATAAGCCAGTGGAGCGATACAGGGCCATCATGGCCCTCTTGTTGCCTAATATTGTGCTAGAAGTGTGAACGTATGTCTCTTATCGTATTCCTTTAATCTGTCATCGACAAATTTCAATGCTATTTAACAAACGAGCCAGGTCTTTGCGACTCACGTCTTGCACATCCTGAGGCAAATTTGCAGTTGACGAATTTAAATTTGTTTGTTTGAGTGAGGGTTTTGGGTCCTGCGTGGCTCTGTGGTAAAGTGTAGGACTCGTGACCTGGAGGCCACGGGTTCAAGCCTCACTGGATCCATTTGGTTTTTTGATGGGAGTGTCCATGGGCAAGACGCTACAGAGCCCTTGTCTAGTACTGGAAAAACCAAGTATATACCTTAATAGAACCGTCGTCGGGATATGACTAGTCAGGATTACCTGCCCCTACCACTACGTTATAGGGTCAGGCAAAGCGCAATAATGGCGACCTCTATGGCAACCTCAAGCTTAACCTATATGCATTCGGCATACCTCGGGTGATCCGGTGATCAAATCCCTCGGCTGTATCACGTAGCTTGATATGCACCTACACGGTACATTTCGCACATCTCCGGAAGCACACCGCTTTACCGTTATTGAAATTTTAAGGCTCCTCTTAAAAAAGAAAACATAAGTAAATCTTCTATCGTTATCTTTCTAAGAATATTTCAGTCAGCAAACAGTGTGTACATTCAAGTTTTAACGTGGTTTATCAATTCCGGTGGGAGCTTTCATCGACAGATCGATAGAAGTTAATAACTTCACCGTGGTTGTTCATGTCGTTGCTAAGTGCGATCTACAGGGGTGCCGCCATATTTAAGATCATGTGATTGGTAGTTCAAAATGGAAACCTCCTTTATACAGACGAGGTTAGATGTAGGTACGGAATCGGCCGAGTTGTGACGAGTGAACCTATATGCTTTCCTGTTTTTCTCAATTTCATGTGATCCAGTTTGATCAGTGAATAAAATAAGATCAAATTTGTACAAAATTTACCTTACCGAATTTAAAACGTGCTTTTGGGATATGGTTTAAAAAGAAATTTGACAATAAATCATTTTAAAAATAGCCCTATTTTCGGACATTACATCGGTCGATTGACATTTCGGATACTTAAAGCATTTCTGATATGTAGTTTTTTTCGCTGAATAAAAACAGCAATTAAAAAATCTCACTGCCATTATTTTATTGCAACCGATCAGTTTTGAATTCAGCCTATGATCCGATTTGATCCATTGAAATAACAATACCCCATTACCGCTGCATATTTTCAACGGGGGCCACCATTATTGCGCTTTGCCTGACGTACTCTTGTAGTACGGCGGGGTTCCAGACTAGGATATGACTGAAATAATGTTGAAAATGGCGTTAATACCACTGAATTGAGTGAGATTTTACGCCACCTTCAACGTTTTTTAAGTATTACTACGGATGTACATGTACGTCACTTTATCTTTGTACCTACCTGGGTTTTACCGGTACCCAAGTATCCTTCGCTTGGGAGTCTTTTACCCAAGAAAGACCCTCTCATTATCAGCGCCGCCAGCTCGGGTCAGACCAGGTACTCCTGTGTATACATCTGACACCTTTACTACTGATTTACTGAAAATCACCAGACGTGGGACATCGTCTTCTTCTTCCTATTTACCCTTCTCCTCTTCCTACTTCTTCTTCTCCTCTTCCTATTTCGGCTCCTCCTCCCCCTCCTTTGGGCGAGACACTTCAGAGCCCTAACCTAGTACTGGTGAAACCTAGGAAATACATGCATTTGTGAGCTTTCGCCGTGACTGAAATAATGTTGAAAGCGGCGTAAAACACCATTCAGTCCCCCTCTTCCTCCTCCTCATCATCCCTCTACTTCTTCTTCTTTTCCTCCTCCTTCTTTTTTTCCTTCTTTTTCTTATTCTTATTCTTTTTTTTTTCTCTCCTCCTCTTCTTCTTTTTTTTTTTTACTTTCTTCTATCAGTATATCTTATTCGATAAAGACGACGAGGTCTGTAGAAACACTCCCATTCACATAAAAAAAAAACGCTCTTGTCTACTTCGTTACTTTCGGAACTGTCTACGACAGGATATCACCAAAAGTCATCCAAGTTGGCGGGTTTCTTTTAATGTATCGCCAGAAGCCACTGAACTGTCTTTTGCTTTATGAATGCACTTACATATGAGCAGCGCTCTGGAAAAAGGGCTTTAACTCTTTACCAAACGACAGAACTTTAGATTGATTGATTTTATGGTGTTTAACGCCGTTTTCAACATTATTTCAGTTATATCACGGCGGCCAGTGCACCAATCCATGCTTTCCTGGAGTTTCTATTACCAGTACTCCGCACAATATTCTTTCCAAGCCACTGGCTGCTTTCCCACCTAACCATCGTCGAACAAAATTTTAGACTTACCCAAAATGAAAGCTTTTGCAGACGACAAAAGAATTGTCACTCGAAACAGAAATTCACTTTTGGAAGGAAAGAAAACATGATGGGAAAAGGAGAAAATGCTGGTTACCAGCATTTTCTCCTTTTCCCACAATGTTTTCAAAAGGCCTTCTCCTTAGAATCGTTAAAACTTGGGATTGTGTATTTAAAGGGTTAAAGGGGAATATTTAGTTTTCATGCCCAAAGTCAAAATTTCTCTTAAAACATCGATAAACACAACTAGATACATTTTCCATGCAATCGTATAGAAAACTGCACGGGTATATTCAGTTAAGGACGTATGACACAGTTTTCCCTGCACATCGGTTCGCGCATGTTTCGTTTTTGTGACTCCATTACATTCCATTGGGTTACTATGACAATGAGATGGTATATTTTTATCTGTTATGTCGGTTGCCTTTTACACAGATCCTGGAGGAAAATGAGAGATTTATAACTGGTCAGGATGCCAAATCTCGCCAAAATAGATATTTATTATACAGGGAGGTAATTACTCTATAGAATGCACCGTATCTCTTAAAAATGCCCTGCTTGATATAATATTTTCTTTTTTTTTTTACAAGACATCAAAAAGTAGTATTTCTGCGGAATATTAAAAAAAAAAGTGCCCGCCATTTTTTTTTTTTTTTTATTGAAGTAAAATGATCAGAAAAGTCTTTGTTGACACGTAAGAACATTTGTGATTGTTACTGTGATTCGACTAGTGCCTTAATTCTTTCGAATTTATTCTATTGGCAAACATTACATTTCTAAGAAAAAACATTTATTTGAACAGTATTTGTAACTTTAAGAACCTTTTTTCAGGTTTGAAATTAAAGCCTATTTTTTGTAATTTTGACAATTGTTATCACCTTTGAAGAACTGTATCTTTATATTTTGTCCCGTAATATATGATTTTCTATTCAATTTTTAACTCCGCATATATTATATTATCATCTGAGCGAAAATGAAAAAAATCTGTCCGAAGGGAAAAGCTGTGGCATACGTCCTTAAACAGTGCGCCAGGCCCCCGTGGTGCAGAGTGCGCAGGCTGACATGGGTCGATACATTTTGCAGACGCATTAAACCACCTTTATCTCAGAGAATGACCCACAAAAGAAATATTTAGACTATATATCTGCTATGCTCTGTGAAAGAAGGGTTTAATGTATCTGCGAAAAGTATCGATTCAGGTCAGCCTGCGCAGGCTGACCTGTCTCGATACTTTTTGCTTTTGCTCACGTTTCGGCTTGTCCAATTACCATGTTACCTCAGAACTCAACTGTTTGTTAGAGAAACCGAGTTTTATGGATTCATACTCATATGATAACTTCGGTAAAACGTATCACGCGGATGTATTAAACCCCTTTACGCCAGAGCATGACTCATATCTATGAAGCCAGAATGTACCGCCTGTACGATTCAATATTTTCATTATGATACGATCTGATTGTCTATTTTCAGTCGAGTGCCTTTCCTGTGTCCAGTGTTTATCGTTAGGTCAAGAATGTATCGCGGTACCATTGCTTCAATGTATCATTGTGATACGATCTGATTGTCTATTTTCAGTCGAGTGCCTTTCCTGTGTCCAGTGTTTATCGTTAGGTCAAGAATGTATCGCGGTACCATTGCTTCAGTGTATCATTGTGATACGATCTTATTGTCTATTTTTAGTCGAGTGCCTTTCCCGTGTTCAGTGTTCATCGTTAGAAGGTCCAGAACGTATCGCGGTACCATGGCTTCAATGTGTCATTAAAATATGATCTTATTGTCTATTTTTAGTCGAACGCCGTTCCTGTGTTCAGTGTTCATTGTTAGAAAACTCAGAATGTATCGCGGTACCATTTATTCAAATGTAACATTGTTATTCAATCTCATCGTCTATTTTCAGTCGAGTGCCTTTCCTGTGTTCAGTGTTCGTCGTTAGAAGGTCCAGAATGTATCGCCGGCAATATTGCCCCAACACCTTGTACCCTGGCTAACTCAACCTATTGTATCAAATACGAGGGACTAGTGAAAGATCTAAATAGTAAGTGGGAGTAGTAATCATACATTTCAAGACAATACTTTTTAAAGATACATCTATACTCGTCTTCAGCCAGTTTTGAACTCATTTCATCTTTATGTTCTGAAATTATAACCGTTCTTGTATCTTCATGCAAAAGGTTGCCCCTTACGGCTGCAAGGTTGCACAGCTTACGACAGCTACAAAATGCATTTCATTTTTTGGAGGCCTTCAAAGAAATCATTGTTGCCATTTCTGCTTTTAAATGAGGACAAATCTTTTAAGTTTCTCTATCCCTTACACGACATATATTGGTAATTTATCTATGTTTACACGGCTGACTAAATTCTGAGCAATTCCATAGACTTTCAAGTTTTAGAAGCGATTTTCCTCACTTGCTGTAAGGATGTATCTTTAAGTTTTTGTTGAATGAATCCTGTTGCAATGACTATCATCAATCCTCGGACAGATATTTGCCGAACTGGGGACTCGAACCAACAACCCCCGTCTCAAATCCTGCGGACTGCGCAGGCTGACCTGAATTGATACTCTTTGCAAATGCATTAAGCCACCTTTTCACAGGGCATGGCTCTGCTCAAAGTTTCCAGGAAGCAGCCATCGAGAGTGACTTTAACATAAATGTTGTGTGAACTTGTTTTTTTTTTCCAATCAACTGATGTAGGATGAATAGGTTTAGATCAGAACTAAAAACCATGCTCCTCTAGGTCGTTTGCAAACAATTGGCTATAGAGGTCTATTTCCATCATTATGTACGGTACGTGTATGTTTTAGACATTTGCGTAAAATGTCGGTCAGGATTAGCCTGCGCAGTCCGCGCATGCTGATCCGAGACGGCACTTTACGACTACATATGTTCATAGAAAATCGCACAAAAACGGGAAGTTTCGTCTCGGATTAATCACAGACTGCACAGGCTGATCTGGGACGACACACTTTTACACATATGTCCGAAGGCCCCTTCGTGTGTTGCACGCCATTTGATGTTTATGTAGGAGTCATGCTCTGTGAAAAGGAGATTCAATGCGTCTGCAAAAAGTACCGACTCATGTCAGCCTGCGCCGTGAACAAACGTTAAGCGTACATTGTTTATAACGCAAGCCGGATCTAGGATATTGAATGTACAAAGGCGGGCGTTAACGGCGCGTGAATTTACCGATTGATACACGTTTTCAACGTTTTTAACGCCCTTTTTTTCTCCATTTATTTAATACATGCTTACAAAGGCCTGGTAACGTACGTTTTATGAAATAATTTATTTTGTACACAGATTCACTTTTACCATTGCAGTAAAACTGGTAGTACGGGAATGTTCAAACCAGAACGAACCAAGTCAATGTAAAATAAAGACAATTGGTCAACGCGCTCAGCCAGTGAACGTCTGCTTTTATTCGTGCACCACAGACGGCTGTAACGGAAACTCTGCGTCATCGTCGACGTCATCCTACGTCAATGTTCTGTTGTCACTCTTAGTGTGTTTCACAGCGTTCAGTATGACATTTCTGTATGACGTCACTGCGTTGTGACGATCTACATCTATTTTTATCTGTTGATTTATGTGCAGTTTTGCTTCTTTTTCAACTTTTTTAAATGACAATGACAATCGGCGCATTGTTTTCACATATATTCGTGTATGATACCTGCATTTATCAAATTTTAAGTCTTCTTTTAAAAAAAAGTTGTGTCGGATCTAGATTTAGATCTACGGATGGTAATCAGAAGAACCATTCTCTCGGAATGATTTCTCCACCGGTAATTGTTTGGTTATTTAGAGTCTTTTTTACGCTTGATTTTATCAGGGACGGCGCTTCATCGGGTCTGAAGGCCATAGATTTGACGGAAAATGAAAAAAAGGTCTTGGCCTCAAATCTCCGTGTTGACAGAAATTGATTGATTTTCAGTTCGGTGGTTACACACATGGGAAAATTGAATTCAAACCCTGCATATTTCTACGGCTAATCTTAACGGGGAATAAAGTTAAGTCATATCTTCACACGATAGCATTGCCGGATGTTTCCGTAGATCGCTAATAAGATAATAAATATTGATAAAATTCTTCGAGACACACATTTGTTTACTGTTTATTCTGTCGAGGGTGTTAGCTCGAGAGTTCCCGGGTGTGTTGAGGGAACAAAATTCCACTGACTCTTTATGGAGCTACTTCCCCTGATTACCACCCGTGTAGATATATACGGTAAATAGAGAATACGTACATACTGTTGTCGTAGATCAAAAATATCTAACGAGGTTGGGAGAATTGATAATTGTCGAGCCTTGGCGAGACAATTATCAATTCTCACAACCGAGTTAGATATTTTTGATCTACGACAACACCATGTAGGCCCTACGTATTCTTTTTATCTTTTAACCTATGATTTGTACTCATTGTGAAAAGATGTTGCTGACAAATACATTTTAAAAGTTTTAAAAGTTTATTCATGTCGGAACTCCCATTTTAAAATTGCATTACCCACATACATAGTACTTTATCGTAGTAATTAAACGTCCGAAAATTGCGATTGAGATCGATTGGGATTATTCTATTTGAGAAGACGCGGTAAACATGGATATCCGGTTAGTTGAAAGATAAAAAGGAAGTTTATTATTGCCATAAAAATGTTGGATTTTTTCCCCTAAATTGAAAGCTTTTAAAGATTCAAAAAAAAAAAAAAAAATACATAAAGTGTAGCAAGTCTTCAAACTATTGTGACAAAGAGAGAAATCGCCCAATGAACAGTTTCTACAATAGTTACAATGCCTTTAGGATGTTCCAGGCTACTGAAGCGTGATTCTGCGTAGGAAGAGCGACGAAAAGAAAATACAATGAGACAGGAAAAAAAGTGAAAGACAACTGCGCAGAAACACCGCTGGCTCACTTTGTATGATGTTAAAGTGCATTTACGTGTATGTGAGTCAAGCTCTGTGAAAAAGGGGACTTAATGTATCTGCGAAAAGTATCGACCCAGGTCAGCCTGCGCAGTCCGCGCAGGCTGACCTGGGCCGAAACTTTTCGCTGTTGGTCAATTTTCTGTAGGTGCAAGGACCAGTGTACCTCATGGTAAAGTCGATTTTTAAGAAAAGTGGCCATTATGGATCCATAATTATGTGATGACTTGCTTGGTATAATGCATTACGGAGATGCATTAAGTCCCCTTTTCCCAGAGCATGGCTCATGTGTTTTTGTCACTATTTGTAATATTTTAGTGTTAAACCCTTTCCGTGCCACAGGAAAAAAACGGGAGCTTTTGCATACGGCATAGATCAAGATCAGACGGCACAGAATGTGCAGTCTGATCTTGGATTACTTACCGTCCACTTCTTTAGTCAAGCATCTTTGACAGAAGTCTTACTGAGTTTCAGTGAATTCGTTTCCAGTGGTCGAATGAGGTTGACTGTTGAGTTTATATGAGCCATGCTTTGTGAAAAGATGGCTTAATGCATTTGCCAAAAGTATCGCCACATGTCAGCCTGCGCAGTCCGCGCAGGCTGACACAGGTCGAAACCTTTTGCTTTTTGTAGCCCAAATTTTCCGCATGCCCAAAGACCATCTTACCAACGGATTCAGTCGGTTGTTGGACAAAGTGGATTTTATGGATCCATAATTATGTGATGACTTGCTCGGTACCATGCATCACGGAAATGCACTAAGCCCCCTTTGGCCAGAGCGCTGCTCATACCATTTGGTGCGGAAAGGGTGAACCCTTACTCTGCTAAGCAACTTCAATGAAACTTTCAAACCGCTTATAAAAACCCAAATAATTTTTATGAATAATTTTATTCCAAATTCATTTTTGGGAAAAATATCTGCTTATCGGACAGTGTAGATCAAGATCAGACTGCACGTTCTGTGCAGTCTGATCTTGATCTACACTGTCCGCAGAAGGTCAGTGGGTCGCGCTATGCAGCTTAGGGGTTAAATTTGTATCTATATACTGTTACCTATTTAAGGCTATGTAAGGAGCTAACCTTTTTGTATATTTCTTGTAGAGTTTACCTGTTGTTGTAGAGTTAGTTAAAAATTCATTCGTTTGTTGCCATGTTTTATATGTTTAGAAAGTTCAAACAATAAAGATTTTCTCCCAGTAGATATACTTCATAGAAAATGAATCCGATTACTGTTATAAAATGTCACCACAACACCTTTGTTCACATGGAACATCGCAGCAGTCCTGTGTGGTCGGATCTGATCGAGTTGCGTTTGTAAAGAGGCGCGTATGAAACCGAAGGTCGAATCCAGTGCGAACATTTTACACACGCACCAGAATCATATCCGACAACAGAAAATGCAGTCTGTTGTGATGTTTCTTTTATTATATACCTTCCTTTTGTAACTGTAAAAAAAAAAATCACAAGATACATAAAAACAACAACCAAAGAGAGCTACGGGATTTTACGGAAATGACGTTTTAAGGCCCGTCGACAGATTTTACGGAAAGTGCCGGACGTGAACACGACGATGTTCTTCACGAAGTACATCTGTGAAACAGACAAAACCTACACAGAGTGCATGCGTGACATGGAAAACCCTACAGAGTGTACATGCGTGATACGGCAGAAAACCCTACAGAGTGTACATGCGTGATACGGCAGAAAACCCTACAGAGTGTACATGCGTGATACGGCAGAAAAACCTACAGAGTGTACATGCGTGATATGGAAAAACCTACGTAGTGTGCATGCGTGACACGGAAAAGCCAACCCATTGTACATGCGTGACACGTAAAAACCTACATTGTACATGCGCAATACGGAAAAAACCTACGCAGTGTACATAAGTGACACGAAAAGCCTAAAATATGCATGCGTGAGACGTAAAAACTTAAAAACGTGATACGGAAAACCCTACATAGTGTACATGCGTGACACGTCAAAACTTACAGTGTACATGCGTGATACAGAAAACCCTACACAGAGTATATACTTGACATGGGAAACACTCTGGCCCGTTGTATATATATTTAAGGAAACGACCCTATTTTAATAGATCCTTTATATATGATAAAAAGCAATACTGTGCAGACTAGTTTTGCAGGCAGCTACTTACTTTCCCACATAAGCAAGGTCGAAAGAATCTCTACACCATTTCTTCCACTCTGTTTTAAACCTTCGTTCAACAATACTTTCATGCTATTTCAATTACGAAAGAATATTTCTTTTTCTTTGCAGGTATACAATTTCTCCGTCTTGTACGGCGTTCTAGTTATTTTCTTGTAGATCTAAAAATAGCCGAAGCAACATAGTAATAGATTGATACCACCTTTTAAGATTTCCGGTCGTAGATAGAAGACATTCTTCACTTACCAGCGATAATTACAGGGAAAAAAATCCCATAACGGTTCGTAGCGTTAACTCTTACAGCTTCAGATATATGTACAATTTCGATCTCTTTCGATGGCTGAAAACATAACCCACTGAAACTCGGGAAAATTTTATTGATATCCTCGACTTAAGAAGCGGACGCTATAGATCCAAGATCAGACTGTACGTTCTGTACAGTCTGATCTTGATCTATGCAGCCCGAAAAAGCCTTTGTTTTCATTTAGGTGTAGAATGAGTAAAGAGATGATACATTAAGTGTGACTTCCTGTTATTCACAAATCTGACAAAGAACTATCATGATTAGTCGAGCAAGAAAGTATATACATGTATACGGTATTCAAGTCGATAAATTGAGTCCATGTGGGACCAGAATCAAAGTACTGACAGGACAAACTTAGGGCTGTGCTCGTTTTAAAATAAAATGCATGTTTTTTTCTATAAAATTTCCCCACTTTTATAAAATGTAAATATCTAGTCTTGATTTTTTTTTTTTTGTTCTGCTTCTCATTTGCTTCTCATCTGCCAAAAGAATCATGACTTGTCCAAATTGAACAACAAATCAAATGTGGCTCAGATGATGAAGTTTCACTTTGAAAAATTAACATAAGAAAAAAAGAGTGAAGAAAAAAGAGTGGGAAAAGGGAGAAATGCGGGTAACCAGCATTTTCCCTTTTTCCCCATAATGGTTTCAAAAGCTTTCTTACTGAGGCTTGTAAAAACGAAGGCTCTTAGGTAAAGTTAAGCCATTGGACTTGTAATGCAATAAAGAAACGCTGGTTTGAACCTCACTGGCAGGGCGGTTACAAGGATTGTCCTCGGGCAAGGTATTTCGGTGCCCTGGCCCAGAACTGGTAAAACACAATAAAGACATCATGTAAGCATTTACAGAGGTATAAATGAAATGTACCTGAAAACGTCACAGCAGTGGAATAACTTGTGTCACTAGTATTGACAAAACCAACCAATGAAGGATTAAAAGTAATAACAATAATGAGAAGAAGAAAAAGAAGAAGAAGAAGACTTAAGAAAAAAAGAAACTATTTTTGTATACAAAATATTTATTTTTTGTCAATTTTACAATATTTTATATGCTTTCCGTTATTACATTACTAGACAAAAATGGACCGTTATTATTACATATAAACAAGTGTGATAACGAAAAAGGTGATGAAAATAATGAGATCAGTGATTAATTTGATGGAAATGTTACCACTGGCGATTATGGAATGTCTCTAACTAAGTGGTCTTATTATCAAAATTTAAAAAATCTGGCAATATGTACACTGGATTTTCGTTAAACATATATAACAAAACAAAAAAATCACAAGTATATGAACTGAATACAAGGGTAAAAGTTCGATTTTTGAAAAATACGGAAATCTGCAAAGTCAGGCAGCGAAACTGAGGAAAAAACAACTTTCTGGTAGTCTTAAAATCTTGAATCAAAGAACATACCTGGAAACTTTCTTCCTTTGAAAAAAGTACTATTTTGTTTTTATAGGCACCAGCCTAAATTTGTTTCGAGATATTCGAGTCTATAATGTAACCTCCTTTGTTTTCAATGTAATATATCCATTGCTTATTTTCTTACTGTACACACAGTTCAGATGAGATTTTGTGACGTCACATAAGCATTACATGACATCACTTTTTAAAGCATTGTATTCCTGCTCGATAATTTCAATTCATGTCGGACACAATTTTTCCGATAAACTCAGCTCTCAAAACTGACAATCTTGGTAAAACAAAAGTTTTGTTTTTTATTCATTTCAAAATCTCATACTTTCATGTCAGCTACTTGGAACTATTTTTCATCCCAAGCGTCCATTCAAGACTGTTCGAACAATAAGTAGCTCTCATTCACGGATATGTAGGTTTCTCAAACAGATGTCGCAATTATATGTGTCATTACTGAGCCAGATTTATCTGATAAAAAGAATCTCACATTTGTTGACTTTTGATATAAAACTTTTATAAAACTCGTCTGGAAATAACGTTATTAAACTTACCAAAAGCTTGTTTCATGCCATTTTCACCAGACTTTTGCAATAAAATTTCATCTCAAATGCTCACTTTCGTCAGATCCTATATGTCTCACAATTTTTTGTCAGCAGATTTGTCCCGAATAAACATTTTCAACATGTTCCAACAAACAATGCCTCTATCAAATAAATGCGTTTTGAAATAATGACTGGTGACATTATTTTGAACCATTAATAACGTTCAATTTTACCATATACGGCATGTTTTATTCAAGTTAACCTCCAGAATTTCATATTTTTACTGTTCCGCATTCCTGCTCTACTCTAGAACAGTTATCTATTAATTCTTTACCACACAATCCCATGTTTACATGATCCTAAAGAAGACGCTTTTGAAAACATTGTTGGAAAGGAGAAAACGCTGGATAACAGCACCTCCACCCCTTCCCTCTCTGTTTTCAAAAAGCCCTATTCCTCAGGCTCATTTAAACTAAGATTTTGTGGCAAAGCCCTAAATGATGATTTTTTGAAAATGTAAATTAGGTGAAAATATTGAAATTTTTCATTGTCGATTAGATCTACATTAATAACAAGTGCATTGCATGCTGGGGCAAATGCTCGGCTGCAGTTGCTTTACTTTCAGTGAGTCAAAAAAGAGGCATAACTGTATCAAAAATGTTTTAATGATTAGTTCCCCTTTTGATAGTTAATAACTAGTCTGAGTTTAAAGTAAATATCATCAGTTATGACTCAGAAGAAAGTTTTTCCAAGACGCACACCACAACAGGGCTATGACAATGCCTAGATGTTTTCTTCAAAAACAGGCAAGCTACAAATGTTGAAATCGTTCATTGTCAATTAGATCTATATCAATAAGAATAAATAATCAGACAGCAAGGATTTTTGTAATAGGGAGTTAGTAACGCAGGGATCTTACTTATCGAACCCCCATTTTGGGTAAAACAGTTTCAATTTATCACAATACTTTACACTAAAAACTTCTTATGTACATTGTTTGTCCTATTTCAATCCCTCATTATGCATAAAAATGATTTATGTTTTTAACAATGATACTCGGAATTCCTCAGGGAATGAATAAATACTATGAGAAAAACAACACTCCCACGCTATTGTTGGATATTTCGGCTATTGCTTTTTTCAAGAGTTCGAAATGTTTTTTCCTCTAGAACATTTTTTAGTATGAATTACTGCAGCCATATTGTTTCACAAGATAGAAGTGACGTCAACGTTGACGTCACTTCTATCTTATGAAACAATATGGATGCAGTAATTCACGCTAAAAATGTTCTACAGGAAAAAAGTGTTTCGAACTCTTGAAAAAGGCAATAGCCGAAATATCCAACAATAGAGTGTTGTTTTTTTTCATAGCGTTTTATTATTATAGTTCAGGAAACAGACAATTCGGTAAGTTGGACTTAAAAATAGATTTATTTGAGGTTTGGTAATAAGGTAATGATCAAGTGTTATTTGCACCATGACCTTCTTCACACCTGATACCTGGCTTCAGCTGATTCATCATTCATGTCTTCCATTTCTGAGCATCAAACTATATTAGTCAATCTGTTTTCTACCTTTTAAGACTGGATTTTATTCCTAAGAAACAAATAAAAGCCAGCTATTGGGTATGAAAATTGTCTTGACATATTTAACTCTTTCCCAAACAACAAAATTTTAGCCTTGTCCAAATTGAAAGCATTTGCAGACGACAAGATAAATTTGACTCAGAAACTGAAATTTCTCTTTGGACGTGTAGAAAACATTGTGGGAAAAGGAGAAAATGCTGGTTACCAGCATTTTCTCCTTTCTCACAATGTTTTCAAAGACTTCTTTCACAGGGTCGTTAAAAGTCAAGATTGTGTGGTTTAGGGTTAAACTTCATCATTATTTTGTTACCGAAACCTTCAATCCTTTTACTATGTAAGTCCAATTTACCAAACTTGCCTGTTACTGACACATCTGTCACCCTGTGAAAAAAATATAGGAAGGATTGCAAACAAGTGATATCCCAAGTTTTAACGACTCTGAGGAAGAAGGCTTTTGAAACAATTATGGGAAAAAGAACAAAAAGCTGGTAACCAGTATTTTCTACTTTTCCTATTATGTTTTCTAGCCTTTTAAGGAAGAATGTCATTACTTGAACCTCATTTAACCCTTTACCACACAATCCCGACTTTTAACCACCCTGAGAAAGAAAGCTTTTGAAAACATGGTGGAAAAAGGAGAAAATGCTGGTAACCAGTATTTTCTCCATTTTCCGCAATGTCTTCTACCCTTCCAAAACCAAATTTCAATTTTTGAGTCTTGTTCACTTTTTTGCAAGTGCATTTCAATTTGGACTAAGCTAAAATTTTGTTGTGTGGTAAAGAGTTAATATGTTGTCTGCAAATGCTTTCAATCTGGATAAGTCTACAATTTTGGTAAAGAATTAATCTAAAAGACAAGTCTACGGTTTTGGTAAGAGTTAATCTATGTTAATAGAAATGTGTACAATTATCTACATGTATACATATTTTTTACTGTACATAAGCACATCATTCTGTTGATTTTATTGCTCGAACAAACACTAGCCATCAACCAGACATTCTAATCTTTACAAGACTGCCTAGAACTGCTTTAACTCTTTACCACACAATCCCTACGTTTAATGACCCTGTGAAAGAAGCCTTTTGAAAACATTGTGGGAAAAGGAGAAAATGCTGGTGATCAGCATTTTCTTCTTTTCCCACAATGTTTTCTACCCTTCTCAAACCAAATTTCAATTTTTCAATTACATTTATATTGTCGTCTGCAAAAGCTCTCAATTTGGACCAGTCTAAAATTTTGTCGTTTGGTAAAGAGGTAACCCTACTACTAAACAATCCAGTGTTTTAACCACCCTGAGGAAGAGGGCTTTTGAAAACATTGTGGTAATAGGAGAACCAGCATTTTCTCCTTTTCTCCACAAAGTTTTCTACCCTTTCTATAACAAATTTTAACTTTTGAGTCACATTTGATTTGTCATAATGGTACAAATTTGTACAAGTCTAAACTTTTCTTTGACCTAGCTTATAAAATTTGAGTCCAGACTCAATTGAGTTTGGGCTCGAACTTAAAAGTCTCGTTTACACTTAAGACACTACGAAAATTTAAGATGAAGACACTGATTTAATAGGCAGAAGCAAAGAAAAGCTCTAACATTTAGAAGTAACTCTATTAGGTTTATCACATGAAATTTAAAGAAATTTGAAATATAATGCTCACCTGTGTTGAGCATGACAGAACTTTTATAAGCACTGACCCTTGTCTGCTAGAGTAATATACATCTTCAAGATCATATCTTGGCAAAATCATTCATACAAGTATGCCTTATTCTTCCCTTCATCTATCATTCTATTTGCAAAATCACTTAACCCTTTACCAGATGACAAAATTTTAGCCTTGTCCAAATTGAAAACATTTGCAGATGATAATGTAAATGTGGCTCAAATGGTACATTTTTCTTTGGTAGGGTAGAAAACATTGTAGAAAAAGGAGAAAATGCTAGGTTACCAGCATTTTCTTCTTTTCCCACAATATTTTAAAAAGGCTTCTTTCCCAAGGGCATTGAACAGTGGCACTGTGCACTAAAGGATTGACTCTTTACCAAACATCACAATTTTGGACTTGTCCAAAGTGAAAGCATTTTCAGATGACAAATGAGATATAACTCAAAACATAAAATTTGTCTTTCATAGGCTAGGAAACATTGTGGGAAAAGGAGAAGATGCTGGTAACCCGACATTTTCTCCTTTTCCTACAATCTTTTCAAAAAGCTTTATTTCTCAGAGCCATTGAAACTCAGGGTTCTGTGGTAAAGGATTAACTCTTTACCACACAACCCCAACTTTTAAAGACCAAGAAAGAGAAGCCCTCTAAAAATATTGTGGCAAAAGGAGAAAATGCTGGTAACCAGCATTTTCTCCTTTCCCACAATGTTTTCTACCCTATCAAAAATAGAAACTATCGTTTAAGCTACATTTAACCCTTTACCACACAATCCCAAGTTTTAACGACCCTAAGAAAGCAGCCTTTTGAAAATATTGTGGGAAAAGGAGAAAATGCTGGTAACCAGCATTTTCTCCTTTTTCCTACAAAGTTTTCTACCGTATCAAAGACAAATTTCCTCATTTGAGTCTCATTTAAATTGTCATCTGCAAATATTTTTGATTTATACAAGTCTACATTTTTCTTGTGTGGTAAAGAGTTATTGTGTTGTCTGCAGATGCTTCCAAATTGGTTAAGTTCAATACTTTGTCGTTTGGTATATAGAGTTACACAATTCTTTTTCTTCTTCAGACCAAATTTGAATCTCCTTCATGTTTTCCCTTATGTATTATGCTTTTAAAATATGTTTAACAAAAAAAGAGGTGCAGGGTAAACATTTTATACACCGAAATGAAATGCAATTAATTTTCGATTCATGATTTAGTTTATCAATATACATACTGTAACATTTTTCTAATTACAGCCAATATTTCATCACAATACAATGGTTATTTGTAGAAATATCGAACAATTTCCAATGGTGCCCCCAATATTTCCAAGTGATTGAGCAGTTCAGTAGATAACACATAAAACATTTACCCTGTGTTTCTCTTCCCATTTTGTATCGGTCCTTCTTCAGAGTTCAAAATTCATTCTATCACCTGAGCTACGATCTGGTGTCCATGTCACACTATACTGTCACATTATATGTCACATTATATGTCACATTATGTGTCACGTGTCAAGTTTAAAATCATAAGCTTCCTTCCAAGTTCTAAATTTAAACTATTCACCATTTCACACTTTACATAATAAATGTAACAACCCAAACAGCATCGATCAAGATCAGACTATTATACACTGTGTAGTCTGATCTTGCATCAACTACTCTGTAATATACTAATGTTAAATAATGTATCTTTAAAAGGGTTGAAAACATTGTGGGAATAGCACAAAATGCTAGTACCCAGCATTTTCTCCAGTTCCCCCAGTGTTGTCTACCCTGTCAAAGATGATTCCTATCAATCAAGAACCATTTTTTTTTGTTGTCTGCAAATGTTTTCAAAGTAAACAAGTCTAAACTTTTTATCATAAGTTTACAAACTTCATCCCATATGATTCCCCGACAAGACCCTTAACCAAACAATCCTGTGTTTTAACGACCCTTTGGAAAAGGGATTTGAAAATATTGTAGGAAAAGGAGACAATGCTGGTAACCAGCATTGTCTCCTTTTTTCACAATGTTTTTAAACCCTTGCAGAAGACAACACTTTCTTTTTTCTTTTTAAATTTTTACTCTGTCGTCTGTAGATTTTTTAAATTAAGAAGTGTCTTAAATTTGTCAATTGAGAAAAGGTTAATTCTTAGCACACTAAGCTGTTACATTACATGTATTCACTGATAGTGCGGGTCATAATTTGATTACATTCTTTTCACCCTTTACCACACAAGCCTCAGTTTTAATCATCCTAACATAGACGACTTTTGAAAACATTGTGGGAAAAGGAGAAAATGCTGGTTACCAGCATTTTCTCCTTTTCCCACAATGTTGTCTACAGTTCCAAAGAGAGAGTTCAGTTTTTGAGTCCCATTTATTTTGTCATTTGCAAATGCTCTCAATTTGGACAGGTCTAAAATTTTGTCATCGAGTAAAATGTTAAGTGCAAATTTAAAAACTTGCCATCTGATTGCATGAGCCATTCTGCCTTAGACAATTAGAGAACTAGTCTTGAAATAAAGAATTTGAACAATATTTGAGCCATGCTCTGTGACAAAGAGGTTTAATGCATCTGCAAACAGTTTCGATTCAGGTCAGCTTGTGCAATCTCTGTAGGCTGACCTGGGTTGAAACTTTCAGCGAATGGCAAATTTTCTGCATGTCAAAGGACCATTCTAACTTACGATTTAGCTGGTTGTTAGACTACATGGATTTTATATGATCCATTATGGCGTGCAACACATGAAAAGGGGCCTTCGGACAATTGTGTAAAGAGTTGTCTGGATTAGCCTGCCCAGTCCGCTCAGGGTAATCCGGGACAGCAGATTACGACTACATAGGATTTTTTCATACAGTAGACTTTCGTGAAATAAAAATTGCACAAAAACGGGGAGTGTAGTCTCGGATTAGTCACAGACTGCACAGGCTGATCTGGGACGACACACTTTTACGCATATGTCCTAAGGCCCCTTTTCGTGTGTTGCACGCCTTATTTTGTGATGACATACAGTACCTTACATAATGTACCATGGAGATGGATTAAATCCCCTTTTGCCAAAGCATGGTTCACTTAAATTGGTTGGTGGATATGACCCCTGATTTTTGGGTCTACAATGTCTGAAAAAATCTGTTTCATTTATTCAACGAATTAACAGTTAATGCACTTCATCCCCTATATATCACATCCAACATCATACAAAAGAGGAGAATCCTGGAAGAGGGGCTCGTGAGCCTGCGGTATTGTTCAACATTATTTGTCCACCACTCAAACTGAAAGCATAATGACTACTTTCTGCTTCACTGTCTGTGTACTGATATGCATTGAAAGAAGAATTATTATTGTGTGGCTGTTGCCAACTGGACGTTGGTAATGGATCATGGTAATTCTGTCGCCCACTGATTGAGAATGGCGGGGGTGGGGGTGAGGCTGGAGGGGGTGGGAGCGGAGGTAAAGGCATATCAATACTGTCATCATCACTCTCAGGTTCACTTGGCTGAAAATAAAAAAGAAATATATATACAAAATGCACTTAAAATCTAGCTATACCTAGCATACCAGACTTGAGATGAGGGGGTCCCTAGTTACAATCCCTAGCTCTGCACTTTTCTCTCCGAGGATTGATGATAGTCATTGGGACAGGATTCATTCTTCTCTCACCACTGATCATTGTCTCAACAAAGATTTTATAGGAAAGCAGCCAGTGGCTTTGGAAGAATATTGTGCAAAGAACTGGTATAAGAAACTCCAGGAAAGCAAGGATAGGTGCACTAGCCACCACAATATAACTGAAATAATGTTAAAAATGGTTTCAAACACCATACAAACCAATAAATAAATAAATACAATTAATTTTTAAATTAGGGATTTAACCCTTTAATGAACACAAAATTTTAGGCTCGCCAAACTTGAAAGTGTTAACTCAAATGTTCGAAATTTCTCCTTGAAAATTTAAAAAAAAAAAAAAAAAACATTGTGGGAAAAGGAGAAAATGCTGGCTACCAGCATTTTCTTCTCTTCTCAGTATGTTCCAAAGCTTTCTCTCTCAGGGTCGTAGAAACTCAGGATTGGTTGGTAAAGGGCTAAACTAATTTGAGTACAAGGAAAATCAACAGACTAACGGAACTTACCTCCGTTGAATCCCCAGCCTGAGATGGTTTTTCAGTACAGCTACTTGAACTATCGTCATCATCATCATCTGGAATGGGAGCCTTGGCTATTGAAGCCCCATCATCGTCATTATAGTCCACACTAGCTGGACTGGGTATTGGAGGTGATCTATAACGAAAACAAAAACACATATCATGTATAAGCTAGCAAGGACATAGGAAGTTACCTTAAAATAATCCTAAGTTTTAACAACACTAACAAAAAAAGCCTTTGAAAACATTGTGGGAAAAGGAGAAAATGCTGGTAACCAGCATTTTCTCCTTTTCCAACAATGTTTTCTACCCTCTCACAGAAAGTTTCATCATTTGAGCCATACAAAATTGTAATTTGTCATCTACAAATGCTTTCAATTTGGACTAGTCTAAATTTTACCGTGTTGTAAAGGATAAAGTAAACAATTCACTGTTATTGAGGCTTATGAAAATATTGAGAGACAGGGAGAAAAAGCTGGTTACTAGCATCTTCTCCATTTCCCACAATGTTTTCCATATTGAGACAAACCGCAGAGTATCAGCCACATTTGTCATCTGCAAACACCTTCAGTATGAAAAGACCTAAAATTCTATCATATGGTAATGAGTTAACGCCATACCAAACAGTAAAATTTTAGACTGGTCCAAATTGAAAGCAGTTGCAGACAACAAATTATAAACAGCTTGAATTTTGGGCTTTGTCTTTGAATAGCATTTAATGCCACTATCAACATTTCAGCAAACGATGATCAGGGTTGGAAGAGGAGTGAATCCCGTCCCGATGACCATTTTCTATCCTCAGAGAGAAACTGGCTGATCACGGGATTCAAACCAACTGCATCCTTCTTTCAAGTCTTGTATTTCACTGACTAAGCTTCTGTGCTCAGGAAGCAAGAAGGTAATTATACTAATTCTACCCTAACAATAAAAGCACGGCATGCGGATGCCAGTCTTCTGCTGCAATTGCTTTTAGTGAAAACCTCAAGTTGAAAAAAAAAGGGGCATAACTGTGTCAAAAATATTTTAGTGGTTATCTGCCCCTGTATGGCTTCCATTTTCAATAGCAAACAACTGGTTCAAATTTGAAGTAAATATCTTCAGTAATAACAGAGATAAAATGAATTATTTCATGCTTTTCGGTAGTTTATCAAGAAATAATGGTGCATTTAGGCGTTTGATATTTCATGGTTACGACCAGTGAAAATACCAATTTTATACTTTCTCTAACTCTTCAATTGAAGGCGAAAATAGTCGTTCCCCAACACTAGTTACCTAGGTAATCAGCATGTGCCATTAAAATGGAGGGAAATATGATGCAATTTTCACTACATTTCTCGCGCTTTACACAATATCGTAATGCGCTGTTATGCGAGGGGAATTACAAAAAAAAAAAAAACTGTATGGGATTTTGATGAAAGTTCCAACAAAATAGGGGTTACAAGCATGAGATAAATAGAATATTTTTTTTTGTGAAAGATTGAAAATTATTTCATCTCGTGAACATCATTGGTAATATTTTCACGAGTACCTCAATGTTTGCCACAAAAACAGCCGAGAGAATAAAGCAACTAACAGTAGACATGGAATCTAAATTTCATATGAAAATTCACAGCATGACATTTACCAGAGTTTTAAACCCTTTACCACACAATGCCCAGTGAAAAAAATCACCAGGAAGAAGCCTTTCAAAAACATTGTGGGAATAGGAGAAAATCCTGCTTATCATTTTCTCCATTTCCCACAATGTTTTCTATTTATTCAAAGGGAAATCAAATCATTTGAGTTACATCTAATTTTCCTTCTGCAAATACCTTCAATTGGGTTAAGACTAATATTTTGTTGTTTCGTGAAGAGTTACACAAAAGATATTACTGTAAGATTTATGTGCTAATTTACATATGCAACAAGTGAACACGATATTGACCAGTCTCCCAGTCATATTTTCTTTGGTATTTTTGGCTTCTAAATGCCAAGAGGGCACAACAAAATGTCAGATGTTTTTGCTGATGATGTGGATCAAGACCAGGCTGCATCGAACAAGCAGTCTGATCTTGCATTTATACTGTTATTATGTGCTTGAGATATTATGTTAAAGCTTCCTTGGTATTAGGATTTTTATCTGACTGAAAGCCCAATTTAATTTCTTTTAATTCTTTACCACACAATCCTGAGTTTTGACAACCCTGAAGAAGGCTTTTGAGCACATTGTGGGAAAAGGAGAAAATGATGGTTACCAGCATTTTTTCCTTTTCCCATAACGTTTTCAACCCTTCCCAAAACACATTTCAATTTTCAGTCACATTTATTTTGTCGTCTGCAAAGAATTTCAATTTGGACTGGTCTAAAATTTTGTTGTTTGGTAAAGATTTAAAGCCCAACATTCATTTTTAGCTGCGAGAAAAT
Organism: Tridacna gigas; assembly: GCA_945859785.2. Lineage (NCBI taxonomy): Eukaryota > Metazoa > Mollusca > Bivalvia > Cardiida > Cardiidae > Tridacna > Tridacna gigas. Next base: position 4,129,699 of record OX244030.2, read on the forward strand.
TTCCATTGTAAAACATATTTTCATAACTATTGAATATTCATATCCTGGTAAAATGACACCACTGGAATTTAGCACTGACAATATGGCAGCCTTTAACCTTTTACCATATGGCAAAATATACTTGTTAATATTGACCGATTTCACAGAGAAAAATTCAAATGTTTTTCAAAATGACAGTATTTGTTCTTGACTAAGTAGAAAACATTGTGGGAAAAGGAGAAAATGCTGGCTGCCAGCATTTTTTCCTTTTCCCACAATGTTTTCAAAAGCCTTCTTTCTCAAGGCTGTTAAAAGCTGGGATTGTGTGGTAAAGAGTTATTAAACATTTGTGAACAGATTCGGCCCAGAAACTTTGGGACAGACAAGTTATAACAACAATCAGGTGCATATTATACACATATACAATCGTTATCTAGAAACCATCCATAATTGTAGGGATCCTGCTGGCTTAGTGGTACAGTGAGGGACTTGTAACCTTGAGGCCCTAGGATTGAGCCCTGCTGGATGCACTTGGATTTTTGTGGGAGTGTCCTTGGGCAAGACACTTCAGAGCCCCAGCCTGTTACTTGTGAAACCAAGAGCTTACATGCAAAACCGAGCTGACACAGTGATATGACTAAAATAAGGTTTAAAGGAGCGTACAACACCATTCAATCAATCAATCAATCAATCCATCTTTGTAATTCTTACCTTGCATAGATTCCGTTTGCATTTCCATTTCTGATTCCAGCAAACTTTGAGCGACGACTATGTGTAGATTGTCTAGTTGCAGTATCGAAGTTAGTAAACCCACCGTCTTCTGGCTCGGTACTCGGAGCCAAGTTTGACATCGATGTACTATTACTGGCCTTTTTATGTTCTGTAAATAGAGACAGACTTCATGTCTTTGCTGTATATCTGATAAAAAATAGCTTTGAATTCTTTACAAGACAATCCCATATTTTAACCACCCTAAGGAAGAAGCCTATTGAAAACATTGTGGACAAAGAAGAAAATGCTGGTATCCAGCATTTTCTTCTTTGTCCACAATATTTTCTCCCCATTCAAAGACAAATTCAATCATTCAAGCCACATATAAATTGTATCTTGCAAATGCTTTCAATGTGGACAAGTCAAAGATTTTGTCATCTGGCAAAGAGTTAAATCTCAAGATCTGCATCCATAGCACTAATAATCTAGATTACCTGCCCCTACCACTATGTTATAGGGTCAGGCAAAGCGTAATAATGGCAGCCTCCATGGCCTTGTCGATCGTAGCCCTACATGCTTTCCTGTTTTTCCCAATTTCATGTGATCCAGTTGATCAGTGAATAAAATGAGTTCAATTTTGTACAAAATATACATCACTGAATCAAAAGCATGCTTTTTTGGGTATGGTTTAAGTATAAATATGACTATGAATCATTTTAAAAGTAGCCCTGTTTTCAGACGCTATATCGGTCCATTGACATTTCAGATATTTAAAGCATTTGTGATTTGTAGCTTTTCTCGCTAAATAAGAACAACAATTAAAAAACCTCACTGTCATTACTTTATTGCAACCCATCTGTTTTGCATGCAGCCTATGATCCAATTTGATCAAGTTAAATAACAATATCCCATTACCTCTGCATATTATCAATGGAGGCCGCCATTATTACGCTTTGCCTGACATATTCTTGTAGTACAGCGGGTACCAGACTATAGCACTAACTGAATACATCCATTAATGTAATTAGCACCAAATTGGTTAACCTTTTACCAAACAGTTTTGGATTTTAACGTTCCTGAGGAAATAGTCTTGTGAAAACCTTGTGGGAAAAGAAGAAAATGCTGGTAACCAGCATTTTCTTCATTTCCCACATAGTTTTCTACACTTTCAGAGACAATTACCCCTCATTTCAACTCATTTTTATATGTCGTCTACAAATGCTTTCAATTTGGTGGAGTCCAAATTTGGTTGTTTGGTACAGAGTGAAAGACAAGCTTGCTATCTTTCCAAAGACTGACATGTGAAGCCATGACATTTTTGTGTTTTCTTTTTCAAAAATTGAATGAAAAAATTACACGATTGTCAGAATGAAATATCACCCAAGAGCTTGCAGTTATATGAGTTCTTTTAATGGAAAATGGCATAACAAGGAATCATTTCTCCTTTACATTAACCCTTTACCACACAATCACATGTTCTAAAGGACCCTACAGAAGACCACTTTTGAAAACATTGTGGAAAAAGTAGAAAATGCTGGTAACCAGTTGTCTGGTAAAGAGTTACTGACCTATCAAAAACACATACAAAGTATATAACTGACAAACATTGTGATGGAAAGAAAACAACTGTACAAACTTACTTGACTGACCCCGCCGACTAACAAGACACAACAAGGAAATGATCACCAATATTACAATACATCCCACCAAGGCAACGATAACCAGAAACCAGGGCTGGTAATGGAATGGTTCTTCTGGTTTCTCGATTTCTGAAAGGTTTCAAACATCACCAAATATACTAACAATCTAACCCTTTTACAAAACAATCCCATGTTAATGACCATGAAGGAGAAGGCTCTTTAAAACATTGTGAAAAAAAATATTGGTTTTTTATTTTCACTTCTTTCATCTCACATGAGTAAAAAGAAAAATTCAAAAACAATGTCTTCTACCCTTGCAAAAAACAAATCTTAATTTCTGAGTCATATCTATTTTGATGTCTGCAAATGTTTTTAGTTTCAGCTAGTCAAAAATTCTGTTTTTTTCAGTAAAGAGATGGGGCCCTGCATTGCTCAGTGGTAAGTATAGGACTTGTAACCTGTAGGTTAATTGTATGGTGTTTAATGCCGTTTTCAACATTATTTCAGTTATATCATGGTGGCCAGTGCACCTATCCATGCTTTCCTGGAGTTTCTTTTACCAGTACTCCGCACAATATTCTTTTGCAAGCCACTGGCTGATTTCCCACATAACCATCATCGAGACAACAGTCAGCGGTGAGAGAGGAATGAATCCTGTCGCAATGACTATCATCAATCCTCATAAAGAAATTGGCCAAGCCGGGGGGATCGAACCAGCGACCTCCTGTTCTCAAGTCCTGTACACTACCTACTGAGCTATGGGGCTTGGCATAACCTGTAGGCCACAGATTCGAGCCTCACTGGAAGTACACTTCAGAGGCCTAGCTCAGTACTAGTGAAACCGAGGATATACATGAAAATGTCAGCTGTCACCATAATATGACTCAAATAATGTTGAAAATGAATTAACCTTTTCCCAAACAAGCCCTGGTTTTCATGTGTCTGCTGTACAAGTCTTTTGAAAACACAGTGGGAAAAGGAGAAATTGCTCGTAATGAGCAATTTCTCCTTTTCCCACAGTGTTTTCTACCCTTTTGGAGAACTTTCTGCCATTTTCATCAAATTTGAAATTGTCGTCTGCAAACTCTTTCAACTTGGACAAGTCTAAAATTCATGGTTTGGGAAAGGGTTACTTCTTTCCCACACAATCCCAACTTTTAACGACCCTGAGAAAGAAGCCTTTTGAAAACATTGTGTGAAAAGGAGAAAATGCTTGTACAATGTTTTCTAACCTTTCCCAAAACAAATTTCAAATATTCAGTCACATTTATTTTGTTGTCTGCCAATGCTTTCAATTCGGACAAGTCTAAAATTTTGCCATGTGGTAAAGAGTTAAACACCATTCAATCATAATACATATTATCATCAACCTGATAGAGTTATCTCTCTTTGAGCACTCTAGCGTATATATGGTAAGAAAATAATCAAATCTTGGGAGACAGTAAAATATAGCTGAAACCTACACAGTGACCATAACATAACCAAATCTTTTACTAGCCAGTAACAGGAAAAAAATTGAGAAGTACAAATCTTAATATACTTGTTAGACACTGCATTGCAATAAAATGTGACTCCGTTAGTATGGATGGCTGTTCTTGATTGTACTTAATTCATAATGCCTTTGATTTTTGTTTATGCGTGGTCCTGGTAAAAGGTCTAAACGTGGCTTTAACTTTCCACTGATGGAAATAAAATGTACTGACCATCAGACAACATACCAGGTTTGGGTGTCCTGAATATTCTGGAAGCTTCACTATATATGTGATCTTATACGAGTGTTTATGTATTATCATTTTTATCAAACGCGTTGACTAAAATTATATGACTCGAGCCTTGACGAGCATCATATACATTTTAGCCAATGAGTTTGATAAAAATGATAATACATAAACACAAATGTGAGATTCTATTTATCACATAAAACGAATGACAGACAAATAAGTATCCTGCATCATCACCTTCAGCCTTCATACTGTTCACAGGTCCATGTTTACAGTTGTTGTTCGGTTTCAAATGTGTACATACACAAGTAGACAGCTCTTTGACATTTACACCGAAAATAGAATGAAACAGTTTCAAGAGGGGATAATTCCACCTATTTCCGCAATTTTGTTGATTTTGAAAAACTTCATCTGCGTTTTTTTGTTTTTATTACACATGAAAATAAAAAACTTCCCACGCATATACGCCTTAGCAACAATGACGTCATTTTTCCGTGCAACAGCATAGTAGTTTAAATTCCGGCACATGCTGTGGCTGGTTTCTCCTGCTTCCACGCCCATGACTAAAAACTGATCAGAAACGGGACCTAAAAAACGATAATACAATAGTGTATTATCGAAAATAAGTCATGGGTTTAATACACCGCTGGAGGAGGTTTTAAGTGATAAAGTTACTTATACCACATTGTACCACAGGTATTCATTGGATAGACTCTGAACCTATATTCAATATCAGGGTTTAACTTTGTTATAGAGATAAAAAGTGTTGACAATCAAACTACGTACCAGGTTTGGGTGTCCTGAAGATTCTGGAAGCTTCACTATAATTACTGATACCATAGGTATTCATTGCATAGACTCTAAACCTATATTCACTATCAGGGTTTAACTTTGTTAGAGAAATCTCTGCTTCAGTGTCATTGCCTTGCCGTTGTAATATAGTGGTCCATGAATCTGAGTCTGAAATTGGAAAAAAATTAAATTGAACCATGCTCTAGCAAAAGGGGGCTTAATGCATCTCCACGATGCATGATACCAACAAAGTCATCACATGATCATGGATCCGTGATAGCCACGTTTTTTGACAATCAACTTCATCATGAGGTAGAATGGTCCTTGGACATACAGAAAATTGACCAATAGCGAAAGGTTTTGGCCCAGGTCAGCCTGCGCGCACTGCCCAGGCTAACCTGGGCCAATACTTTTCGTACATGCATTAAGTCCCCTTTTCACAGAGCATGGCTCATTTTATTTTACATTTTGTGTCTGCCATGATCCCTGGTTTCTTTGATATTGGACTCCCAAATTTTCTTAAGGTCCCCCAAAATTGAAGTGTTTGCCTTAGTTCATTTATTTGAATGGGTTCAAATGAAACCTGTAGACGAGATTAAAGGTAAACCCCTGAAATATTTAAAAGATCTGACATTAAGTTGATTTAACCCTTTCCCAAACAAGCCCTGGTTTTCACGTGTCTGCAGTACAAGTCTTTTGAAAATACTGTGGGAAAAGGAAAAATTGCTCGTTACGAGCAATTTCTCCTTTTCCCACAATGTTTTCTACCCTTTCTGAGAACTTTCTGCCATTTTCATCAAATTTAAAATTGTCATCTGCAAACACTTTGAATTTGGACCAGTCCAAAATTTGTCGTTTGGGAAAGGGTTGAAGATAAAATTGAATTAGCTCTTTCGCAGGCCACAAAATTTATGACTTGCCTCAGCAGAAAGTATTTGCAGAAAACAAACGAAATGTGCCTCAAATTATGGAATTTGGGTTTAAAAAATTGAGGGAAAAGACAGTGCTGTTTACTAGCAATTTCTCCTTTTTCAACATGTTTTCAAAAGCTTTCTTCCTCATAGTTTATCATATATACAATTTCTAAGATAACCACTCAGATTGTTTGATTACTGATTTACAGGTAAAACAGGGACAATTGAGATACCCTAGTAGATGAAAATGTATTGACTCCAGTCTAATAGAGTTATCTCTCTTGAAGCACTCTTTTGCATAAAAATTACTTGGCAAGAAATGAACAATTTTCATGTGACAATATGACATTATCAGGTAACAAACGGTGCAGGTAACATAGACAAAGCATTAACTAACCTATAACGAGAATAACATACGAGAAACAAAAACCTGAATACACTTATAAGGTACTACACTACAGGGAAATATGCCTCTGACTGTAAAGATAGTTTCAGTTGATTGTATTTCGTATATGTTGCCACTGATTTTCCCTTACACTTTGTCCCAGTTATAGGTCTAAACACGCCTTTAACCCTTTACCACACAATCCCGACTATTAACAACCCTGAGAAGGAAGCCTTTTGAAAACATTGTTGGAAAAAGAGAAAATGCTGGTAACCAGGTTACCAGCATTTTCTCCTTTTCCAGCAATGTTTTCTACCCTTCCCAAAACAAATTTCAATTTTATAGTCACATATATCATGTCGTCTGCAAATGCTTTCAATTTGGACTAGTCTAAATTTTGTCGTTTGGTAAAAGGTTAATTTGAAGAGTTCAACTAATGAAAATAAGAACAATTGAAGTGTGCCTTTTGGCTGGGAATGACTTACCTTCAGTTTTAGATTGTACAACATGGAGGTAAATAGGTGAAAGCCCTCTGTTACCATTCTGCCATACCAGCAATACCATCTGTTCTGTCACCTTTAATTCTATATTTGGAATAGATGGTTGGCCTGGTGACCCTGTGGTAGATACACACAACAATAGGAAACTTCATGAAAATAGTTCATCTATAATCTTCACAAATATTCATATTAACTCCTCACCACACAAGTAAATTCTAGACTTGTCAGTATTGAAACCATGTGAAGATAACATTTTAACCCTTTCCCAAACGACAAATTTTGGACTGGTCCAATTTGAAAGAGTTTGCAGATGACAATTTTAAATTTGATGAAAATGGCAGAAAGTTCTCAAAAAGGGTAGAAAACACTGTGGGAAAAGGAGAAATTGCTCGTTATGAGCAATTTCTCCTTTTCCCACAGTGTTTTCAAAAGACTTGCACTGCAGACACGTGAAAACCAGGGCTTGTTTGGGAAAGGGTTAAATATGGCTGGAATAGTAAGATTTGTCAATAAAAATTTGTCTCCCGCAATTTTTCAAAAGCCTTCCCATTCAGATTTATTAATGCTCTGGATTATGTGGTAAAGGTTTAAATCTTTACTGAACAATCCCATGTTTAAGCAACCCTGATGTAGAAGTTTTTTTTGAAAAAAATTGTGTAGGAAAATAGAAAATGCTGGAAACCATATTTAAATATTTCCCTTTAATTTGCAAATTCCATCACTTGAGCAACAATTCATTGACCAGTAGTATTCATCAGCAAAATTTGATGGTTAGACTATGGTCATATCTGAAAAATATTTTGGGAGATAAACAGTGAGTCATTATGTCTTCCAGACAATATTTGTTATGATTTCAAAATGATTACATGTCACAAGATTGACTGATTGATTGTATGGTGTTTATAGCCGTTATCAACATTATTTCAGTTATATAACGATGGCCAGTGCACCTACCCATGCTTTCAAAGAGATTTCTTCCCCAATACTTCACACAATATTCTTCCAAGGCCACTGGCTGCTTTCACATGTAACCATCAATAACACAGTGATCAGAAGTGACAGAGGCATAAACCCTGTTGCAATGACTACCATTAATCCTCAGAAAGAAACTACCCAAGCTGGGGATTTAAACCACTGGCCCACTTTGCTCAAGTCCTATATGTTCGGCACATGTCTCAGGATAAAATCAAGCTACGTACCAAACTGCGGCCCTGTCCGTGTTGTGTTGTTGATAGCCCTCCCCTGACCTATCTTAGTCCTTGCAGACACAGAGAAAGAGTAAGTTGTGTCAGGAACAAGGTCTGTTAGTTGTTTGTGAGTCAAATCTCCAGATATGTTGAATTTCACAATCTTCAGATTACCTGGAGAAAAAAAATTCTTTTCTTTAAACTTTGACTCAGTAAACAAAGGAACAAAATTGCAGCAGACAAATCTGAAAAAAGATCCTTGTAAATACTGACAGTTAAAGCCAATGACTATCTAAAACATTAATTCCTGTGCACAATTGTGGCAAAAACCATAAACTGCTCTTTATGATCAATTTCTCCTTTGCCCTAATATCTTCACAAGATGATTTCTATGTTTGTTTATATGTTTAATATCATTTTCAACATAAGTTATGTCATGGCAGCATTTATCCATGCTTTCCTGGAGTTTCTTTTACCAATACTTCCAACTATATTCTTCCCAAGCCACTGGCTGCTTTCCTAAATAACATCGTCAAAACAATGATCAGCAGTAAGAGATGGATGAATCCTGAAGCCATGACTATTATCAATCCCTGAAAAAGAAATTCGCTATGCTGGGGATTTGAACCAAAAACTTTCACAATAAGGTACAATTTTGCCGTCTGGTCAGAGTTGCCTGCTGGCAATTTCTTTTGGGGTAGTTAGTAGAGAAGAAAATACACCTGAGAAATCAAAGCATCTAGACACTTTAGCAAACCACAAAAATTTAAGACCACGCTAAAATGAAAGCATTTGCAGACGATAAATTTGATGTAGCCCAAAGCATGATTTTCGTCTTTGAAAAAGTAGAAAACATTGTGAGAAAAGGAGAATACGCTGGTTACCAGCATTTTCTCCTTTTCCAACAATGTTTTCACAGGCATTTTTTGCATGGTCATTAAAAAACCGGATTGCTTGGCAAAAGCTTAACCCTTTACCACACAACTAAATTTTGGACACACCCAAATTGAAAGCATTTGCAGACGACAAATTAAAAGTTTCTTAAATGGTGATTTCTGTATTTGACAGGGTTGAAAACATTGTGGGAAAAGGAGAAAATGCTGGCTACCAGCATTTTCTCCTTTTCCCACAATGTTTTCAAAAGCCTTCATCATTTGGGTCGTTAAAATTCGGGATTGTGTGGTTAAGGGTTAAAACACCACAAAACTCAATGAGAGACGTGGAAAAATCCTGCTAACCTCCTGAACTTTCCTCGTAAGACAGGTCATAACTGATGATTTGTCCATTAGGTTTAGATGGGGGTGTCCACAGTACATCCAGTGAGGCATAGGTGATGTTCCAAAAACTGATAGTACTGGGCTTCTCCGGCACTGGAAAAAGAAAAGGATTCATACTCTGTGAAAAGGGGATTTAATGTACTTGCGTAAGTCAGCTTGCGTAGTTGGCTTCTTTTCCCACCATGTTTTCAAAAGCTTTCTTTTTTCAGGGTCGTTTAACTCTTTACCAAACGACAAAATTTTAGACTCGTCCAAATTGAGAGTATTTGCAGACCACAAAATAAATGTGACTCAAAAGTTAAGAATTCTTTTTGGAAGGGTAGAAAACATTGTGGGAAAAGGAGAAACTGCTGGTTACCAGCAGTTTCTCCTTTGCCCAATGTTTTCAAAAGGCTTCTTTTTCAGGGTCATTAAAAGTCGGGATTGTGTGGTACAGGGTTAAACTCAGGATATTTTGGTAAAGACTGAAGTGCCTTTCATAACTATGGTAGCCTTTGAAGCCAAGATCAGATTGCTAAAAACATGCAGTCTCTGCTTATGCTGAACATTCTACACAAGAGAAAACATTATACAAGATTTGAATTTTATACTTTTACCTATTGGCATTTTTTTTCTACAAGTAAAAATCATTGACAGGACTTACATATTTCTACTGCATTTTCTGGACAATAAGCACTTCATAGGTCGAATCCTTTCATTTTAACCATTTTAGAATTAGAAAATATAGTATAAGCCTCACTGGCACTTAGACCATGGCCGATACCCTTGGTTATTGTACAATGTCATCCATTTATAGATATATGTACCTGAATATGTATTACAATAAAAACATGGAAAAACTTTATCCCTTGTTTTTTTAATTTTTTCACGCCACTGGAGTGATTTCCCCTTCTAAAGATAAACTCACTCAGGGGACTTGATGCCATTATCATTCATTATCCCTTTTCGAATGTTTTATGGAATTTCAAAATTGTCAAATTGTCACTTGATTAATTGACCATATACCCAAACAATGCCATTAATTACATTCGCAGTTAACCACTGATTGGTACCAATCAACATCATCAATCAACAGGTGTGAAAATCAAGGTTGATCATGAATTTTAACAGGTTTGTAATTTTGCAAACAGATTAATTTATCTACCAGCTGTAGGTATAAGTGTTCAAAAAATACTTTGGGGGCATAAACCAAAATCTCAACAACATGGGGAATCATAAACTGGTTTTCATGTATCATTAAGTTTTACAGGCCGCACTAAAAGATCATTTAGATAAATAACATTAACTTATAAGCCGCTTCCTCTTATAGGCCGCATCCTTGAAAATTTCCACTTTTTTAAATGATAGGCCACACCCTATTTTTGGGAAAATACAGTAACCTTTTCAGAAGCTTTTTTTCCGTTGGGTCTGAGGGTCCTGTTTGGCTCAGTAGTAAAGAGCAGTTCTTGTAACCTGAGGGTCCCAGGTTCGAGAATCACTGAAATCACTGGGATTCTCGTGGGAGTGTCCTTGGGCATGACACTTCAGAGCCCTAGCCTAGTACTGGTGAAACCCAGGATATATATGAATGAGCCAGCTGTTGCTGTGATATAAATTAAATGATGTTTAAAGCAGCGTTTAACACCATTCCATCAATCAATCTGTTAATTTATTCTGCACACTAAAGGTTATAAGAATATAAACAACTCACATCCTTCTAGTGTTCTGTTATATTTAACAGCACTCCTGGGTCCCTCTCCAGCCAGGTTATATGCCTGAACTGTTATACTGTATTGTGTATAAATCTCTAATTCCTTCAACACCACAGACTCTTCTCTCACAATGATCTGTTTAGCGGAACTCTCTGAGGCTGATGATACCCAGTAGGAAATCTGTGAAGAAAGAACAGAACCAACATTTCAAGGCAAAGTAGCTTTTAAATCCTTAACAGTGATAAAAAGAGACCTGTGAAGAAAGAACAGAACAATACTTCATGACAAAGTACTCCATGTTTTCAAAGAAGGCTTTTGAAAACATTGTGGGGAAGGGAGAAAATGCTGGTATCCGGCATTTTCTCTTCAGCAAATGACAAAACTTTAGACTCAACCAAACTGAAAGCAATTGAAGACGACAAATTCAGTGTAGTTCAAAGGATGATTTCTTTTCTTAAAAAGCAAGAAATCTTTGTGGGAAAAGGAGAAAAGGCTGGTACCCACAATGTTTTGAAAAGTCTTCTTTTTCAGGGTTGTTAAAACACAAAATTGTTTGGTAAAGGGTTAAACCCAACCCCTTAATTGTCTAACATGACTTTAACAGCATTTGTTAACAGTAGAGATCAAGATCAGTCTAAACACAAGGTCGAGTCGGATCTTGGATCTTATCATCTTGTGCAATATGCTTAGACATCCTAGCCAAAAGCAGCTTTGAATTTGAACTTTGAAGTCTCTGAACGGGGAGACTTTTGAAATCAGTGTGACAAATATCGAAAATGTCTAAATGTGCATTTATTAGACTGTTTTTTTTTGTCTGTAACACTGAAGTTGAGTGAGATTGTATTTTGCTCTTCTCTTCAGAGGCCTCCATGTGGTAGTTTAAAAATTGCCATGGAAATTAAAATTATGGGGTAATAGTTCGAGAATATAAAAATGAGCCATCTCTGGCAAAAGGGGCTTTAATGGCACCTCTGTGATGATGCATTATACCAAGCAAGTCATCACATAATCAATGATCCATAAAATCCATTTTGTCTAACAACCAGCTGAATTATGGGGTAGAATATCCTTGGATATGCAGGAAATGTACCAAAAGCAAAAAATATCAACGTAGGTCAGCCTGCCCATGCTGACCCGAGTCATTACTGTTTGCAGATGCATTAAACCCCCTTTTCACAGAGCATGGGTTCAAATCTACCTAGGAAACAGATCTTAGCCCTTAACCCTTATCATGCTAAATAACTTCGGAAAAATTTCGAGCCGATAGTACAAAACCCGAATAATGTCGTTTCAAACTTATTTTTGGAGAAAAATTATCTCCTTATTGGACAGTGTAGATCGATGATCAGACTGCATGTTCTGAGCAGTCTGATCTTGATCTACACTGTCCACAACAGGTCAGAGAGTCGCGCTTAGCAGCTTAAGGGTTAAAACACTTTTCACAACTAGAGTAAGATCAAGATCAGACTGCACAAAACAAGCAGTCTGACCTCTGATCTACATTTTCTGTAAAAGAAAAAAAAAAACTAGAGCTATCACTAAAAGTGATCATACCCCCCACCAGCTCCTTGTCACAAAACAGCTCTTTGTCACAGAATGCAGAATGGTTTCGTAAAAAAATAAGAGTTGAAAAAAAAAAGTGGGAAAAGAGTTATGGTACTTGTAAACTGCGCTTCTCATTAATGTGGTCTATCTGTATATGAAGTTTGATGTCACTAGCTTAAATGATTCAGAAGTTATGCCCCGGACAAATATCCAAAGTTAAAACTTACAAAGGGCAATAACTCAAAAAATAAATGGAATAAAGTTATGGTTCTTGTAAACTGCACTTCGCCTTATAGTGATCTATCTGTGTGTGAGGTTTGAAGTCATAAGCTTCTATACTTTGGAAGTTATGCCCTGGACAAAAATCCAAAGTTAAAATTTACAAAGGGCAATAACTCGAAAAATACATGAAATAGAGTTACAATTCTTGTACACTGCACTTCTCCTTAATGTGATCTAACTTTGTGTGAAGTTTGAAGTTCCTAGCTTCTATACTTTGGAAGTTATGCCCTGGACAAAAATCCATAGTTAAAATTTACACAGGGCAACAAGCTTAAGGGGAGATAATTTGGCAACCAATGGCAGCAAGGTTGTGAAAATTGCACATGCACAATTTCATATGTACCCAAACATTATGTGTAAATTTCAGTGCAGTACTTGAAAGACTGTAGGAAAAAAGCTCCGGACAAAATTGTGTCGACAGACAGACGGACGGACGGACGGACAGACGGACAGCCATGGTGATTCCAGTATACCCCCCTCAACTTCGTTGTGGGGGGTATAAAAAATTATATCATATTCACTTGCCTTGTAGCCTGATAGGGCTCCATTTTGGGTATCTGGAGGGGGAGGGTCCCAGGACACAGTAATTTCCGTAGAGTTGGTGGCTATTGTAAGTATATTGAGTGGGGCTGCAGTAGGAGCTGAAAGGAACAAATACAATGTTAAGACTTTTTGTTTCTCACACTTAGACAGTCAAACACTTTGCTATTGTAAGTATATTGAGTGGGGCTGCATCAAACACTTTGCTATTGTAAGTATATTGAGTGGGGCTGCATCAAACACTTTGCTATTGTAAGTATATTGAGTGGTGCTGTTGTGGGAACTGAAAGGAACAATACAATGTTAGACTTTTCATTTCTCACACTTAGACAGTCAAACACACAAGAGGTTAACTCTTTACCAAACAACTGAATTTTAGACTAGTCCAAATTAAAAATGTTTGCAGGCAACAAAATAAATGTGACTCAAAAATTGAAATTTGTGTGTTTTTGGAAAGTTAGAAAACATTGTAGGAAAAGGAGAAAATGCTGGTTACCAGCATTTTCTCCTTTTCCCACAATGTTTTCAAATACTAATACTAATACCTTTTGCAGAAGCATTAAACTCCTTTTCACAGAGCATGGCTCACATGATTTATCACTAAATTAAGAAGTGTGTTAGCTGGCAAACTGCCACTTTAGAAAAAAAAGGCAAAAATAACTAAAAGATATTTTTCAGTAGTATTTCCTTTACCCTTAGAGAGCTGAATAACCTGTCAGACATTTTCATCCTAGAAATATGACCTAGATAATTGCAATTTCTGGGTTGCTTTTGTCTTGAGTGATTCAGCAAAGTAGACAATGTAGATCAAAGATCAGGCTGCACAAAATCTGCAGCCTGATCTTGATCTACACTGGCTGCAAATGCAACTATATTCAGACCTCCAGATTAGAAGGATGAGACGATTCTAATGAGTACCTATAACATAGGGTTTAGTGAAGAGTGATTTATATTTTCAATTTTGAAATCAAAATCACTCCCTCTATCTGGAGCTCTGTATAGTCGTAAAAGGCGCTTTAGGGGTTAACCCTTTCTCAAATAAGCCCTGGTTTTCACATGTCTGCAGTACAAGTCTTTTGAAAACACTGTGGAAAAAGGAGAAATTGCTCGTAACGAGCAATTTCTCCTTTTCCCACAGTGTTTTCTACCGTTTTTAAGAACTTCCTGCCATTTTCATCAAATTTAAAATTGTCGTCTGCAAACTGTTTCAATTTGGACCAGTCCAAAATTTGTCGTTTGGGAAAGGGTTAATGGGCTACACAGCCTCTAAAGATATTTTTAGATTTCATGTTAGAGTTTTGCAAGTACTTGTAGAAATTAAGAGAATGCAGTCTTACAGTTTATACAATTGCAAAGGAAAATACATACATATATATATCTTGTGATAGATTCAGTCATTCAGTGCTTCAAAGTCTAAAATGAAGTAAATTTTGGGATTCTTACCTGCCTCTCCAACATACACAGGCACAGGTGTGCTTGCCGGACCAGGTCCCACGGAGTTAAAAGCCTTAACAATAAATTCGTAGTTGACATATTTCACCAGCTGGTTGAGCTCCTTTTCCATGGTATCAAACGGTATCGTCTCCTCCAGAAAGTTGTCTGTACCCTCCTGCCTGTACATCAGTATGTATCCAAGTAAATCTCCATTCCATGTCATTGGTAAAGGTTGCTGTAAGAAAAATAATTAATTCTTGTTTAACCCTTTACTGCACAATGCCGCCTTTTGATGCCGCTGGGAAAGAAGCCTTTTGAAAACATTGTGGGAAAAAGAGAAAATGCTGGTAACCAGCATTTTCTCCTTTTCCCACAATGTTTTCAACCCTATCAAAGAAAAACTGCACCATTGGAGCCACATTGAAATTGTCGTCTGCAAATGCTTTCAATTTGGACAAGGCTAAAAGTTTATCGTCTGGTAAAGGGTTAACATTTTACCAAGGGTTCGCCTACAGTTTTACCTACAGTGAGAAAGAAGGTGGTTGTAAAAATTGTAGGAAAAAAGAGAAAATCAGGATTCATTGTTTGTGAGATGGGAATCATCAAGTTTTGTTATCCATCTAAATAATAATTAAAAATAAGATCAAACTTGGACCGTAAGACTGAAATGAAAACTTTTGTCTATCAAATTTGAAACATGGGGGTGTTGGGGAGTGGAGGAGGGGTGGTGTGATGTTCAGGAGAAGAAACAGGTGTTCACTGCCAGTTGGCCATTCATGCCAACTAAAATCAATCAGTACAGTTGTTACTGTCTCAGGGTTGTTGAAACCTGAGATTGTTTGGTGAAGGATAACATTATATCTGGTAAGATAAAAAAATGAGCATCAATTATTTCATGCTTTTCGGTAGTTTATCAAGAAATAATGGTGGATTATGGTTTGATATTTCATGGTTATGACTATTGAGAATACTGATTTACTATTTTCTAACTCTTCAATTGAAGGTGGAAACAGTAGTTCCTGTGCACTGGTTACCTAGGTAATCAGCACATGCCATTCAAATGGAGGGAAATATGGCATAAAAGGTCAAGGTCTGGAGTGTGTGGATGCTCGATTATATCTCAGGTTATTTAATGATAATTTTAGTAATTTAACGGCGCTAGTGTATTTTTGTTAACTGAAGTGATTTAATTATGTGAGGAATCATATTTGGTTATGAATTAGTGCTAATGGGCAAGAAAAATAGGCAAAAAAGGAGGAAAAGAAGTGAGGAATGTGAAGACAATGGAAATACGAAAAAGGCGGGAAGGTTCACTTCTCCAAAGCAGGTTAGCGTTTCTGAGATTTTGAGTGAGACAAACACTGTTTTATATGATGCTGATGCAGTCTATGTCAGTTCCTTAATTTTTGAGGAAGATAAAAGTAGTGAATATAAAGAAAAAACACAAAATAAGATAGTTGATGGTTCTGAACTCTCCCCACTTTCAAAAATGGATTCATCAACAGGCAGCCAGAACGAGGTGAGCACAAACAAGCCCGTGAGTGACAGCGAGTTAACTGTTATGCCCACAAACGCCGACATTATGAAATGTTTGAACAGAATTAACTCCCGCTTATCTAATATGGAGGGGCAGTTAAAGAAAATTGATCTCTTAGAGAGAAAAGTGGATAATTTTGAAGCTGATTTGAAAAAATTGTGCAGTTTAGTCCATGATAGTAGAAAACAAACAGATGAACGATTGACCAAAATAGAAGAAAGAGTTGAAAGTACCGATTTTTCCGAAGGAGTAGTAAATGAAAAACTGATAGAGTTGGAGAAGGAAAGAGACTCTTTGAAAAATGATGTCATATATTTACAGTCGCAGTCCATGCACAACAATCTGATTTTTGGGAATATTGAAGAAGCCGCCGATCACGTGTTGGAAGATTCAGAGGCAACTATTAGGCAGTTCTTACACGACAAAATGAAAATAGCAAGGGACTTAGTTGATAGTATCAAGTTCGAGCGCGTGCACCAGATTGGACAGAGATCAGATTATAAGTGCAGGACAACAGTCGTTAAGTTTGCTTCCTTCAAAGACAGAGAATATGTTCGCAAACAGTGGAAAACACTACAGGGGACTAAGTTTTTTGTAACTGAGCAATTTCCCCAAGAGATTATCAACAAAAGGCGAAAGCTCATTCCGAAACTGAAAGAGTTTAAGAAGGAGGGTAAAAAGGCTTGGATCTCCTATGATACGCTATATGTTGAAGGCAAACCGGCCAAGACAGACTAACGATGCGCTGGGGATGATATAAAGATCTTCTCATGGAATGTGAATGGTTTAACATCTGAGAAAAAACAGTCGGCTGAATTTAGTTCCTTAATTGCAGAAAACGATATTATTTTTCTTTTTGAAACATGGACTGACAAAGATAGTGATATTGATTTCTCAGGTTATACATGTCATAACTTTTATAGGAAATTTCAAAATCGTAGAGCAAAAAGAAACAGTGGAGGAGTAGTACTTTATTATAAAGACCATTTAAAGCCTGGGATCGAACTTGTCCGTAACCATTATGATACTGTTATTTGGATTAAATTAAATCATGGGTTTTTCGGCTTTGAGAAGGACGCTTTTATATGCGGTGTATATATATATGGGGCGATGATTCTCCAGCATATAATTATGTAAATATTGATTTGTTCAGTTTGTTAGAAAATGACATTTTTGAGTTTGAAAACCAAGGTTTATTGTATATTGTGGGTGATTGGAATAGTAGGGTTGGGAGTAAGAATGATTTTATTGTGTTTGACAAATTTAATTCATGTACTGATGATGATGAATATACCCCAGACCTTTACATGCCGTGGTCCTCGATGGATCATGTTTGTAACGGTATCGGTGTATGCTTGATCTTTGCAAGTCCACGGGGCTCCGCATAGTTAACGGACGGCTTTTCAATGATCTCCACGGATGTTTTACATATATTAAAAATAACAGTACGTCTGTGATTGATTACTTAGTGTCAAAACCCGAAGCATGTCATTTAATCGTTGACTTTTTCATTGGGTCATTTAATGTTTACAGTGACCATGCATTTATATCTTTTAAACTAAAAGGATCCTATGTATCGGATGTTCGTGAAAGTTCACAAACGTTTGTATACAAATGGGATGATAGGCATCGGAATACATTCCGTTCTTGTCTGATCGAAAAAATTACCCTTTTTTAACGCTTTAGTTTCAAATATTGACGTTAACAGCAGTGATTCTGTGAATTATGCAGTAAATCAGTTCTCGTCAACTATTACTGAGATAGCAGAGCCGCTGTTTCAGAAGGCTTGTTTCAATGGGTCACGTTTAAATGATTTTACTGAGACGCAATTGTGTAAAGACTCGGATTGGTTTGACAGTGACTGCCGTAAGGCACGTCAGTTATACAAAAATGCTTTGAATTTGTTTAATAAGAATAGGTCAGATTATAATCGGCAGCAGTTCTGCAAATTAAAGAAAGACTATAAAAATCTATGTAGACAGAAAAGAAAGTATTATGAAAATATAAGAATTTCTCAAATTTGTGAGATGAAGAAAAGTAATCCTAAGCAGTTTTGGAAATTCTTTAAAAAGAGACAAAATAAAAGTCCACCAATTTCTACAGCAGATTTTAAGGAATATTTTTCTTCACTTGGGGCGACTGTGATCAATGTATCTAATCAGGAAGCTAATGATTTTTGTTCGACTCATGATTTTAATATTGAAGATTGTGTTTTTGACGAACTTAACTCGCCTATCACTAATTCCAAGTTACTGAAAGCTACAAAATCTTTAAAAAGAGGCAAGTCAATGGGGAGCGACAATATCATGAATGAATATTTAATTGAAGGTATAGACATTTTATCATCTCATATATGCGACATTTTTAACGGCATTTTAGACTCGGGCGTTTTCCCCAACAAATGGACAGAGGGAATTATAATTCCGATATATAAAAAAGGTGCGACAGATGACGTTAATAATTACCGAGGGATTACACTCCTCAGTTGCTTATCTAAACTGTTTACAACTGTTATCAATAACAGAATCACAAAGTTTTGTGAAGATAACTCGGTCATATCGGATGCCCAGTTTGGTTTCAGAAAGGGTTTATCGACGTCAGATGCGATTTTTATTTTATCAAATATTGTCCAAAATTCTCTTAATGAAAATAAACGGTTGTATTGTGCATTTGTCGATCTCAAAAAATGTTTCGATTCGATAAACAGACACGCACTTTGGTTTAAATTGTATCGAAGCGGAGTCCAAGGGAAGCTACTCCGTATTATCAAAGAGATGTGTAGCAAAGTCCGTTCTTGTGTTCGAAGTCTTAACGAAACTTCTGAGTTTTTCGATTTCTCAACTGGATTAAGACGGGGGAGCCAATTTCGCCCATCTTGGTATCACTTTTTCTTGAAGATTTAGAGCTCTTCTTACAACATGATCCTGACTATGGCATAAAATTGGACCAGTTGACTATTATTATCCTCCTTTTTGCCGATGATATGGTAATTTTCGGTAAATCCCCCGAGGAGCTGCAGGCCAACTTAGACAGACTCTACGAATACTGTAACACGTGGGGTTTGGAGGTCAATGCAGACAAGACGAAAACTATGGTATTTAGAAAAAGGGGGGCACTAAAAAATAACGAGAGGTGGACATATAATGGACAGATCCTAGAATCAGTTGACAATTTTAACTATTTAGGGACCGTTTTTAATTATAGTGGGACATTTACTTTAAACCAAGAATATTTATCTGGCAAAGCTTTGAAAGCGCTTAATGTATTACTGAGTAACTGTCTAAAGTACAAACTTAAAACAAGTATTCTTTGTCAGTTATTTGATGCATTCGTTGGATCTATCTTAAACTACTCAAGCGAAACATGGGGGTTTAGTAAATCTAAAGTTATCGAAAGAATCCATCTTAAGTTTTGTAAACGCATTTTGCAAGTACGAACTAGTACAAGCACGATGGCAGTTTATGGTGAGCTCGGTCGATTTCCGATGTATATACTAAGATATCATAGGATAATCAAATATTGTTTTAAAGTGTTGCATACCAACAATATTATATTGAAAAGTGTTTATCTGCAGTCGTTACATGATTTTACATGTGGCAAAAGAAATTGGGTTTTTAACGTTAAACATATTCTGGATATTTATGGCTTTTCGGATGTTTTTATCAATCCCTCAACTTACAACTCAGTGCTAATTTTGAGTCTTTTGAAAGAGAAAATGGTAGATTGTTTCAAAAAAGAATGGTTTTCATATATCAGGGATAGTAGCTCTCTGATACTGTACAAAAATATTAAGTCTTCTCTTTGTTTAGAAGAGTATTTAAATGTTTTGCCTCTTTCACTTCGTTCCCACCTATGTCGAATTAGAGTATCTGCACACTCTCTTCGTATTCAAACAGGCAGATTTTCAAAAAACAGAACCCCGAGAGGTGAAAGAATATGTCTAGTATGCAGTAGGAACGAGGTCGAGGACGAATTTCACTTTATGTTCATCTGCCCAAAGTATAATGTTTTACGTAGGCAATACATTGATAATGTCTACCTTAGAAATCCAAGCATGTTTAAGTTAGTTGAACTTTTGACGAAACAAGAGAAAAGTATTTTATCAAATGTGGCATTTTATATAAGATCTGCACTGTCAATGCCTTTCCAAACTTTGTACCGCTAATGGTGTCGATTCGTCTTGATTACTATTAGTATTTACTAGTCATTGTATAAACACGTTATTTACCATTTTTCATATTTAGCGAAAATCCTTCGTATGTCATCCTCACTTTATATTATTGTTTCATATGTAACAGAGAGAGAGAGAAAGAGAGACCTTGACAAATGTTTTGTTGAATATAACATGTAATTTTGACTATGTACACTTGTACACGTCTATTAAAATATATGTTCTGTTCTGTTCTGTTCATAATTTACACTATATTTCTCGTGCTTTACATAATATTGTAATACGTTGTTATGTGAGGGGGGAACACCACGGGGAATAATAGGAAGCAACTGTACTGGATTTTGATGAAATCTCAAACAAAAAAAAAGGGTTAGAAGCATGAAATAAATAGAATATTTATTTCTTTCAGTGAAAGACCGAAATTTATTTCATCTCGTGAACATCATCGGAAACATTTTCACTTGTGGCTGTGCCACTCCTGAAAATATTACTGATGACATTCACCAGATGAAATAAATTTCCATCTTTCACCGAAAAAAACAAATATCCTCTATCTCTTCAATTTAAAAAATCTGATGAACATTTTAAAAGCAATAGTCATACAGAAATTCTTTCATTACATTTCCTTTTACAGATTCAAAATTTTGAAGATGGTCTATACTACTGAAGAAGTGAAGACTATGGCCCATTACTGTACTAATTTGATTTATAATGTCCATGCAGTAGATACCTCTGGAAAACCTTGTGGGAAAAGGAGCGACTACTTTAAACAAGCAACTGCACCTTTTCAAACATTGTTTTCGATATAACTTTAGACCTTCCTTTTCAGTTTCTGTCACTTGAAATGCTTCCCAGTATACTTGAATATTGCCTGTACACTAATTGCTTCCATATTATTATCAGTCACATGTCAAGAAGAACTCCAGCAATATAAAAAGGTAAAAGTCTTGTGATTACCTCCCATGTAACTTTGACAGAAGTTGTTGTCAGTGGTTTGACTTTGACAAATCTTGGAGCTCCCTCTGGGTCTGAAAAGGAAATGGGTAAAAAATATTCATCCTTAACCCTTAGAGCCCTGAATTTATGAAATAAACCTTTTCAATGAAGAAAAACATCCAGAATATTGTCATTTCAAGGTTGTTTTAGCCAGAAGGTGTAATGAAGTAGCTAGCTGACAGTGTAGGTCAAAGATCAGACTGCACGTTCTGTGCAGTCTGATCTTGATCTATGCTGTCAGCAAAAACAACTTAAGTTGGTTCCAGGGCTTTAAGGGTTAAGCCTTTAGACATGTCTAAAATTATAGCATTAGCAAATGACAAATAAATTGTGGTGCAAATGATGGATATTAGTTTGAACTCTACTAAATTACATTGAATTTTGCAGCTAAAAAAAAAAACAAATGTAAGTCAAATATTTAAATTTCTGTTTAAAAAGAGGACAAAACATTGTGTGAATAGGTGAAAATGCTGGTAACCAGCATTTTCTCCTTTTCTCACAATGTTTTAACTAGCATTCTTCTTAATGGTCATTAAAAGTTGGGATCATGTGGTTAAGGGTTAAATGAATAGAAAACATTGAGGGAAATGAAGAAAATGCTGGTAACCTGCAGTTTCTTCTTTGCTCACGATGTTTTAAAAATGTCTTACACTTCAGGATCATTAAAATTTTGATTAAACATTAATTAGAGTTGAAACCTAGAACCTGCTAAGACCTTTGAATTCTTCGTTCAAAAAAAGTGGATCTATATTAGATAAAAGATATTATATTGTTACATTTTCCGATTACCCCTTTCCTCACCAACAACACAGCAGATAGCTTTAACTTGTTTGTATGGTGTTAGCCATTTTTTTGACATTATCTCAGTTATATCTCAGCACCTAGTACACCTATCCATGCTTTCCTGGATTAACTTTTACCAGTGCTTTGCGCAATATTCTTCCAAAGCCACTAGCTGCTTACCCATATTACAACTGTTGAAAAAAAGATCATCAGAGAGAAAGAAATTAATTCTGTCACAATGACCATCAGCAATCCTCGGAAAGAGATTCATCAAGCTGGGGATTCAAACCAATGACCCTGTGGATTAAAGTCATGTACGTTGCTGACTGCACAACCAGACTCGACTAGCAGATAGCAGTTTTGAGACTAGTGTTCACATAATTATTACAGAAAATATCTTACAGTCCTCCAGTGTTTTCTGTTCATCTGATTGAACACTGTATTCACTGGTTCCAATATCATTTGTTGCGGCGACTCGAAATATGTACACTGTGTTGGGAGACAACCTGCAAAGATAAAAAACAGAAAAAAAAATGTGTAACCATTTGTCAAACAATCCTTTGTAATAATGACCCTGAAGAAGCCTTTTGAAACATCGTGGTAAAAAGGAGAAAATGCTAATACCATGCATCCTTCTTCTTCCAAAAACTTTTTTTCCTACCCTTTTAATGTTTAAGTTTAAACCATTAAGTCAGTTTTATATCAATTGGGGGACAAGTTTTACAACTTCTATAATTTTTACCTCTATATCACAGTCTCACACTGCCTAGTTTAGAATCCCTATGTACTACACACTCAGATGACAGCTGACATAAATTATAGAGTAAAAATATGATTCTTAACCGTTATAAAACAAAAATTGCACTCACCCTGTTACAGCATATGTGGTAACAGAAGGCATAATGGTTTCCTGCATACTTGTCCACTGTGTGGTGCTGGTCTTATACTGTACAGTGTAGTTACGCAGGGGACCATACCCGTTGAATTGTGGGGCAATCCAACTGATGGTCACGGATCTGGCTTGTACCATGGACTCTTGGATTGTAGGCTTACTTGGACTGTCTGGTATATCTGATAACAAGCAAAAATATACATAATACAGAGTTCCAGTTAGAGGGAGTGATTTAGATTATGGAATTTAAAATATCATTATTCTCAACTAAACCCTATGTTATGGGTGCTCATTAGAATTGTCTCATCGAGATGATTCTAATGAGTACCCACAACATAGGGTTTGGAAGAGAAATAATGGATTTAGAATACCATCACTCCCTCTTATCTGGAGCTCTGATAATACCAACAGAATTATCAGCAAATAATTCTAAACTCCATTAGCTTTCACCCTAACTGACAACAGGATTCATTATAAAGGAGCCATGCTCTGGCAAAAGAGGGTTTAAGTTTTTTCCAAACGACAAAATTTTGGACTTATCCAAGTTCGAAGGCCTTGTAGATGACAAAATAAATATGACCCAAAAATTGAAATTTGTTTCTGTAAGAGTAGAAAGTAGAAAATATTTTGGAAAAAGGAGACAATGCTGGTTACCAGCATTTTCTCCTTTTCCCACAATGTTCTCAAAAGCTTTCCACCTTAGGTAGTTAAACTCAGGATTGTGTGGTACAAGATTAATGAATCTCCGTGACACATTATATCAAGCAAGTTATCACATAATGATGGAGCCAAGAAACCCATTTAGTGTAACAACCTACAGAATCTTGAGGTAGTCTGGTCCTTTAACATGTAGAAAATTTACAATGAGCTAAAGGTTTCAACCCATGTCAGCCTGCACAGATATAAACCAGCGACCCCATGGCTTCAAGTAGCACTGAAAGAAATAAAATACCGAACATGACTTACTTCTATTTGTCATAGTAAACACTTCCACAACTGCCGTCTGACCCCACCCTTTTGTTGTACTTGCAACTACTCGGAATTCGTAATGGGCCTGTCTCTGCAGGCCGTTGACTGTATAAGTCTTTACTGCTGGGGTTAATGTTGTACTGTTTGTAAAAATATCTCCACTGTCACGAAGTCTATAGGACACCATATAACCTAGACAACAGACATACCCGACATTGAAAATAAAATCTACATCTATGTTCTTCAATTCATTGAGAGAACTAATTCTAATCATTAGAAAAAAGGAATTATATTTTAAAACTCTATAATCTGACACTAACACTGTATTATGAGTGAAACCTTTTGTGGGTAGTGCAGATCGAAATCAGACTGCATAGAACAACTTTGAAATGGCAACATCTGGGTTTCTACTTTTCGCTTGAAATTTTTATTTCACTTGCTTATCAGGTTAAAGGTTAACATTTCCTCCCTCCAAGAAAAAACTAGAGCTATCACTAAACGTGATCATACCCCCCAACAGCTCCTTGTCACAAAACAGATTAATGTCACAGGAATGCAAAATAAGTGACTGGAGAGTCAATTATACCAGAGCTATCACTGAAGGTGATGAATATCCTGCAATGGCTTCTTGCCAAAGAATTACTCTTTGTTACAGACTAAAGACTTGGAGAGAATAAAACTTACTTGATACATTTTTTTTTACCAGCTGGACAAATTGAGATTGGTTTAAATGAAAAGGTTTTGCAGACAACAAATGTCTTTTCATGCAATGTTTTTGACCAGACTCTACATCTTACTTATACAGTACGGAAACTAACGAAAGCAACCTCCGAACCGAATCGGAACCGTAATAGTAACTGAACTGAACCGAAAGTAATAAACTTAAGAAAACATTGTAAATACAGAAGCCATTGCTCACGATGTTTACAATGTTTTCCTTTTTAGTCATATAATACGGAATGCACTGAAACCGCAGCGAAGCCGAAGCGGAACCGCAAAAAATGTTGCTTTTGTTAGTTTCCGTACGGTATTGGTATCTATTTTAACACATCACAAGTTGAAGACTTGGAATAGTTGTGGAGAACGTAGTAAATGCTTGTAATCATCATTTCATTTTTTTCGCAAGTAACTGCAAAGATTAATCTTTCCAATTTTGTGTAGAAAGTAGTAAGTGCTGGTAATCAGCATTTTCTCCTTTTCCAAACATATCTGAAAGATTAATCTGTCTTATATTTGAGTAAACTTCCGATGAAAAGATGAAATTGACATGACATGACATAAGTGAAGTGACATGAAAACTTACTAGTGATGGTTAGTGATGGTAAGTCATACTGTTAACTATCTACAGGTGTAGGAATCTATCATAAGAGAACGACAAAAGAGGGCTTAGCTCTTGGAAATTTTATTTAATTAACTAAGAACAATTTATGATATGCACATCTTTGCTGAGTGCAAAGTCTATCCATGAAGTTTGAAAGAAATTTGTCCAGAATCATCAAAGGGCCATAACTCCATGAAACCTAAATAAACCATAACCAAAATAGGATATGCACATCTCTGCTTGATACTGAGTCTATTTGTGTAGTTTGAACCAAATCTGTCCAATAGTTGATGAGAAAAAGAGCGGACAAGAAATTTCATGAAAGGGCCATAACTCAGTGAAAAATCAATGAACCATAACCAACATTTCATATGCACATCTCTGCTTGATACTGAGTCTACCTGTGAAGTTTGAATAAGATTCGTCCAATAGTTTATGAGAAATAGAGCGGACAAAAAGCTACAGACCGACCAACGGACGGACAGCTGTGTTAAAAGTATTCTATCAAAAGTATAATTTATTTTCATCAATTCAGCAAGGGCACCGTCATAAAGAGAACGACAAAAAAGGGCTTAGCTCTTGGAAATTTTATTTAATTAACTAAGAACAATTTATGATATGCACATCTTTGCTGAGTGCAAAGTCTATCCATGAAGTTTGAAAGAAATTTGTCCAGAATCATCAAAGGGCCATAACTCCATGAAACCTGAATAAACCATAACCAAAATAGGATATGCACATCTCTGCTTGATACTGAGTCTATTTGTGTAGTTTGAACCAAATCTGTCTAATAGTTGATGAGGAAAAGAGCGGACAAGAAATTTCATGAAAGGGCCATAACTCAGTGAAAAATCAATGAACCATAACCAACATTTCATATGCACATCTCTGCTTGATACTGAGTCTACCTGTGAAGTTTGAATAAAATTCGTCCAGTAGTTTATGAGAAATAGAGCGGACAAAAAGCTACAGACCGACCGACGGTGTCCAGAATCATCAAAGGGCCATAACTCCATGAAACCTAAATAAACCATAACCAAAATAGGATATGCACATCTCTGCTTTATACTGAGTCTACTTGTGTAGTTTGAACCAAATCTGTCCAATAGTTGATGAGAAAAAGAGCGGACAAGAAATTTCATGAAAGGGCCATAACTCAGTGAAAAATCAATGAACCATAACCAACATTTCATATGCACATCTCTGCTTGATACTGAGTCTACCTGTGAAGTTTGAATAAAATTCGTCCAGTAGTTTATGAGAAATAGAGCGGACAAAAAGCTACAGACTGACCGACCGACGGACGGACGGACGGACGGACCGACGGACGGACGGACCGACCGACAAGCTGACTCCTATATACCCCCCAAACAGAGTTTTGGGGGGTATAACAAGAGATGTTTGTAAAACATGTATGCCCCCCTAATGGCATCCAATTCTAAATATAACATGTGATTATAAACTGTTAAGTTCAAAGTGTAAAAACGAACAAAGGGTAATTACTCAGAAATTATTTATGATAAATTAACAATTCTTGGACACTGCACTTCCCATTTATGTGAACTATCAACTTATAAGGTTTCATGATTTTACCTCACATACTTTTTGAGTTATGCTCCGGAAAAAAATTAAGTGCGAAAATCAACAAAGGGCAATAACTGCAAAAATATAATGGGCAGAGTTATGGTTCTTGTGCAATGCACTTCTCCTGAATAAGATCTATCCACATGTAAAGTTTCAAGATGATATCTGAAAAATCTTTTGAGTTATGCTCCAGACAAAAATTAAGTATGAAAATCAACAAAGGGCAATAACTCCAAAAATATGATGGGCAGAGTTATGGTTCTTGTGCACTGCACTTCTCCTTAATAAGATTAATCCACCTATGAGGTTTCAAGGTGATATCTGAAATACTTTTTGAGTTATGCTCTGGACAAAAATTAAGTATGAAAATCAACAAAGGGCAATAACTCCAAAAATATGATGGGCAGAGTTATGGTACTTGTGCACTGCACTTCTCCTTAATGAGATCTATCCACCTATGTAGTTTCAAGATGATACCTGAAATACTTTTTGAGTTATGTTCCGGACAAAAATGTGGTCTACGGACCGACCGACGGACCGACCGACAAGTGCAAAGCAATATACCCCCGCTTCTTCGAAGGGGGGCATAATTATTGACAGAAGTCTATATCCTATGCAGCGTTTTCAAAATCTGTCTCCCTCAGGGTTGCTTAACCCTTAAGCTGCTAATCGCGACCCACTGACCTTTTGCGGACAGTGTAGATCAAGATCAGACAGCACAGAATGTGCAGTCTGATCTTTGATCTACACTGTCCGATACGTTTTTTTCTTTCTGGTGAAATCAACTTTCTTTGAAATTGCAATGTTTGGGCTTTTAGTATTGAATAGGAATTTGCGTTTCATTTATTCAGCAGCTTAAGTGTTAAACATGGAAGTGTACGATATAAGGTTAATCACCGCTGATTGACAGAAATCTGTATCCTATGCAAGGCGAGGCAATTGCTTTTAGTATTAGTATCCTACAGAAATCATTCAGAAAAGTTCTTTACAACTCACTCTTTAACCCTTACAGTGCTGGACCCAAGTTAAGTTGTTTTTGCAGACAGTGCAGATCAAGATCAGACTGCACAGAAGGTGCTGTCAGATCTACACAGTCCGATACCATGTTACATTTCATGGTTGAAACAACCTTTAAATATTACAAGAGCTGTCGGAATGAGAGCAATGCCCCCCGAAAGCCCTATTTCCAGAAACTGTGACCTTAAACCTGTTGTTGGGATCAGATGACCCTGATTATTGTAATTTCAAAATGGTCTCCAGCTGGCCACCTTGTATCCAATCCAAGGAAAAAAGAGATGTTTGTAAAACATGTATGCCCCCCTAATGGCATCCAATTCTAAATATAACATGTGATTATAAACTGTTAAGTTCAAAGTGTAAAAACGAACAAAGGGAAATTACTCAAAAATTATTAATGATAAATTAACAATTCTTGGGCACTGCACTTCCCATTTATGTGAACTATCAACTTTTAAAGTTTCATGATTTTACCTCACATACTTTTTGAGTTATGCTCCGGAAAAAAATTAAGTGCGAAAATCAACAAAGGGCAATAACTGCAAAAATATAATGGGCAGAGTTATGGTTCTTGTGCAATGCACTTCTCCTGAATAAGATCTATCCACATGTAAAGTTTCAAGATGATATCTGAAAAACCTTTTGAGTTATGCTCCGGACAAAAATTAAGTATGAAAATCAACAAAGGGCAATAACTCCAAAAATATGATGGGCAGAGTTATGGTTCTTGTGCACTGCACTTCTCCTTAATAAGATTAATCCACCTATGAGGTTTCAAGGTGATATCTGAAATACTTTTAGAGTTATGCTCCGGACAAAAATTAAGTATGAAAATCAACAAAGGGCAATAACTCCATAAATATGATGGGCAGAGTTATGATTCTTGTGCACTGCACTTCTCCTTAATGAGATCTATCCACCTATGTAGTTTCAAGATGATACCTGAAATACTTTTTGAGTTATGCTCCGGACAAAAATGTGGTCTACGGACCGACGGACCGACCGACGGACCGACCGACAAGTGCAAAGCAATATTCCCCCGCTTCTTCGAAGGGGGGGCATAAAAAGTCTGTTTAACATGTGTAAACTGAATGTAGTATGCTTTGTCCTTATAATATTTCAATTATCGAGCTCTGTAAAAGATGTACCAATATGTATGTAATGGCTAGAAACACTGTAAGTGTACAAAGCTTAACCCTTTACCATACAATCCTGAGTTTTGATGACCCTAAGAAAAGAGCCTTTTGAAAACATTGTGGGGAAAGGAGAAAATGCTGGTAACCAGCTTTTTCTCCTTTTCCCACAATGTTTTCTACCCTTCCCAAAGCAAATTTTAATTTCTGAGTCTCATTAATTTTGTTGTCTGCAAAATTAATGATTTCAATTCGGACAGGTCTAAATTTGTTTTGTTTGGAAAAGTGTTAACCCTTTCCCAAACGACAAATTTTGGACTGGTCCAAATTGAAAGAGTTTGCAGACGACAATTTTGAATTTGATGAAAATGGCAGAAAGGTCTCAGAAAGGGTAGAAAACACTGTGGGAAAAGGAGAAATTGCTCGTTACGAGCAATTTCTCCTTTTCCCACAGTGTTTTCAAAAGACTTGTACTGCAGACATGTGAAAACCAGGGCTTGTTTGGTAAAGTGTTAAATAAAGACTATGAGTATGAGTATCATGAAGAGATGTTTGAAACAGACATTTTTCTTTTATGCTTTTCAGTAGTTTATAAAAATCTAACAGTGAACTTTATCCTTAATAATTCACTGGTGAATGTTGTAACTTTTATTTTTGACATTGAATGGATATTGATAAAACATGAATGAATTTTTAGGGGTGAACATCACATTTTATGTCGTCGCTAATGACGTCATTATTACTGCTAATCCATATCTGACGAGATTGAATAGATCTAATTCGCTTTGAAAAACACTTATATTTTTCAAGATGAGCAAAGATAAGATGGGAAAAGCAAGGTTAAAGTGAAGAGCGTAAAAGAAATAGGATAACTGTTTGTTTCAGTGTTTGACAGAAATTTCTTTCATCGATTGAAAAGCAAAGGCCATATTCTCACTTGTGGCTTTGCCACTTGTGAAAATATAGCCTTCACTTTTCAAGCGATGAGAGAAATTTCAATAATGCACCAAAACAGATAAAGTTTCTCATTATAATCCTTGGTGAATTCAGACCCTAATTTCAAGATCTACATTTGTTCAGCCCTTCACAAGACAATCCCAAGTTTTAACAACTATGAATAAGAAAAGTCTTTTAAAACATTGTTGGAAAAGGAGAAAATGCTGGTAACCAGCATTTTCTCCTTTTCCAACAATGTTTTCTACCCTTTCAAAGACAGATTCAAATATTCTGAGACACTTTCATTTGTCACTTGCAAATTGTTACAGGAGATCACTCCTTCCTTACTGAATAGCTTCTTCCCGTATAAAATCAAATTTGACCCCGGGGCTGTAATTTAATGAGTTTTTGTAGAAGTCTATTAGATGAAGCTACATGCCAAATTTGATAGCCCTAGGCTATATGGTTTAGGACAAGACAATATTTAAAGTTTTCCCTATATAAACCAATGTAAAACTTGTTACCCCCAGGGCAGGGCCATTTTTGACTACAGGGCTATAATTTGAAAAACTTTCGTAGAGGTCCATTAGATGAAGCTACACACCAAATTTGGTAACCTTAGGCCTTATGGTTTCGGACAAAAAGATTTTTAAAGATTTTCATTGTTTTTCAGTTTTGTTGCCATGGCAACCAGAGTTTTTATAGGAATCAAATTCTTTAAAGAGTTTCTGAAGAGGGCCATGGGAAGATCATTTCTGTGAAGTTTCGTCAAAATCCGACGGGCAGTTTCAGAGAAGATGCTTGAAATAAAATTTAATGCACGGACACACGGATGCACGACGGACACAGTGCCATGACATAAGCCCGCTGGCCTTCAGCCAGTGAAGCTAATAAACAAGGATCTTTGCTGCACAGGTTCGAATCCCAGCCACAGTGGTTTATATTTGAGCTATGCATTTATTGCAAACTTTCATGTTCGTAAGAACATGCATTCAATTTGAACAAGGCTAACATTCGTCATCTGGTAGAGAGTTAAAATTAATGTTTTTGTGTGTTCACTGCTGTATTGGTAAAACTGAGATTCAAAGTCAACCATCGTTCTAAGTTCCACGTAATAATTCCTTTATTTTGATGTACAAAAGCAAAATTTTACCTGTGATAATGCCATTAGGCTCTGTTGGTTCCTCCCACACAATTGTAGCCTGTGTATAGGTCACATCTGGGAACCAAATACTGACAGGAGGCCCAGGAACTGAAACAAAATTTCATATGTTTAACTCTTTGCCACATGACAAAAATGCAGACTTGTCCAAATTGAAAGAATTTACAGACAACTTTTTCGGTATAACTCAAAACATAACATTCATCTCTTAAAGTAGCGTTTCAGAAAGTCCACTTTTTTTGACGCGCAAAATGAAAGCCTGACGCAACAAAATTGATACATCATGTCTCCCTTGAGGCAACATAAATCAGAACTAAAGAGTAATATAGAAGATTGATTTAATAAATATATCTTACAAAATCGTCAAGATTATAACTGCAGAATCATATCGAACCCGATTTCTAACACTGGATTATTTGTTTCCGGTTTACACTGAATCGGTCTAAAACGCAACATTATTCTGTGTGACATTGCTGTCATCTTGCCTATATTACTGTATGGAATCCGTACTTAAACTTTTTGTCCATGTTTTAGACCCTACTCTATGATAGTCACCGACTTGCTAGGAGTAATCGGGATGACAGACGACAATTTCTCCAAGGTCATTGTTTTTAACATTTACCTTTAATACCATACTGTCATTTTAAACTTTCAGCATTATGCAACATCTATAGACTGGCAAAGGCAAACAACACGCCAAAAAAAGTCAAAGACCATGACACATACAATTTCTAAATGACCCCCAAATTTCCAAACAGTGAGTCACAGATGACCCCCAAAATTTATAAGCTAGCAGAAACACTGTTAAAGGTTAGAAAACATTGTGGGAAAAGAAGAAAATGCTAGTTACCAGCATTTTCTTCTTTTCTCACAAGTCTTTCAAAAGGCTTTTTTCTCAGGGTCGTTAAAAACCTGGATTGTATGGTAAAGTATTAAAGCTTTTACAAGCAATAAATATTTAATGACTATAAAGAAGAGAGGTTTTGAAAACATTATGGGAAATGGAGAAAATGCTGGTAACCAGCATTTTCTCCTTTCTGCACAATATTTTAACCTTTCCAAAAACATTTTTCAATTTTTGAGTCAGATTAATATTTCTGTCTGCAAATGCTTTTAACTCGGACAAGTCTACAATTTTGCTTTTTAGTAAAGCCTTATGTATGAAGAAGCACTAGAAAAGTTATATAGTTTCTTCTTTGTGTAAGGGACAAAGATTAGAATTTCACAGAAAATAAAAATTCTAATCTTGTTTTTACTGAAAGACTACATTATAGCTCAAGTCATAATGGATTTGTCTTTGAAAGGGTATAGAACACTGTAGGAAAAGGAGGAAATGCTGGTCACCAGCATTTTCTCTTTTTCCCACAATGTTTTCAAAAGCCTTCTTCTTCAAAGTCTTAAAAGATGGAATTGTTCGGTAAAGCAGTAAATAACACTTATCATAACTTTTAAGGGGCAACCTAGCTGATTGTGGATACCAGCATTTTCTCCTTTACCCAAAATGTTTTCAAAAGTTTTTTTTCTTCCTGGTTGTTAAAATTTGTGACTGTGTGGTAAAAGGTGAAATCTAAAATTACAAAAAATGGTCGTTAAAACTTGTGATAGTGTGGTAAAGAGTTAAATCTAGAGTAAGAAAAAAAATCATTTTTACCATCCGGCAAAGTTTGTTCACTAATCTCAGCAGCACTTAAAACTCCGTCACCCATCCTTGTGTATGCTAACACACGTATCTGATACTCCACAAATTTCCGCAGACCAGTCAGAATAACGTGGTGAGTCGTATTTCCAGGGACGTCTAATAACTCTGCTGGAATACCCTCGTCATCCGACCTATACTGAACCTGAAAGGGAAAAAAAAAAAAATTAGAAAGCTTGATTTTTTTAACAATCCTTTTTCATATAGAGATAAAATTTTGCCAAAATCTGGAAGAGTAGAAATAAATCAATATATGGGGAAAATACTGAGTGGTAATTTTTCCATCATTGCAACATATTCAATGTGTCATCCCACTATAATACAGTGTTGTTACAGAGTTCTTTTTAAAAATATCAAAGTAAGCTACTGATCCTCATGAACTACTTTGTAATTTGGCAGTATTTTCTTGTCATTATTTTCAATTGCTTTAGCATAAAATAATAGGTGTCTCTCTACACTAGACCCAAGAGAAATTGACTCATGCAAAAAGACTTACTAGCTACCAAACACATCAAACAAAACAACATATACAAAAAGATCAAAGTTCAAAGGTGCTCAAGGAGAAGCAAATATTCTGGGAAAAAGAGAAAATGCTGGTAACCAGCTTATCTCCATTTCCTAAAATGTTTCCAAAAGCCTTCACTCATCTAGGTCATAACTACAGAGGACTGTTTGATAAAAGGTTAACTATTCGCCACACAATCCCAACTTTTAATGACCCTGAGAAAGAAGCCTTTTGAAAACATTGTGGGAAAAGGAGAAAATGCTGGTAACCAGCATTTTCTCTGTTTCCCACAATGTTTTCTACCCATCCCAAAACAAATTTCCAATTTTCAGTCGAATTTATTTTGTCGTCTGCAAATGCTTTCAATTTGGACCAGCGTGAGGTATTGTCATTTGGTAAATTAAAAGATTTACCTTGTAGCCTAGAATCATGCCATTTTGCTGGTATTTTGGCACTTCACCCCAAGTGACATTAATACTGGTAGGTGAGAGAGCGTTAGCTGTGATGTCCGTTGGTCCTGAGGTTGGTACTGCAATACAAGTATAAGATACAATTTATCGGCTAAATCATATTTACCAACAATTCTTATTCATTACCTATCTTAACCCTTTACCAGACGACAAAATTATAGCTTTGTCCAAATTGAAAGCTTTTGCAGACAAGAATTTCAATGTGGCTGAAATGGTATAATTTTACTTTGATATGGTAGAAAATATTGTGGGAAAAGGAGAAAATGCTGGTTATCAGCATTTCTTTCTTTTCTCACAATGTTTTCAAAAGGCTTCTTTCTCAGGGTCGTTAAATGTCAGGATTGTGTAGTAAAAGGGTTAATCTAGTTTCATATTTATCCACAATTCTTATTCAATACTTATTCAAATTTCATAGACTAGTCATGTAATTGGCTAGACTAGTCAACTGACACCAGCAATTATGATTGGCTACTACATCTGTCTCAGCCAATCAGACAGTCAGTCCCACTTGTCTGTTTCTTTTATTTGTTTGGTTTTAAGCCACTCTCAACGGTGTTTCAATCATTTTACAGCAACTTCTTATTTATCCATCATTCATGTCTTTTCTGGATTTCACTGAAACAAGGCTGGGCTTTACAATGGCTTACCCAGAGGCACTACTTCCATGTGATCAGAAGAACCAACTGGAACACATTCTTAGAGTTTGCTGGTACAAATCCAAGCCTTAACCCTGTACCACACAGTGCCACCCTTTTAACGACCCTGAGAAAGAATCCTTTTGAAAATAATGTGGAAAAAGGAAAAAATGCTGGTAACCAGCATTTTCTCTTTTCCCACAATGTTTTCTACCCTATCAAAGAAAAACTGCACCATTTGAACTACACTGAAATTGTCGTCTGCAAATTCTCTTAATCTGGACAAGGCTAAAATTTTGTCGCCCAGCACTATATTCTAAATGGTCAACAAGTAAACCCACTAAGTTAACATCATTTTTGACCAAATCTAAGTTATATCCTGGGAATCGGTAAACCAAAACAGAGCAAGGTTGCCCATATTTGCTGACAACAAAGTAACTGGCTAAAATGTTGGGATTTGCCTTTGAAAGGAATGAAAACATTTTGGTGAAAGGAGAAAATATTGGTTAGCAGCACTTTTTCTGAGCATGGTGTTTTTACCATGTACCACATAGTCCCAAGTTTAAACAACCCTGAGGAAGAAAGCTTTTGAAAACATTTTGGGTAATAGGATAAATGCCGGTAACCAAGATTTTCTATCCATGTTTTCTATCCCTTCAGAGACAAGTTTTAATCATAGCAGTAAAATACAACATAAAGTATCAAATTCTTTCAACCCTTTTCCAAACAAGCCCTGGTTTTCATGTATCTGCAGTACAAGTCTTTTGAAAACACTGTGGGAAAAGGAGAAATTGCTCACAACGAGCAATTTCTCCTTTTCCTACAGTGTTTTCTACCCTTTTTGAAACCTTTCTGCCATTTTCATCAAATTTAAAATTTTCGTCTGCAAACTCTTTCAATTTGGACCAGTCCAAAATCTGTCGTTTGGGAAAGGGTTAAACCTTTACCAATCAATCCCAAGTTCTAACAAGCCTGAGTTTTAATAACCTTAAAGGAGCAGGCTTTTGAAAATAGTGAGAAAAGGAGAAAAATGCTGGTAACCAGCATTTTCTCCTTTTCCCACACTGTTTTCAGTCCCTCTTACCTGACTCCCTTGTCCTTTCCACAGTTACCGAGCTAAAGGGGCTGTCTCCCACTTCGTTGTAAGCCAACATTTTCACTTCATACTCCATCCATTCTTCTAGGTTACTTAAAATAGCACTGTCCATGTTCATTCCATTGTCAAGGTCAACCACAGTAAAGTTCGTCGAGTTGTCCTTCATTTTGTAATAAATCTTGTACCCTCTTGGTACCCCATTCCATTCACTCTTCAACAATGGCTGGAAATAAATGTGCAAACTCCTGTACTGCTTTTATTTGAGTTTCTTTTTGATACTACCTTTCAGTAACAATTAAGTGATGCTCTGGGAAAAGGGGACTTAATGCATATGCAAAAGATATTGAACCAGGTCAGCCTGCACGGTTTGCGCAGACTGACCTGGGTCAAAACTCTTTGCTATCAGTCAATTTTTTTCATGTCAACGGGCTACACTACCTTATGATTCAGTTGGTTCACAGGCCTTTGAAATTCCATTGATCTATCACCAAATACTAAAATTTTCCTTGGTCGATCGTCAAACACTTCGCACATTGGTGCATTGCCTGTATATCACAGAATACTCAAGTTTTCCTATACACCGTTTCTATAAAGAGAACATTAGCGACTGCCTCCATATTGTATATAATAAGACACGGTGTGCAGCGAAATCAAACAAAATTTTACCCTCGTCCCCTTTCAGAGATAATATTTAACCGCAAGATCGCAAGAGCCAAATGGAACTTTTGAAGGTCAGGGTATGCAAGAAAAATCTGTAACTGTAACTAGGTTCAGTTTTTCTGTTTTCTGCTAAATATTATCTCTGAAAGGGGACAGGGGTAAAACTTTCGTTCGATTTCATTGCAAACCTTGTCCTACTGTATAGGATATAGAGGCAGTCGCCAATTTGCTATTCATAGTGACAGTGTGCGCAAAGGAAAATTTCGTTATCCCGTGATAGACCAATAGAATTTCAGTGGCCTACGTTCTGTTGTTAGACAAAATGGATTTTATGGATCCATAACTATGAGACGTCTTACTTGGTACAATGCATATAAAGAGATGCATAAACCCCTCACACACTTTTTTTCCCAAAGCTCAAATATAAAAACTCTGAAACTGCTTTCATTTGTGATTCTTTCTTTGTACTATATTTCTGTTACAACTGAAATTGCCCTTTCAATACTTTATCAAAGTTCTCTCCACAAAGTTTTGTTTCAAAGCATGTACTCTGTGTAAGTGTTCCGTATTCGCCAACCGGCTCCAATTTAATTCAAATTCTAAACTGGGAGACTAACCACTGAATGGCCTAGACATTCTGAGTAACTTACATTTTACAGAGAAAGTAGGGCGGCAGCAGTTCTGATTGCACACATGGACAAACAAATTTGTGTTCAACTTTGATCCAAGACCTATCCATTCTGAACCAACCCATTAATTAGAAATTTTGCATGACTGAAATCAGGATTTCACAACAAATTATTTTGAAATTGCTTTTTACCCTTTACCACACAATCCTGACTTTTAACAATCCTGAGAAGAAGGCATTTGAAAACATTATGGGAACAGGAGAAAATGCTGGCAACCAGCATTTTCTCCTTTTCACACACTGTTTTCTACACTTTTATAGAGAGGAACCATCCTTTTCACCAAATCTAATTTGTTGCATGCAAATGCTTTCCACTTGGACAAGTCTAAAACTTTGCCCTGCGGTAAAGAGTTGATCCAATTTTCTAAACAAATAAATCTTCTTTCAATGGCATTTTCCACTTACTGTCCAGCTGACTCTAAGGTCTGTGGCATTTAGGGCTCGGACGGTAACATTTCCTGGAGGATTGCCAGGGGCATCCTGCAAGGTCTGGAACCATCGAGTCGGGTCACTGGCATTACTTCTACCCACAATGTTCTCGGCAATCAAACGAAGTCTGTAGTAGGTGTATGGTTGGAGATTTTCTACCTTTATAGCTCGTGCATCTGGATCAAATTTCTGTAAAAACAAAAGTCATGCTCTGTGAAAGGGGGTTTTAATGTATCTGCTGAAAGTATCGATGCATGTAAGCCTGCACGGTCCACGCAGCCTGACCTGAGTCATAACTTTTTTGCTATAGGTCAATTTTCTGCATGTCCAAGGACCATTCTATCTACTAATTTGGTCCGCTGTTAAGCAAAATGGATTATATGAATTCAGTTATGTGATGATTTGAAAATAACAATAGCATCACATGTGGCTGCCAACTTTCGACTGCAGTTCCTTTTTCCGTGAAAACGTGAAAAATTAAAGTTGAAAACGTGGTATATCCGAGTCAAATTATCCGTCCTTCTTATATGTTCCCCTATTGTTAGTTTCAGTTAACCCTTAGGCTGCTAAGTGCAACCCAAGGACCTTTTGTGGATGGTGAAGATCAAGATCAGACTGCACAGAACATGCAGTCTGATCTTGGATCTACACTGTCCGATAAGGAAATAGTTTTCCATCAAAAACAACTTTGAAACAACAGTAAATGGGTTTTTTACTATCAAATTGAAAGTTTCATTTTAGCAGGTTAAGGGTTAAGAACTAGCCAAACTTTTAAGTTAATATCTTATATTAAGGCAGATATATCAGAAAATGTCAAAGATGTTGCACCATAATGACACAGACAACCACAGGGATATACCTCTGCATTTACTTCAAAAGCAGTCGAGCTAGAAAAAACTAGAGGCGCTTGAGCGCCTGTATCGCTCCACAGGCCTGATATTTCTATAATGGCGAAAAGAAGTTTTTAACAATTACCATTCAATCCTGCATTTTAGCTCACTAAAGAAAAAAGGTATGGAAAAAACTTGTGAGAAAAGAAGAAAAAAATGGTAACCAGCATTTTCTTAGTTTCCCACAATAATTTCTATCCTTTTTTATATATGTCTTACTAATTTGAAGATATGTTGTCTGCAACAGGTCCTTTCACAAACCATTTTGGGTGGGGAAACATCAAAATATAGAAAATATGTCTTTCTCAGGGTCGTTAAAAGTTGTGATTGTGTGGTAAAGGGGTAATCTAAAAGAACAGCTAGGAGGGCAAATGAATGAATGTTATAGCAATATAGATCAACTTACATCAATACACTAGATAGAATGAAATATGCTGGCATACAATGAACACCTAATCCCTAATAATCAACTTTTCACAGTTAGAATGTCTTCTGTGGCAAACAACACAAAATGGTCTACAAATGCATTTACATGAATCAAATATCCTGCTCCAGGGCACAGATTAATTCTGGTGTACTGAAGTTGCGGGATCAGTTTGACTGGGTAACATTAATGCCTTATCACAAATGTAAAGCCCTGTCCCACTGTGTACCAGGTCACCAGGATTTACACCCCTTCTCTGTCCACTCTGCATTTACTCATTAGTAGGTCAACAAACCTTTACCAGAACTGATAAAAGTGCAGAGGTTCTCCTGTTCTATATCAAAAGGACTATAAAGTACCTACAACATGGGGGTTTTGTTATTAAAATACTTTTTCTTTTTTATCTTGGCATGGTTACTCAGGCTTAGTAATAAGGCAAAATTGAAAAGCTCAAGTTGTGAAAGGTGCTCAAGCTTTTATCTTATTTATGGCCAGTGATATTTCATTACTAGTACTAACTAATAGCATATCATTGGAGTAAATTGTGATCTTAATACCAAGGAAAATGTGTGGGCTTAAATAGGACAGCCCTGACTAGGTCAAGTCAATCCAATTTTCTTCCTTTTTCTTTGTTAGTTGATAAAACTAACACAATAAATAGTTTTGGAGAAGAACATTTTTTTGAAATATAAGCCTTGTCTATAAAAAAATGTGTTTTTAGGTGTATCATTTTTTTAAAAGGAATTTGGTATACAACCACCATAGAAACAATTTGGCAGACAACCACCATAGGAACTTACCTGCAAAACAACAATGAAATCCAATGAATAGTTTTAGAGAAGAAATTTTTCAAAGATTTTACTTTATACCATAAAAGGAAAATGAGTCTCCCATAAAAGCCATGTTTTTTGACAGATCATTTTTTTTTCAAGGAATTCTGTAAACCTGTATCTAAGGAACATTCCTGCAAAATAATAATGCTATCCAAATAGCGGTTTGGGAGGAGAAGATTTTTAAAGGTTTTTTACTTTGGTTGCCATGGCAACCAGAATTCTTCATGGAACACAATTATTTGAAGGAATTTGAAAGAGGACCACCAAAGGAACATTCCTGTGAAATTTGGTAAAAATCCAGTCAATAGTTTCTGAGGAGAAGTTTTTTAAAGAAAAAGTTTACGGACGCACGCACGGACGAACGGACGGACGGACGCACGCACGCACGACGGACACAACGCCATGACAATAGCTCGCTGGCCTTCGGCCAGTGGAGCTAAAAAGCACTGCACTCAGCTGCAGTTGCATTTAGTGAAAATTCAAAACTGAAAAAAGAGGCATAACTGTGTCAAAAATACTTCAATGGTTACCTGCCCCTGTTGTATGGGTGGTACTTTTGATGGTTAACAACTAGCCCATGTTTGAAAAAAAAAAAAAAAACATTTTCAGTAAATTAACCCTTTCCCAAACAAGCCCTGGTTTTCACATGTCTGCAGTAGAAGTCTTTCGAAAACACTGTGGGAAAAGGAGAAATTGCTCGTAACGAACAATTTCTCCTTTTCCCAGTGTTTTCTACCCTTTTTGAGACCTTTCTGCCATTTTCATCAAATTTAAAATAGTCGTCTGCAAACTCTTTCAATTTGAACCAGTCCAAAATTTGTCGTTTGGGAAAGGGTTAAATGACAGACAGTTTTCGCGTGACGACAAAGCAGACAATGACAGGACTAAAACAATACCTCGGCATTTTCTTTGAAAGCAGACGGGCCAAAAATAAAAATTCTAGATCCTTACCTGAAATATAGCCTTGTATTCTGTGGCCCCTTCCCCTTCCAGAGCCTCTACAATCCACAATGTAATTGAGGTTTTACCATCAAAACCTGGCAGAAACTGTAACAACACTGACCTGGCCTCATTGTTGGTAACACCCAAGTTGAACGGAGCTTTTGGTAGTTCTGAAAATTAGCAAAGTCGACCCTTTGTCAGTCAAACCCATGGTAACCAGCATTTTCTCATTTTTCAATGATCTTTTCTGCCCTCTTAAAGAAATAACCAATCATTTGAACAAAGTGCTTTCAAATTGGACAAATCTTGAAATTTTACGCTACTACACAGTTAAGATTCCATAAAGCACTTTGATTTATGTTTGATTTATGTTTAATGCCATTTTCAACATTATTTCAGTTATATTCCAGCACATGCGTTCCTGAATTTTCTTTTTCCAGTAATTTGTGCATTATTCCTCCCGAAGCAATTACTGCTTTCGCACATAACCATTGTGGAAACAATGATCAGCGGTGAGATAAAGCAGTCTAAAAAAGGCCCCCTAATACATACCACAAAGTTATGGATAAATATTGAGTCTGATAGTTATCTCCTTTGGGCACTCTTGTGCATATATGGTAAAAAAATCAACAAGCCTTGTGAGACAGGGCCATATCACTGGAGCATACAGAATGCCCATAATGTGTCTAACTCATTCACTAACCCATAACAGGAAAAGAAAAAGAGAAATGAAAGCCTAAATATACATATGAGACACTGCATCACGATGAAATGTGCCTCCATTAGTACAGCTGGCTGCATTTGATTGTATTTCATAAATGATGCCACTGATTTTTGTATATGTGTCATCCCAGTAGGTCTAACATTTCTTTAACTTGAAAAGTTCCACAAATGAAAATAGGAAGTAGGACAATCAGTAAAACCAACATACCAGGTCGCACTCCTGACTCTATGTCTGCCGATTTAGCGGGCCCATCCCCTTTTCTAGTTGAAGCATACACATAGATGGTATATTTAGTCATGGGTTGTAGAGCTGTTATGGTGTAAGTCAGATTTGTACTTGGCAAAGGTATTGTCTGCCTTGTGTTGGTAAGGTTCTTCCTCTCATACATTAGTGTATAGCCTGTAACAGAACAACAAGGGTAAATTGTTGAAAAAATGTAATGCTATGGGGTAAAAAAATAGAAAAAAAATTAAAACATGTGAAGGTCCTGGGTAAAAACAGAAAAACAGAAAAAAATGAAAAAAAAAGTAAAGTAAAATAGAACAAGAGGGCCATGATGGCCCTGGGTCGCTCACCTTAGTAGAGTGCCTTTAAGGTTTTTCTTTAATTTGACCATGTGACCTAGTTTTTGACCACAGGTGACCCAATTTTAAAGTCATATTTCATGAAGACAAACATTCTGACCAATTTTCAAGTCAACTGAGCAAAAAATGTGGCCTCGAGTGCCCTAAAGATATTTCTTTAATTTGACCTAGTGACCTAGATTATGACCCCAGGTGACCCAAATTTGAACTGGTCTTTGACTATATCAAAAGAAACATTTTAACCAATTTTCAAATCATATGAATAATAAATGTGGCCTCTAGACTGCCCACTAGTTATTTCTTTAATTTGACCAAGTGACCTAGTTTATGACCCCAGTTGACCCAAATTCACACTCATGTGAGATTTTACAAAGACAAACATTCTGACCAATTTTCAAGGCAATTAAGCAAAGAATGTGGCCTCTAGAGTGCCCACAAGGTATTTCTTTATTTTGACCTAGTGACCTAGTTTATGGTTCCAGGTGACCCAAATCCAAATTCATCTGGTATTTCATCAAGACAAACATTCTGGCCAAATTTCAGGTCATTTAGCAATAAATGTGGCCTCCAGAGTGCAAACAAGGTATTTCTTTAATTTGACCCAGTGAACTAGTTATGACCCAAGTTGACCCAAATTAATCTTATGTGAGACTTTATAAAGACAAACTTTCTAACTAATTTTCAAGGCAATTGAGCAAATATTGTGGCCTCGAGAGTGCCAACAAGGTATTTCTTTAATTTGACCTAGTGACCTAGTTTATGACCCAAGATGACCCAATTTTGAACTCAATGAACTTGTTGCGCTTAGATGGGCAAACAAACTTAGAAGAGAATCACTACATACCAAATATCAAAGCTCTACGCCTTCCACTTTTAAAGAAGAATTTTAAAGTTTTCCTTCTTTGTTCCTATGTTCGAACTTGTGACCCCCGGGGCTGGGCCAGTTTTGACCCAGGGGCATCATATGAACAAACTTGGTAGAGGTCCACTAGGAAATGCTACATACCAAATATCAAAGCTCTACACCTTCCCGTTTAAGAGAAAAAGAAATTTAAAGTTTTCCTTCTTTGTTCCTATCTTCGAACTTGTGACCCCCGGGGTGGGGCCAGTTTTGACCCAGGGGCATCATATGAACAAACTTGGTAGAGGTCCACTAGGAGATGCAACATACTAAATATCAAAGCGCCACACCTTTCAGTTTCAGAAAAGAAGAATTTTAAAGTTTTCCTTCTTTGTTCCTATGTTCGAACTTGTGACCCCAGGGGCTGGGCCAGTTTTGACCCAAGCAGCATCCTTGGAACAAACTTGGTAGAAGTCCACTAGGAGATGCTACATACCAAATATCAAAGCTCTATGCCTTCCCATTTAAGAGAAAAAAAAAAAATAATGTTTTCCTTCTTTGTTCCTATGTTCGAACTTGTGACCCCTGGGGCAGGGCCAGTTTTGACCCAAAGGGCATCATATGAACAAACTTGGTAGAGGTCCACTAGGAGATGCTTCATGCCAAATATCAAAGCTCTATGCCTTCTAGTTTTACAGAAGAAGATTTTTAAAGTTTTCCTTCTTTGTTCCTATGTTGGAAATTGTGACCCCCGGGGCGGGGCCAGTTTTGACCCCAGGGGCATCATATGAACAAACTTGGTAGAGGTCCACTAGGAGATGCTACATGCCAAATATCAAAGCTCTATGCCTTCAAGTTTCAGAGAAGAAGATTTTTAAAGTTTTTCTTCTTTGTTCCTATGCTCAAACTTGTGACCCCTGGGGTGGGGCCAGTTTTGACCCCAGGGGCATCATATGAACAAACTTGGTAGAGGTCCACTAGGCAATGCTACATACCAAATATCAAAGCTCTA
This sequence comes from Tridacna gigas, assembly GCA_945859785.2. Lineage (NCBI taxonomy): Eukaryota > Metazoa > Mollusca > Bivalvia > Cardiida > Cardiidae > Tridacna > Tridacna gigas. Next base: position 4,173,227 of record OX244030.2, read on the forward strand.
CGCCTTCCATTTTCAGAGAAGATAATTTTTAAAGTTTCCCCTCTTTGTTCCTATGTTCGAACTTGTGACCCCCGGGGCAGGGCCAGTTTTGACCCAAAGGGCATCATATGAACAAATTTGGTAGAGGTCCACTAGGAGATGCTTCATGCCAAATATCAAAACTCTATGCCTTCTAGTTTTACAGAAGAAGATTTTTAAAGTTTTCCTTCTTTGTTCCTATGTTGGAAATTGTGACCCCCGGGGCGGGGCCAGTTTTGACCCCAGGGGCATCATATGAACAAACTTGGTAGAGGTCCACTAGGAGATGCTACATGCCAAATATCAAAGCTCTATGCCTTCAAGTTTTAGAGAAAAAGATTTTTAAAGTTTTCCTTCTTTGTTACTATGCTCAAACTTGTGACCCCTAGGGCGGGGCCAGTTTTGACCCCAGGGGCATCAAATGAACAAACTTGGTAGAGGTCCACTAGGAGATGCTACATACCAAATATCAAAGCTCTGCGGCTTCTAGTTTCAGAGAAGAAGATTTTCAAAGATTTTGCTTTTTTTTTCCTTTTTGTTGCCATGGCAACCAGAGTTGTGGGTGGAATTTAATTCTTTGGACAATTTTGGTAGAGCTTCACCCAAGGAACATCCCTGCCAAGTTTCATCAAGATTGGCCCAGTGGTTTAGGAGAAGAAGATGTTTAAAGAAATTGTTGACGGACGACGGACATAGGGCGATCACAATAGCTCACCTTTAGCACGTTGTGCTAAGGTGAGCTAAAAATAACTAAAAACCATAGTATTCCAGTCAGTAATACTTTACCAAGCATTCCAAAGTTTAACTACACTGGACGTATGACTGGATTTATCCTTGAAATGGTAAACAAGAGGGCCATGATGGCCCTGGATCGCTCACCTGCGTCATTAGGCGAAATTCCACTCCAGGGTCATAATGACCCAATTTAAATCTTATCTAAGATATCAATAAGACAAACATTCTGACCAACTGTCAGGTCAACTGAGCTGAAAATGTGGCCTCTGGAGTGTCCAAAATGTATTTCTTCAATTTGACCTAGTGACCTAGTTTATGACCCTTTGTGACCATATTTCAAACTCATCCGAGACATCAAAACAAACTTGTTGACCAAGGTTCAGGTGAATTGGGCAAGAACTGTCATCTCTAGAGTGCCCACAAGGTATTTCTGTAATTTTACCTAGTGACCTTGATTATGAACCTATGTGACCCAATTTCAAATCCATTTAAGATATCATCAAGTCAAACATGCTGACAAATTTTCAGGTCAGTTGAGCAAAAACTGTGGCCTCTACAGTGCCCACAATACATTTAATATGACCCAGTGACCTAGTTTATGACCCTATGAGACCCAATTTCTAATTGATCCGAGATATCATCAAGTCAAATGTGCAGACCAATTTTCAGGTCAATTTATCTAGAATTGTGGCCTCTAGAGTGCCCACAAGGTATTTCTTCAATGTGACCCAGTGACATTGTTTATGACCCTATGTGACCCAATTTTGAACTCCTCTGAGATATCATCAAGACAAAAAATGTGGCCTCTAGAGTGCCCAAAATGTATTTCTTTAATTTGACCTAGTGACCTACTTTATGACCCCAGATGACCCAATTTCAATCTCATCCAAGATTTAATTTAGGCAAATATTCTGATAAATTTTCAAGTCAATTGAGCAAAATATGTGGCCTGTAGAATGCCCACAAGGTATTGTTTTAATTTAACCCCAGTCACCAGAGCCATGTTTCTTGACGGATCAAAATTTCAAGAACACTTTCTGAAAAGGGTCACCAAAGGAACATCTCTGTGAAATTATTTCAAAATCTGATCAGCCGTTTCAGAGAAGAAGAATTTTAAAGAATTTCTTCATTTCCGTATTGTGCAAGTAGCCCCCTTTCACCAGAACCATGTTTCTTGACAGATCAAAATTTCACAAACAATTCTTGAAAAGGGTCACCCCAGGAACATCTCTGTGAAATTATTTTAAAATCTGACCAGCGGTTTCTGAGAAGAAGAATTTTTAAGAATTTCTTCATATCCGTATAGTGCAAGTAGCCCCCAGTCACCAGAGCCATGTTTCTTGACAGATCAAAATTTCGTGAACAACTTTTGAAAAGAGTCACCCAAGGAACATCTCTGTGAAATTATTTCAAAATCTGATCAGCCGTTTCAGAGAAGAAGAATTTTTAAGAATTTCTTCATTTCCGTATAGTGCAAGTAGCCCCCATCTTGACGGATCAAAATTTTGCGAACAATTCTTGAAAAGGGTCACCCCAGGAACATCTCTGTGAAATTATTGTAAAATCTGACCAGCGGTTTCTGAGAAGAAGAATTTTTAAGAATTTCTTCATATCCGTATAGTGCAAGTAGCCCCCAGTCACCAGAGCCATGTTTCTTGACAGATCAAAATTTCATGAACAACTTTTGAAAAGAGTCACCCAAGGAACATCTCTGTGAAATTATTTAAAAATCTGACAAGCCGTTTCAGAGAAGAAGGATTTTTAAGAATTTCTTCATATCCTTATAGTGCAAGTAGCCCCTAGTCACCAGAGCCATGTTTTTCGACAAATCAAAATTTCGCGAACAATTTTTGAAAAGGGTCACCCAACAAACATCCCTGTGAAATTATTTCAAAATCTGATCAGCCGTTTCAGAGAAGAAGAATTTTTAAGAATTTCTTCATTTCTGTATAGTGCAAGTAGCCCCTATTCACCAGAGCCATGTTTCTTGACGGATTAAAATTTCGCGAACAATTTTTGAAAAGGGTCACCCAAGGAACATCTCTGTGAAATTATTCTAAAATCTGGCCAGCAGTTTCAGAGAAGAAGAATTTTTAAGAATTTCTTCATTTCTGTATAGTGCAAGAAGCCCCCATTCACCAGAGCCATGTCTCTTGACGGATCAAAATTTCGCGAACAGTTTTTAAAAAGGGTCACCCAAGGAACATCTCTGTGAAATTATTTTAAAATCTGGCCAGCGGTTTCAGAGAAGAAGAATTTTTAAGAATTCCTTCATTTCTGTATAGTGCAAGAAGCCCCCATTCACCAGAGCCATGTTTCTTGACGGATCAATATTTCGCGAACACGTTTTGAAAAGGGTCACCCAAGGAACATCTCTGTGAAATTATTTTAAAATCTGGCCAGCGGTTTCAGAGAAGAAGATTTTTAAAGAATTTCCTAAAAAATTCCATTTTGTTGCCATGGCAACCAGAGTTTTTGACGGAATCAAATTCTGCAAACAATTTTTAAAGAGGACCTCCCAAGGAACATTCCAGCCAAGTTTGGTCCAAATTGGCCCAGCGGTTTAGGAGGAGTTGATGTTTAAAGAATTGTTGACGACGCACGACAAACGACGACCGACGGACGACGGATGACGGACACTGGGTGACCCTAAAAGCTCCCCTTGAGCACGTTGTGCTCAGGTGAGCTAAAAACGTTGAATGAAAAAAGAAAATGTTGACTACCAGCATTTTCTTCTTTTCCCACAATATTTTCAAAGGCTTTCTTTCCCTGGGTTGTGAAAACATGAGACTGTTTGGTAAAGAGCAAATGACCCTGAGGAACAAGACTTTTGAAAACACTGTGATTGATTGATTGATTGTATGGTGTATAACGCCATTTTCAACAATATTTCACTTATATTGCAGCAGCCAGTACACCTATCTATGCATTCCTGGAGTTTCTTTTACCAGTACTCTGCACAATATTCTTTCCAAGCCACTGGCTGCTTTCCCACAAAACCATCATAAAAGCAATGGTCAAAAGAGAAAGAGGAATGAATCATGTTGCAATGACTATCATCAATCCTCGGAAAGAAATTGGCCGAGCCGGGGATCGAACCAAAGACGTCCTGTTCTCAAGTCCTGTACCCTAGAGACTGAGCTACTAGGGCTCAGCGAAAACACTGTAGGGGAAAAAGGAGAAACTGCTGTTATATCACAGTGTTTTCTACCTTTTCACAGATAAATCCCATTATTTGAGTCACATTTAGTTAGCCGTCAGCAACTGCTTATAATTTTCTCTTGACCTTTTACCACACAATCCTAAGTTTTATCGACCCTGACAGAGAAAGCTTCTAAAAGCACCATAGGAAAAGGAAAAAATACTGGTCAACAGCATTTTTCGCTTTTCCCACAAAGTTTTCTACCCTACAAAAGAACATAAAGCTTAAGATCATTTGTACATTCCGATTATATCACAGATGTTTCGAAGAATTAAGAATCTAAAATTTGTCAAAAGGGTCCACATTGTTTTCAAAGGTGGTCAGCTGCAAGTCACTAAAGTCACCTGCCACAGGTAATGAGTGAATACAGAAGGGCATCTTGCCTACCTTGTAACTCTCCATTTATCTCAGTGGGCGGAGTCCATGTAACCACTAGTGATGTGGATCTGATGTCACTGAAGGTTAAACTGTCAACTTCCGAGGGCACTGAAACATGCAATAATTAACCCTTAGAATGCTAAGAAGTGCATTTAACCACTAATCTCTCAATCCCAAGTTTTAAGACCCTGAGGAAGAGGGTTTTTGAAAACCTTGTTGGAAAAGGAGAAAATGCTGGAGACCAGCATTTTCTCCTTTTCCCACAATGTATTCTTACCTTCTTGAAGACAAGTCCCAACATCTAAACCTAATTTGTTGTCTGCAAATGTTTTCTATTTAGACCAGTCTAAAATTCTGTAATTAGGTAAAAAGCTAAACCTTTACCACCCAATGCCAAGTATAACATCCCTGAGGAAGACGGCTTTTGAAAACCCTGTGGGAAATGAGAAAATGCTGGTAACCAGCATTTGCTCCTTTTCCCGCTTTGTCTTCTTACTTTTCAATGTCAATTCTAAACATCTAAACAATAAAATTTTGTGTAAGCTTTTCTCTATACTGGTTTCCAATACTGGGCCTGTTTTGTACAGAGTAAGATTGGCGGGCTGGGTTCTAGGGCCCAGCATACGAACAACATATTTCTGATATTACTTAATCTGTACTTCTGCATGAGCCATGCTCTGTGAAAAAGGGGCTTCATGCATCTGCAAAAAGTATCGACCCAGGTCAGCCTGCGCAGTCCGCGCAGGCTGACCTGGGCCGGAACTTTCGATACTGGTCAATCTTCTGTATGTCAAAGGCTCACTGTACCTCATGATTAGGTCTGTTGTTACACAAATAGATTTTATGGATCCATAATTCTGTGATGACTTACTTGGTATACTGCATCATGGAGATGCATTAAGCCCCCTTTTTGGAGAGCATGGCTCACACATATGTGACCCTTACATGAGATGATGATGCCGAAGTCTAGACATATCTAAAATTTTGTCGTCTGGTAAAGCAGAAAAAATCCAGCATCCTGCTGTAGGTAGCTTTTAAAAAACACTTTAGTAAAAGTGTGATCGTTTGTTTGTCTATTGGTCCTCTCCCTGTCCCATCTCATTCTAAAAATCTTCCCTTTCTTTACTTTCCTATAATCTATTCTCACCAATTCCATATGTAGAAACAGCCAGTTCAACAAAGAAGCCTGGCTGCTTTCCCACATAACCATCATCGAAACAATGCTCATCAGCGAAAGAGGAATGAATCCTGTTGCAATGATGACCACTAATCCTTAGACAAAAATTCGCTGAGCTGGGGAATCGAACCAGTAAACCCCCGGTATCAACTGTATCGTGTTTAACGCCATTTTCAACTTTATTTCAGTTATATCACAGCAACCAGTGCAACTATCCATGCTTTCCTGGAGTTTCTTTTACCAGTACTCCGCACAATAGCCACTGGCTGCTTTCCCACATAATCATTGTCGAAACAATGGTCAGCGGTGAGAGAGGAATGAACCCTGTCTCGATGACTATCATCAGTCCTCGGAAAGAAATTGGCCAAGCTGGGATCGAACCAGCGACCTCCTGTTCTCAAGTCCTGTACGCTACTGACTGAGCTACGGGGGCTTGGCGGCAAAATATCAAAGAAAGCAGCATAAACACCATTCATACATACATGTACACATGTTATTCAACCCTTTCCCACATGACAAAATTTAGACTCTCTAAAATTCAAAACATCTACACACGACAAGTTCAAAATGAATACAAATGAGCTTAAGTTCTCTTGCAGGATAGAAAACATTGTGGGAAAAGGAGAAAATGCTGGTTACCAGCATTTTCTCCTTTTCCCACTATGTTTTCAAAAGGCTTCTTCCTCAGGGTCGTCAAAACCTGGGATTGTTTGGTAAAGCGTAAACCCTTTACCACACAATCCTGACTTTTAACAACTCTGAAAGAGATTAGGCTCAAGTCCTGTATGCTACCAACTGCTCTACTCAGCTCAACAAAAATATGTCAATGTCTGTAAAAGCCAATATTTACCATCTTCCTGGGTTCTCACTGTAGAAGCAGGGGTCTGGGGCCCATCACCTTGACTGGTGTAACACAGCACTGTTATACTGTAGCTAGTATACTTTAATAAACTGTAAAAACATAAATAACAATCAATCATAAACCTATCTTCAAACAATCCCGATTTTTAACAACCCTGAGGAAGGAGGCTTTTGAAAACCTTGTGGAAAATGAAGAAAATGCTAGTTACCAGCATTTTCTTCTGTTCCCACAATGTTTTCTACTCTTTGAAAAACAACTTTTATCTTTTGAGTAACATTTAATGTTATCTCCAATGCTTTCAATTTGGACTATCCAAAAATTATGTTGTCCGTAAGAGTTAATATACTTTTTTATTACATACCTGTAAGTCTTCCGGGTTAAATACATGCGTCGCACGCGGCTAAAATCACACACGACGGAAAAAAAATCCGTATTCCACTCAGTGGAATACGGTTCCAAATATGGTATGATGACGTCACACTGTATCCACGTGAACACGGCAGCCATTTTGATTGTTTTTTATGTTAACACAATGGGCGTGGTGGAAATAATACTAAATAAAATTCATCCGCCATTCATGAAAAAAAGATGTTAACGCCTACTAAACCAATTTTTCTTATAACTATGCTTCGTTTTCGAATAAAATTGTCACTAAATGCATATATTTTGGTTTTTGGTAGTTTAGGTATATAATAAATGGAATATTATGTTGTAGTGTGTTTCCTGGGGCTTGTATTTACTTCGAGCTGCGTGGGAAAATTTTGATATCGCACTCGACCTTCGGTCTCGCACGATATCAAATTTTCCCACGCAGCTCGAAGTAAATACAAGCCCCAGGAAACACACTACAACATAATATTCCGTATGGATGCACTTAATACTTTGTCGCCTCAAAGCAACTTACTTCCGTATGCCTTTAATTCCTTTGAAAAAGATATGTAGGGCCAAGACTGCATTTTGTTGATAAACTTCTATATAATTTGTCAATATCCCTTCTCTTTCTCTGAATGATATTTCTATTTTATGATGCTTCTTTTTAGCATTTATTCTGTGTCCAATTTTCAGACTTATCCCAAATTCCAGCATGTTTTCAACCTTTTAAAAAACTGTACAAAATAAAACAGCAATCTCTCCATTTCTGACCCTTTTTCTCAAACAACTGTCAACTGCAGCTGTGAACAAAAACATACACAAAGTAGGAAATGGAGGATCTTACATGAGTGTTTATGTATTATCATTTTTATCAGACGAGTTGACTAAAAATGTTTAAAGCAAGCCTTGGCCAGCATCAAATACATTGTAGTCAATGAGTTTTATAAAAATGATAATCCATAAACACGAATGAGAGATTCTATTTATCACATAAAACAAATGACAGACAAAAAATATCCTGCATCACCACCTAGATTCTATACACCATTCGTGGGGCCATGTTTAAAGTCGCATTTGGTTTCAAATGTGTACACACACAAGAAGATAACTCTGACATTTACACCAAAGTAGAATGAAACAGTTTCTAGATGGGGCAAGTCCACCTATTTTTGCAGTTTTGCTGATTTTAAAAAAAACATTTGCTGCAATTCTTTGTTTTTAGTACTCATGAAAATAAAAAACTTTCAATGAGTATACATCTTAGCAACAATGAAGTCATTTTTCCGTGAAACGGTGTAGTAGCACAGATTCCAGCACATGCTGTGGCTAGTTTCATCCAACTTCACATGCTAATGACCAAAAACTGATCAAACTGGGACCCAAAGAAAGATAATGCACAGTGTCTTGTCAAAAATAAGTCATAAGTTTAATACGCTGCCGTATGAGGTTTTATATGATAAAATAGGATAATTAATCCTTAGAGCAATAAATATATTAGCCATGCTCTGTGAAAAGGGGGTGTAATGCATCTGCGAAAAGTATCGACCCTGGTCAGCCTGCGCAGTCCGCGCAGGCTGACCTGGGCCGAAACTTTTCGCTATTGGTCAACTTCCTGTATGTCCAAGGACCAGTCTACCCTGTGATTCAGTCGGTTGTTTAAAAAAAAATGCTTTTATGGATCCATAATCATGTGATGGCTTGATAGGTACAATGCATCATGGAGATGCATTAAGCCCCTTTTGCTACAGCATGGCTCATTTGTTTGCTTGTATGGTGTTCAATGCCATTTTCTAAATTATTTACTTCAAATAGCAGCTACCAGTGCACTGTCTATGATCTAGAGTGTCTTTTTACCAACACTTTTCCAAATATTCTTCCTAAGCCACTGGCTACTTTCCTACACACACACACAAAAAAAAAAAAAAAATGGTCAGTGGTGAGAGAGGAATTAATCCTGTCGCAGTGACTTTGATTAATCCTCAGGAGGAAATTTGCAGACCTGGAGATTTGAACCAGTGACCCCAGCAACTGAAGTTATACTCCGAACTTTTGTGCTGCATTCATGAAACAGAACTTTTTTAATTTGAGGGGCTATAATATCTAACAAAATATCTACTGTGCAGTCTGACCTTGACCCTACAGCTCAACAAATCCAGCTCAAGTTGTGTTTTGCAGCCTACTGGTCATGGATGTCCTTCAGCACAACAGATGTTATGGTATCGTAAACTTACTTTTCCAGAACTGTTGACTGCACCCCTGTCGGATTAGACTGATCCTGCTGTACAACAGCTACGATTTCTGGCTGCGTCATATTCAATCGTCTGGCAAACACTTTATACCCCTGGTTTATACCATTTATAAACTGGCCATCAGGAGGTCTCCATGTGACTTTGATGGTAGTTGAACTGAGAGCTTCCAAAATAAGATTTGTGGGTGGGGCAGTGGGACGTCCCTCCAAGGTCATGACCTTCAAAATAAATATAGAGTCATAATGTGACATGACAAAATCCCAAATTAAAGCTGATCTTTAGAAAGTTATTCCTGATTACATAAATCAAAACCTTACAGCTTTGATACAGCTATATACACTACATGCTGAAAAATTAAAACTGTTGAAAAGTGGATACGTGGCAATATCCCCATAGGACGAAGTCCCATAGGTAAAAAAAATCCCCATAGGACAAAATCCCTAAAGGCTAAAGGCCCAATGTGGGGAAAAAAAACCCACTGAACAAAAGCCCCATTGAACAATATGGGATAATGTCCCCACATGGCAAAAAAGGCCCATGGGGCAAGGTCCCCACAAGACAAAACCCAAATGAGACAAAAGCCCCACAGGAAAAGCCCCATGGGACAAAAGCTCCATTGGACAAAATGTGACAAAGTCTCCACAGGACAATGACGTCATGGGACAAAAGCCCATAGGACAAAGGCCCCTTGAGACAAAGGCCCATAGGACAAATGATCCATGGGACAAAAGCCCATAGGACAAAGGCCCTATGGGACAAAAGCCCACCATGACAATTGCCTGATGGGACTAAACCCCTATGTCATCTAATAAAGTGATATATTATGAGCAAGGACTTCATACCCTCCGATTTTTAAATTCATATTTGGTTTTTGTGATTGGTTATTTTAGTTCCAGCAACAGAATGTCTCACACTTTCCTTGTGTTTTCAAACTACCTGAGATATCAATGACAATCATATGAAATATGTGAGCACATTAGTTGAGCAATGACTTGTCGATATTGTGAAATGTTTCAAAATCTATTTTCAAATGGTGTATTTCATATCAAAAGCACCTGCTTATTCAATGCTGACTATTGTGCTTTAGACCTTCACCACACTTTCAACATCAAGAAAATATCGAGGGGTTAGTGCAAGAACATGCTATCTACTAAAATTGTGTTTTTTTGGTTTTTTACAAAATCTAATGCAGCTTTCCATTTCTCACATTTCCTCCTGATCCCCATATCAAAATGTAGCTTCTTTTCCAAGATATATCACAGAAACAAAATCAGCTATCTTTGAAGCTGAGTATAAAGCGACTGGTCATTCCTGCAAGAATGAGCTATTTAAAGATAACTGCATATTTTTTCAGATCATACAGGTTGAAATCATGCCAAAACGTTCTATCAAAAGATAGCATGTTTTGGCAGGAAGCAAATGACAATGTCATTCGCATCTTTAGAATGCAAAAAACAGCTAACGTGAAATAGCTGTTTCTTGCAAAATATAAATTAGGAATCTGAATGAAAAGAAATTGTGCTAAAACAGGCTATGTGAAGATAGCCTCTTGTAATTTGATATAAAGTAATACTTGCTTTCTACCAGGAGAGGTTATGTCAACATAGCCGTATCTTGCAGATGCCCCCATGGTATCTTAATGTCAAATTACAGTATCAATAATGGGCTATGAAAACAAAGCCTGGTTTTCCACAAACGTAATCAGCATGACACTAGCTTAATTATGTGATAATAACATGCCTTGAAACATTCCTGCAAGAGGAACACTTAATTCATTTTTGTTTGACCAATGTGTATTTCATTTCACCGGAATAAGTCTGTTTAACCATGTGACCTCTACCTCACTGAACAACAATAAGGTATGTTCCTTTACTCATGTCTCCAAAAATATGATACTATCATTAAATGAGTTTCACAAAATATGAATGAAAATGAAAAATAAAGAGGGGGCATTTCAGTGGAAAAGATTTAAGAGGACAAACAGAACCACACAATAAGATCAGAAAGGAGGCTATAAAACTCCACATCGATTCATTTCCAATGATAGATGGGCATTATGTCAGAAAGGAGACCGCCTGCCTGGGTAGCTTAGTGGTAAGCGTATCTGACTCGTGACCTTGTGGTCACAACATGTCTTCAGCTGTATCTGAAATCTCTTCCACAAGATGTGAACCATGTAATCTTCTATTCTGAGCTGTATTTAGAAAAATGTAAATTAGAGGAATTACAACCAGTCAAATTGTCAATATATAGGCAAATACATGTATTCAATGAAAACTATAATTTGTCATTCCACGTCCTCAAAAAGGACCTATTTAGTACAAGTAACAAATACTTCAACGCAGCAGAAAAAGGAATGGTTAATGCAGATCAGAGGGAAAAGTATGGACAACATCAAAATAGAAAACAACGAGCAAGAGAAGAAAAGAACAGTGAAAAAAAATAAGGCTAAAGAAAACAGTCATGTAAATGTAAATGTTTGCTGTTTTGACCTCCAATCTGTAATCTACACACATTGTTCTTTGGTAAGCTTAATGTATTATAATTATGCTGAAACTTTGCTGCTACAAGTTATCATTCTATAGTCTGGGTGATGCTAAAGGACAGAAGTTTGTGGGAAAAGGGGTTCATCAGAGGTCACAACATGTCTTCAGCTGTATCTGAAATCTCTTCCACAAGATGTGAACCATGTAATCTTCTATTCTGATGCTTGTGGTGGTCAAAATAGAAATAAAATAATCGCAAGCTGTTAGCTTCATTCTGTCAATACACTTGAAAATATCACCACCATTGATCGTAAATTTTTGGAGAGTGGGCACACACACATGGAAGTAGACTCAATGCAGTTGAGTTTGCCAAGAAGAAAACACAAATATGTGTACCATCACAATGGGATACTGTAATACAGGTGACAAGAGAGAGAAATCCATACACTGTTCTTCCATTGAAACACATAGATGTTTTAGATTTCAAGCAGTATCAATCCACAAACACGAAACCACAGAAAAACACACACAATGGGACAAAGGTGTTTCGGAACAAAATGAAATGGATGCGATACCTGAAGTCAGAGCCTGATGCATGCCATTTTAAGTACACAATGGATGCCGAGTTTCAAAAAGTTAAAATAGCCGTTTCAAAGAAACAACACAACCCGATGGCAAATGTGCCGTTCAAATACCAGAAAAAGTTGCCAATTTCATCTGCAAAGCAAAAGGATCTTCTCAATCTCTGCAAAGGTGGCATCATTCCTCCCGAGTATCATGAGGTTTACAAAAGCCTGCCTTCGGGTAACAGTACCAAAGACTGTTTGCCAGAGCCAGATGCAATGGAAGATTCTGGAGATGAGTCAAAAATGAATGAAAATAAAAAAATAAGTGTTTAAAAACTATAACAGACACAACAGTTTGTGTAGAACAGTACAAGTACAATATATCCTTATCACAATAACAGTTACTCTAACCCATTTGCAGATGACAAATTAGGCTGTCCCAAATTCAAATGAGTTTGCAGACAATAATTTTTAAATGTGGTAAAAAGGGAAGAAAGTTTACCGAGATGATAGAAAATACTGTTGGAAAAGGAGAAACTGCTCATTACGAGCTATTTCTCCTTTTTCAAGATAGTTTTCCTAAGACTTCTACTTCAGAAATGTAAAATAACAGGTTTGAGTGTTAATAGGTTAAAAAGGCACATTTTAAGTATGATGTTTGAAACAATAGTGATACTTTAATAATCTTGATGTTTGATTAATTATGACTTTTGTGGAATTATGGCAATTTCTGTGAGAATTAGTTATACATAATTTATGTGCAAGAAAGGGCTATCAAAGGATTAGCCTTAACTAGTGAGTACTTTTTTTGAATTTATAACAAGAGTTGCTTCTGCCATAACCAGCTATCTTTTTATAGATTTTTCTTGCCTTTTGAATTATTCCAGCTTTCACCACATTTGTTACTGCCAAAAAGTGCTATCAAAAGATAGCATGTTTTGGCACATCCATTCTGTGCTTTAAATTAGATTTGTGCTGGTTATGTGGTTATAGCTCGTTTTTGCACAAATTAGAGCCAGCCAAACATCAAAAATAATGAATACTGAAACCAGCTATTTCATTATAGAACGTTTTGGCATAATGTACTTAGTGCAAAATATGGCAGTTTTTAATGACCAAAACAGTTTTATCAATTTCAAGCCGTAATAATGTATGTTAGACTCTGTGGTATATTTAGCATTGTAAAGGACACTGATATGAATAAACTACCTAAGTTTGGATGAGACATGATTATTGAGTTGAGACAAAAAAACGCTTCTCCTGAAAAATCTCAATATGTGTAGATAGCACATTCTTGCACTAACCCATCGATATGCTTTAGAAAAAATGCAAACCAAGATTTTAACCCTTTACCACACAATACCAAGTTTTAATGACCCTGAAGGAGAAAGCTTTTGAAAACATTGTGGGAAAAGGAGAAAATGCTGTTTTCCAGCATTTTCTCCTTTTCCCACAATGTTTTCTATCCTATCACAGACAAATCTTACCATTTGACCAACAGTTAATAGGTCGTCTGCAAATGCTTTCAATTTGGACCAGCCTGAAATTTTGTCATTTGGTAAAGAGTTAAGACCTTGGGGAAGAAGGCTTTTGAAAACATAATGGTAAAAGGAGAAAATGGTGGTAACCAGCAACCCACAATGCTTTCTTCCCATTCAGAAACAATTTCTACCGTTTGAGCTACATTTGCCATCTAAAAATGCCCTGGATTTCTACAATCCAAATTTTGTAGTTTGGTAAAGAGGCAAGACTACAGATGCTTCTATAGTTAAAGTTATCGTAATAAATAGAGGATATTTGTTTTTTTGGGTGAAAGATCAAAATTTATTTCATTGAGTGAACATCATCAGTAATATGTTCAAGGGTTGCACAGCCATGAGTGAAAACATTACCGATGATATTCATGAGATGAAATAAATTTCAATCTTTCACAAAAAAAAACCACCAAATATTCTGTTTATTTCATGCTTCTAACCTTTTTTTGTTGGAACTTACATAAAAATCCAGGACAGTTGTTTTTGGTAATTCCTCATGGCATAACCCCCTCACATAGCAATCCATTACAACATTACATATTACGTAAAGCTCGAGAAATATATGGTAAATGCATGTAAATTACGTCATATTTCCCTCTGGCTGAATGACGAGCTCTGTTTACCTAGGTAACTAGTGCACGGGAACCACTCTTTCTGCCTTCAATTGAAGAGCTAGAAAGTATGAAAGCGGTATTTTTCACTAGTCATAACCATGAAATATCAAACCATAATCCACCAATATTTCTCTATAAACTACCGAAAAGCATGAAATAAAAAAGCTTTATTACAAATAAACTTACACTGATCAAACTACTGTAGACGCCAACACCTTCTATATTAAACGCTGCAATTTGCAATTCATACAACTGGAAGAAACTTAGTCCACCAAGCTCATATCGAGGGCTAACGGAGAGATTTGTGACATTCACACTTTGGAAGGTGCTATCTGGATAGCCAGCAGGTTTGTACTTTATAGTATAACCGAGCAGTGGACCGTTCCATGTTTCTTCATCTGGTGGCTGCCATCCTAATGTAACTGATCGATTCGTTGCAGGAATTCCAAAAAATCCTTTGGGTGGACTGCTTGGTGCTGCAAAATATTTAAGACGATGTCTCATTTGTGTGTAATTTCTTTTATTATAGTAACAAACCTATAAATTTTCCAGCTCAAATACAGGCATTGCACACAGATAAAATTAGACTTGGCGCAAGAAAAATAGTACCTACATAAAGTCAAATACGGTTCCAAATATGACATGTTCAGATTGTTTTCAATTTGATTAGCCAAAAGGTTACCCTGTAATATTCATCTGCCATTCATAAAAAGGATAGAACTACCCATTGAATAAGTATTTGAGCTGTGCTCTGGCAAAAGGGGGTTAAAAGCATCTATAGCCATAAACTCCATATTGTCTAACAAGCGACTGAATGATGAGGTAGAATGGTCCTTCCACATGCAGAAAATTAACAGATAGCAAGAAGTTTCGACCCAGGTCAGCCTGTGTGGACTGTGCAGGCTGATATGGGTCGATACTTTTTGCAAATGCATTAAATCCCCTTTTCACAGAGCATGGCTCATTTGTTTCATTGGTTTTTGTTTTTATAGAACAAAATTGTCAATTATTGCAATATTGTTGTTGAAAGTTGTAGGTACATCCTGGTGCTTGTATTTGCTTCTTGCTGCTTAACTCTACCAAAAGACAAAATTTACAACTGGTCCAAATTGTAAGCATTTGCAGACGACAAATTAACTGTGGCTCAAAAATTGAAATTTGATTTGGGAAGGGTAGAAAACATTGTGGGAAAAGGAGATAAATGCTGGTAACCATTGTTCCCACAATGTTTTCAAAAAGGCTTTATCTTTAGAATCGTTAAGTCAGGACTGTGTGGTAAAAGGGTTAAGAAAATTTTGACATCTTGCTTCATCTCCGGTCTTGCTGAAGCCAATGAAGACTTTTCTACCCTTTTCAAAGGTAAACTCTACTACTGGATCCACATCAAAATGCTATTTACAAATATTTTCAATATGGACCACTCCAACAACTTCAATATCCAGCAAAGAACGCTTAGCTCTTTACCAAGTGATGCAATTTTAGACTAGCCCAAATTGAAAGCATCTGCATAATATGACAAAATACATGTGACATACAAATTGCAATTCGTGTTTGGAAGGGTAGAAAACATAGTGGGAAAAGGAGAAAATGCTGTTACCAACATTTTCTCATTTTCCCACAATGCTTTCAGAAGCTTTCTTTCTCAGGGTCATTAAAACTCAGGATTTTTTAGTCACAGGTTAATAGCAATGGAATTCATACGTTGCTGTGGCATTTCCAATGGTGGTACCGGTTTTGGTATACTGCCTGGTCCTTCTCCGACTTCATTGGATGCGAACACTTTGAACTGATAGAACCTTGCAGGGCGAAGCCCGGACAATGAGGCCTGTCTGTCACCCTCTGGGATATGTGAGTTATATGTAACCCAACCTTGTGAACTGTCCTCACCTGCAATAATAACAAAAATCAGGCTGACACAACATCTAACAACTGCCTGTAGAGATTGAAGCTTCACCATGATAGTATCAGAACCTACACAATCTCATAAAGTAATCAAATTGTTAACTAACCCATAACGGGAAAAGAAAACAAGAAACGAGATCTAACTAGAACTGTCATAAAGTGGACAAAAATAGCCCCCACCAGCACCTTGTCACTGAAGCAGCACAAACAGAGGAAACAAAGTTTACCTGTGACCTTGACCTTAAACCCTTCTGACCCAAAATCAACAGGGCACCTCCTTGGGTCAAGAAGAACACTTGTATAAAGTTTCAGGGTCCTAGGTCAAACTGAGCACGGAAACGAAAACAACATGGACCAATCGATGGACAGATGCAAGGACAGATGGATGGACAGACATGGTGAAACCAGTAAACCCAGCTTTACTTCGTAAGTGGGGGTATGAATATACCTATTAGACAATTGATCACAATGATACGAGCCTCTGTTACTACAGATGGCTGTGTTTGATTGTACTTCAAATATGATGCCACTGATTTTTGTTTACGCATAGTCACGGTGGTACATCTAAACAGACCTTTAACTTGAAGAGTTCCACTCATGGAAATAAGAAGTATTGATAATTGATTCTACTATTGGCGTAATGAGACTTCTTTTGTAACTCTTTACCAAACAACAACAATAGAGACCTGTTGTTATGGGAGATCACTCCTTCCTTACAGCATAGCTTCTTCCCATATAAAATCAATACCTGACAACTGCGTTAGGGAGAATTCTCTTTGGCTCAGTAGTTACTGTGTTGGTCTTGTAAACCTCGATAAATGAGGATATTTGCCGCACAGGTTCCAATCCCGGCCTGGGCGGTTTATATTTGAGCTATGCATTTGTTGCGAACTTTGATGTTCGTAAGACTGTCCACATTGAAAGCATATGTAGATGACACTCAAATGATGAAATATGTCTTTCATATGGTAGAAAACATTGCGGGAAAAGGAGAAAATGCTGGTTACCAGCATTTTCTCCTTTTCCCACAATGTTTTCAAAAGTCTTATTCTTTAGGGTCGTTAAAAACTGGATTTGTGTGAAAAAGGGATAATGCAATTTTACCTGGATCAGGGGCTTGAGACACTTCCCTATATTGGATGCTGTATCCCAGTATGGGTGTGTTACCATTATAACCTGGGGACCAATACACAATGACCCCTCTCACGTCTGTCGGGTGTAAGGTCACGCTTGTGATCACTGGGGCTCCTGGCAATTCTGTGAGAAAATGAAATAAATGATTATTTTTTTATATACCTTTATATGATCTGACTAATAACACAGATGTTATCTACTAAACATATACAACACACCATAATATGCTTTCCTTGACACTTTACCGCACAATGACGAGTTTGCACGACCCTAAGAAAGAAGCCTTTGAAAACATTGTGGGAAAAGGAGAAAATGCTGGTAACCAGCATTTTCTCCTTTTCCCACAATGTTTTCTACCCTATCAAAGACAAATTCCATCTTTTGAGCTACATTTAAATTGTTGTCCGCAAATGCTTTCAATTTGGTCAAGTCTATATTTTGCTTGTGTGGTAAAGAGTTAACATATATACTCTATGTAGGTTTTTCCCATTAACTACACTGTGTGTAGAATATAATCATGTTCACTTAACACCTCTATGTATTTGATTTCACGTATTTCCATGGAATCCTTAAAAAAGTGCGGCTTTCTAATTTTTTTTTGTTATTCGAATTAATTTATGATATTTTTCTACAGTTACATAGGGAAAGTGTATATGATAAAAGGAACATTACAACTGTCTGTAATGTTTTCAAAGGCCTTTTTTCCCCAGGGTCACTAAACGTCAGGATTGTTCAGCAATGGGTTATGGGTTACAAACATAACTGTTCAGTTAAATGTTTAACCCTTTACCTAACAATCCCGACTTTTAACGACCTTGCAAGAGAAGGCTTTTGAAAACATTGTGGGAAAAGGAGAAAATGCTGGTAACCATTTTCCAGCATGGTCAACTTTCTTCATTTGAGCCACTGTTAATTTGTTGTCTGCAAATTCTTTCAATTTGGGCCTGCCTAAAATTTTTTGTCATTTGGTAAAGAGTTAAGGGTTCCAAACACATGATTGTTCAGTTAAAAGTTTTAGTATCTTACCTATTACTTTCAAAGCGACTGTCCTTGTGTCATTACCACCGGATGAAAAGACATTACATGTGTAATTCCCTATATCTTCATTAAACACACCATTTATCTTCAGAGTACCATCTGTTTCTATGACCAGCCGCCCACCTGCTGTAAGCACAGTCTCTAAATTTGTAAATGGACTTTTGTGAATCCACTGCCATGTGACCTGTATATCTGGATCATGTGACACACCACAAGGAAACGTGGCCGTTGCTCCCTTGATTATCGTCTGATCTATCGGTGGACGAGAAATCTGGGTCCTCACTGAAATTGGA
The DNA here is from genome assembly GCA_945859785.2 of Tridacna gigas. Classification (NCBI taxonomy): domain Eukaryota; kingdom Metazoa; phylum Mollusca; class Bivalvia; order Cardiida; family Cardiidae; genus Tridacna; species Tridacna gigas. Next base: position 4,191,788 of record OX244030.2, read on the forward strand.
AAAGGAAAATAGAGGATCTTACATAAGTGTATGTATTCTCATTTTTATCAGACTTGAGAACAGGAGGTCGCTGGTTTGATCCCTAGCACAGCCAATTTCTTTCCGAGGATTGATAATAGTCACTGCGACATGATTCATTCCTCTCTCACTGCCGACCATTGTTTCAACAAAGGTTAAGTGGGAAAGCAACCAGTGGCTTGGAAAGAATATTGTGCGAAGTATTGGGAAAAGAACCTCCAGGAAAGCATGTATAGGTGCACTGGTCTTCGCCATATAACTGAAATAATGTTGAGAACAGCGTTAAACACCATACAATCAATCAATCAACTCATTTTTATCAAACACCTTGACTAAGCCAAGTCTTAGCTAGAGTCAAATACATCTTTGTCAATTAACCCTTTACAACACAATCCCGACTTTTAACGACCCTGAGAAAGAAGCCTTTTGAAAACATTTTGGGAAAAGGAGAAAATGCTGGTAACCAGCATTTTCTCCTTTTCCCACAATGTTTTCTACCTTTCCTAAAACAAATTTCAATTTTTGAGTCACATTTAATTTGTCATCTGCAATTGCTTTCAATTTGGACCAGTCTAAAATTTTGTCGATTGGTAAAGAGTTAACCCTTAGAGTGCCGAATAAACCTGTCGGACATTTTCATCCTAGAAACAAGACCCAAATAATTGCAATTTCATGTTGCTTTTGTCTACAGTGATTCAGCAAAGTGGACAGTGTAGCCCAAAGATCAGGCTGCATGTTTTGTGCAGCCTGATCTTGATCTACACTAGCCACAAACGCAACTACAGTCGTGAAAAGCACTTTATGGGTAAACTTGATAATAATACATCAACATGAGTGTGAGATTCTGTTAACCCTTTACCAAACAACAAAATTTTAGCCTTTTCCAATTCAAAGCATTTGAAGATGACAATTTCAATGTGGCTCAAATAGTGCAATTTTTCTTTGATAGGGTAGAAAACATTGTGGGAGAAGAACAAAATGCTGATTAACAGCTTTTTTTACTTTTCCCACAGTGTTTTCAAAAGGCTTCTTTTCCGGGGCTGTTTAAAGATGGGACTGCAGCACTGTGCTGTAAAGGGTTTATCACATAACCATATAAAAAGAATGACAGACAAACAAGTATTCTGCATCACCACCTTTAGCCTACAAACCGTTCACGGGCCTATGTACACAGATGTAGTTTGGATTAAGATGTGTACATTCCCAAGAACTTAACTCTGTGACATTTACATTGGAAGTAGAATGAAACAGTTTATAGAAGAAATCGGAAGATTTCCACATTTTCATTGACTTTAATTACATTTCTCTGCATTTCATGTAATCAAACATGAAAACCATTAAATTCATCAGCAATGAAGTCAAAGTAGTACAAATCCCATCCCATACTGTGGTTGGTTTGCCAGCCTCACACGCTCATAACTGTAGATGGACTTGAAATAAAACCCCAAAAACGATAATACACTGGTGTTTTTATGAAAATAAGTCATTGGATTAATACACTGCTGGAGGAGGTTTTATGTGATTAACCCACAGGCTGCTAAGCCTGACTTGCTGACCTTTTGCAGACAGTGCAGATCAAGTTCAGACTGCACAGATTGTGCAGTCTGATCTTGGATCTACACTGTCTGATAAGGAGACATTTTTCTCTAAAAAATAAGTTTGATATAGCATCATTCCAGGTTTTACTATTGGCTTGAAAGTTTGGTTCAATTTATTTAGCAGGATAAGGGTTAAAAATAAGGTTAGCTAAAACCTTTATCAGACGATACAAAATGTTACACTCATCCATTTTGACATCATCTGTAGACAACAAATTAAATATGGCTCAAATGATGGAATTTGTCTTAGAAATGACAGAAAAAACACCTTAAGAAATAGAGAAAATGTTGGCTACAACTGTTCTCCCACTTCCCAACATTTCTTTAAAAGCTTTCTTCTTCCTGGGTCCATATTCACCAACCAGAACATTCTTTGTTTTACTCTTCAAGATTGTCTAAATGTGAAACCAAATGGTTTAGCCAATCAGAAGTTGTATTACTAACACATTTAGAAAATTCCAGCGAATAAGACTAAGAACGTTCTTAAGAATGGTTGGTGAATACGAACCCTAGTCTTTGTAACACAGTATTATCTTGTATAGAGTTAAGTTATATCAAGGTTCATAAGGTTGCAAAGATTTTTCAAATGCAAAAAACAAACCTACCCAATACAGTCAGGGAAGCAGAAGCATTGACAGATCCTTTACTATTTGATGCAACACACATATAAATGCCGGTGTCAGATGGAAGTGCTGATGCTACCAGGAGTTCTCCCTCGCTAAGAATTTGAAATCTACCGCCTGTTGTTACTGCAGTGATTTCCCCATTACTTTGGACTGAAATAAATTGATACTAGACTATACTAACAATCGAAATTGGAGGTGTTAACTTAATATGATTTCATGCTTTTCGGTAGTTTATTGAGAAAAAAAGGTGGATCATGATTTGATATTTCAAGGTTACGACCAGTAAGAATACTGATTTTTATATTTTCTAACTCTTCATTTAAAGGCGGAAACAGTAGTTCCTGTGCACTAGCTACCTAGGTAAACAGCGCGTGCCAATCAAATGGAGGGGAATATGACCATATTTCTCCCGCTTTAATTAATATTGTACTGTATTGTTATGGGAGGGGGATATGCCATGGGGAATTACCAAAAACAACTATACTGGATTTAGATAAAGTTAAAAAAAATAGGGCTTAGAAGCATGAAATGAATTTTTTTTTTTTTTTCAGTGAAAGATTGAAATTTATTTCATCGAGTGAACATCATTGGTAATATTTTCTTTTTCGATCTTTCACCAAAAAAACCCCCCAAATATCCTCTATATTATCACAGTTTGTACAGGGTGAGTCATAATATGACATGGTTTTCAATGTCAAGAGTATCAATCTCTTAATCTTTTAATTCTTTACCAAAAAACAGTAATGAAGACATCAAAATTCAAGGTGTATGCAGATGACAAATCAAATGCGGCTCAAATGAAAACATTTGTCTCTAAAAGGTTAGAAAACATTGTGGGAAATGTAGAAAATGCTGGATACCAGCATTTTCTCCTTTTCCCATAATGATTTCAAAAGCCTTCTTCCTTGGGTCATTAAACCTCCAAACTGTAAGATCAAGGGTTAAAATGATTGTAATTGCCCTTGATGAATTCTAGAGGCCTCTAAGTTGTTTTTGACAGTAAAATCATGACATAACATTTTTGTAACAATCTGTATCTCAATGTTTTTGATTTACTATTATTTTGGAGCGTTAATAAAACGTATATTGAATGTAAATATATTGTGTTGTTGGTAATTCACTTTAACGAGTTAGTAAACAATGATAAAGTTTGTGGCAAAACATGAAAGAATGATTACCAACCTTTTTATAAAAACCACTATTGATGTCATGACTTGACAAGATACTGTGTGTATTCATAGTCAGTTTAAAGGGATACATACTGCTGTGGAGATTTACTATATTTTGGAGCGTTATTCAAACATATGTTGAACATAAACATATTGTGTGCAACTCACTTTAATGAATAAGTAAACAATAAAGTTTGTAGTAAATCATGAAAGATACAAAACAAGACGGAACAACAATGAACCTTTACTCCAAGTGACCACAGGTTTCGGTGCCCCTCTTGTCTCACACGGGAACCGAGCATCCCCTCCTTCAATGATGGACAAATTACTTGGTGAGGTGAGGAGTTCCGGGGGAGAACTATTTACTTTCAGCCATGACACTTTTGAAGCCTCTCCCGCGTCATTTCGCACAAAGCATTGGTACAAGCCCGCATGTTCCAAGTCCAGTTGCGAAATCATCAAGGTCCCATTGGTAAACAATGTTACAGTTCTGTAAAGGAAAGACACAGTTTTCCTTGTTGACTCTTTTAACTCTTTACCACACAATCCTGAGTTTTAACGACCCTGAAGCCTGGCCTTTTGAAAACATTGTGGGAAAAGAAGAAAATGCTGGTAACCAGCATTTTCTTCTTTTCCCACAAAGTTTTCTATCCTTTGACATACAAATTTATATTTTGAATAATATTTAATATGTCCTCTGCAAATGCTTTCATTTGGACCATGCTAAAATTTTGTCGTGTGGTAAAGAGTTAACTCTTTACCAAACAACAAAAATTTAGACTTTTCCAAATTGAAAGCATTTGCAGTTGACAAAATACACCTGACTCAAATATTGAAATTTGTTTCGGTAAGGACAAAAAACAACATGTGGGAAAAAAGGAGAAAATACTGGTTACCAGCATTTTCTCCTTATTCCAAAATGTTTTCAAAGGCTTTCTTTCTTAGGATCTATAAAAGTAGGAATTCTGTTGTAAAGGATTAAAACACAATCACAAGTTTTAACAACCCTGGGGTAGAAGGCTTTTGAAAACACTGTGGGAAAAGAAGAAAATGCTGGTGACCAGCATTTTATCCTTTCTCCACAATGCATTTTTCCTTTTCCTACAATGTCTTCTACTTTGTCAAAGATCATCAGTTTGTTTGAACCACTTACAAATTTGTTGTCTGCAGATGCTTTCAATTTGAAAGAATCTAGACTTATCGTTTGGTAAAGAGTTAACATATTTTTCAACTTGTGTTATCTTCTGCGTAAAAATTTATACGTAACACATTATACTTGATTTCTGAGTTGTCTGCAAGTGCCACGAGTAGGGGAAAAGCCCTGGTCAAGACATGTCAGGCTCCAGATAGCAGATAGGATCAAACTCAAAACACTTGGGTAATGTCCTACCCCAATCAACACAATACCAGACGACTGCTTCAACATATAGCCCAATCTTGGTTCAGAAACCACCCAAGGGAAATCTTTGACAACATACAGTCTTTTATACAGGTTCAACCAACTTCAAATCAGCCTTTACTAGATACAAAATCTAACTCTTTACCACACAATCCCGAGTTTTAACGACCCTGAAAAAGAAGGCTTTTGAAAACATAGTGGGAAAAGGAGAAAATGCTGGTAACCAGCATTTTCTCCTTTTCCCACAATGTTTTCTATCCTATCAAAAGACAAATCTCGCCATTACAGCAGTATTTAATTTGTCTCCTACGAATGCTTTCAGTCTGGACCAGTCTAAAATTCTGTCATATGGTAAAGAGTTAAGACTTGTCCAAATTGAAGTATGTGCAGACAACAAATCCATTGAGGCTAAAATTATAGCATTTGTCTTTGATAGAGTGAAAAACATTGATGGAATAGGAGAAATTGTTGGTTACCTACAGTTTCTGCTTTTCCCACAATATTTTCAAAAGCTTTTTTTTCATCTGAATCATTTAAACACAGGCTTCATGTTAAAAAGTTAATGAGAACAAGATAGTTGAGCTATGCTCTGTGAAAACGGTGTTAAATGCACCTGCAAAAAGTATAGACCCAGGTCAGTCTTCAAAGTCAAAGCTGATTGACCTGGGTGGAAGCTTTTTGCTATAGGTCAATTTTTTGCATGTAAAGAGGACTGGTCAACTTAATGATTCAGTCAGTTGTTAGACATTATGGATCTTACGAATCCATAATTATGTGTTGACTTGCTTGGTATAATGCATCACCGAGATGCACTAGGCGCCCCCTTTTGTCAGAGCACTGCTCACATAAACTGAAAACAAATTGTTGTGGGAAAGCAGCCAGCGGCTTGGGAAGAATATTGTTGAAAACTGGTAGAAAGAAACTCCAGGAAAGCTGCAATGGTGCATGTGCACTGGCCACCACAATAAAACTGAAATGATGTTGAAAATGCTTCACACCATGCAATCAATCAATGAAGAGAAACACAAAATCTTACCCAGTAGAAGCGTTGAATTTTTTTGCATTGAAATACCACTGGATAGTGGGTGTGGGGTTCCCACTGCTGATACAGTCCAGGGTCACTGTTTGCCCAAAGTCTAGGCTAATCTCACTTGGAAAATGGTTATCAACTGTTGGGGCAACTGAAAGTAACAGATAAAACTTATTCATTTCATGCTTTTTGGTAGTTTTTCAAGAGGTAATGGTAGATTATGGTTTGCTGTTTCATTGTTACGACCAGTGAAAACTACTGATTTCATACTTTCTAGCTCTTCAATTGAAAATGCAAACAGTAGACTTTCCTGTGCATCAGTTACCTAGGTAAATAGCGCGTGCCATTCAACAAGAGGTAAATATGACATAATTTACGTGCATTTACCCGACATTACCAGCATTTTCTCCTTTTCCCACAATCTTTTATACCCTTCTGAAAAAAAAAAAAAAATTGGTTTATGTCAGCAATTCTTTCTGTGTTGCTTGCAAAATTTAATGCTTTTATTTTGAATGAGCCTAAAATTCAGTTGTGTGATTAATCCTTTACCAAACGACAAAATTTTAGACCTGTCCAAATTGAAAGCATTTGCCGACAAAAAATTGAACGTGGCTCAAATGATGAAATTTGTCTTTGATAGGGTAGAAAACACTGTGGGAAAAGGAGAAAATGCTGGTTACCAGCATTTTCTCCTTTTCCCACAATGTTTTCCAAACGCTTTTTGCGCAGGGTCATTAAAACTCTGGATTGTGTGGATAAGGGCTAAAGGGTGACAGTTTAACCCAGATGTCAAAATTTTAGCCTTGTCCAAATTCAAAGCTGGTAACCAGCATTTCCTTTGATAGGGTAGAAAACATTGCAGGAAAAGGAGAAAATGCTGGTTACCAGCATTTTCTTCTTTTCCCGCAATGTTTTCAAAAGGATTCTTTCTCGGGGTCGTTAAAAGGCGGCATTGTGCAGTATAGGGTTAAAACGTTTTCTACATAAACCAACAAATGAAAACAAATTACCATGAACAGTAAGTGTTGCAGTAGCTGTAATGAGGTTGTCACTGCCTCTCATGCTTGCCTCACACTGATATTGACCTGCGTCTGCTGGCTTTGGTTCTTTGATGGTCAGTTTCCTCTGCTTTGGATCCAATAGGGGATATTTCTCCGATTCTAAAATCTGAACTTTGGAGTCATTAGTGACTCTGTACCATGTGATATCAACATCTCCTATCGGGCTGAAATAGAATCAGAATATAAACTTAACCCTTTACCAAAAAAATCCTGAGTTTTACTGACCCCAAGAAAAAAAAGGCGTGTGATAAAATTGTGGGAAAAGGATGAAATGCTGGTAACAATGGGTTCTATCTTTTCTAAGACAAACTTCAATTTTTTCTGCCTCATTTAATATTTTCATCTGCAAGTGCTTTCAATTAAGAAAACTCTAAATATTTGCCATTTGGTAAAGAGTTATTGATTGGTTGAATGGTGTTTTAGCCGCCTTCAACATTATTTCAGTCATATCACAGCAAGAAGTCACAAATTAATGTATTTCCTGGACTTCACCAGTGCTAGGCTAGGGCTCTGAAGTGTCTTTCCTAAGGACACTGCCATGAAACACCCAGCGGATGAGGTGGGGCTCAAACCACAGACCTCCAGGTTGAGAGTTCTACACTTCACCACCGAGCCACGCAGGACCTTTGACCCCAAGAAAAAAAGGTGTATGATAATATTGTGGGAAAAGGAGAAAATGCTGGTAACAGTGTGTTCTGTCCATTTTAAGATAAATTTCAACATTTTTTGCCGCATTTAACCCTCTACCAAAAGAAAAACTTTAAAACTTGTCCAAATTAAAAGCATTAATTTTGCAGACAACAAAATATATGTGACTGAAAAAGTGAAATTTGTTTTGGGAAAGGTAGAAAACATTGTGTGAAAAGGAGAAAATACTGGATACCAGCAGTTTCTCCTTTTCCCACAATGTTTTCAAAAGTCTTGTTTCTTCAGGGTTGTTTAAAGTCGGGATTGTGTGGTAAAGAGTTAAATTATTGTCTGCAAATGCTTTCAATTCGGAAAAGTCTAAATATTTGCCATATTATACTATCTGTTTTGCTATCTGTACATTCTATGCATGTCCAAGGACCACTCTACCTCCAGATTCAGTCAATTGTCACACTAAATGGATTTTATGGATCCCTGATTATGCAATAATTTGCTTGGTATAATGCATTACAGAGATCTATTGAACCCCTTTTGCCAGAGCAGTGCTCAAGTATAGAATAAATGGGGGCATAAAAACCCGTCACAGCTTTTTGCTACAGCCTATTTGTAAATTTCGGAAGATTACGACAAAACTTACCTTGCATTCACAAGGCACTCTAATTCCGCTTTCAAATTTCTATCTTCCCTGACAATTGTATCTTCTGGGGGAATAACGAAACTTAGTGGTATATTGGTGCCACCTGTATTGGCTGAAAAAAAAGGGGGGATTTTTAATTTGATTGGCTGTCTGATTGGTTTGAAGACAAATTCATCAATAATACAGTCTTTTAGTTTGTGTAACATGAAGCTAATATTTAACTCTTTACCACACAGTCCCGAGTTTTAACAACCCTAAGCAAGAAGGGTTTTGAAAACATTGTGGGAAAAGGAGAAAATGCTGGAAACCAGCATTTTCTCCTTTTCCTACAATGTTTTCTACCTCATAAAACACAAATTTCATGTTTTGTGTTACACCAAAATTGTCGTCTGCAATTGCTTTGAATTTCGCCAATTCTAAAATTTTGTTGTATGGTAAAGAGTTAAATATGTGAAGGCTGAATTTGTTTTACAGTTACACTGTCTGCCAAATATAGCCATGGTCATGAATGGCAGGAAAAGGGCCTTTTTTTTGTTTGTATTGGAGCTTAACACCGTTTTAACAGCTTTGGTCATATCACAGCGGTCAGAGCACCTATGCATGGGTTTCCTGGTTTTCTCACACCAGTACCGACACAACTTTCTTTCCAAGTCACTGACTACTTTTCCCACATGCATCACAGGTGACAGACAAAAAATCGCCAGAAAGAAAGTTTGTTTCAACCAAATATCGAACTCACAACCACCAGATCACGAGTCCAATATACTAACCACTGAGCTACCAGGCAGGCAGGGGAAGGGCCAGCATATTTGCTACTACCAAATTGGATCTTTCAGTGCTACATACCTGTTACAGTGACAATGATGTTTGGGCCATTCCTGATATAACCAACATTGCCATTCACTGCTTCCACCTGGTAGGCGTTATTACTGTCTATTATCTGGCGGTCAAATAACACCAGAGTACCATTCAGAGACACATAGTGTCTAACCTGGTCTGCAAACCCCTGTGAGTTTTCCCTCCACGTGAATGTGGGTGAAGGATAGCTATCTATATAAGGCACCTGAATCACGAGGGCATTTCCTTCCTCCACTGACAGATTCAAAGTCTCCATGGAATTATTGAAGTCTTCCATATCTGTTAACAAACCAAAATATGGTAAATAATTTGAGTGCTTTAGAGGTTAAACTCTGTGCCAAACAACAAAATATTGGGCCGGTCCTAGTTGAAAGCAATTGAAGACCACAATTTGAAAGTAGGGTAGAAAACAGTGTGGAACAAGAGCGGCAAATTGTCGCAAGATACGCCCGTCTTACCCCAAGTTGTAAAGTTGGGGCATAATAATGATAAAGGGGAGGTATAGAAAAATAGTAGTGCAGAATATTTTTTTTTACTGTTGATTGAAGATAATGGCAGTGTATTTGTGTTGACGGAACTCTTGTTTATACACTTTATGTTGATATCCACAGATACGATAGTGTTGAATTTAAGCCTGAAAAATGACTAAGGACAATAAGAAAAAGTTAAGGAAGCAATAGTTATGTTTCTAATAATCTGAGATGTATGCATCACTGAAATTTCATATACATAGGTAGTGTAGTAAGAGAGATATGCTGCTGACAAAATTTAAGTATGAAAAAGAAGAAAGGGCAATTACTCATAAGGAAGGAAGATTTATTCTTTGTGTACACTGCACCCCATATGATTACTACAAACACAACTGTCAAATTTAAAGTTAACAGGTTTTAAGATGTGTAAGTTATGCTACCTGGATGCCTGTACGCCATGGCTGATCCCATAATACATCCTGTCTTGAAAGGGTGCATAAAAAATAAGCAATTTATATTTCATGTGCACTGCACTACCCCTTGATGAGATGTATCCAGCCCTAAAATTTCATAACCCGAGGTAGTATAGTTTGAGAGATATGCATCATACAAAATTCAAGTTCGAAAAAAAAACAAGAAAGGGCAATAACTGAAAAATTAAGCAAGCAAGAGTTGAAATTTATATGCACAGCACTTCCCGTTGATGGAATGTATCCACGCATGAAATTTCATATCCTTAGCTAGTATAGTTCTGAAGATATGCACTGGACAAAATTAAAGTTTCAAAATAAAGAAAGAGCAATAAGCCAAAAATTAAGCAAGAGTTATGGTTCATGTGCACTGCACTCCCAGTTGATGAGATCTATCTACGCATGAAATTTCGTAGCCATAGGTAGTATAGTTTTGGAGATATGCTCGAGACAAAATTCAAGTATGAAAATAAGTCAAAAATTAAGGAAGCAAGAGTTATGATTCCTGTGCACTGCACTCCCCCTTAATGAGATGTATGCAGGCATGAAATTTCATAACCCTAGGTAGTATAGTTTTGGAGATATTCACCGGAGAAAATGCAAGTATGAAAAACAAGAAAGGGCAATAACTCAAAAATTCAGGAAGCAAGAGTTATGATTCCTGTGCACTGCACTCCCCCTTGATGAGATCTATCCATGCATGAAATTTCATAACCGTAGGTAGTATAGTTTTGGAGATATGCTCCGGACAAAATTCAAGTATGAAAAACAACAAAGGGCAATAAGTCAAAAATTAAGGAAGCAAGAGTTATGATTCCTGTGCACTGCACTCCCCCTTGATGAGATCTATCCATGCATGAAATTTCATAACCGTAGGTAGTATAGTTTTGGAGATATGCTCCGGACAAAATTCAAGTATGAAAAACAACAAAGGGCAATAAGTCAAAAATTAAGGAAGCAAGAGTTATGATTCCTGTGCACTGCACTCCCCATTGATGAGATCTATCCACTCATGAAATTTCATAACCCTAGGTAGTATAGTATTGGAGATATTCACCGGACAAAATTCAAGTATGAAAAACAAGAAAGAGCAATAACTCAAAAATTAAGGAAGCAAGAGTTATGATTCTTGTGCACTGCACTCCCCCTTGATGAGATCTATCCACTCATGAAATTTCATAACCGTAGGTAGTATAGTATTGGAGATATTCACCGGACAAAATTCAAGTATGAAAAACAAGAAAGGGCAATAACTCAAAAATTAAGCAAGCAAGAGTTATGATTCCTGTGCACTGCACTCCCCCTTGATGAGATCTATCCACGCATGAAATTTCATAACCGTAGGTAGTATAGTTTTGGAGATATGCTCCGGACAAAGAACTGGACGCCGCCCGCCCGCCCGCCCGCCTTGGGTGATCCCATAATACGTCCCGTCTTCGACGGGCGTATAAAAAGGAGAAAATGCTGGTTACCAGCATTTTCTCCTTTTCCTACAATGTTTTCAAAAGGCTTCTTGCTCAGGGTCTGTTGAAACTCGGGATTATGCAGTAATGGGTTAACTCTTTACCGACAATCCTGTGTTTTAATGACCCTGGTGATTAAAGTTTCGAAAACATGGTGGAAAAAAAGAAACTGCTGGCTACCCGCTTTTCTTGAAAGATATCACTGGCTTTTATCCTTAATGTGTCAAACAAACCCGACAGGCACTTTAAATCTAGAAGTAAGACCTAAGTAAGAGTGATTTTGAAGTTCCGTCAACAAAGAAGACAGTGTAGATAAAAGATCATTCGACAGTACATTATATGCAGTCTGATCTTGATCTACACTAGCCACAAAGGCAACTATAGTTGTGATAGGCGCATTAAGGGTTAACCTGATTCAACAGGGACTTGAATTAATGAATTAAGAAGAGTCCTATGGATCTACACAGTCAAAATAAAAGATTATTGTATCAACACATTTTTCTGTGGAAATGAATATATACGATCTTCATTTAAAACAATAACTGACATCATAGTATGTGTATATGTATTTTGTTTATATTTGAAATGGTAATAATGAAAGTAATGCATGATAAGTGATAGGCATCAGTCGGTGGATTGATTTTGGTGGTGGTGGGAGGGAGCAAACAGCATTACGTTCTTGAACCTTATTTATATTGCTGTTGTTGATCGTGACTTTAGACAACAGTCCTCTAATGGGATGCAATCTTGAGTATTTCAAGCTAGATTACCACAAAGCGTTCCCAGATCGGGACTCAAAGGTTCAAGTAATAATGGGATTCAAGAGTACCATTACATAATTGCTGACACATAAAAAAGTCTATCACTACTCTTTGACAGACACCATTACAGTGCTTTCAGTGCTTTGATTGGTATTTTCAAAAGCCAGTTTAAACTATGTTTAAAACCCTCTTCACCACTTGGGTCACATTTAACTTGTCTTCTGCAAATACTTTGAATTTAGACATGTGAATAACTTTGTTGTTTGGTCAAAGACTTAGCCCTTTACCACAGAATTCCAAATTTTAACAACCCTGAAGAAGAAGCCTTTTGAAAACATTGTGGGAATAGGAGAAAATGCTGTTTACCAGCATTTTCTCCTTTTCCCATATTATTTTCTACCCTATCAAAGAAAAATTGCATCATTTGAACAACACTAAAATTGTTGTCCGCAAATTTGGACAAGTCTGCATTTTTGTCATATGGTAAAGACTTAAATAGACTTACATGCAACTTCAACAAGAGCTGGCAGGCTCAACAACGACCCAAGTGAATTGGCTGCCTCACACTGATAACTGCCTGTGTCCAACCTGCTAATATTGGTCCATCTATATGTGTACCCGGTGGTGCTTGCGTTCGTTATGTAGACGTTATTTTTCAGCCATCTGTAGGTGGGGGCCGGAGAACTGGTGGCTTGACAAAACAACAACTTTCCGAAACCCTCCTGAACTATGCTACTGATTGGTTCTTTGGCAAACTGTTTCGGGGGATAATCTGCTGTCAAAGAAAACAATAAAAGTTAAGTACTGAAGTTCCACTACATTTAACCCTTTACCAAACAATCCCGACTTTTAAGAACCCTGAGAGAGAAGGCTTTTTGTGGAATCAAAGGACTCAAAGTCCTGGAAAGCGGATTTGTGGAGTAGTATAAAGCTGTAAAATGTTGTAATAAAAATAACATCACATGCAACACATGGGCAATCATTTTAAAATGGAGTTAGCAAGGGCAGGGAAAGTCAAAATTGTTCTTCCTGGTGGGCCGCACAGTAACTGTTATTCTATTACTGTTTAAGGAGTGGTAATTTGATCCGTCAGTCTTATGCAGTTTTCTGCTGGTATTAGATATCTGAATAAATATGTATACATGTGTAGGCCAGTATATACCATTGTGGTAAAAGCGAGGTCGAGGTGTATTAGCTATAAGTGAAAGTAGAATGGGCGCAATCATGAATGGCAGTATATTTGGTTCAGGTCAAACCGATATCAGTACAGTGTGAGGGCGCATGCATCGTTACGCATGATGTATTTGGTTCCGGTCAGAATGATCACAGTAAGCGGATTTGCTATAAAGATCTGCTAAAAAGGAGAAAATGCTGGTTGCCAGCATTTTCTCCTTTTCCCACAATGCTGTCTATCTTCCCTATAACAGCCAAATTTTGTCATTTGAGCCAGTTTTCAATTTTCTCATCTGCAAATGCTTTCAATTGGACAGGTCACAAAATTCTTCGTGTGGTAAAGAGTTAAGCCTTTTACCACACAACCATGAATTTTAACGACCCTGTGGAAGAAGACTTCGGAAAACAATTTGGAAAAGGAAATAATGCTGGCAGCCAGCATTTTCTCCTTTTCCCACAATGTTTTCCACCCTATCATGGTCAAATTTTGTCATTAGTGCCAACTTTAATTTGTCGTCTGCAAATGCTTTCAATTTGGACATGTCTAAAATTTCTTCACATGGTAAAGAGTTTAGCCTTTTACCACACAATCATGAGTTTTAACGACCCTGTGGAAGCAGACTTTGGAAAACATTTCTGGAAAAGGATATAATGCTGGCAGCCAGTATTTTTTCCTTTCCCACTATGTTTTCATAATCTTTTTTCCCAACGGTTGTCAAAAAATCAGGTTCATTTGGTAAAGGGTTAACCCTTAAAGTGCCTTTCACAACTATAGTTGCTTTTGCGGACAATGTAGATCAAGATCAGACTGCACAAAATCTGCAGTCTGATCTTTTTATATACTTTGTTGACTTTGCCAAGACTTTCTGGGCAACAGCAACCTTGATATTGCTCTTATTAGGCTCTTTATTTTATAATGGAAATGCCCGTTCTGTTTATTCAGCACTTTAAGGGTTTATGTCCCATAAACAAAGTTTTAAACTCAGTGTGCATCCCATATCAACCCTAAAATGCCTTTCACAACTATTATGTTGCCTTAGCAGCCATTGTAGATCAAGATCAGACTGCACAAAATGTGCAGTCTGATCATTTATCTACACTGTCTGCTTTGCTGAAATACCACACACAGAAGCAACAAAGAAATTCCACTGTCTTGTTTCAGAGATCATTTCGAGACTGAAAATGTTGGGTGTATTCGGCACTCTTAACCCTTTATCGCACAATCCCGTTTTTTTAACAACCCTGAAAAAGATTCGGCTTTTGAAAACATTTTGGGAAAAGGAGAAAATGCTGATAATCAGCATTTTCTCCTTTTCCCACAATGTTTTCTGCCCTTCCAGAGACAACTCCCACCATTAAGACCACAATTAATTTGTTGTCTGCAAATCCTTCAATATGGACATGTTCAAAATTTTGTCGTATGGTAATGGGTTAAAGCATTTTCACACAACAAATTCGCCTCAACAAAATATACCATATGACACCCAAACTGGCATGTTTAATAATAACAGTCTTATTTATCTATGTTTAAAAGGTTTTTTAGATTTTTTTAATGTGTTTTGTGTATTAACTCTGAGGTCTCAAAATGAACAATTTTCAAACTAATTGCTCAAAAGTTTGCCTTTTTTTTGCAGATAGGGAAGAACCACTTTCTCACAAGTATTAAAGAAGAGCCACTTGTATACTTCATGAGATGAAATTTTTTCAATATGAAAATTTTTGCGATTTCGCAAATTTGAAAAATTTGCAAACTCTTCTGTTCCCGTATTTTACCACTAATACACATGTACCAACAAATAACAAGTGTATCGAATTTGCAAACATTTCCATATGCAAAATGTACGTTATCAGTAAGCTGTGAATTTTTCGACACATATATATCCATGTATACAGTAATAAGGCTTAATAACTTTCTTTTGTAATACCTGCTTCATGCAATCATTCAAAAACCTCTTAAAACTTTACTGGTACATGTACTTTCTACCCAAAACAGGACTATCTATTATTATAGCTGTGGCACTCAGGGTATGGGAGTGGTCGAGTTAACCCCTTTCTGTCAAATATTTTAACTCTTTACCACACAAAATTTTAGACTAGACCAAATTCAAACCTGATGCAGACGACAAATTAAATGTAGCTCAAAAGATGACTTCTGTCATTGATAGGGTAGAAGCATTGTGCAAAAAGGAGAAAATGCTGGTTTCCAGCATTTATTCCTTTTCTACAATGCTTTCAAAATCCTTCTTGCTTAAAACTGGGGATTGTATGGTAAAGGCAGTGAAGCAGAGGGTTTTTGACAAACATCACAGGAAACAAGAAAAAGCTGGTTAACCAGCATTTTGCGTTTCCTGTTTCTCCACAATGCTTTACACCTTATCAAAGACAAATCTGAATATATCGGAGTCGTTTTTGTCCTCCTCAAATGCTTAACTCTTTACCAGGCGACAAAATTTTAGACTGGCCCAAATTCAAAGCATTTGCAGACGACAAATTAAATAGGACTAAAATGGTTGGTTTTGTTTCTGAAAAGTTAGAAAACATTGTGGGAAAAGGAAAAAAAAATGCTGGTTACTAACATTTTCTCCTTTTCCCACCACGTTTTTAAGAGTCTAATTTCCAACAGGCATTAAAACTCGTCATTGTGTGGTAAAGAGTTAACTCTTATCCTGCTAAATAAGTGAAATGAACAACTTTCAAGCGGACAGTGAAATTCCAAATTCTGCTAATTTCAAAGGTATTTTGTGGGAAAAGATAATTTCAGTATCAGACAGAGTACATTCTGTGCAGTCTGATATTGCTCTACACTGTCCATTAAGATCCTTGATTCATGCTTAGCAGCCTAAGGGTTAAAATATGGACACGCCTTAGCCCTTTACCACACAATCCCAACTTTTAACGACCCTATAAAAGAAGCCTTTTGAAAACCTTGAGGGTCAAGGAGAAAATGCTGGTACCAGCATTTTCTCCTTTTCCCACGATGTTTTCTACCCTTTCCCAATCAAATTTCTATTTTTGAATCACATGCATTTTGTCATCTGCAATGATCCTTCAGTTTGGACAAGTCTAAAATTTTGTCATTTGGTATAGAGTTAAATTCTGTCTATTGGTATAGAGTTACTTTTAACCCTTTACCAAACGACAAAAATTTAGACTCCTTCAAATTGAAAGCATTTGCAGACGACAAAATTAATGTGACTCAAAAATTGAAATTTGTTTTTGGGAAGGGTAGAAAACATTGTGGGAAAAGGAGAAAATGCTGGTTACCAGCATTTTCCCCTTTTCCCACAATGTTTTCAAAAGGCTTCTTTCTGAAGGTCGTGAAAACCCAGGATTGTTTGGTAAAGGGTTAAAGGCGAAATTACATAACTGACAATAAGTCAACTCTTTACCACACAATCCAGAGTTTTAACAACCTTGAAGAAGAAGCCTTTTGAAAACATAGTGGGAAAAGAAGAAACTGCTGGTAACCGGCATTTTCTCTTTTTCTCACAACATTTTTTACCCTTTCGAGGATAAAAACAATTACTTGGGTCATGAATCTGCCATCTACAGAAAATGATTTTAACTCTTTACCAAACCACAAAATTTTAGACTAGCGCAAACAGAAAGATTTTGCAGAATAAATGTGACTTAAAAATCGAAATTTGCCGTCAGAAAGATAGAAAACATTGTGGGGAAAGGAGAAAGTGCTGGTTACCAGCATTTCCTCTTTTTCCCATTATGCTTTCAAGAGCCTCCTTTTTCAGGGTTGTTAAAACTCGGAAGTGTGTGGTAGAGAGTTAATCTGAAGTACCATAGTCTAAAAATTTGCAATTTGGAACAGCGTTAACCCTTTGCTGTACAGTCTCTATAAAAACCTACCAAATGCAAGCACATAATTCTAGTATTATATTACACACAAAAACAAAACATTTAATGAAGAAAGACAGGGAATGTGTTTTTAGATTGTTTTGGAAAACATTGTGGGACAAGGAACAACCACTTTATACAAGCAATCGCTCCTTGTTCCAAAGTATCTTCCAATCTTTAAACCTTTATCCTGCTAAATAAAAGAAATGAAACTTTCAAACCCAAATTTTCCTAATTGTCAAAGACATTTCCTGAGAAAAAGACATCTCCATATCGGACAGCGTAGATCCAAGATCAGACTGCACGTTCTGTGCAGTCTGATCTTGATCTATGCTATCTGCAAAAGGTCAGCGAGTCTTGCTTAGGAGCCTAAGGGTTAAGCTTAGACACAGGGGCGTAAAAGGAAGTATTCATACAGAAATGGATTAATTCTTTACCCAGCCAGGGAAATTGATCCATACTGAAATCATTTGCAGAGGACAAATTAAATGTTGCACAAATTATGATTGCACAAATTATGAAATTTCTTGTTGAAAGGGTTGAAAACGATTCTGGTAACCAGCATTTTCTCCTTTTCCCTCACTGTTTTCAAAAGTTGTTTATCTTTGGGGGTCATTTAAATTCCGGATCGTGTGGTCAAGGGTTAAAATGCCCATTAGGGATGTGGTTTGAAAACAAATACAAATCTTTTGTTTCTCCAAACAAAGTAAATCATTGCAACAGTACAGATCATGTTGCACATAAAATGTTGAAAATATGCTGAATATTTTCAACTTCTTTCACCAGTTATTTTCATAAATTCTGCAAATTTATATTGACTTTTTGATAAAGACATAACAATGAAAATTTGCACATTGACTTTCAATTTTCTTACATTTAAGTATACATGTACAGAAAAAATTATCTGTAAATTAATTTGTAAACTAGTTATTTTGTGAATCAATCTTCTACCACAGAATCCCAAAATTTATTGACAATGGAAAAGATCTAGCTTTTGAAAACAATGTGGGAAAAGGAGAAAATGCTGGTAACCAGCATTTTCTCCTTTTCCCGCAAGGTTTTTTTTACCATATCAAAGACAAATTCTTTTAAGTAGACTACTTTTAATTTGTCGTCTGCCTTGCTTCCAATTTGGGCAAGTCTAAAATTTTGTTGCATGGTAAGGAGTTAACCCATTTCCAACCAACAAAATTTAGATTCTTCCAAACTGAAACATCTTTGAAACTGATATAAATGATCTTAAGTTCTCTGATAGAGAACAAAACACTGTGGGTAAAGGAGCAAAAACTGGTTACCAATACCAGTATTTTCTCTTTCTTCTACAATGTTTTCAACAGATGTCTTCCTCAAGGTCATTGAAACACAAGGTTGTGTGGTAACAAGTTCATATCTATCCAAGTAATTCTAATCTTATCAGTAAATAAATTCCCTTCTTAGAATCAAGTGACAAAATTTTGGACTTAACCAAAGCATATGCAGACGGCAAATTCCTCGGAAATGATGCTGAAATGGTGGGATTTGCCCTGAAAAGGCTAGAAAACATTGTGGGAGAAGCAGAAAATGTTAGTCAATTTCTTACCAAAATTTTGGAAGTTGTCCAAATTGAAAGCCTTTGCAGACTAAAATTCAAGTGTGGCTCAAATGGTGAAATATGCCTGTGAAAAGGGTAGAAAACATTTTGGGATAAGGAGAAAATGCTGGTTACCAGCATAATTTCTCCTTTTCCCAAAATGTTTCTATAATTATGCTTCCTTGAGAGCTGTTAAAACACGGGATTGTGTGGTAAAGGGCTGAAAAAATATTCCACTATTTAAGCCACATTTAACTTGTCTGCAATTTAACTCTTTACCAAATGACAAAGGTTTAGAAGTGGGCTGAAATTGAAAGCATTTGCAGAATAAAAAATCAATATGACTTTAAAATTGAAATTTGTTTTTGGGAAGGGTATAAAACATTGCTGGTTACCAGCATTTTCTCCTTTTCCCACAATGTTTTCAAAAGGCTCCTTTTTCAGGGTCCTTAATTGTCGGGATTGTGTGGTAAAGGGTTAATGTTTTAAATTTGGTGAAGTCTAAAATTTCATCATTTTGATATTAAACAGTTCAAACTTAGAGGTAATTGGATAAAATTAACTCAAACCTTTTGTCCAATTTGTTGTCAAACAAAATTTTCAAACCACTTGATTAACTCTGAAATACTTCGAAACGCTCAATTACCCTTCAATACACAGATGGTTCACGATTGATTTAATTGTATCTTTTATGCCACTTTCACCATTATTTCAGTCATATCACGGCAACTCACATCTTCATGTACTTCCTTGGTTTCACAAGTACTAGGCTGGGGCTCTGAAGTTTCTTTCCTAAGGACACTCCCATGAAAAACACACTGATGGAGAGGAAAAGAATATCACATTCGTATAACAAAAGATATTGCAGAGTAATTCTGGAATACTGTAACCCTTTATCAAAGAATGCCAAGGGAAGAAGCCCTTTGAAAACATGGTTGGGACAAAAGGAAGTGCTGGTAACCAGCATCTTCTCCTTTTACAACAGGGTTATACACCTTTTAAAGACAAATTTTGTAATTCATGTAACATTGATTTGTTGTCTGCAAATGCTTCCAATTTCTGAATAAATTCTGAGCTGACTAAATTCTGAGCCATTCTACAGTCTATCAAACTTTAACAGCATTTTTTTTCTCTCTAGTTGTGTATCTTTAATCATCGAGAGTGACTGATATAAGTTGTAGGAACTTGTTTCACAATCCATGTAATAATATTGTGAATTAAATATGTTCAAATTTAAATATCAGCCTGCAACGTTTTATACCCGTGACCTGATACCCAGTTAAGCCAAACTTTCTTTCTTGCGATTTTTCACCTCTCACCTCTGATGCATGTGAGAAAAGGTGTCAGTGACTTGAAATGAAAGTTGTGTCAGTACTGGTGTGAGAAAGCCAGGAAACACATGTGTAGAGATACACTGACCACCATAATATGACCTTAGCTGTTAAAACGGTGTTAAAGTCGAATTCAATCAATCAGTCTATCAACCAACAGTGCTTACAAAAGCTTAACTCTTTACCAAACAGCAAAATTTCAGACTGGTCCAAATTGAAAACATTTGCAGATGACCAGTTTAAGATGACCCAAATGGCAAAATTTGTCCTTGATAGGACAGAAAACATTGTGGGAAAAGGGGAAAATGCTGGTTACCAGCATTTTCTCCTTTTCCCACAATGTTTTCAAAAGGCTCTTTTCTCAGGGTCGTTAAAAGTTGGGATTGTGTGATAAAAGGTTAATGTGCGTTGTAAGAACTTGTTTCACAATAATTACAGTGAAATAGATATGTTGACATTTAAATATCAGACTGCAATGTTCTATACTCTGATATCAACCAACAGTGCTTGCAAAAGCTTAACCCTTTCCCAAACGACAAATTTTGGACTGGTCCAAATTGAAAGAGTTTGAAGACGACAATTTTTAATTTGATGAAAATGGCAGAAAGGTCTCAAAAAGGGTAGAAAACACTGTGGGAAAAGGAGAAATTGCTCGTTACGAGCAATTTCTCCTTTTCCCACAGTGTTTTCAAAAGACTTGTACTGCAGACATGTGAAAACCAGGGCTTGTTTGGGAAAAGGTTAAGCTATTTTAAAAGAGAACTGTTGAGATTACAAGTATGTGATTCTCTAATAAATGTCATATTCTGTTGTCTTCATTACTATACAGTTCTTAAGGCATTGACATTATGCAGGGAAAGCTATAAAAATGTCCAACCACTCAGCCTTTGGGGAAAAATTATCACTAACCCTTTACCAAACAACAAAATTCTTGACTTTTCCCAACCCGAAATTGAAAGAAATTGCCAACAACAAGAACAAAAAATATGGCTCAAATGATACTTTTCCTGGGCAGGGTAGAAAACATTGTGGGAAAAGGAGAAAATGCTGGTAACCAGCATTTTCTCCTTTTCCCACAATGTTTTCCAAAGCCTTCTTGTTCCTGGTTGTTATAACTTGGGATTGTTTGGTAAAGAGTTTACGAAGTTGCCTATGATAACTTCATTAACCTACTGTAGTTATTCTCGTACACAATCCATTCTTTGTTTTAGTTTGTCAGTTACTTTTGTGTTTGTCCGTTACTTTTGTGTTTGTCAGTTACTTTCGCTGGTCCCAGGACCCCGTTTCACGAAAAACTTAAGTCTCATATTGAACCCTTTCCCAAACAAGTCCTGGTTTTCACGTGTCTGCAGCACAAGTCTCTTGAAAACACTGTGGGAAAAGGAGAAATTGCTCGTAACGAGCAATTTCTCCTTTTCCCACAGTGTTTTCTACCCTTCTTGAGAACCTTCTACC
This sequence comes from Tridacna gigas, assembly GCA_945859785.2. Lineage (NCBI taxonomy): Eukaryota > Metazoa > Mollusca > Bivalvia > Cardiida > Cardiidae > Tridacna > Tridacna gigas. The sequence continues at coordinate 4,213,374 of OX244030.2, forward strand.
ATTTTCATCAAATTTAATATTGTCGTCTGCAAACTCTTTCAATTTGGACCAGTCCAAATTTTGTACTTTGGGAAAGGGTCAACTCAAATCCACCAACAGACTTATTTTCCAACTTAAGTCGAGTTTTGTTACTCCAGACGCATTTCACTAGCATTACTAGACTTATGTAACATTCTCAAGTTCTGTGCTGACACAACGTTTCGGATTCAACTCAGCAAAATAATGGACTAAAGTCTGTTTATTGACTTAAGTCCCTTTTTTTTGCTTAGTTTAGTATGAAAAGTAGTGTCAATCCGTTCTGCTCTTAGAGATTTTTGTGACAAAATCTCACTTTTGAAGGCTATTATTGGAGGCTTATGGGTAAAAAGCATTTATATCTCAAAACCTGCAGACCCAACTTATGGTTATCATTGTATTGTATGGTGTTTCATGCCGTTTTAAACAATATTTCAGTTATATTGTGGCGGCCAGTGCACCTATCCATGGTTTCCTGGAAGTTTCTTTCACCAGTACTATGCACAATATTCTATCCAAGCCAGTAACCAATGGTCAGCGGTTAGAATGAATCCTGTCACAATGACTATCGATCAATCCTCAGAAAGAAATTGGCCGAGCTGGGGATTAAACCAGGGACCTCCTGTTCTCAAGTCCTGTACACCACCGACCGGGCTACCCAGGCTCGGCTTAGTCACTGTAGAAGCTCCCCCATGTTCTAAAGAGGCCAGTGTCAATAAAACTTTTACAAAAGATTGGAATGTATGGAAAAGGTAGATCTAATCAATTCAGTAGTGTTTTATAGCTGTACTAAATGACTTGTGGAGTAGATTAGGTTTGTGAGTTAAGATAAAGCAATGTATATGAGTCATGCTCTGTGAAAAGGGAGCTTAATGCATCTGCAAAACCTATCGACTCAGGTCAGCCTGCGCAGTTCACGCAGGCTGACCTGGGCCGAAACTTTTTGCTATTGGTCAATTTTCTGCATGTCCAAGGACCTGACTACCTCATGATTCAGTTGGTTAACCCTTTCCCAAACAAGCCCTGGTTTTCACGTGTCTGCAGTATAAGTCTTTTGAAAACACTGTGGAAAAAGGAGAAATTGCTCGTAACGAGCAATTTCTCCTTATCCCACAGCGTTTTCTACCCTTTTTGAGACCTTTCTGCCATTTTCATCAAATTTAAAATTGTCGTCTGCAAACTCTTTCAATTTGGACCAGTCCAAAATTTGTCGTTTGGGAAAGGGTTAATAGACAAAATAGATTTTATGGATCCATAGCGATGTAATGACTTGCTTGGCATCATGTATTATGGAGGCACATTAAGCCCCCTTTTATCAGAGATGACTCATGCAGCTATGAATATACACTAATCCTAGTGTAAATTTATCAGACTGTTCCAAATTGAACACACTTCGAGAAAGTATTAACTGATTTAAAACATAACCAGTAATACCAATTTGGGCAATGACCTTTGAGCATAAAGGTGGGCACATAATTTCAAATCTTTACCAGACATCAAAAAATTTAGACAAGTCCAACCTAAAAGCTTTAATAGACCACAATTTATATGTGGCTCAAATACCAGGACTTGTCTTCCAAAGGTTAGAAAACATTGTGGAAAATGGAAAAAATGCTGTTATATGAAGTTTAAATCACTTGTAAAGAAGCATTTTGCATGTCCCTAATAAAGCTAGATAAACCAACTCTGTTTTTGAACAATTTTGATTTTAATCCATGCAAATATTGTACATTTATAGAAATTATATGGGCCAAGCTCTGTGAAAAGGGGGCTTAATGCATCTCTGTGATGCATGATACCAAGCAACTCAACACAGTATCATACATCCCTAAAATCTGTTTTGAGAAACAACATACTGAATAATGAAGTAGACTGGTCCCTGGACATACAGAAAAATGATCAATAGCGAAAAGTTTCAGCCAACGCAGGCTGACCTGGCTCCATACTTTTCGCAGATGCATTAAGCCCCCTTTTCACAGAGCATGGCTCATATTTAGATTTACTGGTACTTCATAGAACAGAGAAATTCTGTAACAATCAAATATTATTAATTGTGACGCTGTATTGTATCACCTGTCTGGTATTGTCATCTAGTTCTAGTATTACCAGTAGATTTTATTTGGCGATTTCCAACTCAACTCTTCATTGAACATCATAAATACCGTTTTTTTCCTTTGAAGGCCCAATATCGACCAAAATGTCAATGCAGGTGTTAAAGTGCATTGAAATTTAAACCATACAATTTTAAAGTAAAGAAAATACTGTGAAGATTACAATCTTTTATTGGTGGTCAGTCCAAGTACCAGTCGCTCACAGAAAAATAAATTTAAAATCCGGCAAAAAGTAAACAAAAGATAGGGTGATCTGGCAACTTTTAACCTAGTTTTGAAATTAATTTCTCTGCTAGCGACAAACACTTGCACCGACTGTACAATAACAGATTATGATCTTCACAATAATTTCAACTGTACTATTTAAATCAAATGCATTTCAACACCCAGTTTGTGTTTTTTTTGACAGCTATTGTTACTTTAAATCTTTACCAGAGGAATAACTTTCATGCTTGTCAAAACTGAGAGCCTTTACAGACAAGAAATTAAATGTGGCTCAAATAATAAGATTTTCTCTGAAAGGGTTGAAAAGTGAAAACATTGTGGGAAAAGGAGAAGATGGAAAAAAGCTGGCAACCATTTTTTTTTCTTTTTTCACAATGTTTTCAAAAGATCTTTTTCGAAGGGTCATTAAAACTGCGTTCGATAAAAGGTTAAGTTAGTTCTCAAATGATATTGAGATAACTTAATATGTGATCAGCCCTTTACTTCACAATCCTAGGTTTTAAAGTAACCCTTAAGAAGAACGCTTTTAAGAACATTACAGAAAAGGGAAAAAAATGTCACTAACATTTTTTTCCTTTTATAACAATGTTTTCTACTCTTTCACAACACACTCTTGTACACAATTACATAAGACATGTTGAATTTGTCATCTACAGAATGCTTTCAATGTTGAAGGGTCTTAAATTTTGTTGCCTGGTAAAGAATTAATCCTTTCTCAAAAGACGAATTTTGGACTGGTCCAAATTGAAAGAGTTTGCAGACGACAATTTTAAATGTGATGAAAATGGCAGAAAGTTCTCAAATAGGGTAGAAAACGCTGTGGGAAAAGGACAAATTGCTCGTCACGAGCAATTTCTCCTTTTCCCCCAGTGTTTTCAAAAGACTTGTAAATGCAGACACGTGAAAACCAGGGCTTGTTTGGGAAAGAGTTAACCCTTTCCCAGGTGACCAAATTTTAGACTTGTCCAAACTGATATGGCTCATTTTTCTATGGTGGGTTTTGTCTCTAAAAGGGTAGTAAATATTGTGGGAAAAGGAGAAAATGCTAGTTTACCGGCATTTTCTCCTTTTCCCACAGTATTTTCTGAAGCTTTTTTCTATGGGTCATTACAGCTCAGGATGTTTGGTAAAGATTTAATGTCTGGTAATGGGTCATGGGAAGGAGAGGGGGAGGGGTTTGATGGATAAATAAGCCCCAATAAAGAAGACTGTAGGCCTGTCCCATACTCCCAGGTGTTTTATGGTCGGTCATCTAATAAAAACACTTATTCAAGTGTAGTGGCCGAGAAAATTTGATTTTCTTTAACCCTTAGGCTGCTAAGCATGACTCAAGGACTTTATGCAGACTTTTTGCTTTGTACAGACCATGCAGTCTGATCTTGGATTTACGCTGTCTGAAAAGGAGATTTATTGTCCAAAAAAATTAAGTTCAAACTAGCAGAATTATATGGGTTTTACTATCGCCTTGAAAGTTTCATTTCACTTATTTAGAAGGATAAGGGTTAAAACTTGAAGCTCTTTTCACTACTTTAGTTGCTTTTGTGGCTAGTGCAGATCAAGATCAGATTGCACAAAAGGTGCAGTCTGATCTTTGATCTACACTGTATGCTTTGCTGAGGAAACCCAGACAAGCACAACCTTAATATTGCTCTTGATCTTATTTCTAGAATGAAAATGTCTAATGGTTTATTCAGCTCTCTTAGGGTTAACTCTTCACCACACAATCCCATCAGTTTTAACAACTCTGAAAGGTAAGACCATTGAAAACATTGCAGGAAAAGGTGAAAATGCTGGGAACCAGCATTTTCTCCTTTTCCCACAATGTTTTTTTATCCTATCAATGACAGAAATCATCATCTGAGCTACATTTAATATGTTATTTGCAAATTCTGTTTTGTAAAGAGTGAAAACATGTTCTTTTCATCCTGCTCTCTGTATTTTCCTTTAAAAATATGCCCTCAGTAATAATCATGTGAAAAAAAGAGAGATTTATAAAGTAAAAGAGGAATTTTATAGCAGTCTGCATGTCCATGAAGTTGGATCTGGTTGAGTCAATTGCGTGTGTAAAGAGATGAATATCAGATAAGACCAAGGGTCAAATTTGAAAAACCTCTTTAAACACTCAACAAGGTCTGTGTTCCTCAACCATCAAGAACATTGATTTCTTAGTCTTATTTTCAGGAATTTTCTAGATCTGAAAGTAACACAAGTTAATTTTAGTTTTGACTGGCTAAAACAATTGATTAGGCCTATTGGCTGATGCAAATGGTTTAGCCAATCAGAACTTGTGTTTCTTTCCAAATATAGAATAAGACAAAGACTATTTTTTAGAACGGTTGGTGAATATAGACCCTGAACTGCAGACAATGCAGACTGTTATCATAACCTTCCCTGAACAAAAAAAAAGAAGACTATTTTTTAGAAAGGTTGGTGAATATGGACCTTGATCTGCAGACAATGCAGACTGTTATCATAACCTTCCCTGAACAAAAAAAAAGAACATGACAAAATCAACAAAAAATACAAAAAATTTATAATAAACAGAGTCGCATGTTTTCGGGATTTGACAGAAAGAGCCAACAGGCTTACACAATGAACGTACTATACAGAGTACAGAAAAACCTATACAGAGTACATGAATGTGTAATATGGAAAATGTGTTAGTCTGCTACATTTATGTTTTAGATGATGTCCTTATTTAAGTCATACCATTTATCGACCAATATAATGAAAACTGAAACTGTTCAAGAGTATTATGGTTTCCCTATATATACATGTACTACAATACTTACATCAGCCTGTAAAATAGTTCAACCAATTGTTGCACAAAATATTCTTATATGTCACAGCTTTTGAAAACGCTGTGGTATGAAACAGTATTACTAAAAACAGACAAAAGCTACTTTTCCACAATGCTTTTCATTATTCTCCTTTTGTTGAAATATTTCTTCATACAATACAGAGTTTTTTTTTTAAATGTTTCTCCTTTTTGTCCTACCTGTTAATGTATTAAATGTATTAAATGTGAGCCATGTTCTGCCAAAAAGGAAGCTATGCATCTCTTTGATGCACTGCACCAGGCAAGCAAGTCATCACATTATTATGGATCCATAAAATGCATTTTGTCTAACAGCCAACTGAATCATGAGATACCCTGGTCCTTTGGCATGCTGAAATCTGACCAATATTAATAACAGAAAGTTTTGGACCAGGTCAACCTGACCTGGGCCGATACTTTTGCAGATGCGTTAAGATCCCATTTCCAAGATGGCTCATGTGAATATTGCTTGGAAGATGTGTTTAGGTGGAGTGAAGCAAACTGAAAGCATTTGCAGGCAACAAATGAAATATTGCTCAAACAATGATTTATGTCTTTGATAGTGTAGGAAACATTGTGAAAAAATGAGAAAATGCTGGTTACCAGCCTTCTTCCTCAGGGTTCTTAAATTGTTTGGTAAAGAGTTGACACACTCTTCCAGTCTTCTTTCCTTTTTGTAGAAATATGTTCACTTCTCATATAATGTATCTTGACTGTGCTCATGACTTTTGAAAATATGGTGGCAAATGAAGAAAAAGCTTCTATTGTACCAATATTTTCCTTTTCCTAAACCTTTAGCTTATGTCTCTGTAGAAGTGTGAAAAATGGAGAAAATGTATGCTTCATGCAGTCTGATCTTAATCTACATTTACATGGAAGAAACTATAAGGGTAATCCCAAAAAGGGTAAATTAACCCTTTCCCAAATGACAAATTTTAGCCCCTCCCAAATTGAAAGCATCTGCAGATGACAAATTTGAAAGTGGTTCAGTTGAACTTAAGGTTTTTTGACATAGTAGAAAACATTGTGGGAAAAGGAGAAAATGCTGCTTACCAGCATTTTCTCCTTTTCCCACAATGTTTTCAAAAGGCCTCTTCCTCAGGGACGTGAAAACACAGGATTGTCTGGTAAAGGGTTAACCCTTTACCGCACAATGACGCCTTTTAACATTTTAGCCAAACTGAAATTGTCGTCTACAAATGCTTTCAATTTGGAGAAGGCTAAAATTTTGTCGTGTGGTAAAGGGTTAATACAGTATTATGTTTTCATAACCTATTAATCGACTTATTTTTGAAGACTGAAAAGCAAGTCTATATCTATAGGCAGGTCAATTAGAATTAAAATTACAATTCTATATTCAATTTAAATTTATGAGCCAGGCTCTGTCAAAAGGGGGCTTACTGCATCTGCAAAACGGACCAACTGAGGTCAGTCAGCGCAGTCCTCGTGGGCCAAAAGATTTTGCTATAGGCCAAGTTTATGCATGTCAAAGGACCAGTCCCCTTTGCTAAATCTTTAGAAGCAAAAGCAACTATGTAATTCCCTTTTGTTGGGTCTTATATTTCAATTGAGAATGTCTGTTTGGTTTAGTCAGTGCTCTTAGGGTTAAGCCTTTATCACACAATGCCGCCTTTTAACCACCCTGGGAAAGAAGCCTTTTGAAAACCAGCATTTTCTCCTTTTCCCACAATGTTTTCTGCCCTATGAAAGAAAAATTGCACCATTTGAGCCACATTAAAATTGTCGTCTGCAAATGCTTTCAATTTGGGCAAGGCTAAAATTTTGTCGTCTGGTAAAGGGTTAATGACCCTCAGGAAGCAAACCTTTGGAAACAAATGTTCAGAAGGAAACAAGTTGATTTAGTTTATTTCAAGAGTGTTTTACCCTGTTTTCAAGCCGTTTAACTTCAGTGATATCATGATGATAGCAAACTTATCATGTGGCTTATGGATTTTACCAGTATCAGGCTTAACTCTTTACCACACAATCAAGACGTTTAACGACCTTGTGACAGAAGCCTTTTGAAAACATTGTGGAAAAGGAGAAAATGCTAGTTACCAGCATTTTCTCCTTTTCCCACAATGTTTTCCACCCTTCCCAAAACAAATCTCAATTTTTCAATCACATTTACATTGTCGTCTGCAAATGCTTTCAATTTGGACCAGTCTAAAATTTTGTCGTTTGGTAAAGAGTTAAAGGCTCAGCGCAGTCTTGCTCAAGGCCATTCCAACATGACTAACCTAACCATCAAGTATCAAACCCAACACCCTTACCCCAGTAAAACCCAATTTCCTTAACCCTTTACCACATGACAAAATTCTAAACTAGACCTATATACAAGAGCATTCGTAAGCAATAAACTAATTCCGCTAAAATAATAGAATATGTCTGTCAAAAGGTAAAAAACATTGTGGAAAAAGGAGACATTGCTATTCTCCTTTTCCCACAATGTTTTCAAAAGCCTTCCCCATCAGGGTCATTTAAAGTTGTGATTGTGTGACAAAGGGTTAATCACTGAACCCAGGAGAAGGATCACCTCTTGATAATTCCTTTACAAAAAAATCCCCAGTTGTTCAGGCCTCGAGGAAGAAGGTTTCAGAAAACATTTCGAGAAACAAGAAAGTTGGCATACAGTATTTTCTCTTTTTCCCATAGTGTTTTCTATCCTTTCAGAAACAAAACCTATTATTTAGGTCGTATTTGCTGTCTTGTCTGCAGCGCTACTGTTTTTTGTATGAATGAGTCTGAAATTTTGATGTCTTGTAAAGAGTTAACTCTTTACTACACAACAAAGTTTTAGACTATTCGAAATTGAAAGAATTTGCAGATCACAAGGTAAGTGTAGCTTAAATGGTGATATATATATATTGGATAGAGTAGAAAACATTGTAGGAAAAGGAGAAATGCTGGTTATCTCCATTTCCCACAATGTTTTCAAAAGCTTTCTTTCTCAGGGTTGTTAAAAATGGGGATTGTGTGGCAAAGGGTTAATCTAGGGACGTTAGACAGGTATTGTTTGTATTGTGATGACAGATTGACAGTTAAATTAATGTAAAACATAGAAAAGCCTCCAGTAATACCTTTAACCCCTCACCAGGCAACAAAATTTTAGACTTGTCAAAATCCAAAGAATTTGCACACCATGAATTAAATGTGATTCACAAGCTTCCTTTCACAGGGTCTTTAAGAGTTGGGATTGTGTGCTAAAGGGTTAACCCAATCTTGACAGAATAAACTTTTGAAAATATTGTGGGAAAAGGAAAAAATGCTGGTAACTAGCATTTTCTCCTTGTCTCACAAGGTTTCCCATCCTTTCAGAGACGGATTCAGTCATTTGAGCCACAATTAAATTGTCATCTGCAAATGCTTTTAATTTTAACAAGTCTAAAATTTGTTGTCTGGTGATGCCTTTAAGTAATCCTTACTCAATGAAATAAAAAAAAAAATGGGGCACTCGACAAGTCACAGAAAAAAGCTATGTTGGAATAATTAGTATAAAATACTGATCAATGAATGGTTATAAGTGAAAAAACTGTGGATGAGGGAGAAAAAGCTCATCTCGAGAAATTTCTCCTTTTGCCTGATGATTTTCAAAATGGCCTGCTGATAAACCCAATGTGCATCCCTTCAAAGACAACTCAGTTATATACTTATATTACTTAACCCTTTACCACACAATCCCGACTTTTAACGACCCTGAAATAGAAGGCTTTTGAAAACATTGTGGGAAAATGAGAAATGCTGGTAACCAGCATTTTCTCCTTTTCCCACAATGTTTTCTACTGTATCACAGGCAGAACTCATCATGTTACGAACATTTCATTTGTCATCTGCAAATGGTTTCAATTGTGTCCATTCCATAATTTTGTCGTTTGGTAAAGAGTTATCCCTTTACCAACCGAGGAAATTTTAGACTGATCAAAAATTGAAAGCATTTTACTCTAAATTTTATGGCTGACAGATTAAATGTAGCTCAAATGATGGAATTAATTGTCTCTGAAAGAGAGAAGAGAAAACACTGTGATGAAAGGAGAAAATGCTGGCCTTTTGCCACAATGTTTACAAATTATCATCATTAAAACTCTGGATTGAGTCTTTACCAAACAACAGAATTTCAGCATGTACCAAATTGAAAGCATTTGCAGATGACAACTGTTGCTAAAATTATGATTTTATCTTAAATAGTGTCAAAAACATTGTGGGAAAAGGAGAAAATGCTGGTTTCCCACATTGGTTTCAAAAGCCTTCTCTTCCTGGGTTGTTAAAACTCAGGATTGAGTGGTAAAGGGTTAAGACAGAAGGAGTTTGAAGACGTGACAGGTCATGATGTCCAAATGATCACAAAAATTGACACAACAGACAAGATGATTCATATCCTGGTAATTATCAACACACCTGTAATTAAACTTTGACACACCTGTGTAAAGGTAACGTGTACTCAGTACCGAGTATATGTAACGCTTACCTTGGCATTTTACCGGACATATCTGCGATGACAACGAAATAAATAGAATGATAAACGATGAAGCCGTCCGAATGAAATTCCTTTGTGATGAAGACATTAAAATAGAGTTTACTATCCAAAATTTAAAAGAACACATTCCTATTTATGTCTTCTTTAAACAACACTTTCATTGCACTTGATTGAAACACAAAAAAGTATAAGTAAATTCAGTTAATCTATGTCAGTCTATGTGCTACATAGTTTTTTAGACACAGGCCCAGGAAATTCCTTTATCTTAAGTTTAATCTAATGTTTACACCGACGGCCATTTTGACATTTTTTGATGCTGTCCCTTTCTCGGCTGCAACAGTGAAAAAGAACACAGGTAAGATTCAAAATCTTCTAATCTCACATATACTTTCCTGAACCGATAAACCAGTTAAATCCGACCGTCAAAATTTCAATTTCGTCGAAAGGTGATCCGAAACACAGTGACGTTTTACGATGAGTATCTGCAGGTATTTCCTAACACTTATTCTTTTCGGACATTGTGTTCCTATGTTCAAAATAGTACATGTCACGTGTTTCGAACTTGACAATTCATTGGTCAATCGATATGAGCCATAAATAGGAGCGTCACAGGTAAATCAAGGGAGAGCAATCAGTAATTTACCTGAGGGAATTCCGAACCTATGACAGATACAGTTGTGTACACTGTGTAAAAGTTTAACCCTTTTCCAAACAAGCCCTGGTTTTCACGAGTTTGCAATACAAGTCTTTTGAAAACACTGTGGGAAAAGGAGAAATTGCTCGTAACGAGCAATTTCTCCTTTTCCCATAGTTTTTTTCTACCCTTTTTGAGACCTTTCTGCCATTTTCCTCAAATTTAAAATTGTCGTCTGCAAACTCTTTCAATTTAGACCAGTCCAAAATTTGTCGTTTGGGAAAGGGTTAATAGCCTAAACGAAAGATAATTGAAATGTTCTTTTTCAGTAAACACATAAATCGAAAAATACTTCATTTCGGAAAGCACTTGTATGTAACTCTCATAGCGCCATTGACGATTTCCGCGTAGATTAAGATCAGACGGCACGTTTTGTGCAGTCTGATCTCTAATCCGAATTGCCCGCTTGCTGAGACATGCTGGGTAAGAGCGACCATAAAATTTCAGTTATTTTTTCTTACTTCTTAAAAGATTATGTCTGTTGAGTTAATTCTGCGCTCTGAAGGCTATTTAACTCTTTACCAAACGACAAAAGATTACATTAGTCAAATTTGAAAGCATTTGCAGACGACAAAATAAATGTGACTGAAAAATTGAAATTTGTTATGGGAAGGGTAGAAAACATTGTAGGAAAGAGAGAAAATGGTCTATTTCTGCCTTTGATATGATAGAAAACATTGTGGGGAAAGGCGAAAATGCTGTTAACCAGCTTTTTTTCCTTTTCCCACAATGTTTTCAAGGGCTTATTCTTCAGGGTTGTTAAATCTGGGGATTGTGTGGTAGAGGGTATTAAACGTAAGACAGCCTCATAAACAAAATGAAGATCTTTAAATTAATAGCTTCCGTGTTAACACAGCGGGAGTTGAAATGCGGTTAAAATTTAAATCATACAATTTAAAAGTATGGAAATTACTGTGAAGATGACAACCTGTTATAGTGTGGTCGGTCCAAGTGTTGGGCGCTGCAGAGAAATCAATTTTAAAACTAGCTCATAAGTTGCCAGATCACTCTATCTTTTGTTTAAATTTTGCCTGATTTTGAAAATCAATTTCTGCCAGCGACTAACACTTGAACCAACCACGCAACAACAGATTGTCATCCTCACAATATTTTCCAAACTTTGAAATGGTAGGATTTAAAATTAACCGAATATTAACACTTGCATTGATTTTTGGCCGCTATTGGACCTTTAACTCCCCAAAGTAATTGCGGTTAAAAGGCTGCTGTTGACCAGAATATTTTCGTACAGTGGACAGTGTAGTTCTAAGATCTGACAGCACGTTTCGTATAATCTGATCTTAGGGGAAGCTATTTCGATTTCTATAGTCTCAAAAAACTTCAAAAATGGATTATCACTGAATCATGTAAGGCGATAGCTGGCACATCAAATCTAAAGAAGAAAGGCAAAAGTAAGAAACAAATATTTTTCAATGTTATTTCCTTAATGGACTACGTAGCATCTCAAGCTATTTTCAGATTTCGCGCCAGAGTTTCACAAATCACTCGTCACAACTCGGCCGATTCCGTACCTACATCGGAATTGATCGCAGGATCACCCGAGGTTTGCCGAATGATGTAGGAATATCACATGATCAATAACTTGTCACAACTCGGCCGATTCCGTAACGACTGGATCAACGGTTTGCCGAATGATGATCAATAGCACGCGTTTGTTATGAGGATTCGTTTTCAAATCAGAACAATGACGTCATACCTGATGTAAAAAAAAAAAACATGGAGTTATCGACTTCGAAACGATTAGATTAATTAATATCCCGTTATTCAAAAATGGCATTTTTTACTAAATATAGACATAGATCTACATTTTTTACGGATTCAAATAATAATAATAATAACAGCCATTCTTTGCGAAAAGGGAGCTTAATGCATCTGCTAAAAGTATCGACCCAGGTCAGCCGTTTCGATATTAGTTATTATCTGTATTTCAAAGGACCAGTGTACCTCATGATTCGTTCGGTTGTCAGATAGAATGGATTTTATGGATCCATAATTATGTAATGACTTGCTTGGTATCATGCAACTCGGAGTTGCATTAAGCCCCCTTTTTCCAGAGCAGGGTTCATATGTATTAATTGGTGTTTTACAATAAAGTTTGATTTACGGCATAAAAAAAAAAAACTAAAGACTAAATAGGCCCCTTTAATCTACACCGTTTTACAACGCCCCGAGCACAGGGTAAAAACATTGCTAATAGGCACACCGATGTATTATGTCATAGCGCGACCAATCAAAATTTAAAAGACAAAAGAGGATCGTGGTGATTAAAAACTGGATATAAATAGAGTAATTATAGAGATCTTTATCGGTTTAAACATCTTTGATGACAGTCATCGTCACAAAGAACCTTTGTAAATAATCTTTTCGTGAGTCTGTGGATTCCGTAAACGACTATATAAATAACGTGTCTTAACATTGGTTCGATCCCAACAGCTGGGAAACTAAAATTACCAAGAGATTTTTTTCTGGGAAGCGTTCAAACCGAGGTCCCGTGAGACGGTGCTATATACCGAGAGCGTTAAAGAACCAGGTAAAAAGTAGGATGGTCTTTGTCCTATATCTTGCACTATCCACCGTGAGATAACTAGCAGCCTGCTAGGGGCGTTGCCCATATGGCAGAGCTCCAGTCAGAGAGGGTGATATTGATTTCAAAATTGAAAATAGTGATTATTCTCCACTAAACCCTGTGTTATGGGTACTCATTAGAATCGTCTCATCGAGACGATTCTAATGAGTGCCCACAACATAGGGTTTGGAAGAGATATAATGGATTTAGAATACCATCACCCCCTCTTATCTGGAGCTCTGCCAAATGGGCAACCGTTTGCGACGTTAAATAAACGAAAATCAATCAATCATTAATTTCTTTTCCACTCATTACTGTACAGCTTCTGTTTACGTCCTCGCATTTGATAGATTTGAAAAATATTGTGAGATAAGGAGCAGCTGCTTGCAGCAAATGGGAAAGACAGAATAGATAGATTTAACCCTTGGCCACACAATCACGACTTTCAACAAACCTGTTGAAGAATACTTTTGAAAACATTGTGGGAAAGGAATAAAAAAAAGTGCTTGTAACCAGCATTTTCTCCTATTCCAATATTGTTTTTTTACACTATCAAAGACAGTTTTCCTCATTTGCTTATCTGGACCACCTTTTATTTGCCATCTTCAAACGCTTTCAGTCTAGACAAGTGTATTCAGTTTAGTTAATGAATAAATAAATAAATAAGTAAATAAATAAATAAATAAATAAATAAATAAATAAAATAAAATAAAATAAACAAGATTTGTGGAATCAAAGATTTCAAGAAAGAACCAAGGAAAGAGAGAAAAATATTCAACAAAGAATTCAAGAAAGAAACCAAGAACGGATTCACAAGAAAAAAAAAACAATACTTCAACAAGGAAAATATTTGAGGCAAGATCTGAGAAAGATTTAAGGATAGATTTCAAGGAAAAAAGAGCTTAGAAAAGGAAAGTTCCCCGCCCCCCTCAAAAAAAAAAAAAAAAAAAATCAAGGAAGAATGATAGATGAAAGAAAGAAGTCAAAATTTCAAGAAAGAATTCAAGAAAGAAAGAATTCGATAAAGATATTCGAGAAATAAAGCCAAAAAAGAGCTCAAGAAATTCAAAAAAGAAAGAAAGAAAGAACGCTATCAAAGGCAAATATAAAGGAAACATAAAAATGCTAGTGAAACTATGTAACTTAGTACTAAAGAATATTTTAAACTAGAACGTCGTGTATATTTTCTTAGAGCTGTATCTAATAAAATTGTTCACATCTCGTTGAAGCTGAAAATCGACAATACTTCTATCGCAATGACGTTGAGAACACATATCCTCTAAACTGGCGTAAAAATAAACGGGGTAACAAATAATAAGATGATTACATCTGAACGGAATACCCTACGACATGCACATGTACTTCGAAATCAGAGCTCCAGATAGTGAGAGTGATTTTGATTTTAAAACTGAAAATATTAATTGCTTTCCAGTAAACCCTGTGTTGTGGGTACTCTCACCGAGACGATTCTAATGAGTACTCACAACATAGGGTTTGGAGGAGAAATAATCGATTTAGAATACTATCACTCCCTCCTATCTGGAGGTCTGGAAAGGTATCATTTTCTGTCATTTTCTGTTAGGCTTGCTTGTTTACTTTCTTTCTTGTCACTCACTCACTCACTCACTCACCCATCCACCCACACACCCACTCACTCACCCACTCACTCACTCACTGATGCATGTAAGAATAGTAGTCAGTGACACGGACAGAAAGTCGTGTCAGTTTTGGTGAGAGAGCCAGGAAACACATGTGTAGGTGCACTGACTGCCGTGATATGATCTAAGCTGTTAAAACGGCGTTAAACTCCAATACCAAGTTATTCACTAGTACTAGAATAGGGCTCTGCAGTGTCTTGCCGAGGGACATTCTCACGAAACTCACAGTACTTCAAATGAGGCTCGAACCCCTACCTCCAGGTAACGAGTACTACACTTTACGACTGTGTCACTTAGGACCGCGCAGTGTAGGATAAACTAGAGGGAAGGTGGTTATGAGAATTGAAATTGTATCAAAGGTGAGCCGAGTTTTCCAAAAAATGTCACGGAAAGTTTGTTTTTCCGTTGAGTCATCGTCTCTACGGGTGGATTTTCCGACTTGATTCTCACCCTTTACCAAACAATCTAGACTTTTTACGACCCCGAGGAAGAAGAAGGCGTTTGAAAACAATTTTGGAAAGGAAGAAAATGCTGGTTATCGGCATTTTGTTCTTTTTCCGACAATATCTTCTACCCTTTCAAAAACAAATTCCATCAATTCAGTCATATCTAAATTTGTCGTCTGCAAATGCTTTCAGATCGGATAAGTGTGGAATCTTGTCATATGGTAAAGAGTTTACATATAAATACAAGTAGTTTTAACGTGAGTTTTCTCACAGAGAGAAAATCTTTGGTAGGCGAATAGTTAAATTTAAACGTCTATTGAGTGAAACATATAGGAAGGTGTGTATAAGTATACTCAGTTTGGTATGTATTGCTGTATTTTAACTCTTTTTACTAAACGACAAAATTTTAGACTTATCCAAATTGAAAGCATTTGCAGACGACAATATAAATGTGACTCAGAATTTGAGCCGTGCTCTGTCAAAGGGGGGCTTAATGCATCTGCGAAAAGTTTCGGCACAGGTCAGCCTGCGCGGACTGCGCAGGCTGACCTGGGTCGCAACTTTTCGCTATTGGTCAGTTTTCTGTATGTCAAAGGAGCCGAGTCCCGTAGTTCAGTGGGTAGCATACAAGACTTGAGAACAGGAGGTCGCTGGTTCGATCCCCGGCTCGGCCAATTTCTTTCCGAGGATTGATGATAGTCATTGCGACAGGATTCATTCGTCTCTCACCGCTGACCATTGTTTCGACGATTGCTATGTGGGAAAGCAGCCAGTGGCTTGGAAAGAATATTGTGCAGAGTACTGGTAACAGAGACTCCAGGAAAGCATGGATACGTGTACCGGCCGCCGCGATATAACTGAAATAATGTTGAAAACGGCGTTAAACACCATACAGTAGTATGTCCAAGGACCAGTTTATCTCATGATTCAGGCAGTAACTGTTGTTCGACAAAATGGTTTTTATGGATCCATAATGAGATGACAACTTGCTTGGTATCAGCCATCACGGAGATAAATCAAGCCCCCTTTTGTCAGAGCATGGCTCATTTGAAATCTGTGTTCGAAAAGGTAGAGGACATAGTGGGAAAAGGATAAAATAATGGTTACTAGCATTTTCTCCTTTTTTTCTCTCTTTTTTTTTTTTCAAAAGTTTTCTGTAGGGTCATTTAAACAAGGGATTGTTTGGTAAAGGGTTAAGTAAATACTAGTCATGCTCCGTGAAAAGGGGGTTAAATGCATCGGTAAATCAGCCCAGTGCGGTAGCGTACAGGACCTAAAACCAGGGGATTGCTGGTTCGAATCTCTCTGGCAATTTTTTTTCCCGAGGATTGACGATAGTCATCGTGACAAAATCCGTTTCTCTCTCACTGCTGCTCACTGTTTCTAATTTGGTTATGTGGGAAAGCAGCCAGTGGCTTGGGGGAAATATTGTGCGAAGTACTTGTAAGAGAAGCTTCATGAAAGCATGGAAAGGTGCGCAGGCCTCTGCGATATAACTGGAATAATGTTGAAAACGGCGTGAAACACCATACATTGTAAAATGTGACTCAAATGATGATTAGTCTTTGAAAGGGTACAAAAAAAGGAGACAATGCTAATTACCGGCATTTTCCCCTTTTCCCACAATGTTCTCTAAAAACTGTAGGGAAATAATTGCTGGATTTCCAGCATTTTCTCCTTTTCTCACAATGTTTCCAAAGCTATTTTTCTTTGTTATTAAAACTCGGGAATGTATGGTAAATGGTTAATTCTTTATCACACAGTCCCGAGTTTTAACGACGCTTAATGAGAAGGCCTTTGAAAACATTGTGGGAAAAGGAGAAAATGCTGGTAACCAGCATTTTCTCCTTTTTCTACAATGTTTTCTATCCGATCCAAGAATTTCCGTTCATTTGTATCGCTTTCAAATTAATCAACTGCTAATGCTTTGGATTTGGAAGCGTCTAGAATTTGTCGTTTGGTAAAGAGTTGACTAAAAATTGAATATTTCATAAGACACAACTCACAAATTCATGAGCCATGCTCTATGAAAAGGGGGCTTAATGCATCTGCGAAAAGTATCGACCCGCGCAGGCTGACCTGGGCCGAAACTTTTCGCTATTGGTCAAATTTCCGTCTGGACTATCCAACGACCAGTCTACCACATGGCTCATTTCGTTGTGTAGAAAAGTGGCTATTATGGATCCATAATTATGTGATGGCTCAACTGGCACAGTGCATCACGGCGATCTATTAACCCCCTTTTGCCAGATCTCGGCTCAGATAGATTTGTATAGGAGACGGTCTGTGCTATTTTTAGCCAGTATAACCCGATATCTTTCACTCTACCCGTCTTCTTTAAACTCAATTATTCAGTCATACCTGTGATCATGGTTGAATGGGTTTTTAAGAGTGGGTTTTAAAATTTTATTTTTGTTCGTCAGGCGGATTGAAGGTTTGATAGTTTGCTTGTTTGCGTGGTGTTTAGCGGCAGTGTCATCATTATTTAAATTAGGCCCATATCGCGACGGCAAGTGCACCTATCTATGCTTTCCTGGGGTTTCTTTTACCAGTGTTTCGCAGAGTATTCTTACTAAGGCTGCTTATGGGGAAAAAAATGGCCGAGCTGAGGATTCGAACCAGCAACCTCCTTGTTTCAAGCCCTGTACATTACCGACTGAGCCACTGAGATCGGTCCAGGTACTAGAGATAGGATTCTAAAACATCACGGTGTGAAAAGGGAGCAAGGACTTTTGTACTAGCAATCGCTCCTTTCCCCATGATGTTTTCCATGCCGTTAAAAAAAATACATGACATTCATATTATTTCTGCTGTTGTGTTATTTACACTTGTCGTTACCAAGGCCGACATCTTGAAATATTCGTAGCTTATTTAGTTACGACCTGAGCCTGTCAGATCTCCTATGATGGTCATTTCGACAAGATTCATACCCTTCTCAACACTGACGATTGTTTATGTGGGAAAGCAGCCAGTGGCCTGGAATGTGCGGAATACTGTTAAAAGAAACTCCAGAAAAGCATGAATACCAGGATAGGTGCACTGGCCGCTGTGATAGACTTGAAATAATGTTGAAACAGCCTTAAACACCGTGCAAACAAATCTACTAGAGGAACGTGTAAGGCTGTATTTGTGTAGTTAGGGGGTTTTGAGGTCACCCGCAGGACAATTGATTAAGTTATGTGTAAAATGGTATTTTTGTCAAAGATACGTGTCATACGTTTAAATACAATCTATATACTGAAGTGGGAGTTTTTAAAATATTTAACGAGTAAGTAGATCTATAATTCGTATTTTAGTAGGCTATTTTACTCTTTACCAAAACGTCAGAAATTCAGACTTGTCCAGATTGGAAGCATTTTGCAGACGACAAATTTAAATGTAGCTGAATAGTAGGATTTGTTTCTGAAAAAGTAGAAAATATTTTGGGAACAGGAGAAAACGCTGCTTACCAGCGTTTTCTCCTGTTCCCACTATGTTTTCAAAAGCCCTTTTAATCAGGGTCGTTAAAACTCGGGATTGTGTGGTAAAGGATTTTATTTGAATACCTGTATTAAATGATAGAAAACATTGTGGGAACAGGAGAAAACGCTGGTAACCAGCGTTTTCTCATGTTCACACAATGTTTTCAAAAGCCTTTTCAAAAGCCTTGTTAAAGCTTGGAATTGTGTGGTAAAGGGGTTTTTATTTGAATACCTCTATTTTGTAGTCTAAAACCTGTTTTTTTACACTCCTTGACGTCAAAATTTTAGACCTGCCCAGATTGAAAGCATTTGCAGACGACAATAATTAGTATGACCTAAATTGTTACCAGCCTTTTCTCCTTTTCCAGCAATCTTTTTGAAAACTGCCTTTTGTCAGGGTCGTTAAATCTCGGGATGGTGTGGAGAAGGTTTAAAGCATTATATTTTGTGAAGGCTTTATTTGTTGAACGACTGATTGATTGAATGGTGTTCTACGACGCTGTCAACATTATTTCAGTCATATCACGGCGACAGCATTCGGCATGCCTCGGGTAATCCGGCGATCAAATCTCTCGGCTGTATCACGTAGCTTGATATGCACCTACACGGTACATTTCGCACATCTCCGGAAGCACACCGCTTTACCGTTATTGAAATTGTAAGGCTCCTCTTTAGAAAGAATGCATGAGTAAATTTTCTATCGTTATCTTTCTAAGAGTACTTCAGTCGGCAAACAGTTTGTACATTCAATTTTTAGTGTGGTTTATCAATTCCGTTAGGAGCTTTCATCGACAGATCGATAGAAGTGAATAACTTCGCAGTGGTTGTTCATGTCGTTGCTAAGCGATCTACAGGGGCGCCGCCATGTTTAAGATCATGTGATTGGTAGTTCAAAATGGAGCCTCCCTTATACAGACGATGTTAGATGTAGGTACGGAATCGGCCGAGTTGTGACGAGTGACGGCGACAGCTCACATATTCATGTACATGTATGTCCTGGGTTTCACCCGTGCTAGGCAAGGTCTCTGAGGTGTCTTGCCCAGGGCCTCCAAGTCACGAGTCTTACACTTTACCGCTGAACCACGCAGGATCCCTGCTTTATTTGTACCCAAGTATAGATGACAGGGTTGCTTCTTCGATGGTTTTTGTTTGTTCTCAACACTGTTTCAATTACACGATATGCCATGGCGGCCAGTTCACCTATCCGTGTATTCCTATTCAAGTTTCTTAAACAAGTGCAAGCAGGCTACTTTTTCAGAGCGACTTGCTGCTTTCCTAACATCATTAGAGAGATAATGGTTACGTTCGGCACTGAGAAAGGAATGAATTTAGGATGTAATACCATTTACAGATTTTACGAGAAATACATGTAATTTTATCTGGGACGAGATTCGAACCCCGACGCATTGCTTACGTGCTCTGCCTGTTATTCCTGAGGTACCGGGGCTAACTAGGAAATTGAACCCGTATCCTGCTGAATGAGTTAAATGATACCTTCAAGTAGATAGTAAAAAAAACCCAGTTGTTGCTATTTGAAAGTCATTTTTTTTTTCTGCGGGGTGGGGGGCGGGAGAAATATTTCCTTGTCGTACAGTGTAGATCAAGATCGGACTTCACGATCTGTGCAGCCTGATCTTCATCATGAGGCATGCGTAGGTATACGCATTTATCTATCAGTTCCACCAAATGGCGTCAAGAAGCGTCAACAAGTGCCATGGAAAGCACAGAAGCATCATGGGAACTCTAGTGGTATTTTTCTTTGAATAGGATTCCTTTATTTGTCTAGATATTGCTTAACAATTATTCTCAAGTCGTTTCATTATGACATTTTATTGAACCCCCCTTTCCTCACACACAAAAAGAGAAATTTGTTAGTTTACTCTGAGATTTATAGGAGAGATACCTCTCAATTCTTTAAATGACTGCTTGCTTTACTCAATTCTTTCTAGTAGTACTACGTGTTTACTATTTGGTACGACAGTTAGATTTCAATTTGAGCAGGATCGAACGCACCCCACCTCAGCAGCGCTTTCACTGCTTTGATATTACATTTCTCTGCCAGCAATTGAAACTTTGACAGACTCCACTGCAATAAATTATCAGACCTATAATAATATACATAATTTTTAAATTGTATAAATTAAATCTGTCTGTAATTGGCTCCCGAATTGTTTACTTTTGACAAATAGTGTGGCTTTAAATAAGACACTATTGGTGGTATTTAACATTGTGGGAGAAGGAGAAAATGCTGGTTACCAGCATTTTCTCCTTTTCCCACAATTTTTTCATAAACCGTCTGACCCACGGTTGTGAAAACACAAGACTGCCTCGTAAAGTTTAAAAAAAAAAAAAAAAAAAGTCCGTACAGGATCACTTTATTCTTTGAAGAATACAATCATCAAAACTTCTAACTGGCCACTTTTGTTTCTCCTGTAAATTTGACCAAGTAAAATACAGGTAAATAATCAAAGCGTTGAAAGCACTGGTGTGGCATTTGTCAATGGAGCCATTGTGTTGCATTAATAATTCGAAAAATAAATAATAGAAATAGTTTCAAAATATTCCCTTGATAGTAAACCTACTATATAGTCATGCACAACCCAAAAGAGTAGCGTGCAATCTCGTGGGACGAACATGTCCTGGCGAACAAGCCTAGGGACGAATAAGCCCAGAAACAAACTGGTTTGGGACGAATCGGGTGGTCAGGAAACAAAGATTGTGTGTATTATTACGCCAATAGAAGACCATGGCGGGTCAAGCAATTTTCGATAAAAAAGAAGTATTTCCTTGATCGATGGCCTAATCCAATTTATTTTAATACGCCATTTTCATTTTCATATCTGAGTGCAATCGAAACACTTATTTGTCTAAGAAAAATTGAGTTTAATTGGGTTTACTTCCTTTGGTTTTGTACAAAATACGATAGATGATTTTCAAAATGCCGTTTTCAACTCATAGTGGCATAGTCTTCGACAAATGTCACAAAAACGAATTGTAACATGTATCCTGACGTTAGCCATGGTATTGTGACGAAAAGATTCTCGATTCTGCCAACAGAAGATATCTCTTTTTCAAGAATGGGAAAACACATGGTTTGCGCATGCGTGGTGTCTATTAGCCAAAACAGGTTAAAAAGAGAATAATAAATTACTGAAATTTTGTCAGCAATAAGAATATTATTTTCTGCACAAAAATATAAACTGAGAGAAAAGAAATGACATAAAAAAAAATGATTTTTCAATTTCCAATGTTGAGTGAATGAATGTTAAAGAAGTTCCTTTCAAAAGTACAGGTCAATTATTTTTTTTTCAGACGTAGAATGAGGTTAGCTTTTACACTGGTCAATTATTCTCCAAAAATCAAACCAAATGGACTGTCCTTTTTTTCTGGACAGCGGATGCCAGAAAAGGTCTACGGGGAATTCCAGCTTAAAAGTGGCCGTTTAGAAGTTTTGTTTAGTGTAGAATTGATATGTAAAGTGCATGTTTGGTTTGGACTTTTTCCAGTTGATTTGAGATATTATAAAAAAGAATGAATGATTTAGTAGTTTAATTTTAGAATTTTCGTTCGCAATATACAGTTTTAGACTGTTGGCACAAGCCGATGTAATGACAAATATTTATTCGTATAACCATGTTCTGTGAAAAGGGGCTTAATGCTTCTACGAAAAGTATCGACCCAGGTCAGCCTGCGCAGTTCGCGCAGGCTGACCTGGGCCGAAACTTTTCGCTATTGGTCAATTTTCTGTATGTTCAAGGACCAGTCTACCTCATGAATAAGTCTGTTCTTAAAAAAAGAGGCTATTATGGATCCATAATTTATTGATGACTTGATTGGTACAGTTCATCACGGAGAGACATTAAGCCCCCTTTTGCCAGAGCATGGTTCATTTATATTCAGAAAATGGACTCTTCAGTCCATAATTTACATGGAATATTGACGGGGAAGTACAGTTTCTACGTAGATTATGAACTAGGGGAGAACATTTTCTACGTAGTATATGGACAGGGGAGTTCAAATTCTCCGACAGTACAATGTTTCTTTGATTGAATGGTGTTTTACGCCGCTTTCAACATTATTTCAGTCATATCACGGCGACAGCTCACATATTCATGTACTTCCTAGGTTTTACCAGTACTAGGCTAGGGCTCTGAAGTGTCTTGCCCAAGGACACACCCACGAAAAACCCAGCGGATCAGGTGGGGCTCGAACCAGGGGCCTCCAAGTTACGAGTCCCACACTTTACCACTGAGCCACGCAGAACCCCTACAATGTTTCTTAAAGGCTCAATAGCAGCCAAAAGTTATCAATAGGGGTGGTAAAATGCAATTTAAATCATACTATTTAAAAATATGGAAACTGTTATGAAGATGAAAATCTGTTATTGTACGGTCGGTCAAAATGTTTGTCACTGGCAAGAAAATGAATTTTAAAACTAGGTCATTAGTTGCCAGGTCACTTTATCTTTTGTTATTTATTTCACATGGTTTTAAAATTAATACTCTTTTCCACTAACACTTTGACCGACCGTACAATAACAGATTGTCATCTTTGCAGTATTTTCCATGGCATGATTTAAATTCAGATGCATTTTAACAACTTGTTTGTTTAATTTTGGCCGCCACTGTGACTTTAAAAGCCTTATTTCTTAGGGTCGTTAGAATTCAAAGGTTTATTTCTCAGAGTCGTTAGAACTCGGGAATATCTTTTTTCTTTGTAAAGATTAAAGTTGAAATTGCATAAAGACTATCACAAATCAGCGATTAATGCAAGATAAAAACTTCCGCTCAACAGTAAAAACCCAAATATCATGGTTTAAAGGTTGATTTCATCGAAAAGAAAATACCATATTGGACAGTGTAGATCAAAGATCAGACTGCACGTTTTGTGCAGTCTGATCTTGATCTACACTGCCCACAAAAGAGCGCCTTGGCAGCCCAAGGGTTAAGATTTACATAAGAAAATGAATACAACTCCCCCCTCTCCCTGTTTCTAGTCATAATCAGGTTTCTTTTGTAATATCTTTTGTGTGTGTCTTAGGTTGTCAACGTATTTTGTAAACCAAGGCAAAAGCTTAAAATTTTCTCATTTTATTTTTTTTTTAGTCATGCAAATCATCGCAAGGTGTGTATTATAGGGTTGTTACACAGGTGTAAATTAAATAGTATCACAGAATGGCTGATTGATTGATTGTATAGTGTTTAACGCCGTTTTTAACTTAATTTCATTTATATCGCGGCGGCCAGTGTACATATCCATGCTTTCCTGTAGTTTCCTTTTACCTGTACTTCACGTACCATTATTCTTCCCGAGCCACTGGCTGCTTTCCCACTGGCTGCTTTCCCACGTAA
Organism: Tridacna gigas; assembly: GCA_945859785.2. Classification (NCBI taxonomy): domain Eukaryota; kingdom Metazoa; phylum Mollusca; class Bivalvia; order Cardiida; family Cardiidae; genus Tridacna; species Tridacna gigas. The sequence continues at coordinate 4,237,211 of OX244030.2, forward strand.
TCATCTAAACAATGAGCAAAGAATGATAACTATTACGACAAAATTATTTTTTTCAATTTATTGATCTGTTTCGTGTCTGTGGGAATTCGTTGGTATGCAGCCGGTTGCTTTCACCATTTTCAAACAATCCTGTGTAATAAAGGCCGTAAAGGGAAAAAACATTTCGAAAACACAGAAGGAAAAGGGTAACAAATGCAGGTAACGGGCATTATCTCCTTTTCGCTCAATGTTTTCTACACTATCAGAGATCTTTGGCTAACTTGTACCAATTTCGAAATTCTCGTCTGCAGGTACCCTCAGTTTGGAAGAGAGATATAAGAAAAGTTTAACAGTTGGTAAAGGGTTAATTATTTATTTTTAACCGTTTCCCACGCAATTCCGAGTTTTAACGACCCTGAACGAAAAGGCTTTTGTAAACAATGCGGAAAAAGGAGAAAATGCTGGTAACCAGCATTTTCTTTTCCCACAATGTTTTCTACCCTATAACAGACAAAAAAATCACCATTTTATCTACGTTTATTTTATCGTCTGCAAATTCTTTTAGTTTGGTGCAGTCCAAAATTTTGTCGCCTGGTTAAGAGTTAAGCCAGATAAAATATGTGGAAATTGATTTTCCTACCTGCCAAAGGCTGTGTCTAAGACAAACATGAATTTCGTGCTAATTTAGGAAACTTTACATTGAAAAGACAGGTCACGTAATTCGGAGTACTTAATCAACCCAAAGAATTCCGATTTTATTTTCATCGAAACCACTCTCTGCGAATTCCGTTGTTTGTTTGCATTGGAGTTTTAACGACGTTTTACAGCTCAGGTCATATCACGGCGGCCAGTCCACCTACGCATTTGTTTTCTGGCTTTCTCACGCCAGTACTGACACAACTTTCTTCCTAAGCCACTGATTACTTTTCTCACATGCATCAGAGATGAGAGGGAAAACAAAAAATCGCCGGAAAGAAAGTTTGCCTTATTCGGGTATCGAACTCGCAACCACCAGGTCATGAGTAAGATACGCTACCGTCCGAGGTACCCGGCGGGTCGCGAATTCCGAATATGTAGAATCGACATGACTGTATAGTGTCAGCAAATTTTGCGTACATTCGTCAGGACTGGCGGTCATAAATATGGCGCCTTGAAATCGGTAAAAATAGTTTGTTTGCATGACGATGTGCATTTGAACCGTGTTCTATGAAAAGCGGGTTTAATGCGTCTGCAAAAACTATCGACCCATGTCAGCCTGCACACTCCGCGCAGGCTGACATGGGTCGATAGTTTTAGCTATTGGTCAATTTTCTGCATGTCAAAGTACAATTGTAGGTCTTGATTCAGCCAGTTGTTATTGAAAATGGGAAGAACATTGTGCGAAGTAAAAGAAAGTCCGGGAAAGCATGAATAGGTGCAATGGACACCGTGATATAACTTTAAAGTGTTGAAAACGTTGTAAAACACCATACAATCAAAAATCGTACTTTTCTTATACTTATACAAAACATTTAGTCAGACTTGTCTGGGGGTCGTTGTCATCAACAATTCTAACTTACTGCATTCTTTTTCTTATTTTCAAGAATTTTCTAAAATTCAAAGTAACGCAATTTCTGATGGGCTAAATCGTTTTGTTCAGCCCATCAAGGCCCGGGTCCTGTGTCGCTCAGTTGTAAAGTCTAGGACCCGTGACCTGATGGCCCTGGGTTCGAGCCTCACTGGACCCACTGGGTCTTTTGTTGGAGTGTCCTTGGGCAAGAGAATTCAGAGCCCTAGCCTAGTACTGGTAAACCCAGGAAATACACGCGTATGTCAGCTATCGCCGTGATATGACTGAAATAATGTTGAAAGCGGCGTAAAACATCAAATCAATCAATCAATCAATCAATCAATCAATAGCCCATCAAAAATTTTGTCACTTTCTAAATACATTTATGTTTGTTCGTTTGTAATGTGTCTAACGCCGTTTAAACGTTATTTTAGTTATATCGCGGCGGCCAGTGCTCCTATCCATGCTTTCTTTTCTTACATAACCATCAACTAAACGCTGAGAACGGAATGAACCCTGTAGCAATGACTATCATGAATCGGAAAGAAATTCGCAAAGCTAGGATTCTAACCAGCGACCTCCTGGTTTCTAGTCATGCTTCCGACTGCGCTGCCTGGCTCGGCGCTTTCTAAATTTAGAATTAGACTCAGACTGCAACTCAGTATGGTTAGTGAATATTCGGCTCGGTTAGGCTTCGAACTCCGACTGACCCCGACTGACTTTGTAAATCTATAGCAAATCTTCCTTGTTAATTGTCATTTCTATTGTCAGTATTACCTCACCAAGAATCTTCATTCTTCCGCCACTTTTGTACAAGTTAATTGTCTAATATTTTGTCATCTGGCGTAAAAAAAAAAAGCTGGCATGTAAGTGTAAAAGGAAAATGGCTGACTCTAAGTTTGCGAGACATGTGCCCGTCTCTTAAGCCTTTATCACACAATGCCGCCTTTTAACGACCCTGATGAAGAAGGCTTTTGAAAACATTGTGGGAAAAGGAGAAAATGCTGGTAACCAGCATTTTCTCCTTTTCCCACAATGTTTTCTACCCTTCCCATAACAAATTTGATTTTTCAGTCACATTTTGTCGTCTGCAAACGCTTTCAAAATGGACTCGTCTACAATTTTGTCGTTTGGTAAAGGGTTAAACTGCTAATGTACATGGCTAAGTTGAAGTTTGATTTTCTTAATGTAAACACGTTTACATGGCAACTTTGTTTGTATGTTTGTATTGGAGTTTAACGCCATTTGAATAGCTAAAGTCATGTCACGGCGGTCAATGCACCTACGCAATGTGTTTCCTGGCTTTCTCACGCCAGTACTGACACAGCTTTCTTTTCAAGACACCGACTTCTTCTCTTACATGCATCAGAGGTGAAAGGCTTATATGGCAACAAAACATTTTGAAACAGACAGACATACTCAAGTTGTTCAATATGCGAATGATATCGATTTCTCCTTGTCTATCTACGAGATAACTAGATCCTTTCGGTGTCTCAAACGTTTGAATTGCAATAGATCTATTCCAATAATTATGTTTTAAGCCTTTTCTTTTCAAGTAGACCTATAAGTAGATTGAAAAAAGGGATTTCATTTGCCACCCCCCTATTTTGTCCGATAACCCCCATCACAAAATCACTCGTCCCAAAAATATTTTAACCATAACAAACCAGCAAACCAATCAACCCATGCAAAAATCAACACACTTAAAAAATCCCACCACCCTTAACCAATAAACCAACGCTTAAGCATATGGCTAGCCCTTATATGATAAAACAATATAACAGTATAAAACATAATAACAATTTTATGTAACATTAACATGCTCATAAAATTAAAAACAAAATGGGTTAACAAGTCAATCTAATTAAGGTCAGCAAACAAATGATGTAACCTTTTTTTTATAAACATTTTTTACTTAAATTAAAAATTTTTTTTTTAGAATTTAAAAAAAAAAAAAAAAAAAAAAAAAAAAAAAAAAAAAAATTTAAAAAATTTAAAAAAAATTTTGATTAAGAAAAACCATCGCATCATGCTAACCGGCTAACACATCAGCCAGACAATCACTTACATCAGACAATTGCTTAACCTTTTTCCCACCCCATCAACCAACACATGACGCAACAGCTAACCAGCTTAAGTGTTTGTGGGTGGCTTAAGATTTTGTAGAAAATCTGTAAAAAAAAAATAAAAATTAAAAAAAAAATTTAAAAAAATTTTAAAAATAAAAAAAAAATTTGTTGCATGCATGCATCAATGCATAATATCATAATATCATCATAAATTTTTTATAAAAAATTTAAAATTTTAAAAAATTAAAAAAATTTAAAAATTTGAAAAATTTGTTGTTAATCTTTAAAAATATATATATACATCATAAGTGTGAAAAAATAAAACATGGATGTAATGAATAAAATATCAGATGATTTTAAATCAAAGTTAGTAAAGGTTTTAGAAAATAAAGTAAGATGTTCAAGTTTAAATGATGGAATGAATTATGAATGTTTAGGTATATGTCATTTTATTTTTAGTAATATAAAATTAAAAGATGATGTGGAACAAATCCTTAAACCTGCATTTTATTATAAATTTAGTGTAGCAAAGAAATATATGTTACATAAATATGAATATGAAATGGGGTTTTATGAAAAGCTTAATCATAGAAAAAATGTAAAAATGAATTATAAACAAGAAAACTTTTTTTCTGAATTTGAAAAATTCTTAGATTTGGTAGTTTTTGATGATGAAAGAGAAATTGTACCTTATTTACATTTTAATATTGGGTCATTTAGAAAAAAGAGACTATATCAATACCATCAACAAAAATTATAAAAAATATTTAACCTTTTAATAGGTTAAATATTTAGAGATGGAAAGCTATATCTGTACTGAGGGAATAACCCAGATGTTGAGAGTAAAGGGTTAAGGAATTTTTGAAATAAAAAAAATTTTACTTAAATTAAAATTTTTTAAAAATTTTTTTTTAAAAAATAAAAATTGAATTTTTCTTTGTTAAGTTGCATAAAATGATATGTAAACTGAGTGTGTTAAACAAACTTACAAAAGACTTTAAATTAAAGTTAAAAGAAACCATAAAAGAAAAACAAGATTTTTATTTAAATTCAAACGATTTAATGTATAAGAAAAAGTTAAGATTATATAATGATTTTTCTTTAACTAGGTTAGATTCAAAATTATATTATATATTTAGTAAAGCAAAAAAAGAGTTTAGTGAAAGACAAATGAAATGGCTTAAGTTAAGTGTATTTATTGATTGGTTTTATGAAGGTTTTTATATAACATCTATGAAATAATTTTGTTTTAATGATGATAATATTTTGAATAAATATATTAGCTATGTTGAGAATTTAGCTGAATATGGTTATTGTTTTAATGAAGAAGATAAAAACCGTAAAATACGTTTTATGATTTAGGAACAACTAACATATGGTGAAGATGAAGAAGAAAGTGAAGATGAAGAAGAAGATGAAGAAGAACAACCAAGAGAGCTAACTGAAAATGAACAAGAATTACTTGATGAATATAATCAATTTGTCAATCCACAACAAAGTGAAAGAGACAACAACCAACAAACAAATACATTAATTTTACAAAATGTACTAGAAAACTTTTCAACTGACGATTATAACATATTTTGGGAAAATAGTGCTAGATTTTTTGAAAATGGAAGATATAGAATTACATATAGTCGTTTTGGTATTGAAAGAATTGAAAGGATAGGAGATGTAGATGAGGAAGGTAATGTGGTTGAGGAAGATGAGGAACAACCCCAACACATTAACACAAATGAAACATTTAAGTCTAAATGTTGTGTTTTATGCTTAGATGAAAACACGACACCTACAATTTTGTTTTGCAGTTGCGGTCATCTATGCTTATGTGAAAAATGTGATAAAGTATATGCTAAGAAAGAATGTCCAGTTTGTAGGGTAAAGAGTGAGATTAAAAGAAAAAATTTAAAGTAAATTTATAACTTTTTAAAAGTTACAAATTTAACAGGAATATCGGGGGACGTATTTATAACTTTTTAAAAGTTACAAATTTAACAGGAATATCGGGGGACGTATTTATCCAAGGATAAATTCTGTGAACCCCAAACACAGAGAGTCTTAAACTTTGATATTCCTGCTTTAGTTAATGTTGAAAAGCGTTAAACTATCTTAAAAATCACCTTTAACTCTGTTTTCTATACCTTAACATAAGAAAAAGTATAGATAAAGTAAGGCAAGTCATGACACTACCATGATATAACCATTTTTTCATGCCTCCTCACCGAAAACGAAAGAGGAAGTTATTTAATGCACAACCCTTTAACTTTTGCTTAACACACCAAAACTGAAAATGGTAGAACATTATAATATTAACAAACATTTTTACCCTGTTTTCTAAAAAATGCGTTTAACTTGTACAATAATTGTATAAAATACTTAATATTGTTTTTTTAAACAGCAGCCTTACAACATTGTGATATGGTATTAACTTACGGGTTGTTAGACCGCGCCAGAGGTTACCGTGTTATTATTAATAATTTTTTACAACAAAGAAGTAAGACTGCTTTATTATCATAAATAAATTATATTTTATACAATTACCATATACAGTTCATTTTTTGGAAAAAACAAAAGCAAAAAAATTATTAATATCATAACATACTACCATCTCCCTCAAAAGTCCAGTCTAAAGTGATATTATATGCGTAATACACATTTCAAAATATTGGAAAAAGTTGTGAAATACTATACCACGTGATATTGGAGCGTGTATCGATAAACCCTTTTTTTAAAATATTTAACCCTTTACTGGGTTAAATATTTTTTTACAAGTCCAATTCTATCAGTATCGACACATGTGCGTGTTTTGCGTTGGAGTTGTTGGACCTTGTTATAAAGTTTATAGTGTCGCATTGTTTTACTTCTAAAGGCTGAGGAAAAACTATACAAGTACAACCTTTTCCCTCCTTTTTTACTATGGAGTAGTCAGCCTTTTCAACTCCGTTTAAAGCTATGTTAATTTTTACCTCTTCTTTTAGGTTACCACCAACTGTAACAACCTTTAAAGACCCACTTATAATTCTGCCCGAGGCTGCCATGCAATAACCTCCTAATTCATGATGTATTCCCGTGCTTCCATTACCGAAAGAAAACTCATAATTACCATTTTTTAATCCTCCTTGTTGCTCAGCATGAACGCTTATAATGGGTTTAAAGCCTATTTTTCCATCCACGTAGGATTTTGTCACTAAATCTCTCTCTTCTACCGGAGTTGCTGCATTTTTTAGGGAAAAACCTTGAAGATTTACGTTAGCTACTGCTGAGAAACTCCCATTTGGATTTTTTATGATAGCTCCACCATTATCAACATAATTTTTATTGGCAGCGGCGCCACGGTCAATGGGATTTGGTAATCCGATAATCGAGTGACCCTTCATGTTTATTTCACCAGCCATTGAAAAAGAACCGTCTTGGTTTTTTGTTAAAGCTTTTTCACCCACAGTAGCAGCCTTAATAGCGTTATCTACGTAAAACTTATTAGCGGCTTCGTACTCTTCTAAAGGTGTATCGACGTTGTAAATTCTCCGCCCACCCATAGAAACGTCACCACCTGCTATATACCGCCTTCCAGGACCATAAACAAAGGCTCGATTGGCAACATCTACGTAATTTTTAGTTGCTGCATCCTGTGGTTCTGCAGGTTCTATAAGATTTGTTATAGTATATCCTTTCATATTTATATCTGCAACAGCAGAAAAAGTACCATCTTGTTGTTGAACTATTGCTCTACCACTGTTATCTACATATTTTTTAGTAGCAGCTTCACTCGGTTCCTCAGGGTCAGCTATATTTTTTATTTTGTTAAAACCCATGTTTAAATACCCCACCATATGGTATCCTCCATTTTCATCTAACAGCCCTGAGTTTGCATCAACATAACTCTTAGTGGCAACATCCTGAGGATTTACTGGATTACTAACCCGTATTAATGTATTACCAGCCATATTTATAGAACCGGCAACGGGGGTTGTTCCATCTTTACGTAAAAAATTATTACTTATGTAAGCGAGTGACACACCATCACCACTTGTTTTAGCATCATCTATTCTTCCAAATTTATCATCAGGCATCGTTTTTAATATTACTAAAAAAGTTTATTTAAAACATTTTGAAATTTATTACCTAAACCCAACTCTTTAAGAATATACAAACATAAATGACCACAAAATACTTCCCCTGCATGTTGTAATTGGTCAGTATTGTAGTGTATTGGCCTTTTTAAATAATCTATAATTTCAATAGGTGGTTGAATACCATAACTATCAAAATAAATTTTAGTTTTATCATCTTTAAACCATGCAACCCAATGAGTACCTGGACCTCTGCTATCATCAAGATTTAATATACCACATTCTTTATTTTTTACTTTTTTAGGTAGGGTATCTCTTAAAATATTCCTCTAAAATTTTTTATTTTTAATTTTTTTGCGGCATCCTCAAATTCAAAATTGCTTAAAGGTTTATTTTTTAAAGTTACATTATCAATTATAATATCATGCATTTTTATATATTTAAATATTTACAATAGCACTATTATCAACCCATGAATTAAACTCATCAGAATAACCTTTCCACTTTACAAGAGATTTCTTTTTTCCTTTTTTAATAACCTTTTCTATCCTATACAACTCTTGACTTGTTTTTTGTAGTTCAGGTTCATAAAAGGTACCTTTTATTTCTTCTCCATTTAAATCTTCAATTTTATATGTTACAGGTGATGTATGTTTTACTTCTAAAACTGTAAAAACCTTTTCAGTCCATCTTGTGGTATAACCTTTTTCAAAAGTCTTTTTCTTTTTACTTATCCTTACTTTGTCTCCAACAGAAAACTTTGGTTTGATATCCTTCCTTACTTGATTATAATCAGGATACAATGTTCTCCAAACTTTATTTTCATTCTTCTTTTTACTTGCTTCAATTGGTGTCATCTTAATAGAAGAATGCCTCGTGTTGTTATATTCTGTAACAAGATTTGGTAACACGTTAATATAAACATTTGTTGAGTGAGCAGAGAAATACTTCCACATTTTTTCTTTCATTGTTCTAATCCATCTCTCAACAACGCTTGATTTTTCCTCGTTTTCAGTGGAATATAATTCAATCAAATCTTTAACTTCTTTGTTATAAAACTCTTTACCTTTATCCACCCACATTTTCTCAGGTTTTCTTTCCTTAAAAATACTCTTCAATGCAACAGAAACAGATTTTCCTGTTTTATCTTTTAATGGTATCAGCCACCCATATTTTGAAAAGATGTCAATGACAGCAAGAAGATATTTTACACCACGATTAAGTTTAGAAAATGCTTGCATATCTACTAAATCTGCAGCCCATATTCTATCAATACCATTTACTCTAACTCTCCTTTTCTTAAATTTTCTTTTTACAGGTTTATGTAATTCTTCTGCTAGCATTATATTTTGATCATTTTTTTTTTTAATTCCCATACCAAATCTTTTTTTAGTACCAATTAATGAGGAAACTAAACCACGTTCCATTTTTTCCCTAATTGTTGGATTATAGATACCTTTTAACTCTTTAAGCATATTAACATCACAAACGGCATTTCTTGTTGCTGTATCATCATGTTTAAGATAACATATATCATGATGATATGCTGCTTTATCAACATGATTTACAGGTTTTGACCATTTTTTAGGTGTTAAATCAGGATTTAATCTTTTCTTTAACTTGGTACCTGGACCAGTAAAATTATGACCTGGTAAGTGCATTTCAACAGGTAAGTTATTGATAACCTTGTTTAACAACGAACCACCCTCCTTATCTTTTTTAATAAACTGAGTTTTAGTTGTTCCACATTTTTTACATTTACCCTTTTTCATATTTCTTCCATTTTTACTTACATCATAATTTAAATCAGTTGTTTCAGTTTGTTTTTTACACTTAACACAATACATTTTTTATATTAAATTAAATTTTTTAATATAAAATGGATATTGTTAATTTATCATGGAATGAAGCATTAGCAAAAAGATTTAACCACCCCCTTTTACCAAAAAGTATCAGAGGTTTAATAGTTGGTAAATCAGGATTTGGTAAAACTACACTATTACTTAATCTTTTGTTACGTCCCAATTGGTTAGATTATGATAACTTATGTGTTTTTGGTAAAAGTTTGTTTCAACCAGAATATCGTATATTAAAAAAAGCATTTGAAGAAGAAATACCAAAAGAATATATATTAAGATTATTTTCATTTAAGGATGAAGTACAAAATAATGACATTTCACCTTTAGCATTAGTTGAAGAATGGGCAAAAACAATTAAGGAAAAATCAGATATTAAGTGTGGGTTTTTTGAAAATGCAAGTGATGTTCCAGACCCAAGAGAACTAAATGCACAAAACAAAAACTTAATGATTTTTGATGACTTACTTTTAGAGCGTCAGGGTAAATGTGAAAACTACTATGTAAGAGGAAGACATAGTAACGCTGATTGTTTCTATTTGTGACAAAGCTTTTTTGAATTACCAAGACGAACCATAAGAGGAAATTCTAACTTAATTATACTTTTTAAATTACCTAAAAAGGATCAAGTAAATATTTATACTGATTATGTAAGTGAAGATATGGATCTTAATGAATTTAGAAATTTTTGTAAAAAATGTTGGAATGAACCACATGGTTTTGTTGTAATTGACTTAACAAGTAAAGCAATCAATGGTAAATACAGACGTGGTTTTGACAACTTTTATATACCAACAAATTGTTGAGAATATTAAAATTATATCTTAAGCAAAAAGATATAATTTAAATCCTATTAAAAACTTTAATTTTAAAATATAAAATGCAAGAAGAATTACTAAAACAAATAGTAAAAAACACAGACCGTAAATCTTCATTTCAAATTATTGTAAGTGATAACAAATCAAATTTTAAAACAAGATTTACTCCACCACTTCAACTTGAACGTGATAAAAAATATGAAATAGCACTAGTCAATCTTGAAACTTACTATTCATTTCCTAATATTACTGATAGTAACAACATTTTTGTATATTCACAAGATAGTGGTAACACATGGGAAAAGATAAAGATACCAACAGGTAGCTATGATTTAGTTGATATCAAGAAATGAAGAAAAAAGGACATTATGATTTATTCAATGAAGAATATTATATTTGCTTATCAGCAAACACTAATACATTAAAATCTGTTTTAATTCTTGAAAATGGATATCAGGTAGATTTTAATCAGAGAAACAGTATTGGAAAGGTATTAGGATTTAACAGAGCAAAATATGTTCGAGGGTTTCATGAATCAGAAAATTTAGTTAACATCTTAAATATTAATAGCTTACTTGTTAATATTGACTTAATCTCAGGTAGTTATGTTAATGGTTCTCAAAGAAATACAATTTACAGCTTTTTTCCAAATGTTGCACCAGGTTATAAAATAATAGAAAATCCAGTTAATCTGGTATATTTACCTTTAACGTTGAATGAAATACATGATTTAAACTTGACGCTAACTGACCAAGATGGAAACATATTAAATTTAAGAGGTGAAACATTAACAATTAGATTTCATATAAGAGAATCACGTTAAATATAAAATGACAAATTATATTACAGTTAAAGTAAATATAACAGAAGGGCAAAAGAAAAAGCTACAACATGCTGTTAAATCAAGTTGTCCTGTAAGTATTAGATTATATCATGATGACCTAACAGGTGAAGATTTAATAGCTGTAACCGGGTCACAACTAAACAAATTAAATAAAGCATTAGAGGGAGGTAAAGGGGTGACCATTAGAATGACCATTAAACAACTTAAACACAACATGAAAGTAGAAGGTGGTTTTTTACCATTAATTGCGGGTCTCGCATCAGCTGCGTTACCCGTATTAGCAAAAACTGTGTTACCTGCTTTGGGAGTTGGTGCCTTAACTGGTTTAGCTTCAACAGGAGTTCAAAAAGCAATGGGTAACGGATTGTATCTTAAGAAAGGTGGTTGTATATGTCAAGTTGAAACTGATGGTGAAGGTTTATATCTTAAACCATACAAAGGTAAAGGGTTAAAAAATAAAGGTGAAGGATTGTATTTAAAACAAGGTGGGAAAATTTATGATGGAAAAGGTCTTCTTTTAGGACCAAATAGTCCATTTGCTAATATTCCTATATTAGGGGCAATATTATAATATTAAAAATATGAATGTGCATAAATTTGGAAATAAACCTAAATTGGTTCAACCAAAAACTATTTTTTGGAAAATTGTAGAAGTTAAGTATCCAGCTAAAAAAAGTTAATCCTGTTACTTGGGATGTTTTTACGCAACAACCCATAGTATTAGAAGGTGGTGAAACTAAAACAATTGTTTTAAATTTTGGTTTTATGATGAGTAGGGGTGCCGTTTTAATTTCTCTATCTTATGCTCTAAAAATTAGACAATTTAGTTTAACAAATGAAGTTATTCTTGAGGATAATGATAATGTGATTACCACAATTACAAACAACTCTAGTAAGCTAGTAAAAATTAATGAAAATGAATTTTTATGTCGTCTTTACTATTCTATTTAAAAAAAAATAGTTGTAATTAATAAAATGGAACTAAAAGAAAAGATTTATCCAGTCCTACCAGAAGCACGAAATATACCAAATGCACCTCAGTTAGAACCAATACTAACAGCAGAAGACAATGGTCAATCCTTCAGGCTACAAAAAATATCAGAAATTCAAACATTTCTTGAAAATGAAGTTAAGGTTAGAGAGCAGTTAAGTAAAAAATATTTAAAGATTAGCAAGAGTGTGGATAATGTTGAAACAGGACTAACCACCTTAGCACTAGGTGCCGGAGCAGGTGGAATAGCACTTTTAAGCACCGTTGTAGCAATTCCAGCAACGATAGCTTTAGAAGGTTGTGCCTTAGCTGTTGGACTTTCAGCATTGATAGGAAAGTTTGTTGTTAGAAGAACTAGGACAAAATCAGAAAAACGTCTTCAAATTAAAATGTTAGCTGATGCAAAGTTAAATACACTATTTACACATATATCTAAAGCTATCAGTGACAACAAAGTAGAACATTCAGAATTTACTTTAATTATGGATGAATTGGAAAAATATAAGGTGATGAAGGAAGAGATACGAGTTAAGTCAAAGAAAAAAAGCAAGCTAGAGGAACAAGAAAGTTTAATCGAGAAGGGGAAACAGGAAGCACGGGAGGAATTCCGCAGACTAGTAGAAAGGAACAATGGAATCCATTAAGACTAAAACTAAAACCACCTAAGTTTAAGTGTTCTTGTGCTTGTGAGATAGGTAATACTGAATAAATTAAAATAATTTTTTACTTAAAAAATGCCTTTTATAAATATTGATTATAAAACAAGAGATAAGATGGTAAAAGATTATCTTTTAAGAAAAAAACTGGTTCGTGATAGGTTACTTGCTGAAAGAACTGGAGATTTCGAATTGCAACAAAATCTAACTAAGTTTTTTAAACCCTTAACTAAATCACAAAAGGAGATACAAGAAGAGGCAACTAAAAAGATTGGCTTGTATCAACTAGAAGCAGCTAGAAGAATTACTGAGGGATTGGCACCTATTAGGGAGGGAATTCAACAATTACCAGGAGTAATTACTGAGGAATTTACACAAATTAGGGAGGGGATTATTAAATTACCTGTTCAACTTTCTAAAGAAATGATGCCCAGTCAACTATCAACAACGTTGGAACCTCCTTCTTATCACGAAGTTAAGATAGAAAAAAATAAAGAAGAAATTAAACATTTTGTTAAAGTTTTTAGTGAAAATTTTACAAAAAAATATAAATATGATTTTGATGATATCTTTAGAATAGTTTTTGATAAAAAATTTAGTATATTTAAATTTGGTAATAAAGAAATTTTTTTAGACCCAAATGATGATGGGTTTTTTTTATTTTGAAGAAAAAAAATATCCTGCTAGTGATGGGTTATGGGAATTGATTTTATCAAAAGATCCAAAAAATTTTACCAATGAAGATGTAAATAATTATCAAGAAATGCTTTATTTAAGTGATATTATGTTTGAGAATAATAATCGAGAAAATGATATGAAAAATTATAATATATTTGGTGAAAAATGGAAAAACATAATTAAACCTGTTTTTGATTACATTAAAAAAGAAAAAGCTGGTAAAGGATTAAGAAAAAAGAAAAAAACAACCATTGTTATACCATCAGACCCAAACGCACTATTAGAAAGGTTTGACCTTTTAATGTCTAGTAAAGATGCAGGTCACACAGGTGTAAAAAATGAGTTGGTAAGTATTTGTGATGAATTAAAAAGACAAAAAGTATTAAATACAAAAAGCTATAAAAAGTTAATGTCTATACTATAAAATGATAACATCACAAAAGAGAGGAGTTAAAAGAACTTATGCATATGGTGGAGCAGGTATATTTGATACCTTAGCTAATTTTTTAAGTAGATTATTTACAAGTGGAGCGGTTAAGCAAATAGCAAGTTCCGCAGTTGATGTTGGTAAAAGTGTGGCTAAAGAAGGAGCAAAGAAAGCTTTAGAGGCAGGTAAGACAGCTGCAGTTGATGCTGGAACCAGATTAGTTAAAAAGGCTTTAACACCTAAATCTAAAAAGATTATTGAAAAATATAGTCAAGTTCCAACCATACCAACAATACAACCTGTTGAACAAAATGTAAGTTCATTGATTGATGGTGGTGCCGTTAATATAAAAACAATGGTTAAGAAGTTAAACAAAAAAAGAGGTAAAGGAAATAAAACAATATAATTTTTAATTTAGCTTAAGTAAATATTACATTAAATAAAAAAATATGACAAAGCTAAAATTTAGATTAACAGAATATGAAAAATACAATACAAAAAGAATTGGGATACTTTATGCTCAATTTAAAATTAATGAAGAAGATGAAATTGTTGAAGTAAATAATACAAGTTATGATTATAAAAAGGTTGTTTTAAGATTGTCTCCTGAAAAAGCTGATGTTGTTAAGGAGTTTGAAGATGAAGTAAATCAATATCTAGAAGAAAATGATATACCAAAGGTAACCTTACTTTATGGTAATAAAATTTATCCAAAAGTAAGAAAAAATGTTAATGTAGAAAAACTTAAAACTATTAAACTTAAGGGTGTTTATGTAAATGATGAGGATAAATCATTTCCTCAACTATGGTTAGAAAATTAAAAAACAAAACACAATTATAATTTTAACTTAAAATTATAAATGTATATATAAAAAAATGGACATTTTAAATGTTAAAGCACCAATTTTAAAAGATGATAGTATTGATGAATACGAATACTTTGAGTATGAACCTACCATAGGAACCAATTTAAACAACTCAGGGGGTAATATTAGGATTGATATAGGAAACAAGGATGTTTTTCTTCATCCTTCTGAGAGTTATTTAAGTTTTGAAGGTGATTTGTTAAGAGAAAATGACGCTCGTTATGATGGTAATATTGCAAACGCTAATGATAATTTGGTAACGCTAACAAATAATGCAATAATGTATTTGTTTAAAAGTATTAGATACCAACTTGAAGAGCAAGATATTGAGTATATTAATTATCCTGGTTATGTTAGCACAATGTTGGGGTTGTTAAAATATCTTGATGATTTTTCTAAATCACAAGGTTTAAACCAACTTTGGTTTAAGGATACCGGACTTAGAGCAAATCGTGATACTAATAATGGATTTAAAGTAAGAAGAGATTGGATTTTTAGTTCAAATCCGGTTGGTTCATTTAACTTTTGCGTTCCGTTAAAACACATATTTGGCTTTTGTGAAGATTACAACAAAGTAGTATATGGTATGAAGCATACTTTAACCTTAACAAGAACAGCTGATGATAACGCAATTTTTAAAGCTGGTTCACACCTAGATGGAGGTGGAAATCCAACTGATAATTTTAGAGGAAAAGTTGTTTTAAGTAAAATAACTTGGTTTATGCCACACGTAACACCTGAACTTGGTAATAGATCAGAACTTTTAAAATTTATTGAAAAGAAAGAAAGATTTCCTGTTGGGTATAGGATGATACAATCAGATACAATAGCGGTGCCAAACAATACTAACTTTGCTTGGAGACTAGCAACTAAATCATCACCTGAGGTACCACGTTTTATCATTGTTGGTTTTCAATCAAATAAGCGTGATAATCAGGATGAAAACTCAGCTATATTTGACCACTTAAATGTAAGAAATATTAAAGCTGTGTTATCCATAAAACAATATCCACATAATGAACATCAAATAAACTTTGATACTAACCTAATTGGAAGAATATATGAGGAAGCCGCTTCGTTTAGAAAAAAGTTTTACAACATGGATGAACTAGTATCAAATCCAAATATTAATCCTAATGATTATAAAAAACTTTTTCCCTTGTTTGTATTTGATGTATCAAAGCAAAGTGAAAGAATTAAGTATTCTGTAACTGATATTCATATTAGAGCTAGCTTTACAGCTAATCCAGGAGCAAATGTTGAAGCATATGCAGTTTTACTTAGTGATAGGTTAATTAACTTTCAGAGTGATGGAAACAAGATGACAGTTGTATATTAAGTAATTTTTTGTTTAATATAAAAATATGCTAAAGATTGCTGATTTTAAAAAGATATTAACAGATAACAATATTAAGTTTTATTCCTATTGGAACAAGAAAAAGTATATTGATGTTTTAAAGGAGCATGGATTGTACCCTGAAGAAGCTATACCACTTAAGAAAGTACCTAATTATGATAGATTAAAAGATATAGGTAAAAATCCTAAAACGGTATTATTAAAGGATGTTGAAACTGAAGAAGAAACAACATTTCCATCAATTTACAAGGCTAGTAAGTTTATAGATAGATGTCCTCAAACGATTGAAAATTGGAATGGTAGGGTTTGGAATGATAAATATAGAATTGTCATTCAATAATTTATTATTTTTTAAAAAATAATAAATTAAAAAAAAAAAAAAAAAAAAAAAAAAAAAAAAATTGAGTTAAACAAAAATTATTTGTTTTAAAAATTATGGCGATGAATTCTTTTTCACGAAGATTTATCAACAGATTAACAGATGGTAGTCAAAGACTAGCATCTAATTTATATAGTGGTGCTCGAAGGGTTGCCTCAGCGGTAATTTCTGAGAGTATCAGAAGAAGAGTAAGAAATTTTACTAATTGGGTAACTGGTAATGTTGAACCAGAACAAATTCCACAGGTAATAGATGAAGTTGAAAGAAATATAGAGGAAACATTACCAAGGATAAGACCAGAAGATATTAATGTAATACAAAGCAATTCTTCATTAAGGGGTTGGGCAAATCAATACAAAATAGAGGGGTTTCCCGTTGATATTCCTGAGGAGTTTTTAGAGCTAACAATGCAATCTATGACAAATATTTTAAGAAATAAACGTAAAGTTAAAGTAAAAATGGTTCTTAAGTGTTTAATGTATAGATTTGATGATGTGGAAAACCCGGTTCCAGCTCAGTTTTCTTCTGATGAAAATTTAATTAATTTAAGAGGAACCGATGTAGATGAATTATATGATACAATGGCTGAAAGAATTTTAGAAAATTATCGTACCTTTTTAAGAAGGGGTAGCGGGTGGACTTTTCATAGTGTGGTACATTTAAAATTACATACAGCAATTTATGACCCTTTGAGAGCTTCATCATTTATACCTCTTCCAAAATGGATAGCTGATAAAAAAGCATGTATCAATATAAAAAATGAAGATGATGGGTGCTTTCCCTGTTGTATAGCAAGGCATATTTTACCAAAAGATAACCATCCTGAAAGAGTTGATAGTGAATTAAAAAAACAAATTAAAAAATTAAATATGGATGGTATTAATTACCCTGTTTCATTGCATGATATTAGTAAATTTGAAAAACAAAATCCTGAAATTAGCGTTAATGTTTATAGCTATTACTCTGTTTTTGATGTTGAAGAAAAAAAAAATTTTAAATAAATTTTATCCATTAAGAATTACTAATGAAGAAAAAAGTAATCATGTTGATTTACTTTACTTAACAAATGAAAAAAATTGTCATTATGTGTTAATAAAAACTTTTAGTCGCTTAATGTCAAGTCAAATATCAAAACATCATGGTAAAAAGTATTTTTGTAAAAGATGTTTAAATGCATTTGGAAAAGAAGACCTTTTGATAAAACATAAAAAATATTGTGATAAGCATGCTCCGGTTGCTTTAGATATGCCTAAACCTGGAGAGGTATTAGAATTTATAAATCACAATAGAAAAATTAAGGTTCCTTTTGTTGTATATGCTGATTTTGAATGTGTATTATCACCTATACAAGCATATTATCCAATTAAAAAAAATAGTTGTACCATACAAACACAAAAACATATTCCTTGTAGTTTTAAATATTTTATTATATGTTTTGATGATAAAGTTTGTCAACCTATAAAAGGAGAATATACTGGTGAAAATGCTGAAGAGGTTTTTGTAAATATGATAACTAAAGATATTAAAGAAATATATGAAAAATATTATAAAAAACCGGTACCAATTAAGATAACTAAAGATGAAGAAAAAAAATATAAGGATGAAAAAAAATGTTGGATATGTAATGGTAAATTTACAAAAAAAAATTATAAAGTAAAAGACCATTGTCATTTTGCAGGTAAGTATCGTGGTGCAGCACATACTGAGTGTAATCTTAAAGCAAAAATTCCTGACTTTACACCTGTTTTCTTTCATAATTTAAGTGGTTATGATAGTCATATTTTTATAAAAAATCTTGGTAAAACTGAAGGAGAAATTGATTGTATACCAAACAATGAAGAAAAATATATTAGCTTTAGTAAATTTATTAAGGTTGGAAATAATAAAACACATAAGTTAAGGTTTTTAGATAGTCTTAAGTTTATGAATGGCAGTTTAGATGAGCTTTCAAAAACTTTAAGTGATGAACAGATAAAAATTTTATTAAAATCTTATTCTAAAGAACATTTACCACTGTTAAGAAAAAAAGGATTTTTTCCTTATGAATGGTTAGATACTTTTGAAAAATTAGAAGAAACTCAGCTACCACCTAAAGAAAAATTTTATTCAAGCTTAAATGATAAACATATTGAAGATAAAGATTATGAGCATGCAAAAAATGTTTGGAAAACTTTTAATATGAAAACGTTTAAAGAATATTTAGAGCTTTACAATGAAATAGATGTTTTACTTTTAGCTGATATAATGGAAAACTTTAGAGAACTTTGTCTTAAGCATTATGAATTGGACCCTTGTTGGTATTATACCATTCCAGGATTAACATTAGATGCTATGCTTAAAACAACAAAATCAAAATTTGAGTATTTAACAGACCCTGATATGCTTTTAATGATTGAAAAAGGAATACGTGGTGGGATATCTATGTGTAGTAAAAGATATGCAAAAGCTAACAACAAATATATGGATAAAAAAGATTATGACCCAACTAAACCAACAAAATACTTAATATATATAGATGCAAACAGTCTTTATCCATGGGCAATGAGCAAACTGTTACCCACTAGTGGTTTTAGATGGATGGATGAAGATGATTTAAAAGAATGGAAAAAAATACCATGCTTTTTAGAGGTTGATTTGAAGTATCCTAAAAAGTTGCATAATTTACATAATGATTTTCCTCTTGCTCCTGAGCAACTAAAAATAAAAAAAAATTTAAAAAGATTAAAAAAAAAGTGAAAAAATTAACTCCTAACTTAAACTATAAAAAAAATTATGTTATACATCATGAAACATTAAAAAAATATTTAGAATTAGGATTAGAAATTAAAAAGATACATCGTGGCATCATGTTTGAAGAAACATATTGTATTAAAAAATATATTGATAAAAATGTTAATTTAAGAAAAGATGCAAAAAATGATTTTGAAAAAGATTTTTTTAAATTAATGATGAATAGTCTTTTTGGTAAAACTATGGAAAACTTAAGAAATAGGGTTGATATTCAATTAGTTAATGATACGGTTAGCTATCGTTATAAAAAGCTTGTTGCTAAACCAAACTATCACCATACAACAATACTTGATGAAAATTTAATTGCTGTTCATATGAAGAAAACAAATATAAAATATAACAAACCCGTTTATTTAGGTATGAGCATATTAGATATTAGTAAAATACATATGTATGAAACTTTTTATAATTACTTTAAAGCAAAGTATGGTGAAAAAGTAAGGATGTGCTACACTGATACTGATAGTTTTATTCTTGAAATAGAAACTGAAGATTTTTATGACGATATGAAAAAAGATGGTGATATAATGTATGATATGAGTGGTTACCCTAAAGAGCATGATTTATACAGTGAAAAAAATAAGAAGGAATTAGGTATGTTTAAAGATGAATTAAATGGAGATATTATGATTGAGATGGCTGGTTTGGGTGCAAAAACATGCTTATGAAACATTTCCTATAAAAAGAGAAGAAAAAAACTGATGAAAATCCAAAACCAAAACCAATTTTAGATAAAAATGGAAAATTACAATGGGAAGGTGTTGATGAAGGTAAAAGATGTAAGGGGGTTAAAAAGTCTGTTGTTGAAAACAAAATAAAATTAGAAAATTATAAAAATTGTTTGGATACAAAAGAAGACTGTTATAGAACTATGCCTGTGTTAAGAAGTAGAAAACATGAAATGCACACTGAAGTAGTAAACAAAAAAGCATTGAGTTATGTTGATGATAAAAGATATATATTAGAGGATGGTAGTAATGATACCTTAGCTTGGGGACATTATAGAATTGATGAGATAGAAGAAGAAAAGATGAAAAAATTGTCTGAAGAAGAAAGAAAAAAATATGAGCAACAAGGTGCAAGACCAAAAACATATTAAATATTTAATATAAAAATATTAAATATTTATAATTTTCGCTGAATATTATTTTTTATTTTACAAATTGGACAAACATTTTTTTCATAACTTAAAAAACAACTATCACACGTGCAAAGATGGCCACAATTGCAAAAAAGTATATTAGGTTTTTTACTCATACAAATTACACATTCTGGTGAAAGGAATGATTCTATTCCGTTGATTAAAGGGGATGATGTTACATTTTCATTATTCACATCAGTAAATCTTTGATAACCTAAACCGTGATTAATTGTAAAAAAATCATTTTCACCATAGAGATAATAATGTAAATCACCCCACCATTCACCATAATATTCAACAAAAGAAGTAAAATCGCTAGAATATTCAAGAGGTAAAGCATTATGAATATTTTTAAATGTTAATAATGGAAATATGTAATGATTATCAGGTTGTTTCTCTGTATAAATATTTTTAAGTAAATCATTTAATGCATTTTTATAAATACTAATAAAATTATTACTTTGGTCAAATGGTATTCTAATACCAGTATAAATAGGTCTGCCAATATAACGATAAGGATCACCTGAAAACTCACGTGTATCTGGAAATGCAACATAAACTATTGTTTCAAAATCAGATTCTTCTAACTTATGCTTACTATGTTCATAATAAACAAAAGACATTAATTTTGTAAGCAAATAAAAAAAATCCTTTTCTTTTTCTGTAAAACTAAAATAAAATCGAAAAAGTTCTTTTTCTAAATCGTACATATGATTAGATATACATTTTTTATTTAATAAAGTCTGGTATAACTTTATTGCAAAATCATTTGTAATTCTATTTAACACATGCATTTTACTCATATATTTATAACAACTTAACAAAGATAAATTCAATTTTTATTTTTTAATTTTTTTTTTTATTTTTTAAATTTTTTAAATTTTTTTTTTTTTTTTTTTTTTTTACAAATTTTCTACAAAATCTTAAGCTACCCACAAACACTTAAGCTGGTTAGCTGTTGCGTCATGTGTTGGTTGATGGGGTGGGAAAAAGGTTAAGCAATTGTCTGATTTAAGTGATTGTCTGGCTGATGTGTTAGCCGGTTAGCATGATGCGATGGTTTTTCTTAATCAAAAATTTTTTAAATTTTTTAAATTTTTTAATTTTTTTTTTTTTTTTTTTTTTTTTTTTTTAAATTTAAAAAAAAAAAAAAAAATTTAATTTAAGTAAAAAATGTTTATAAAAAAAAGGTTACATCATTTGTTTGCTGACCTTAATTAGATTGACTTGTTAACCCATTTTGTTTTTAATTTTATGAGCATGTTAATGTTACATAAAATTGTTATTATGTTTTATATTGTTATATTGTTTTATCATATAAGAGCTAGCCATATGCTTAAGCGTTGGTTTATTGGTTAAGGGTGGTGGGATTTGTTAAGTGTGTTGATTTTTGCATGGGTTGATTGGTTTGCTGGTTTGTTATGGTTAAAATAGTTTTGGGACGAGTGATTTTGTGATGGGGGTTATCGGACAAAATAGGGGGGTGGCAAATGAAATCCCTTTTTTCAATCTACTCCTATAACGTCCGCATGCCAAGAAATACATATAGGATCTGACATAAATTGGCATTAGAGATGAAATTTTACTAAACGAGTCTAGAAAAAGTGTAATTTAGCTTCATAACATTTTTTTGTAGGCGAGTTTAGTAAACTGTTATCTCAAAACCCCAAAGAATGTCGGGTTTTTTCTATCCCAAAACGATTTATCACGAATTATCCGGATCACAATATGCAAAATATTCATGCACACGAGCTTATTTCTATGAGTAAAACTCGACTCACTTCTCTGAAAGAAGTATAAAATGACGTCATAGATGAAGTCACACAATACCTCAAACGTGTGTAAGATAAGAAAATTCGTATTGGGTTCATTTTATTGAAAACGTGGGAGATTATGTGATGAAATCCTCAAATTTCTCTAAGTGAGCCATGTTGTGGCAAAAGGTGGCTTAATGCATCTCCTTGATGCATTGTACCAATCAAGCCATTACATAGTTATGGATCCATAACAGTCTCTTTTTTTAATAAACCGACTTAGTAATAAGGTAGACTGGTTCTTTGACATACAGAAAATTGACCAATAGCGAAAAGTTTCGACCGAGGTCACCTGCGCGCACTGCGCAGGCTGACCTCGGTCGATACTTTTCGCAGATCCATTAAGCCCCCTTTTGTCAGAGCATGGCTCAAATCACCCTCGTTAACCCAGGTGTGAAGTATTACCACTCATCACGATGGATGTAGTTTACGGAATACATCGGAACTGGGTTAACGAGGATGTGCTCAAATAAAAGTTGCTTTTAGGGTTGGTGTAGAGTGAATAAGGGTCCTTAAGATGATGCGAAGCATTTTGATGCTTTATTTATAAAAAAAAAAAAAGAATATTAAAATGCTTCGTATATAAAATATGTCTGTATTTACAGAAAGATATGTGTAAGTTAGGAATGACCTCATATACTGTTTAGCGATTTTTACTATGGTTTTTTCGGAAAATATCCTTACAGGTACAACCTTACAGCCAGAGAGAGAGAGAGAGAGAGAGAGAGAGAGAGAGAGAGACACTGCTAACACTTAAAAGTGTTTTGTTTAGTTTTGCTCAGAATTGAGTCAGCTGTGTAAATATAGATAAATTGCCGATATATATGGTGTAAAGGATAGAGAAACTCAAGGGTTATGTCCCCATTTAAAAACGGAAACAGCAGTGATTTCTTTGAAGGCCTCCAAAAAATTGAAATGCATTTTCTATCCGTCGTAATCTATGCAACCTTGCAACCATTAGGGGCAACATTTAGCACGAAGATAAAAGAATGGTTATAGCTTCATAAAAAAAAAAGGGAGGGGGGGGGGGGCTAAAAATGACTGAAAACAAGTAAAGATGTATCTTCAAAACATTGGAAAAACAAGAAGTTAATATTTTGACAAAAAAAGTTACTTCCTGTAAAGAGCTCCCTTTTATGCGTAGCTAAATGCGCTAGATTTTGACCTACTTCTTGATATTGATATATTCGAATGAATGAATAGTAATTTGCGATTGGTAGAAAATGTGGATATGTTTATTCCGCGGCTCGCTGCAGACCTATTTACAGCCTCAAGTATAACACCAAACGTTGCATTGAAAAAAATATATATAAGTCATGCTCTGGCAAAAGGGTACTTAATGCATCTCAGTGATTTATCGTACCAACGACGTCATCATATAACTGTGGACCCCTACAATCTATTGAATCATGAGGTGTAGTAGAGGAATGACATGCAGAAAATTGACCAATGGCAAAAAGTTTCGACCCAGGTCAGCCTGCGCGGAATGCGCAGGCTGACCTGGATCGATGCTTTTTGCAGATGCATTAAACTCCCTTTTTACAGAGCATGGCCCGTATCTAACTGAAAATGTCACCTTTTTCACGAAATGCAAAACAACAACAACAACAAAGGCAATTTTTTTTTTTTGTGGGGGGGGGGGGGGGCGGGGGAGGTGCTTTTCATTATCTTAATATTATCTTAATACATCTATTTCTCTTCATATCGAGCTGCAAAAAAGTTTTAACATTCATTTTCCAGTACCTCATACGCCGTCTATCTGCTTTTTTATCTAAAACTATATTTATTGTTTATTTTCTGACAGGTACACGCAACAGCTTGAAGCACGAAAAGTCTCAGAAGAAAATCTTGAAGAATTCATATTCATATTTATGAAATCAACTTGACTCGTATATAGCTTTGGACCATCACAACGGCGTAAAGCCATAAAGAACATTGCTGTTAGCAATGGACACTCACGATTCAACCACTCTGTCTCTCAAAATCAATTCTGAACACTGTCTGAAAACTCTTCCTGAAACTGAAAACAGTTTCCAGGTACATGACAAATTACAACAAATGCGTTCAACTGAAGAACGGTTAGATTCACCTGAAGTTACAAATAACACCACATATAACCCTGGTGTAAATGACAATTCAGGTGTGACCGCTTTTACCGCTGAAGATGTTCATGACGGATTTTTAAAGTGGTTAAAAGGTTGCAGTGGTTCAAAATCTATGGTTCTTGATGAGGACAGGGAAAGCTATGGATTTAATGATATAGAAAAACGCGAAAAAACTATAATCGGACGCTTGAAACGAAGGCTTAGTGAGAGACAATCCAGACGGTATAGACACTCTCAGGCAAGCGTTCAGCGATCGAGGTCTCATGAAGATATAAATACAACTTCTCGCTCGATACGACAAAACAGTTACAAAGAGGCAATTAATATTAACAACGAAAATGTGCGTTATAACGACTCACTTGTTACTACAAGTGCAAACAAAGACATTTCATCGGACATAACTGTATTATATGTAAGGAACAAAACCTCGCACAGTCCTTACCCAAACCAAACTAATGCTCAAAGTCACCCAGAACCAAAATACAGAAAGAAATATGAACCAATTATCGACCCCGATGTTTATACTTTTAACAACCCAGAACGTGGTTACCTAGTTAATATCGTCAACGATCGGTTTATCCGACAGACTAGTCGACAAGGCGCGCACTGGGACCTCCTGAAGATGAAAGAAATTGGGCGAAAATTCGGGTTTAGATTGCTTAACTATACAAACGACAGAAATCTTACACAAAGTCAGATGTTGAGTTTGTTGACACAAGTCCAGGCTATGGACCATTCTAAATGTGATTGTTTTATGTTTATGATCAGCACCCATGGGTTAGAAGAGCGAAACCCTGCCATTGGCGGGAAATTAGACCACGCCCTCGTGTGCGCGGATGATCGTCTCGTTTTTACCAGCACCGTTCTTAACATGTTCAACGATGCCAATTGTCCAACACTGGCTGGAAAACCAAAGATTTTCTTTATACAGGCCTGTCGGGGTGAGTTTGTCTAGTTTTTTTTTGTATTTTAGGGATTGTGAATGTATAAGTTCCCTTAACGTGGATTTTTATGTTGTAGTAACGTTTTTGGTGCTTGCATTTGCTTTGAGCTGAGCGGGAAAGTTTTGATATCTCGCGAGACTTTATTGTCGAGCTAGATGTCAAGATTTTTCATTGCAGTGAGAAAGTTACTGCATCATAATACATGTAGTCTTCTTTTAAATGCTTAAAATTTGAACAGTTTGAAATATTTCAATTTATGACAATTTTTTCAGAAAACAATCACTGGTTTAGTTGGTACTAACCTTCTTTTTAAGAATGGCGGATTGATATCATAGCGTAAGATTTTGACCAATCAAAAACGAGAATCAGCCTGAAAGTAGGTTTCACGCGGGTTACGTCATCATACCATAATATGAACAGATTTGACTCTCATTCGACAAACCTATGGTGATCCTTTTATCAGATCCCTCGACTGTATTACTATGGGTAATATATACCTACACCTTACAATTCTTCGCCGGGAATAGACCGATCACTGCTCGTAAAATTGTAAGACTCCGCTAAAAAATAAAGCACAAAGGGCAGAAAACATTATAAGAAATGGATAAAATACTGGTTACCTATTGTTATAAAAAGCAAGGATTTGACTACTGGTTTGCATTGGAGTTTAACGCCTTTTTAACAGCTCAGGTGATATCATGGCGGTCAGTGACGCACCCGTGTGTTTCCTGACTGTCTCTAACCAGTACTGACACAACTTTCTTTCCAAAGCCACTGACTACTTTTCTTACATGCATCAGAGGTGAGCGGTGAAAAATCGCTGGAAAGAAAGTTTGCCTCAACCGGGTATCGAACTCGCAACCAACAGGTCACGAGTCAGATACGCTAACCACTGAGCAACCCTGGCGGGCAGGATTTCAACCATAAAATGGCAGTGAAGCAACAACGTACAATTAATTCTTTACCAAACGGCATATTTTGGACTTGACCAAATTCAAAGCATTTGCAGATGAAAAATTAAATGTTGCTTACATGATAATTTTTTGTCAATGATGGGGTAGAAAGTATTGTGGGAAAAGGAGAAAATGCTGGTTACCAGCATTTTCTCATTTTCCCACAATGTTTTCAAAAGCCTTTCTCAGGCTAGTTAAAACTCGGGATTGTGCGGTAAAGGTTAAAACCTCGATTATCTCCACGTTTAGGGGAACAGATTGACCACGGTTCTGACGTGTTTGTTGTGCATCCAGCGCGAACTGTTGACAGACCAGATGACACAGTCCGCGGCGGTAAGAAAATTTAACTTTCAGTTACCAGATGACAAAATTTAAAGATCAGCCATATTGGAAACATTTTGTAGATGAAAAAAATTTGAGCCATGCTCTGTGAAAAGGTGGCTTAATGCATTGGCAAAAAAAGCATCGACTCGTGTCAGCCTGCGCGGTGGAAACCTTTTGCTATCAATTGGTCAATTTTCTGCATGTCAAAGGACCAGTGTACCTAATGCTTCGGTCGGTTGTTACACAAAATGTTTTTTATGGATCCATGATTATATGAACAGAACAGAACAGAAGTTTATTACAAGACAAGTACACAGTTGTACATAGTCACAAAACGTATCATTTATAAACATGAAATAACACGAGATCTAGAGAGTATGACAGACGGTAAAAGGACCTACATTATACAATATATGTGTGAAGCACTTTCAGCAAAGTCAAAAGATATGTTTAATATAATTTAAGTTTTACTTGACAGTGCTACACACATATTTGTCTACTGAACAGTAGGTATACAAAAAAATGAAACAAAGCAAACAGACATAAAAAGAAAGAACTTATGATGACTTGCTCGGTATCATGCACCACGGAGATGCATTACGCCCTCTTTTGCCGGAGTGCGACTCATATATTTTAATGACTTGCTTGGTACAATGGATTTCGAAGATGAATTCAACCCCGGAGCATGGCTGATTAGCCTAAGCACAAGTCAGATGCTGTTTTCTTGTATGACACTTGAGTCCGGTTTGACTGATTGATTGTATGGGGTTTAACGCCGTTTTCAACATTATTTCATTTATTTCGCGGCGGCCAGTGCACCTATCCATGCTTTCCTGAAGTTTCTTTTACCATCACTCCGCACAATATTCTTTCCAAGCCACTGGCTGCTTTCCCACATAACCGTCGTCGGAACAATGGTCAGCGGTGAGAGAGGAATTAATCCTGTCGCAATGACTATCATCAATACTCGGAAAGAAATTGGCCAAGCCGGGGATCGAACCAGCGACCTCCTGTTCTCAAGTCCTGTACGCTACCCACTGAGCTACTACTTGTGTCGGGGTTTATCAATTCAGTACCAAAATACAAAATATTAGGCTAGGACAAGTCCAACTTCAAAGCAAATAACAGATGACAAATTAAATGTGGCTTAAATGATCGAAGTCATCTGTTAAATAGCAGGAAACATTGTACGACAAGAAGAAAATGCTGATAACCGCCCCCCGCCCCCCCCCCCCCCCCCCCTATTTTCAAGTCTTGATTGTGACCGGGGAAATGGTATAAGTTTCAAATACCCTTCTATTCAAGTCGCAGTCCGCGCAGGCTAATCCGAGACGGCACTTTACGACTACATAAATTTTTTTCATACAGAAGACTTTCGTGAAACAGAAAATCGCACAAAAACGGGAAGTGTTGTCTCGGATTGGTCACAGATTGCACAGGCTGATCTAGGATGACACACTTATGTATCTTGGCAAATCTGCACCACTGCTTCCTTCAAGGGGTCATAACTATATGGCCCGCAACATGCGAAATGAGACCTTCGCACATTTGCGTAAAGTGTCGTCCCGGATTAGCCTGCGCAGTCCGCGCAGGCTAATCCGAGACGGCACTTTACGACTACATAAAATTTTTTCATACAGTAGACTTTCGTGAAACAGAAAATCGCACAAAAACGGGAAGTGTTGTCTCGGATTGGTCACAGATTGCACAGGCTGATCGAGGGCGACACACTTTTACGCATATGTCCGAAGAGTGTGTTGCACGCTATATCAGATTTAAGATGCAGTTAAATCCTTATCCTGCCGAATAAGTGAAATGAAACTTTCAAAGTCGATAGTAAAAACCCAAATTTTCCTTTTTCAAAGGTATCTTTGGAGGAGAGATATTTCCTTATCGGACAGTGTAGATCCAAGATCAGACTGCGCGTTCTGTGCAGTCTGATCTTGATCTACGCTGTCCGCCAAAGGTCAGTGAGTCGCGCTTAGCAGCCTAAGGGTTAAGATTGAATTTCTCTCTCCTCTTTCCTTGATATACAGGTGCAACTTCCCGGAGAAGAAAACAAACCGAATCTGTGGACGAGTTTGATACAAGGCCTGGGGCTGACTCATGGTCGATTCAATATGGAAATGAGCAAGTGCAATATACGTCGAGAAACCCAACCCAGCTCACGCGTGATAGCAATCAGACAACCGGCGGAGAATCAGAATCTCTTGCAGTCCCTCCGAGGCCTCCAAGGCCGCAGTTTTACACGCCAGTTCCTTACAGAACTCCGATCAGAAAGAACTACACCGTCACGAAGATCCCCTTCAAACCACACCCACTTCCGGTCGATAACACGCCTTCTCTACAATGTAGTAACGACATGCTGGTAATGTACGCCATACCCCAAGGTATGTTCGCATGGAGAAGCCAGTCGGACGGATCTTGGATGATAAACTATCTGCATCAAATACTCATGTCTCACAACATGGCGGCACCAAAAAACTTCCTCAGTCTCTTGACAAAAGTGTCGGCCCTGATGGCTCAAAGAGAGACCAACACGCCAAGCCTTCCCAAACTGGACAAGAAAAAAGCAGTTCCGGTGATTGAAAACAAGCTTGTAAAGGATATCATTTTCCAACCAAAGGTGCGTGGCTCGAACTGGGTCAGACAGTTTCAACAAATGGCTCTGTAGTACTAAGCACTATGGATTCTGTACGACAGAGATAAATCAGAGAAGGAAGGCCCAGTTCTTGTTGTTAATAGCCCGTCGAAAAGTCTATCACAGTGTAACTCGATAGTAAAAACCCAAATGAATGACTTTAGAAATATATCCTGCTAAATAAGTGAAATGAAAATTTCAAGCCGATAGTAAAAACCCAAATGTTGCAATTTCACAGTTAATCTTTGGAGAAAGACATCTCTTTATCGGACAGTGTAGATCCAAGATCGGACTGCACATTCTGTACAATGTGATCTTAATCTACACTGTCCGCAGAAGGTCCTTGAGTCGTATCATATTTTATCTCTAACTCCGACGAATGTCAGAAACTCGTTATCACATAAATGTTTCTCAAGAATTAGTTGAAAAAGCGTTAGATCTCTTTGAGAAAGCAACATGTTTATGACTGAGATCGACTTACTGATTTGATATGAGCCATGCTCTGGCAAAAGGGGGCTAAATGCATCTCCGTAATGCATTATATACCATGCAAGCCGTCATATAATTATAGATCTATTTTTTCTAAAGAGTGACTGAATCATGAGGTAGAGTAATCCTTGGACATGCAGAAAATTGACGAAAAGCAAAAAGTTTCGGTTCAGGTCAGCCTGCGCGGACACCGCGCAGGCTGACCTTGGCCGATACTTTTTGCAGATGCATTAATCCCTCTTTTCACATAAAATGGCTCATATTTAAAGTGTGACACTATAGACTAAGAAAACACAGTTAGTTGTTTAAAAGAAAGTCTTTAATTAAGTACTAAGCATTTCAGTCCCAGGTTCTAAACAATACTACTAGACCTAATGTCTAATAGGAGCAAATGCGAGAGCTAACTGTAAAGTACAAGAGTTGTAGCGTGCAAGAACTAACTCGAACAGTATCTAACTCTAACTGCCACGTTACCTAACTCAGACATTAACTGACTTGGACAGAGAACAGCTCGGTATTTATAGTCAAACACCAAGAGGTCCTGTCAATCATTTCTAGCAGAACCAGACGCATGGCATGTCAACAGTCACGAGCTTACTATAACATACATCGTTTTCCATGTATAACAGTGCACAGGCATGGGCATTGCTTGACAGATACATAGAATTAAAGCTATTGTGGATGTCAAAACATGCAGTAATACAACAGTTACAAGATATTCGTTTTAAGTAACCACCATTAAGATCTAATGGAGATTACTAATTAAGGACTAATTATCATAAAGAGGTACGTGCAGTGTCAATTAAGAATACATGCAGGTACATGTATTCTGCATTTCAAGTAAACAATATTGAGGCCCTAACTATTCAGTGAGGCCCTCCCCAATATTGTAACATTCCTTCCCCTGTTATTTCTTTTTTTTTTTTTTTGCATAGTGTAATGAATATGTATATAAAACAAACAAAGCTAAATCAACAAAGTTGAACAACAAAACACTGTAACATATTAATCGAATTGAGGTGTAACTTTATGAAAAGAGAGTGTCCTATGAAATATAGTGCTTGTTCTATGGTCTCCAGGACTGGAACATCTGTGTGCCATCACTGATGGTCTACTCTCATCCTTGGTTGCAGGAGTATATCATCTCCATCCCATGACTGGAGTCCGGGTGACATCACGTTAACAACCCATAAATTTGACGATAGTTGGTCGTAGCTTGTCACGAATTCATTCACCAATATATACAGTTATATACAGTTATTTACATGTCTATTTAGTTCATATGATTAATCTTGAGTTCACATAGTTGGTTGCAGGAGTAAGTTTTCTCCTTCCCACGACTGGAGTCAGGGCAACTTCACGTTGACAACACTTGTATTCATCACATGGACTTGGCTGAGACAAGTCCCAATTTAGGATAAATAGAGTTCTCTTCATTCATCTGGTTGGCGTTGTGTTCTTGCAGTAGTGGTGCTGATGGTGGAGAACCTTCCCGTATCAATACATCTTCAGACACTACCCATCTGCAAGTTTGTGCATCAGAACCCATCTTGCTACAATTTAGTCTGGCCAACAAGCATTTAACAATTGACTCATAGTTACGCATTATTATGAAGATTACAATTAACGAACCAATGAGTATTAGCAAGTACCCCCAAACAGGAAAATTATATCCCTCATCTGCAGTTATACGATCAAATGAATTAAGTTCTTAGATAAAGCTACCCAATGGAATTTCATGAAGTGACTTTAGATGCTGAGGTAATTGAGTTATGTTGAAATCAGGTCTTTGATGCATGAGAGGTTTCCAAATTTGTAATGTCGAAAGATTAAATGAAGCCTTCAAGTCATCATATGGATCGTTAATTTCATACTTCGACTCGTTATGATAAAACGCTGGTAAATAAAGGTAATCATTTGAAGCAGTACAAGAAGCATCTAATTTAAGAAGTCCAAGCGGAGGGTTAACGCTATATGTTGAATCTCTTAACCTTGAATTTTGACACACGACAGTGAATTGTAACTGTGTAGTGGTGGTTAGGACCCACATTCCACTGAATAAATAAGTTGCCAAGGGTAATATACTTGATGGTTTAATTAGTGTCTGACAGAACTTTTCCACATTGACTGATTTGTTCAGAAATAAAGCAACTAAACAACTTCTGCTAAGATTAATTGGGTAGATTGGACTATTAAGCTTACAGAAAGGTCTGAATGTATTGGAACATTGTGCAACCTCGGTTTCTTGTAGAAAAGCGAATTTTGTCTTGTCACCATTGATTGCAATTGCCTTAGATTCAAGATCATAACGTGCCACCATTCCTGTATTATCTGCATTGTTTGTAACATTAAATGGAACTGGTAAATTGTGGTTAGTGTAAATTTCGAATTTAGAGTTTGAGTCAAGTAGCGGCAATGAAACAACTACGTAGATGTGATTACCATCGAGTACTGTTCTACAAGTTAACATATTATAGAAATCCCAGATGTTCTTTTCAGGATCATTCGGTAAAGTTAAATAGAAAGGTAAATGTAACTTGATTTCAAGAAGTACTTTCCTAAATTCATGTGGTTCGATTGTGCTTGGACTTAAATGTCCTAAGGATAGCATGTTTAACTGTAACTGTAATTTTTCCAAATCAGTCACTGCTTTATGCATGAACTCTGTTAGTTCTGCAGTCAATCTATCTAATTTCATATACGCTGTATTCAGCATTGACAGTTTCATAAGCTCTTTTAGTACTTGGTCATTAGCCTGTTTCATTCTTGCTTCAGTAGTTTTTAATTGATCTATTAAAGTATTTATTACAACCCTATTCTCCGTTACTGCTGTTCTGGTAGTGTTTATAAGTGTTAAACTTTCTCTTACAATATGGGAAAGCTTATTTTGATTTTGAGCCAATGTTTTTATATTTCTCCTTATTGAACTGAGGTCAGCGTCAGAGACAGTGCCAAACAAAAAACTTAGTGCTGACCCTATGAATGGCAGAAGAGATCGTTTACCCCTTACCTGCAATCTTTTGATCGTCGCAAAAGTTTTAGAAACATGTTCATATGTAGTGTTCAGTGATTTCATTTCCAATTTTAGTTCATTTATTATTCCGTTAAAGAACATTTTGGAATTTATGAAGCCTTGACCACTATTTCTGGAATGCATGTATTCTATAGCAGTGATCGACTCTTTTGCTTGAAGGAAATCTGCAGCTAGTTTAGAGATTAACTCTTCATACGGATTTAAATCAATTACAAACGTAATTATCCACCTAGACCGAGTGGTTGTAATTTCATTTGATTTTTGAAAAACGACATTCTGTTGTATTAGAAGGGAATATGTTAGGCCGACAGATAGTAGAAGGAGAGCATGAGACACAAGCATTGTCTGAAAGATAGAGGATAGAAAGGAAAGAGAAAGGTATTAGTTTGCTAAAAGAAAAGAGATTAAGGTTTGCAGTGCACTAAGAACTATAAGAATTCTAATTACTGGTACAGTGTTCCGGAATGTCCTGTGGAACTAGTTCAATGTCGCAATATGAACACAAAATTGTACACCCTTCATCAAAATCATAAAACCCCTCATCCGAGTCAGGGCAGTTATGCTTTTGGCCAAAATGTGCTAGGACTGCAAAACACTTTCCACATTCAATTTCCAATTGTTGTCCGCAAAACGGGCACCAAACCATTATTCTGAGAAAGAAAGACAGAGAAAGGAAAGGGTAAAACGGCGTTCTGTCTTTGAAAAGAGAAAATTTAGTATAACTGTGGATCAGATTAATTTATTTACATTAAACCAGCAACAGCTATTAGTAACTTTTTAATATTGCCTTGATTTTTAGCATTATTTTCAGTATTTGATTTTTGATTTGTAAATGATTTTAGTTTTTCTTTTTTCGGGCTTGATGCAGACGCTGAATTATGACAGAATTGTTGAATTGCATCAACAGACATAGAGTCATCATCACTATTTCTGTCATCATAGTCTGAATCTGTCCTGGTTGATGATAATTCAACTGAATCATCATCATCATTCATAGAAGTATCAGCTTCTCGTTCATCCCTAGCTTTCAACCTTTTGGCTAATTCCATGAGAGGAATGTCATCCTCTTCATCGGAAGAATCCCTTTCATGCCTTTTCCTTTCTATAATATTTTTGAAATTTCTAGATTCATCTTCTGATTCCTCAGAATCAGTGCTCTGTGGCGACATAACAAACGTAGTCTTTCTTGTCGTAATGTTAGGTTTATCTTTAGATATTTCCCAATCCGTAGGAGCTAATCTGATTTGTTCTGCATGTGTTTTGATTGTGCGACCACTTAATTGGTCTTTAATAATAAAGCTTACAGGACCTTTTTGTTCAATGATTCTGAAATAAGGACGCCAATTGTTCTGAAGCTTACTTGATTTACGGTAATTTTTGTAAAAGACTGCATCACCTACTTTGAACTCAGTGTTAGTACTACGTTTATCTGTATACTTTGCTTGCCTTCGTTTTGCGTATTTCATTTGTCTGTGTACAGTAAGGAATGTCTTATGCTCCTGTTCTAGAGCTATTTTATGCGTTTCCTCACCTTGATATTTACGCCTTGGTTGTAACAGATTATCTAACGGCAAGACTACATCCCTATTATACAGAAGGAAGTAAGGTGAAAATCGAGAAGACTCACTCACATTGAATCTTATTGCGGCTAGTGCCTGGTTAAGGAATAAATCCCATTTGTCTACTTGATCATCAATCATTTTTGCTAGAACATCATGCAATGTACGATGAAAACGTTCGACTTTTGCATTACTTTGAGGATGGTAATAGGATGTGGTAATATGATTGATATTAAGAGCTTCGAGAATTTCTTGTACATTTTTATTTATGAATTCCGTTCCATTATCAGTTACAATGTATTTATTGCCTGACAATGTTGTCGGGTACGGTCCTGACAAATCTAATCCTATTTTTGCAAAAGGGTATGGTGGGAAATCTGTTTCTTGCATGGGAGCCTTTTTTGACTTTAAACCTCGTTTTTGACATGTTATACATTTTGAAATGTGACATGAAATTTCTTTGTACATGTTAGGCCAGTAATACTTTGTTTTGATTGTATCACACGTCTTATCGATACCCATGTGGCCATTGTGGTCATGAAATTGGATTAGAACTTCGTTTCTTATTTGTTTAGGTATGTATAATCTTAGTGTGGGCTGATCATCTGGACTACTGATGTAATACAGAAGATCATTAAGCAAAATATGTCTTTTGTCCATTGCTATTACAGCTGTACCCTTGATCAGATTATCTTTTATAGCTGTCATTTCCTCATCCTTATTTTGTTCCTCTATCATATTAAATGCTAAGCATTCTTTCTCAGGGTTTTGAGTATCCAGCGTCTCCTTTTCATAACTTGCAAAAACCTTAGGATCGAATTGATTCGAATTAATGGCACCTATTTGTAAGGAATTGCTACTTATGTCGGGTTCTACTGGTGTATTTTCGGAATAATTATTACACTCTTCTAGATCGACTGGGCGAGACAATAGATCTGCGCATGTGTTTGATTTACCTTCAATATATTCTATTTTGCAATTATAGCCTGCAATACTGAGTGCCCAGAGCTGTATTTTCTTGTTTTGCATGGGTGCATCAAGAAGATACTTCAGTGGTTTGTGATCAGTTCGAATTATGAACTCTGCATTGTGCAAATAATGATCCAAGCGTTGTAGTGCATAATGAATTGCAAAAGCTTCCTTTTCGATTGTTGACCAACGAGTCTGTGTATCACTTAACTTATGTGAAAAGAAATGAATTGGTACTTCATTTGTTATGCCTGGTAAATAACTTTCAGATGGATTACAAGGCTGAGTTAAACAAGCACCAATAGCCTTGTCACTTGCGTCTGTATACAAAATGTATGGTTTATTTAAATCAGGATAAGATAGCAATGGTATTCTGGTTAAGTGTTTCTTGAGTTCATCAAAAGCAATTTGGCATGAATTCGTCCATTTGAATTTAGCGTGTTTCTTTGTCAAAGCAATTAAAGGAGAAGCAATCTCAGAGAATTTTGGTAGAAATCTTCGGTAATAACTGCACATTCCAATAAAACTTCTTACATGTTTGACTGATGTTGGATTTTGCATGCTGCGTATAGCCGCAACTTTGTTTAAATCTGGCTTGATACCATTTTTACTTATTACAAAACCAAGGTAATTTGTTTCTTCCTGGACGAAGTTGCATTTCTTGAGTTTCAGTTTTAACCCGTGCTGTCGCAACCTATCAAATACACACTGAATATGCTTTTTGTGTTCCTCAAAGGTGGAGGAATAGATAAGTATGTCATCAATGTACGCGACACAGAAATCTAAACCTTCGAGAACATTTGACATGAGTTCCTGAAATATCGAAGGAGCATTAGCCAATCCAAAAGGAAGAACATTGAACTCATAAAGTCCTGCATGACATGTAAATGCTGTCTTTTCCCTATCTTTTGGGTCCATGGCAACTTGCCAGTAGCCGGATTTTAAATCAAGTGTAGAGAAATACTTAGCCTTCCCTAACAATGCCAAAATCTCATCAATAACGGGTAAAGGGTATGAATTTTTCTTTGTTATTTTATTCAAGTTTCGGAAATCAACACAGAATCGTTTTGTCTTGTCCTTTTTATCCACGATTACCACAGGAAAAGACCAAGGTGATCGGGATTTGCGGATAATGCCTGCTTGTAACATTTCGCTAACTGCGCTTTCAACAATTTTCCTATTGTTTAATGGTGTTCTATAAGATTTAAGTTTGATTGGTGGGTTATCTCCGCTGTCAATTTTCATTTTAACAGTTTCCGTTCTGCCTAGATCCGAGTCTTTAAAAGCAAATATGTCTGTTATTTTCCGCTAATCTAGTAATTACTTCTTTGTGTTCCAATGGTGCATTGATATTTGATTTAAAGTCCATTGTTTCATTGTGTGAGTCATTTTGTATTGTGGCATTATTTATTGAAGCTATTTCAGATGGACGTACAGGTGTTAATTTGCCTATAACACTACCTCTTTTTAGTTGATATGATTTATTCGTGTTATTGACTATGAATACAGGAATTTTTCTAGCTCTATTCAATTTACTGATGGAATTTGAAACCATAAGTCCTGGTTCATCAAAAACATGACCTTGATTTATTGCCGAAATTTGGTAAGTTTCTGAAGTTTGAATTGAGGGATTAGCTTTAACTTTAGCCCAAACAATTTTTGAAGTTTGTGCTTCCAAAGTGACTTTTGAATTTAATCTAACAATTGATGCAATATGAATGTCTTCTTCCAAAGGTGCATATGTACTACCGACTCTTAAACAGCCAAGGTCAAAGTAAAGTCTGACACCATTTTGAACCATCCAATCCCTACCAAGAATCAAATTTCTATTCATATTTTCAACAATATAAAACATGTGGTTTAACTTTTTTCCTTTTATTTCAAAGTCAACTTGTGCGCAACCCTTCACTGTGAGATTCCCTCCATTAACAGATTGTAGATTAATTTTCTTTTTAAAGAGTTTCGGAGCCTGTTTTAGCAATTTAAATACCCTAGCATGCATTAAACTAACTTCTGCACCACTATCTATTAAAGCGCGGAACTTTTGTTTATCAAATTTTAAAAGACAAGTACTTGGATTACCTGCTAAAGAAATTTTAAAAGTGGGTATTTTACTTTTGTTACTACATGAATCCTTTTTGTCGGCTCCTTTACAAAAAGGACGAATTAGTTTTCCGACTGTCTAACATATTTTTCTTTACAAAACCATTGTATATGTCCCTTTTTACCACACCTGTAACATACAATGTTTTCATAATTGCGCCTGGGGGCGTTGACAGCATGTATGTGAGCATGACCCTTTTCATTTGCATTATTCCTTAACTCGCGATGTCGGAAATTACCTATATGATCGCAATGACTGTGTGGCTTACTATGATCCCTTTGACCACGCGGTCTTATATGATCTACTTCCATAGGAATTCCCCTTTGCACATATGTGGAATGATTATTTGTTCTCAAATTAAACCTACTTCTCAAATTTTGCTCTGTAAGGCAATGTTTACAGCATTTTGAAATGTTGTCGGATTATCTCTCATTAATTTTATTTTTAGTGAATCTAAATTTAACCCATCTATGAAGAATCCTATCAACTGACGATCTATAGTTTGTCCGTCCGTGCCGGTAGGAAAACTATCCCTGCCCAGTGACAGCAATCTTTCTGCATATACCTGCACATTTTCCCCATGCTTTTGCCTGACATTACGTAACAAGGTAAACGCATGCATTTGATCAGTTACCTCTGCAAATCTGACAGTCAGTTCACTTTTAAGTCTTTCCCACGTTTCATTTGGATGATCGCGCAAAAATCGTCGAATGAAATCAGAAACGGCATCCCTACTATTCCTAAAAGCTAAATGCTTAATGTTTTCATCATTCAAATGGTCAAGCATGGCTTGTTTTTCTAAACTTCTTACCCAATCCTTAAATAATTTTGAATCCCCTGAATAATTTGGTACAATTAATGTAGAACTGATTTCCGTTTTCACTCCCCTAATTTCATTTGCAATGCCACTCATTTGGCTCGAAAATGTTTGAAAAATATTGCCTAAGTCCTCAATATTGGCCATACTAAATATATAACAAAGAAAAGAGGTTCAAAATGCACTTACCAAGCCTAGGTTTGTCTGTCTGCTCGCCTCGTGGAGATTCCGGTCCAACAATTGATCTATCAGGTTGACAGATCACTGGTCACGGCACCAAAATAACAAGTCTATATGTGACAGTATAGACTAAGAAAACACAGTTAGTTGTTTAAAAGAAAGTCTTTAATTAAGTACTAAGCATTTCAGTCCCAGGTTCTAAACAATACTACTAGACCTAATGTCTAATAGGAGCAAATGCGAGAGCTAACTGTAAAGTACAAGAGTTGTAGCGTGCAAGAACTAACTCGAACAGTATCTAACTCTAACTGCCACGTTACCTAACTCAGACATTAACTGACTTGGGACAGAGAACAGCTCGGTATTTATAGTCAAACACCAAGAGGTCCTGTCAATCATTTCTAGCAGAACCAGACGCATGGCATGTCAACAGTCACAAGCTTACTATAACATACATCGTTTTCCATGTATAACAGTGCACAGGCATGGGCATTGCTTGACAGATACATAGAATTAAAGCTATTGTGGATGTCAAAACATGCAGTAATACAACAGTTACAAGATATTCGTTTTAAGTAACCACCATTAAGATCTAATGGAGATTACTAATTAAGGACTAATTATCATAAAGAGGTACGTGCAGTGTCAATTAAGAATACATGCAGGTACATGTATTCTGCATTTCAAGTAAACAATATTGAGGCCCTAACTATTCAGTGAGGCCCTCCCCAATATTGTAACAAAAGGCTTACGCTACGAGCTTTAAACATTTCCAAAGAAGCTGAAAAATCATTATAACCTTATCTAAAGATATAGAGGATTTTTTTTTTCGGTGAACGATCGAAATTCATTTTATCGAGTGAACACCATCGGTAATATTTTCACAAGTGACGCAGCCACGAGTGAAAATATCACCGATAATGTTCACTCGTTGAAATAAATTTCGATCTTTCACCGGAAAAATAAACAAATATACTATTTATTTCATGCTTCTAACCCTATTTTGTTGGAACTTTCATCAAAATCCGGTACAGTTTTTTTCGGCAATTCCCCGTGGCGTCCCCCCTCACATACATGTAACAACGCATTATATATTAAGTAAAGAAATATATGGTAAATGCGCGTAAATTACGTTATATTTCCCTCTACATGAATGGCACGCGCTGTTTACCTAGGTAAACTACTGTTTCCGCCTTCAGTTGAAGAGTTAGAAAATATAAAATCAGTATTTTCACTGGTCGTAACCATGAAATATCAAACCATAATCCACCATTATTTCTCGATAAACTACCGAAAAGCATGAAATAAAATATAAACCTTTAACTCTACCACAGTTGAAATTTGTGTCTGGCGTTTTTTTTTTTTTTGTTGTTGTTGTTTTGGAAGTAACGGGCAAGAATACATTGTTTTAATACATGACGTCACAAAGCGCTCCCATATGATGTCACAATCTTTAATCTTTTTCTCAAACGTGTGTAAGATTTCTTTACACTGAAAACAAGGGAGGTTATGTGATAAAAAGATATTTCCAGTGAAACCTTTGCTCATTTGCTTGTGTTTACAAGTGTGTAATTTTGAACCTGATCTCATTTATTTGATAGCAATGTTTTTATTTCCTTATGTAGAAAGGTACATGACAATCAAATTTTGTAGCAAAATAATGATTAAACTTTAGTTGTATTCTTGGTGTTTTCCCGTCCCTGTTTCCAGCAAATGACAAACGGCAGTGCCCAGCAATACGCTCATACCTGGCGACTAAGAGGGTTGTCCCAGAGGTATGTAGATTTCCATAACCCAACTCTTCATTAACAATTTAATACCAAATTTGGCGACATATGATTGGATGTATCTTTTATATACATGTTTAAAATTCCCCCAATATCCAATAATCGAGCAAAACGTCACAAAGGATTAGAAAAAAAAAAAAAATAACTGCCAACCTACGCACTACCGGAAGAATATTCCACCTGACAAAAATGGCGCTGACGTCACTATTTTCAATGTCGTTATAAAACAAATGTCAATATTTGGTTCAAATTTAATTTGTCGACTGCGAATGCATTGAATTTGGACAATTTGTCACCAATTTGTCTTGTAAAACAGTTGAGCCAAGCTCAGTGAAAAGGAGGCTTAATGCATCTATTAAAAAGTGTCGACCAAGTCAGCCAGCGCAGTCCGCACAGGCTGACATGGATCGAATTTGTTTTGCTAATGGTCAACTTTCTGAATGTCCTAGGATTGATAGAATAGTGCTTAATGCCGCTTTCAACATTATTTCAGTCATATCACAATGATAGCTCACATATTTATGTATGCCCTGGATTGCACCAGTACTAGGCTAGAGCTCTTAAAACTGTCTTGCCGCCCAAGGACACTCCCATGAAAACACCAGTGCGTCCAGTGAGGCTCCAACCCGGACCCTCCAGGTTACCAGTCATACGCTTTGCCACTGAGCCATGCAGGACCCCTTCATGTCCAACACCCAGTCTTTCTTATGATTCAGTCTGTCGTTAGACAAAATAGATTTTATGGATCCATAATTATGTGATGACTTGCTTGGTATAATGCATCATGGAGATGCATTAAGCCCCCTTTTGCCAGAGCTCGGCTTATTTATATATGAGCCATGCTCTGGCAAAAGGGGGCTTAATCCATCTCCGTAATACATTATAGCAGGCAAGTCATCACATAATTATGGATCCATAAAATCAGTTTTGTCTAACAACCGACTGAATCATGAGGTAGACTGGTCCTTTGACATGCAGAAAATTGACCAATGGCGAAAAGTTTCGGCCCAGGTCAGCCTGCGCGGACGGCGCAGGCTGACCTGGGTCGATACTTTTCACAGATGCATTAAGCCCGCTTTTCATAGAGCATAGATTCATATGGATTCATGTCACATATGCATGTCACAAGCATTCGGTGGACTTGAAAGAGCGAATTTGGAAAACGCACAGGCTGCCATTATGCAGTTTAACCCTTTCCCAAACGACAAATTTTGGACTGGTCCAAATTGAAAGAGTAGACGACAATTTTAGATTTGATGAAAATGGTAGAAAGTTCTCAAAAAGGGTAGAAAAAACTGTGGGAAAAGGAGAAATTGCTCGTTACGAGCAATTTCTCCTTTTCCCACAGTGTTTTCAAAAGACTTGTACTGCAGACATGTGAAAACCAGGGCTTGTTTGGGAAAGGGTTAAGCACTGATGACGCGGCGTTAAAAACCGACCCAAAATTCTACCTGTCTTTTTAACTTTGGTTTTGGCTCTACATGTACTTTGGATCCTTTTGGATCAATTATTGTCCATCTTATTTTTGATATTTTTCCTCGTCCATTACCTCTTTACCTAACAACACATTTTTGGATTGGACCCAATTCAAAGCATTTGCAGACGACAAATTGAATGTTGCTAAAATGATGTCTGTCTTTGATAGGATAGAAAACATTGTGGGAAAAGGAGGAAAAGGGTAGTTACCAGCATTTTCTCCTTTTCCCAGGATATTTTTTTTTTTTTTTTCAAAAAGCCTTCTCTTTCAGGGCCGTTAAAAGTAAGGATCTTGTGGTAGATGATTAAACAAAAGTTGCGGGTTGCTCAGTGATAAAGTGTAGGACTCGTAGCCTGCAGGTCCTGTGTCAGAGCCTCACTGGAAACACTAGGTTTTTCGGGGCAGTGTCCTTTGGCAAATCATTTCAGGACCCTAGCCTAGTAGCGGTGAAACCCAGGATATACATGATACATAATACTTATCCATAAGCGTGCTGTCTCCGTGATATGAACGAAAAAATGTTGCAAGCGGCGCAAAACACCAATCAACCATCCATTAAACATAAATCTTTTCACTAGCTAAGGGGGGCAATCACTACATTACTCTTTACACTGTTGTAAAAAAGTGATTGTCGCCCTTGGCTAGGGGAAAAGCTTCTCAACATGGAGATTGTTTGTATTGTGTTTAACGCCGCTATCAACATTATTTCAGTTATATCGTTGTGACAAATGCACAAATCCATGCTTTCAATGAGTTTCTTTTACCACTACTTTGTACACTATTGTTCCCAAGCCACCGGCTGCTTTCCCACATAACCATTGTGGAAAACAGTGATAAAATTGGTGAGAAAGGAACGAATCCTGTCGCAATGACTATCATTAACTCTTTCCTAAACAAGCCCTGGTTTTCACGTGTCTGCAGTACAAGTCTTTTGAAAACACTGTGGGAAAAGGAGAAATTGCTCGTAACGAGCAATTTCTCCTTCTCCCACAGTGTTTTCTACCCTTTTTGAGAACTTTCTGTCATTTTCATCAAATTCAAAATTGTCGTCTGCAAAGTCTTTCAATTTGGACCAGTCCAAAATTTGTCGTTTGGGAAAGAGTTAATCCTGGGGGAAAATTTGCCGGGCTGGGGATTCGAACCAGCGACACCATGGTCTCAAGTCCTGTGCACTACTGACTACGCTACCAGTCTCGGCTGCAATATTAATCCTTCTGCCGCTAAATAAATCAAAATAAAACTTTTAAACCGATGGTTAAAAAAAAAAAAATGTAATAATGTTATTTCAAACCTTTCTTATGAGAAAAATATCTCCTCATCGAACAGCGTAGACACGTTCTGTGCAGTCTGATAATGATCTATACTGTCCGCAAAAGGTCAGCGAGTCGCGCTTAGCAGCCCAAGAGTTAAGATGTCATACACGAAAAAAAAAAAAAAAATGGAAGAGCTGTTTATCCTTCATTTTACCAGTGTGCTTACCCTGCAATATAAAACTAAATACTCGTATATGTTGCGGGGAATGCAGACAAATCAACTTGCACAACTGTGCAATCTGATCTCGGTGTACACTTTCCGCCTTGCAATGAATGACTATAGAAATATATGATCCTTCTTGCATGCAATATATTCATAAAACATAATGTTAACTCTGTACCAAATAATAGAATTTTACACTTGTCCAAATTGAAATCCTTTGCAAATGATAAATCAAATGTGGCTTGGAAGATAGAGTTTGTCTTTGGAAGGGTTGAAAACATTACGGGAAAAGGAAAAACGCTGGTTACAAGTATTTTCTTCTTTTCCCACAATGCTTTCCAAAGTTTTTTTTTTTTTTTCAGAGTCGTTAAAAACACGGGGTAGTGTGGTGAAGCTGTAAGCGACAGATTTTTTGTTCATAAAACGGATAAACAAGATATGAGTTTATCTTAGATGAATAACGATGTTTTTATCATCTCACACTTAAACTAATCATTACAATCATTTAAAACTTTAAGTAAAATCCAAATTACGCCTCTAATTATAATTAAAATAGCAGTAGTAACATTATCATCAGCATCATGATCATAAAAATGATGATGATAATATGATGATGATGATGACCATCCTCCTCCTCCTCCTCATCATCAGCAGCGTTGTTGTTGTCATCGT
The DNA here is from genome assembly GCA_945859785.2 of Tridacna gigas. Taxonomy (NCBI): domain Eukaryota; kingdom Metazoa; phylum Mollusca; class Bivalvia; order Cardiida; family Cardiidae; genus Tridacna; species Tridacna gigas. Next base: position 4,281,026 of record OX244030.2, read on the forward strand.
TGTTATTTAAAAATATGGCGTAGACATTTATTAAAGTCATTAATGTGAAAAAATATTCATGTGTTCTGTTCGCGCGTTTCGTTAGGTCGAACTTTCTCTTTATAATATATATATATATCTCGAGGATTGACGTGTTTTCGATACCATAACCGCTAAACGCAGACAGGAAAGTTACTCTTGATAAACTTCAGATTATTCATCAATTTTCCTTTCATTCTGCTCTAAATCTATCGTCTAATCAACAAAAATTTCTTTCATACGGATGAAAACATTCATAAACAACATGGAAAAGAACTATATGTACAGTGACAAGAATTTACCGACCTTGACCTGTTTTCGAGACTTTTTCGTATCTTCTTGTTGGAGAGTTCTTATACAGTCTTGACCAAAAGTACATGTATTGGCACCAAATGAGTTGTGAAGGTGTAAACAAAGGACAGGACATAATATGTCATATTAATATGTTCACAGTAAGTGATTAAATTTAACACTCAGAATTTTAGACTTGCCCATATTAACAGTATATTTTTAAAACCACATCATTTACGTAAACCAAATTGAAAACTATGTCCAATAAAAGATAGAAAACATTAATGGAAAAGGGTAATGTTTTTCAATGTTTACTCTTCTGTGCACATGCTTTTTTCACTGTCAACATGACATAGGCACACAAACTCAGAATGGCGTCGTACAAGGGTTTGATTGCAACAAAACTTCAAGCGAGTCCAATGATTGCAGCCGGGATAGTCACACTTAGCCCATTTGCTTATAACAAGTGACACACAGTTTTTTTAATTCCTCTGGTTCCCAACGTTTACAAACGCAGCATTTTTCCTCTTCGTTTATTTCCTCATCGGATGAATCTGATGATTGGACAGACGCTACAGTGACACCAGAGATCCCAGGCTGTTCACTATCCATATGTTGTTTCTTTGAGCTTACTTTTGATGTATTTGTTGAACCATTGCTCTTTTTGGTAGATTTTCCCTTTGTTTCAGAAGCTTTCTTCATGGATTGACCAACGTGTTCTCGAATTTCTTTTCTTTTTCAGACGAAGTAATGAAAGTTCCGGATACAATTTTGCTTATGTTGTTTTTCTGTGTTTTCTGTTCAAATGTCTGTTTATCTCCGATAACCTTTTCGACTGTTATGAAGTAATTTTCTTTATCAACACCTGATGCTTTGTGCTGATATTTGTCTAATGCTTCACAAGATGTTTCATTTTCTGTTTCAGAGGGGGATTCTGGTGAAATATATGCCTTTGATGGTGCCAGCTGAGAATCTAGGATCTGTTCTGGCCTGTACGGGTATATTCCAGCCCTTTTGAAGGAAGACCTCAGGTTAGATGAAGACAATGCAGCTGTGTAAGCTGTGCAGGCCAGAGAACATACATTATACCTGGTTAATCTTTGATGAAGGGTTTGCCCTAAAAAATTTGTGACACTCAGAATTGTATATCCTCTGCAAAGGCCCAAAACAACCAACATCAAGGGGCTGTAACACATGACTCGTGTGAGCTGGTAACACAAAAAGGCAAATGTTATGTTCTCTGGCCCAATCAAGTACTGGTAATGTTACATGGGATTTATGGCCATCATAAATCAGTATCACAGGCTGCCTTTCATTTTCTCTTTGTATGTACTTAATAAAGTGCGAAGTCAAGATACTCTAGGAATACTGATGAATTGGACCACCCGGAGCCTGAAACTGTCCCCTGAGCACCAGGGCTTGCTCCATCTAGTAGTTCAGAGCGCATACGTTGGCCTTTAAAGACAAAGAAAGCGGGTATTTGTGTGCCAATGGCATTTCCACATCCTATAATTGTTGTGGTGCAAGATCTATCAGATGTAATAGCGGGTACTGATTTATTGGCACATACAATGTAAGGTGGATTGTGCTCTGTCTGAATTCCCTTTTCATCGACATTGTAGATACATTCTGGCTTTTGCATCAAATCACCACTTTGAAGAGCAGTTTTTAGATTGGCAAAGTACTGAGTAATGTTTTTACTTGATGTGGCTTGTGCCCTGTAGTTACTTAAAGCTCTAGGTTTCAATACTTTCATTTCAGGCCATCTGCATAGAAAGCCGCGGTACCAGCGGTCACTTAATGGATGATCCATGTCACGTTTACCAAGGGATACAGCATAGTTGGAAGCTTGGTCCACCACTTCAACACGAGAGTAACCGTAACCCAGTTCTGCCATGGCTTTTAAATGATTGACAAACAGGGCCTCTTCCTCCTGGCTAAATAATGCCTGGGGCCCTGACGACATCGTCTCTGGATCGCCCCCTCCAGCCACTCTGTCCCGAAGTGTTGTCTGTGATACACCATACTGTCGAGCTGCTTGCTTCACTGGCATATTCCTTTCACGTACAGCTTGGAAGGCATTAAACATGGCTGTTGGTGAATAAATTCTGTACCTTGACACAGATGGCAATGGATTTATCTGAAATTAAAGATTAATTCAATAATTAAAAAAGAATCTTAGAAGATGCTTTTGTTATTTTTTTCTGAGTATATTGGGAGGGGAATCGGGCGGTATACACACACTCTCTCTCAATAGACTCTAATAACTAAATATTGCCTCCCCTTTGAAATGGTGGTCTGTTAAAACAGGTACATTAAAAATGATAGAGTGATAAAAAAATTGTGTATGAACTTTTCACACACCCTGTACTATTAAAGTCAATATTACGTTTGGGACATTATTTATTGTCACAAACATGATTTCAGAATAGCAAATCTTTTATCTATATTGCGGAAGGGTCTCAAACTGTAAGGGAGATGAACTTTTGAAACACCATGTACATCCGGGAAGTTTATAGTCATGTGACTGTCATGTGACTTCGTTATAGCCGACGAACGGGAACACCTCTGTACGTATTCTGATTGTCAAATTTTGTTTCAGCATGAATATTATCGAAGTTGCTATGCAACCCCAAAAAAGTAATAACAAAAATCGTCATTTTATGAAATAGTTACTAAAACTAACATTTACTCGCTTGTTTTTGTCGCATTTTATTGGTTTTTCTGGATCAGCGATAAAAGTTGCTTCCCGTTGCTTCGAGTAAACAAACTGTGACGTCATTGTACATCCGGGTGTCGCAATAAAGGGGAAGAACTGCAGGTCTCGAAAATAGGTCAGTATCGAAAACACGTCAATCTACGATATATATATATATATATATCAGAGACGATTTCTTTCTATCGTGAGAAACACAGTAAAAGGCGAATCTTTCGAATATGGCCTAAAGGGACTGCAGAATAAACTTCAATCACATATTTTCTTACTAACCCGCAGATTGAACTTTTCCAAATACTGGGCCCCCGCCTTGGTGCTCACGCAAATACAAGCCGGGAAACATTTGTACTCTCTACAAGGAGAACGTCGTAAAAATGCAAATGTGAAATTCACATCAATTTTCACTCTTAAATTGGACGATTTCTCGTTTCTTGTCAATTATATTATCTAAATACTGTAGAACCACATCGAACTTTTATTCGCCCTACTTTCAGTTTTAAAAGTAGCAGGTGGTAATTGAAATGGACTGTGCAAATGGACCTGAGCTCAAAACGGTCTCGCGTCAAAATGCCAGGGTGAAAAACGGGGCGAAAATGGCGGCATGTTCAAAATGATCAAAGTACTCTGAGCACTCTGGTGATCAGTAGGACTTGGAAGAAGTTTGATGTTTTGACGCTTTCGATGTAAATGGTAATTTTAAGATGCATAAGCAGATGGTGTAGATCAAGGTCAGACTGTCAGGTAAGGGGCTTTTTACAGATTAGGGCCTTCAAAGTGAGAATAGTGATAAATAAATAAGAAGTATCTGTGTAATTTTGGTGTACGATAAATTCTAAACAGATTTTTTAGTAGTCCAGGTATTGTAGGCCTACACGGTTAGTAAACCAGGTGTCGTGAATTGGAACCGACCAATCTGCTGGTCGCCCTTATATGGCTGAAATAAAGTTGAAAACGGCGCTAGCTAAGCAATTTCCCCCCCCCCACACACACACACACACAATTCATTAATTACGCATGAAACCAGAACAATATCCTATCATCCGGGAGACAGTCCTGTAGGAATACTTAACCCTTGAAGCCCTGGAACTGACTTCACTTGTTTTTGCAGACAATGTAGAGCAAGATCAGACTGTGCGGTTCACAGAACGTGCAGTCTGATAGTAGATCTACCCTGCCTGCTATCGTGTTACATTTTTTAACGGGAATAATCTTGAAATAGCAATATTTCGAGCTGTCTTTTCCTAAAAAAGATCCAAATCATTAGCTCAGCATTATAAGCCTTTCCTGCCCGATGCCGACTTTTGACGACCAAGGGAAAGAAACCTTTTTAAAACTTTGTGGGAAAAGGAGAAAATGCTGGTAACCAGCATTTTCTCCTTTTCCCACAATGTTTTCTATCCTATGATAGAAAAAAAGGACCAGTTGGGGACCTTTTGCGGACAGTGTAGATCTTCGGTCTACACTGCTCGACAAGGAGATATTTATCCTCCCGAAAATGCCTTTGAAATGGCAAAATTTGGGTTTGTACTGCAGGCAGGCAGGCAGGTGAAAGGGTGAGTGAGTGAGTGAGTGACTGAGTGACTGAGTGAGTGACTGAGTGAGTACAATAAAACCCCGTTGTAGATTTAGCCATTAAACTCGGTTTTTTTTTTAAAATAAACATTCATGAAGAAATCAGAAGGCGTTATTTCCTTAAAAAAAACGCAAGAAATTTTAACGTAGTGGAAGCGTAAAGTAGTTCATGACCTAATATGGATTTTTTCGGAAGTAGGAAATAAAAAGAAATAATTGTCACAGAAATAACTGGAGAATAACTCTGATCAAAAGACTATTAAAGCACTTTTCGATAATTTTGACAAGGCTTTTAATCGCTGTCGAGTCACGAAACAAACCTAAAGTGCAATAAAACTTTGGTGCGTATCAATTACAGACAGAATATTTGCATTTTCAAAAAATACAAGGGGAAATTAGCCACTTCAGGAGTTAGGTAAATCAGCTGACCCCGCACATACCATTTTACTATACTTCTGTCTTTTTGTTTGTTTTTCTCTCTCTGTTCCTTCCTCCCTCCCCCTCTCTTTCTTTCTTTCTGTCCTTTTCTTTTCCTTTCCTTTCCTTTCTTGTTTGTCAACGAAACGAATATTAGCCCCGACTCCTAGGAAACTGCCTCACCCCCCGGAAAACTGCCCCCCCTCCCCCGGAAGAGTGCCCATGAAAAATGCCCCCAGGAAATCTGCCCCGTAGGAAATTAGACCCCCGGAAAACTGCCCCGCCAACATTTTTATGTGTATTTCTTATCTGTACAATATATATATGGCTCATTTACAAGCCTCATCAGGCGGTGATGGTAAGTTCTATCAAGAAGATAGAAATTGCCATTGATATCCCCGCTTTTTTGTCAATTATCTTATCTTTTTGTTATAGTTCTAATACTGTAATGGAAACATTGAAGAAAATGGAGCATGCACAACAAAGAAATATAAACACTCTTCAAGAATGACATGGTGTACCTACCTTTTTTTTATTTCTGATTCAGCGCATTTTGGGGAGGGGGGGGGGGACGGGGGGGGAAGGAGGGCAATGTACACATCATTTTTTTCCCTTCTTTAGTACAATCATCTGTATTAGACACTGTTATTTACAATGCATTTTTAAATGTTCACAGTACAATTTAACCCTTTCCCAAACAATCCCTGGTTTTTACGACCCAGGAGAAGAGTCCTTTTGAAAAGATGGTGGGAAAAGGAGAAAATGCTGGTAACCAGCATTTTCTCCTTTTCGCGCTATGTTTTCTACCCTATCAAAAACAGAAATCATCATGAGTGGTACATTTAATTTCTGTTCTGCAGACCTTCTCAGTTTGGTTTAGTCCAAAATTTTGTTGTTTGGGAAAGGGTTAAAGCACAAAATTCAACGTTTTCAAAAGCCATCTTTTTCAGGGTCTTTAAGACTCGAGATTACTTAGTAAAAGGTTAACGTGATGTATTGGTTCGATCTGTCTGTGGGTGACAGATTTGCGTTTTAACCCTTTCCCAAACAAGCCCTGGTTTTCACGTGTCTGCAGTACAAGTCTTTTGAAAACACTGTGGGAAAAGGAGAAATTGCTCGTAACGAGCAATTTCTCCTTTTCCCACAGTGTTTTCTACCCTTTTGGAGACCTTTCTGCCATTTTCATCAAATTTAAAATTGTCGTCTGCAAACTCTTTCAGTTTGGACCAGTCCAAAATTTGTCGTTTGGGAAAGGGTTAAGGTATAAATTGCCGATCAGTTAAAACTGAAATTTCAGGAAAAACATTATTGGAATAGATTTCCAACAATTAATAACGAGGCTGTAGGATAAGACAGAATTTTATCTGTATCTGACAGGATTGATACTGTAGTGACGAAGAAGTAGGGGTTAACCCCTTACCACACGACAAAATTTCAGCCTTGTCCAAATTGGAAGCATTTGCAGACGACAATTTCATTGTGGCTCAAATGGTGCAACTTTTTTTTTGATAGGGTAGAAAACATTGTGGGAAAAAGAGAAAATGCTGGTTACCAGCATTTTCTCCTTTTCCCACAATGTTTTCAAAAGGCTTCTTTCCCAGGGGCGTCAAAATGCGGCATTGTGCGGTAAAGGGTTAATAATTATCCCTTTACCACACAATCCCGAGTTTTAACGACCCTAAGAAAGAAGGCTTTTGAAAACATTGAGGGAAAAGGAGAAAATGCTGGTAACCAGCATTTTCTCCTTCTCCCACAATGTTTTCTATCCTATCAAAGACAGAAATCATCATTTGAACTACATTTATTCTATCGTCTGCAAAGCTTTTCATTTGGTCGAGTCCAAAATTTTGTCGTTTGGTTAAGATTTTAAAACACTTTAGCAAGCAATCGCATTTCTACAGAACGACAGTCTCAGACTTGTCCTAAGTGACAGCACTTGCAGACGACAAAACAAATGTGACTCAAAAATTGAAATTTGTTTTGGGAAGGGTAGAAAACATTGTGAGAAAAGGAGAAAATGATCGTTACCAGCATTTTCTCCTCTTCTTACGGTGTTTTCAAAAGCCTTCTTTCTCAGTGTCGTTAAAAGTCGAGATTGAATGGTTAAGGGTTAGAAATTAATTAAGACCCCGAGAAAAGAAGACTTTTAAAGACAGACGACACGTGACAAAGGAACAGTGTGACACGATATCGCTGATTTGACTCTCTTCCCTAATTCTGTCGCCTTGGATATCGCCAGTCCTCAGGATTGTATTAAATGTATTAAACGCCGTTTTCAACATTATTTCAGTTATATCGCGGCGGCCAATGCAACTACCCATGCTTTCCAGAAGTTTCATTCTTTTACTATTATTTTGTAGGCTACAATTGCCTTCCTAAGTCACTGGCTGCTTTCCCACATAACCATCATCGAAACAATGATCAGCGGTGAGACAAAAATGAATCCTTTCGCATTGACTATCATCTATCTTTGCAAATAAATTTGCCGGGCTATACGTTCGAACCAGCGACCTCCTGGTCTAAAATTCTGCACGCTACCGACTGCGCTAGGGAGGCTCCGCAAAATCCATGGACAGAGTTCGGCTAGGCTGGGGATTCGAATTAGCGACCTCTCGGTCTCAAGCTATGTCCGTGACGAATTTAGTAGCCGGACTTGGCCGTAAAAGTTGTTGTTTTCGTCGCTTACATCAGTATGTCAGTCACAGGAGGACAGTTCAGTCTATTTCTTAATTTTACTAGTGCTAGACTGAGGCTCTTTATTAGTGTAAAAGTTAAAAACATCGTGGGACAAGGAGAAAAGATGATTACAGTATCCTTTCGAAGCCAGCGCAGTACCAGTAAAAGACATTTCGAGGAAACATGGATAGGTGTAGTGGCCACCGCGATATAACCGAAACAATGTTGAAAACGGCCTTAAAGACCGGACAAACGGACCAAGCTCTGTGCAAAAGAAGTTGAGTGCATTTGCGAAAAGTTTCGACCCATGTCAGCCTGCGCGGTCCGCGCAGGCTGACATGGGTCGAAACATTTTGCTATTTGTAAATTTACTGCATGTCAAACGACCGTAATATCGATTCAGTCGATTGTTGGAAAATATGGTTTTGAAGGATCCATACTTACGTTACGACTTGCTTGGTACGATGCATCACGGAGAACCATTAACCCCCTTTTTCCCAGGGCATAACTCAAAATACAAATGAACGATGCTCTGGCAATAGGGGGTTTAATACATCTTGGTGATCCGTTGTGCCAAGCAAGGCATTACAAATACATGTACTATCCATTTTGATTAACAGCGGACCGGACCTGGAGACAGATTGGTCCTTTGACAAGAATAAGATTTTCAAATAGCAAAAAGTTTTGACTCATGTCGGCCTGCGCGGTCTGCAGGTCTGACCTAAGTCGATACTTTTTGCAGATGCATTAAGCGCCCTTTTCACAGAGCATTCCTTAACCCTTTACCAAACGACAGAATTTTAGATTGGACCAAATTGCAAGCATTTGCTGACGACAAATTAAGTGTAGCTTAAATGGTGATTTATGTATTGGATAGGGCAGAAAAAAACATTGTGGGAAAAGGAGAAAATGCTGGTTACCAGCATTTTCTTCTTTTCCCACAATGTTTTCAAAAGGCTTCTTTCCAAGGGCTGTTAAAAGTCGGGATTGTGTGGTAAAGGGTTAAGTCAAATGTCTAAATCAGCGACGAGTCACACTTTCCCTGTTATCACGTGTTCTCTACCTTCTCGAACTGATACAGCAAGATCAAGTAAAACAATGCCGCAGGCAATCTTAGAAGAACAAAATTGAATTGGCGCATTTGTCTTCTTCAATTAATGGCCACTTAGCGGTAGACAATCCCATATTTCAAGGCCCCTGGGGAAAAAAAGCTTTCTGAAAAAAACCTTGTGGGAAAAGGAGAAAATGCCGGTAACCAGCATTTTCTCCATTTCTCACAAGGTTTTCTAGACTTTCACAGACGGTTACTACCATTTCAGTTACATCTAATTTGTCGTCTGCAAATGCTTTCAATCTGGACAAGTCTAAAATTTTGTCATCTGGTAAAGAATTAACCCTTTCCCACACAATCCCGAGTTTTGATGACCCTGAGAAAGAAGCCTTTTGAAAACATTGTTGGAAAAGGAGAAAATGCTGGTAACCAGCATTTTCTCCTTTTCCCACAATGTTTTCTACCCTATCAAAGACAAAAATCGTCATTTCAGCTACATATAAAATTGTCGTCTGCAATTGCTTTCAATTTGAGCCAGTCTGAAATTGTCGTTTGGTAAAGAGTTAGGGGCCATTTAGCGCCAGACATATCTCCTTATTTCCCCGACTGCACTCGCCAGTTCAGGCCGCGTCATGTACAGTATGGGTAATACTTGGCTGAGTTGTATGGTTTAAGATTCGTGCGGTGGAGGCCCCGGGTACGATCCTTGCTTGAAGCACTAGGTTTATCGTATAGTGGTGTCCTTTGCACAGGACTCTTTAGAGCCTTAGCCGACTATTGTTGAAACTAAGGCCATACATGATTTAACCCTTTACCAGACGACAAAATTGTAGCCTTTTCCAAATTCAAAGCATTTGCAGACGACAATTTCAGTATGGCTAAAATGGTGCTATTTTTCTATGATAGGGTAGAAAACATTCTGGGAAAAGGAGAAAATACTGGTCACCAGCATTTTCTCCTTTTCCCACAATGTTTTCGAAAGGCTTTTTTCCCAGGGGCGTTAAAAGGCGGCATTGTCCGGTAAAGGGTAGAGCTGTCGCCCGTGATATGACACGTGTCCGGTCGGTCGGTCGGTCGGTCAGTCGGTCCTATCATTTGAGACAAATCTAATTCTGGGAAAATGAAGAAATGTGAAGAAAAAGTAGAACAATGTGAACAAAACAGGAAAATGCTGGATATCACCAGCGTTTTCTCCTTTTCCCACAATGTCTTCATAAGCTGTAATGCTAAGGGTCGTAAAACAGGGATTATTTGGTGAAGGGTCAACTCTTTTCCGAATAAAATTTTAGACTGGTCCAAACTGAAAGCATTTGCAGACGACAGAAAAAAAGGCTTATATGATGGGAGGAAAGGTAGAAGGACAGAAAATATTGTGAGAAAAGGAGAAAATGTTGCAGTTTCAGTGGTCCACGGTCTCTGTAGGACTGGTATGGCAGTGTTAGATAAACACGATTTTTCACACACAGAATCTTTTGCAGACATTGATAGGAAAATGAGCATTTGCTATTTATAGTTACGGTGTCCAATGAAAATTTCGGGCATCCATAAGTTTTAGCGGCCTGTGGTTTCTGTAAAAATGATATGACCGTACTACACAAAAGCGGTTTCCTGCAAATAGTGGCTTTTTGAAACATAGATAGAAAGGAACATTAGCTTCTAAGTTTTAACGTTTCAAACTTTTTTTTTTCTAATAGTATCTGTAAAATATTACACCTATTCTTCCTTCAGTAGAGGATGGATATGTAATTCATAAAAACCAGTCAAAGATTATAAATTTATTGTTTGTTTAACTCTTTACCAGATGACAAAATTAAAGATTCGCTAAAAAATGAATGCATTTGCAGACGACAAATTAATTTTGCTTTAATGTCGGGATTTGCTTTTGAACGTGTAGGACCAATTGTGGAAAAAAAAGGAGAAAAGGCTGGTTAAAGCATTTTCTCTTTTTCCCACAATGTTTTTATTAAATATTTTGGCCAGGGTCGTTAAAACTCGGTTCTTTGTTGTAAAGGGTTAGAACTGAACGCAATGGCCTTTGAACTTTTTGTTGGAAGATACATTTAATCGAAAGTGGAATGCACCTGGATTGTCTGTACTGTTTTTATTTTCTCAGAAAGTTGACAGTCTTTGCGTAGGTCAGTTGGTCGGTTTGATTAGATGTTATGAAACGCCATCTTCAACATTATTCAAATCTGTTCTTTATGTTCCATTGTTTCTGCTCAAAGTAATAAAGCTATGATTTCTTTTTAGCTTTGAGTTTCACAATTCAAAAGTCCACCAACGGCCAAATTACTGGCGAATTTCTTTCATATCATTTCAAATTATGAATAGTTTTGAGTCTGACAAGGTGTTACAGTTATGGTCTGTCAAAATCCGAGTCGCTGGCAGAAAAAAATGATTCGTTAAATTAGACTTAGATTGGCAGCTTTAATTCTAGTTTTACAAATGAGGCATGCTCTGGCAAAAGGGGGCTTAATGCATATATCCGTGATGCATGGTACCCTGCAAGTCATCACATGATCATGGAAGCGTAAAGCCCATTTTGTATAACAACCGATTGAATCATGAGGTAGACCGGTCCTTAGATATACAGAAAATTGACCAATAGCGAAAAGTTTCGGCCCAGGTCAGCCTGCGCGGAAAGCGCAGGCTGACCTGGGTCGATACTTTTCGCCGATGCATTAAGCCCCCTTTTCACAAAGCATGGCACATTAATCATTGTTCGGCCGGTGAATTGAGTTTTGACAGATTACACTGTAAGAGATTGTCAGGCATATGATTGTCCACACTTTTAAATGGTATATATGAATTTGCCTGTAATCTGAACCCTGTATTGTTTACTTTTGGCCCCTAGTGGGCCTCTAAGTTGCAATTCAAGTATATTTAGAGAATATTTGTTTTTGTTCTGTGCAATATCGAAATTTATTTCATCAAGTGAACATCATCTGTAATATTTTCACGAGCGGCGCACACAATATTACCGAGGATGTTCACGAGATGAAATACATTTTTATATTTACACCGGATATATATATATATATATATATATATATATCACATTTCTTATCTGCAAATGCTTGCAAGATTACACCAGTCTAAATTTTGACGTCTGATAAAAGATTAGATTGGTATTGCAACGAAGAGTTGATTATAGCCTTCAGAAATTCTCATTAGGTGAATAAATAAAAATAAACGGAAGCGCACAAAAGAAATTACAAGGTTTCAAAAGCGCCTCAACTGTTGCAGACCTGTTTTTTCTGCATTTTTTTCCCTCAAATCTTCGATTTAACGAGCGGCTACATCGCTTTCCAATTTATTCATAATTAGCATCTCACATCAGAAAACGACATTTAAATAGCACTCTGACTATATTTCCTAATTTCTTCACAGATTACGAACTGTTTCCGGTTGTTGACGCATTAATAACGGAAGCTTTGTAAAAGTTTGTTTGATTGGCTCATTCAAGTACTGGGTCAAAAAATTACTCCTATATAACAAGTAATTCACTCCCTCAATCAAATCTTCCCTAACTGGAAGCTGTTTTTATGGAAAAACCCAGATGGTAAAACAAAAACAAACAAAACCCACAGGAACGGTCTCGAGTCGCAGGAGTGCTTCCGAACGATTCCGGGACGTATGCACACTTCCGGGCCTACTCTGTAGTATGAATGCTTCTAGATCGTAGTGGTCGAAGGTAACTCTTAGAAATTTAATACAAAGCCTTTCACTCTTTCATTAGAAAATTTTAGAGAACAGGTCCACGCACAATATAATGCGATAGAATGTTTTATTGTAGAAGTAGGAACCCGTGTTTTCTTAACCCTTTTTTTTTTGCAGAGTTGTTAAAACATTTAAGGCATGTCCTGTGAAAAGGGGGTTTAAAATATTTGCAAAAAGTATCGGCTCGGGTCAGTCTGCGCCTGCAGAGGGTGACCAAGGTCAAAATGTTTTGCTTTTGGTAAATTTTTCTACATTTTTAAGGATCATTTTCTTTAATGATTCAGTCGGTTGTTGCACTGAATGGATTTTACACACCCATAATCAAATGATCACTAACTTGGTACAATACATCATGAGGATGCATTATACCCCCTTTTGCCAGAGCATGGCTCGTTTCTCTAGTAAAGGGTTAACCAGCTCACAAACAGTGCTTAACTCTTTACCAAACGACAAAATTTCAGACTAGTCCAAACTGATAGCAGTTGCAGACGACAAAATAAATGTGACTGAAAAATTGAAATTTGTTTTGGGAAGGGTAGAAAACATTGTGGGAAAAGGAGAAAATGCTGGCTACCAGCATTTTCTCCTTTTCCCACAATGTTTTCAAAAGGTTTCTTTTGTATGGTCGTTAAAAGTCGGGATTGTGTGGTAAAGGGTTAACAGAAAGACTCTCCACGGTGAATCGAACTTTTGACCTTCCGATGCGTGTGTTGATTTCCCAGCCACTAGTGCAAGAACATGTTTGTAGAAGTTGGTAAGCTGGTTTTAAGCCTTAACCAAACAATCCCATGTTTTGATGACCCAGAGGAAACAGACTTTTTGAAAATATTTTCTCCTTTACCAAAAATGGTTCCAAAAATTTTCATTCTAAGAATCGTCAAAAATCGAAATCGTTTGATAAGGGGTAAAAAAATTATGAAAAAACAAAAAAATGCAAATCTCAAACGATTTTTTGAAAAATCAGTTTAACGAATGGCTAATTTATTGACGCCAGAGTGTACCAAAGCAATAATTTTCCATTTGCTAAGCAGTTTTTTTGTCATATATGTCAGTCTAAATGGATGATCACTTGAAATAGGAAATTTGGGAGGAAAAAAAAATGGGAATGGAGCGCCGTAAGTGGTTTCAATAGCATGCTTTTCATTGTTATAATGATTGTGTAGAGGCGGAAGGAAACGTGGTTGCATGCAAGGTTACCTAAGTTCATTGCCCCGAGAAGGAAACACGTATTACAGTATGGCCACACCGAGGAACGTATTGGGTACTTTTAAAGTTAAACGTTTAACCCTTTCCCAAACAAGCCCTGGTTTTCACGTGTCTGCAGTACAAGTCTTTTGAAAACACTGTGGGAAAAGGAGAAATTGCTCGTAACGAGCAATTTCTCCTTTTCCCACCGTGTTTTCTACCCTTTTTGAGACCTTTCTGCCATTTTCATCAAATTTAAAATTGTCGTCTGCAAACTCTTTCAATTTGGACCAGTCCAAAATTTGTCATTTGGGAAAGGGTTAACATATAATCTAAAGTTGGGTTTCAAGATCGGAGTGCATGTCTTTTCAGGCTGATTTTGGTTCTCACTTCTAGGAAACTAGGTCAAAGTAATAGACACGAAAGATATGGATTATTGTATCTATGAATGAAAATGGAATTTTCTATCGCTCCAATACTTATTGTTCAATCAGAACATACAGGTCATTTTCACGAATCCAGATCTCGTATGTACGCCGCCGGACTATTTTCAAAGACAACCGCCAAAAATAGAAATGGCAAACATGGCGGAATTGACCTTGTCCTATTCAGTACACCTCTGCCAATTTGGAACACATCGGTCAATTCTAGGACAGGTACATGTGACAGTTCCGGATGGTAGTCAAGAAATCATCCAAAGCACTGTCGAGCTTGTTTACGGTGTCACACCACTGGTTTTTGCTACATTAAAAATAGAGTGAAATTCACCATGTTCGACCCTCTGCTGTACTTTTCGTGGCAAATCCACAGCTTTGCTGGTCTCTTTTTCTGTCAAATATAAATAAAGTGGCCTACACAAGGGACTAAAATATGGCACCTCATCCGACTGAAGTTTCTGGTATTCTACCTCAAACACAAATAGCCTTGAAAAATCCCAGTGAAAAAGGCCCTTCTGGGTGGTAGACCACGTTCCTTTGTGTGGGTACAGGCAGAAAAAAAAAAAAAATCCCCAAGAAATAACAAACTTGCTCTCTATTTCCACAGAAATCATCAAATCAACACACATTTTGGGGACAAAACAGTACAGCAGAAGTGCTTGCTTTCGAATTTTCAAAAAAGACTACTTCTTACTACTACGACCCGGAAGGAGTTCGCAGTGGAGTTGCACCTTACATTACGAACCTTCTATTACAGAGAGTGTATCCGGCATAAATCAGTCAGCCTGCATATGTCCCAGGTTTGCATAGTGCTTTGCGACCGAGAAGTTCCCAGTGAAATTAAGTTAACAATCTATCAATCCAGAGACGAATTTTAGTTTTACAAGTCTAGAGAAAGACTTCTTAAAACCAGCATTTTTTCCTTTTTCCCCAAAGTTGGCTACCCTTATAAAAACAAATCTTAATTTTTCAGTCACATTTATTTTGTCATCTGTAAATGCTTTCCGTTTGGACAAGTCTAAAATTTTGCAGTTTGGTAAAGAGTAGAATTCAGAATTTCTCAGCTTTTAGGGATCTAGTGACTTTTATACCAGCTTTAACCCTTTCAGCGCCAAAGGCGAAAACAGGGACTTTTGCGGACGGCACAGATCAAGATCAGGCTACACAGAACGTGCAGTCTGATCTTTGATCTGTACCGTCCGCTTAATTAGTCAAGCCCCTATGATAAAAAATCTTTTTGGGTCTCTGTGGATTGCATTTACAGCCACCGAAAGAAGTCGAGTTTATTTATTTGGCGCCGAAAGAGTTAACAAACCTTTTACCACACAGTCCCAAGTTTCAATGACCTCGATGAAAAAGATTTTTGAAAACATTGTGGGAAAAAGAGAAAATGCTGGTAACCAAAATTTTCTCCTTTACCCACAATGCTTTCTACTCCTTTAGAGATAAATCCGATCATTTGAGCCTCATTTAATTGTCGTCTGCAATTGCTTTGAATTTGGACTCTTCAAAAGATTTGTCGTGCGGTAAAGAGTTAAATATCTGAGCGAGCAGGGATCAAATTGAGAACTCTAACGCCTAAACCATAAGGTAACAGAGGGTCTCACTAGAAAACGCAAGTCCGAAATATGGTATATTTGCCAAGAAACGCCGTCAGTTAACATTAACTCGCGAAGACGTTTTTCATTTTTTGTTATTAGACAAACTGGGTCCCACTTCACAAACAGGACAAACACCGTAATGAGAAGATTTAATCACGGTTTTTCCGCGGAAATGTCCTTCCCACACTAATGGCGCATGAATACATTGTTATCAATGCGAGGAGTACACAGAAAGTAAATTTACCATATCAGATGTGAACTTTAACAGCTCGTGAAGTAAGTTATATATGAGCTTTGTTCTGCGAAAAGGGAGCTTATTGCATCTGCAAAAGGTATCGACTCATGTCGGCCTGCGCAGTCCGCGCAAGCTGACAAGGACCGAAGCTTTTTGCTTTCTTTAAATTTTACGCATGTCAAATGATTATTCTACCTCATAATTCAGTCGGTTGTCAGATAAAATGGATTTTAGAGGGTCTATAATGATGAGATAATTTGCTGGGCATAATGCATCATGTAGATGCACGAAACCCCTTTTTGCCAGAGCATGGCTCATATATATTAAATGTAGTTTGGGTTATGTATAAAACCGAATAAACATGTGTAACATTCTGTTAAGAAAAACGCCAAGCCTTTTTTTTTCGTAATCGTGCACCAAAAAATTGGGTTTTCAGTGCACAAGGGCTCAACTCTTTACTACACAAGAAAATTTTAGATTCTTCCAGATTGAAACCGCCTACAGACGATAAATTGCGTGTGGCTCACATGCCCCAATTTGTTTTTGAATAAATAGAAAACATTACGCGACAAGGAGAAAATGCCGCATTGTCTAACTGACATATTTCGACGTTCATTTCCAACTTCGGTTTGTTTTTTTACACGCTTCGATGGATGTCCCTAAAATCTCGCACTTTCTTGCGACACTTATTCATTTTCTTACCGAATGTGTACCGAACATGCGCAAGAGTGATCAAGGACTCAAAAAACGATAACTCCATTAAAATGGCGTTGGTAAATATTAGTACTCTGCCACACAATCGGAATAACCCGGTTACGTCTCACAATTATGTGTCTGCACAGCACTATGGGGCAGACACATTTCCGTTGCAAAGTCTTAACACTTAAGCAGTTGAATAAATGAAACCCAAATTTCTACACAATACTAAAAGCCCAAACATTGCGGTTTCAAAGTTGATTTCACCGGAAAGAAAATACCGTATCGGACAGTGTAGATCAAAGATCAGACTGCACGTTCTGTGCAGTCTGATCTTGATCTACACTGTCCGCAAAAGGTCAGTGGGTCGCGATCAGCAGCTTAAGGGTTAATTAGACCTATCTCCCAACGGAATATGACTTCTGTAAATTCGAACAGAAAGGCATAAAGAATTCCCATTGATAAGTAATTAGGCGCCATTTGTATTTCCATCCACTGTTGTATCAGTGATGTATGTGGCCGTCGAGGCTCAGTTGTTAAAGGGTGATTGATGGTACTGAACGCATTTTCAGTATTATTTCAGTTATATCGTGGTGGCTAGGGCACCTATCCATGTTTTCCTCGAGATTTACTTCGCACAATATTTTTCCCACGCCACTGACTGCTTTCCCACATAACTATCGTCGAAACAATGGGCATCGGTGAGAGAGGAATGAATCCTGTCGCAATAACTATCATCAATCCTCGGAGAGAAATTGGTCGAGCTAGGAATCGAACCAGCGACTTCCTGTTCTCCAGTCCTGTGCGCTACAGACTGATATATCGGGGCTCGGCAGAGTGGTTAAAGAGAGAGGGATTAGTAAAGGAGAAATTGATGTTTGACTGACATTTTCTCCGTTGCCCACAATGTTTCAACGCCTTTTTTTCCCCTACGGTTGTTAAAACACCAAACGAGCACCAGTTTTCACGACTTTGACAGAAAAAAAAAAAACCCGAGATTGTAATCATGGTGGGAAAAAAGAGAAAACTCCGGTAACCAGCATTTTCTTTTCTCGCCGTAACACTGTCTTCTCTTCCAACAACAATATCCCACCAATTAAGTCAAAAATGCTTGTTTCGAAGAAGTTTCTATTTCGACGTGTGGTAAAGATTAAAACGATTTTTGAAAATTTTTGTCAAATTTAATTTTTTATCAAATCTTGCTAAAAAAAGAATCTAGTTGCAAGTCTCTTTAAGTCTTTACCACACGACAAAACTTTAGACTTGTCCAAATTGTTCACATTGTAAATATTTGCAGACGACAAAATAAATGAGTCATGCTCTGTGAAAAGGTGACTTAATGCATCTCCGTGCTGCATAATACCAAGCAAGCCATCACATAATTATGAATCCATAATAGCCAGTCTTTTTAAACAACCAACTGAATCATGAGGTAGAATGGTCCTTTAACACGTAGAAAATTGACCAATAGCGAAAAGTTTGGGCCCAGGTCAGCCTGCGCGGACTGCGCAGGTTGACCTGGATCGATACTTTTCGCAGGTGCATTAATCCCCACTGTTCACAGAGCATGGCTCGAATATGACTTGATTTGAAATTTGTGTCGGGACGGGTAAAAAACACTGTTGGAGAAAGAGAAAATGCTAGTGACCAGCATTTTCTCCTTTTCCCACAATGTTTTTAAAAGCTTCCTTTTTCAAGGTTGTTAAAAGTCGGGAATGTGTGGTAAAGCTTTGTTCAAGTGTACGTGACTTCTGGGCCAGTATGACCTTTTTTACCAACAGACAGTTATGGGCTTTATGACCAGCTATATTTAGAACTGTCGAGACGAATTTTATATCTGTCTTTTGTCGGTGCAGATGCTCATAAAGTTTGTAATAACCTAACAGGCCATTATCTTCCGCTAGCTGGCAATTTTTTGAAACATACCTATCTGATGTGGGCATTCTGGGTAGAGAACCGAACTACTTTTTCAAGGCGGCAATTAATATTCGGCGAATTTCAAAATAAAATGTACAGTTACTCACTAAAACCTACCTTGTACGATTTATCCAGCCATGGTTAGCTAATATATAACCTATGCACCAGCCATCTATAAACAAAGCCTCTATAAGCTTGGGAAAAAGCCCCGGTGTCAGCCCAGCAAGGTGGGACGTTACTTTTGTTGTCAGTCTGTTGCACAAATCCGGGTTTTCCCTATGTCTATATTTAGAAACAGTCTACAGAGATTTGCAGTAAGCAAGAAGTAAGTAAGAATATGGACATGCACTGACGACACCTTACACGGTGATTGAGGGCAATATGTATTAAAGGGTCATATCAAAATTATTTGTCGTGAATCAAAATTTCTTGTACACTACTGATAAATTCTATTCTTTTGGGCCCTCATATGCTAACGACAACTTCCGTTGCACAGTATTTATTGATCACGATCTGCTCGACTCTACCAAACCACAAAATTTTAGAATATTCCTAACTAAAAGCATATGCAAACGACAAATTAGATATTGTTAAAAATATGGAAGCTGTCTTAGAAAGTGTAGAAAACATTGTGAGAAAAAAAAAAAAAAAAAAAGAAAATACCAGTTACTAGCATTTTCTCCCTTTCCCACTATTTATTTAAAAGAGTTTTTTTCCTTAGGGTCGTTGAAATACGTTGAAGTACGGAATTGTGCGGTAAAGGCTTTATCCAAACCGTATGTTAAAGATAAAACGTACAATAAAACGTTTACTGATTTGCAGTGGAACTGCACTTGACTTTCGAAAGCAGTCAATTCTATCTTTATTATTATTTTTTAATCACGACGATTCCATCCTTATTGTGCCAAAAAATTGAAGGCAGATCTCAAACAAATGGTAAAACTTAAAATATTGCGACCTTAAAGTTCTTTTTCACTTGTTGAAATCTCACTTTAACGAACAGTGTAGATGAAAGATCTGAGCTTAATCTACACTGTCCACAAAAGCGCATTCCGTCATACCCAAAGGTCAACGGTGAAGTAATTTGCGACAACGCCACAATTTTTATAATTTATTAATTTAGTAATCAATAACATGCCAATATCATCTATGTACTGTAAATTTAAGACAAACTCTTGTTTCGAGTTTTATTTAGAGGATCTTCAAAACATAACATTTATTCAAACATTTGCTGCTTATAGACTAAGTTCACATAAGTTAGAAATTGGAGCCGGTCGTTTTGTAAATAAGCCACGCGAGGAGAGATTTTGTAAAAAAAAAAAATAACAATGGATTTATTGAAAACGAATAATACCATTTTCTGTTATATTGTTCGAATTGTCAGAATTCAATATCTTATGAATACATTAAATCCAAATATCTTAGTAGATTCAAATATATTATGTCCACAAAGAACAAAAGAACTTTAGAAAAATGTGTTTAATTGTACCTGTATTATGAATTCTTACAAAATTCGTGAAAATGTTGTATTTTAAACATATTTTATTCAACAGTATAAGATACAGGTTAACAGAATACAATACAATCATATGACAAATTTACTGAAGAAAAGGATAAGAACGGAAGCTTAAGCTTATAAAATTCTTCTCCAAATTTCGGGTAACGGTTACTAGTATTACATGAATGTATCATTACTAATTGCAAAAAAGTAAATTAATTTAGAAAAAAGATAGGAAAAATAACAGAAGAGTGTGGAGTGTTATTGATAAAGATTTCAATTGAAGACTCTTTTATAATGGCTATAGAAACTCCAGCTTGACCATCACAATTTAACAAGTTGTAACTGTTTAACTATTTAAAGGTGGGCAATCAGGCATTACTTGTAAACCTTTTACTATCACGGATGTATGTGTGCACAGCAGCAAATAATCTTTGGTTATCAAGCAGATTAAGGTTTTCATCTCCAAATAGAATGATTTGGAGTGTAAGTCTTGTTATACTGTTAATACTTAGGCTTAGAATAATTCTTTGGTTATTATAAAACGGACATTCTAAAAAAAAATGTTGGGTTGATTCCACTGTACCGCATCTACAAAGTGGTGATTGCACCAAATTTTTCAAGTACAAATGTTCATTGAGACAGCTACATTTGTTTCTTAATCTAGCATGTATGATCTGAATTTTCCTATCGCCAAAAAAGTAAAGCCTCCGTGGACAGGGTTTATCGACATTCAAACGGTATTTAAAAGATGACAATGATTCAGAGTTTTTAATTTCATCTGGCAGGGAATTCCAATCATTAATCACAGATGGCAAAAATGAAGTACTGTACAAGCTAGTTCTACAAGCAATGTTTCTTAAATTGTTAGGCCTTCGAAGGTTATAAGAGCAAGAATTGCCAACCGTAGGTGGAACAAGAGTATTAAGATAATTTGGGGAAAGCCCATTAATCATTTTATAGAAAAGAATAAGCTTGTGCTTGCGCCGTCGTTGGCTTAAAGTTTCCCATCCAGACTCCTGATATAGATCAACGATAGAAACAAGCTTAGTACAACCGGTAACAATCCGAGCAGCTTCATTTTGCACTTTATCCAGTCGATCTTTCAACCCTTGAGACAGATTGTCCCATATAACATCACCATATTCCAGAATAGGTCTGATAAAAGAGAAATACATGATTTGGAGTGAAAGGCGATCAAGACGGGTTTTCAATAGTCGCATAATTCCGATTCTTTTCCATGCCTTTTCGATAGATTTACCGATGTGGATGTCCCACGACCCAATGTTGTACAGAACTCCAGTGTCAGTTAGACTTGAATTTATTGTTCGTTAAGGTAATTTTTTTAAGTACCTGTAATCTTTGTACACTCTGTCTTGAGACACATAGAATTTGTATAATATGCAGTATTTTTGACTAGCGAAGCTAGTCTATAGGCATCAAGATTGACCTAGATTCAAAATCCCACAGTTGTCAAATACTGCCACACAGAAAATACTTCTCTCTGTTAGAAATCTTAATTCTGTTATACATGACAATTTAGACATAAACCGCTAAATCTCTACCTCTCCGATTTGAACATGTCGTCTTACAAAGTAACAAACTGAACAAGATGTCATTTATAAGGTACAAGATCTTTGCTTATATGTAAATTGAGTGACCTATGCAAAGCAGAGAATCACTTATTCCTACACAACTGTAACACTATGAATGAATCTATTAATGGATACACCTAGGTTAACTTGTCGCAAATCCCAGCTATATCAACCACACTGGACAGGGAACCCTTGTCATTCCTTCAGTCATTCATTATTTAGATCATTGTGTACAGTTGAACTATTATGTTAAACTGTTATTCTATTAACCCTTTACCAAACAATCCCAAGTTTTAACGATACTGGGGAAGGGTCCCTTTGTAAACATTGTGGGAAAAGGAGAAAATGCTGGTAACCACCATTTTCTCCTTTTCCCACATTGTTTTCTGCCCTTCTGGAATCATGTTTCATCAGTTCAGCCACATTTAATTCATGGTCTGCAACAGCTTTGAATTTGGACGGATGTAAACTTTTTCGTTTTGTAAGGAGAGTTAAATAGTTAACTACATCTTGTGCTATTAGATATTGACTAATTGACTGCATGGTGTTTAACGCCGTTTTCAACATTATTTCAGTGCGGCGGCCAGAGCACCTGTCCATGCTTTCCTCGAGTATCTTTTACCAGCACTACCGTGACTCAATGACCTTTTGCAGACAGTGTGTGCAGTCTGATCTTGGATCTACATTGTCCGATAAGAGGATAGATTTTCTCCAAAGTGTAACTGTGAAATAGCAGTAGCAATATTCAGGTGTTTACCATCAGCTTGAAAGTTTCATTTAACATTTTTTAGCAGGTTAAGGGTTAAACTTAAACTGGATTATAGTTAACTAATAGCACATATAGCCCCGGTAGTTCAGTCGATAGTATACAGGACTTGAGAACAGGAGGTCCCTGGTTTGATCTTCAACAAATTTCTTTCCGAGGATTGATGATAGTCATTGCGACAGGATTCTTTTCTCGCTCACGTTTCGACGATGGTTATGTGGGAAAGGAGCCAGTGGCTTGGAAAAAATATTGTGCAGAGTACTGGTAAAAGAAACTCCAGGAAAGCATGGATGTGTGCATTGGCCACCGCTACATAACTGAAATGATGTTGAAAACAGGGTTAATAAACACCATACAATCAATCAATCAATCAAACAATCAAATTCGCTAGTCTGTCAGTACTTTCAGTACTTTGATTTTGTATTTATCTACATGTACACACGTCTTCGCCATATTTCTTTTCGATTGTAAATGGCCAAGACATATATTATGTCGTTTATGCCAAAAAGTGAAACTTTGATAGTCCATTCCAAGTTAAATAATTATCCTTATTGGAAAGCGCCTTACCTTTTGTGCTCGGGACATCTTTTATGGCCTAACTTATTTTTTTGTTTGTTTGTTTGAATGATGTATAACGCCGCTTTCAACATTATTTCAGCTACATTGCAGCGACTTGTGCATCTGTCCATGCTTTCCTGGAGTTTCTCAAACCGGTACTCCACACAAAATTTTTCCCAAGCAACTGCCTGCTTATCCAACATAGGCGAAACAATGATCTGATTGACCGAGCTTGGAACCAAGTGAACCCTGGTTCAAAGTCTTGCACGTAACCGACTGAGATAACAGGCTCGGCTATGATCTATCTGGTGGTTTCCGTTGTATAGAAGAAAAAAAATCTAAACTTTTGCACTTTTTGTGCAATCAGACCTTGATCTACATCGTTCCCTTGAGTAACTAATGTAGATAGAGTTAGCGGAAAGGTTTTATCCGTTTCCAAACAAACCCATATACTTTAAGGAGCCAAAGGAAGTAGCCTTTTGAAAACGTTGTTGGAAAAGGAGAAAATGCTGGTCAGCAGCATTTTCTCCTTTTCCAACAATGTTTTCTATCCATTCAAAGAAGAATGCCACTGTATAGGCAGCATTCAATTTGTCGTAGTCGCAAATGCTATCAGTTCGGACCACTCTGGAATTTTGGTGTGTAGTAAAGAGTTAACGTTTTTCATCTGAGCATCAAAGCGAATTTATTTCTTCAAATCACCAGAGACCTTTTTTCTGCAAAATATAGTGCTAGCCATTCAAAGTGCAATTCCATCTTTTATGGGATGAAATTAAGATAATCTGCAATTCCACTTGCAGCAGACTGCAAATGGAATTTGTTTTAGAACATTACCCTGTCTTGAAAGTGTGATCAAACCATTTCATGAAGGCCGCTGTCACACTTAGAAAAAAGGCCACAAAAGTACTTCGTTCTTGAAATTTGACATCAAACGCAATGGGAACGCAATGTAATGCAGGAAATAAAAAAACACAAGAAATATTATAGACAAAAAAAAGATAAACGGCGTAAGATTGATTGATTAATTGATTGAATGGTGTTTAACGCAGCTTTCAACATTATTACAGTCATATCATGGCAACAGCTCACATATTCATGTATTTCCTGGGTTTTACCAGTACTAGGCTAGGGCTCTGAAGTGTCTTGCTCAAGGACACAACCACTGAAAGGCCAGAGGACAAGGTGGGGCTCGAGCTCGGGGCCTCCAGGTTACGAGTCCTACACCTTACCACTGGGCCACGCAGGACCCCGACGGCGTAAGAGGTACAGGAATATGAATAGTTACGATTGGTAAAAAATATGCACATGTTTATTTGGCGGGGGTCAAACCAAAGACTGACGTTTACGAGTCCTGCGCTCTAAAACTCAGCTATTCGGACTTGTATAAATGAATAGATGATAAGTTGCGATTGGTAAAAAATATGCACATGTTTGTTTGGCGGGACCCTGTGGGTATATTTGCAGGGAAAAATATGACAACAAGATACAAGGATAGGTACTGCTAATATTTTCTTTTTAAGCGCCACCCAGTAACCCAACGGCTGGCCATCGAAAATTGCCGGAGTTCCATAATCACATGTTGGAAGGGACAGCACTTGCTTTCGACGGAAAGAAACATCTGGAGACTTCTGTTAAATTTTTGAAATTGTCTGGAGTTGAACTTGAGAAGTGACATAATCAGTGATAAAAAGTCTGATTTTTTTTTAAATAAACTGCGTCACAGGGCCACAGGGATGTTGCATAACTGGTAGTGTGTTGGAGACAATTTAAACCAGTTTTGTTTGTTTGTTTTTTGTTTGTAGAGTGTTTAAGGCCGTTTTCAAAATTATTGATTATCTTGAATTTTCTTTTACCAACACTTCGCACAACATTCTTCCCAACCCACTGGCTACTTTGTCTGTGAGTGCTTTCAATTTGGTCGAGTCCAAAATTGTGTCGTTTGGTATGCTACATTACAAGTTACATTAAAATACCATGGTATAAGACCATTTGTAATGCTATCTGGTTGATTCTAACAGTCCTTTCAACTCTGAGTACAGGCGTAGATTACCAACCATTCTAAGTGGCATCCTGACTTTAATTCTAAATCAACCTTTCCTCAAAAAATCCCGTATTTTAACGACAATGAGACAGATTAGTTTGTATAGGAATTTATGCCGTTTGATCAGCTTAGGTCATATAACGGTGGCTAGTGCACCTACGCATATGTTTCCTGGCTTTTTCACCCCAGTACTGACACAACTTTCTTCCCATGCCACTGGCTACTTTCTCACATGCATCAGAGGCGAGAGGCGTAAAATCGCCGGAAAGAAAGCTTGCCTCAACCTGGTATCGAGCCTGCAACCACCAGGTCATGAGTCGGATACGCCAACCACCGACCGGGCCTAAAATAAAGACGGCCGTAGCAAACGCTGTAGAAAAAAAAAAGACAAGGCTTCTTCTCTGTATGTTGGTTGCCAGCTTTTTCTCTTTTTCCCACAAAAGTTTCAACCCTTTCGAAAACATACCCATGTTTGAGCAACATTTAATCTGACGTCTTCATGTCTTTTCAATCTTGTTCAGTGTTAAAACTTGTTGTCCTATAAAGAATTAGTGACACGATTCCTAATTGGCGAGATAAAAACCATTTATTTCAGAATTTCAGAATAGTTTATTCAGAATACATAAGGCCACCGGCCCAAAATACAAAAAAAATCAGAAATGTCATATATTTACAGTGACTTTTAGATAATAACATAATATGCACTATAACTTTAGAGTATCGATGGTTGTTAAATATTTTCTTGATGTCAGGGGATAGGTTGTGTAAGTTGTCTAAATATTTATACATCCTATATAATACTTACAACACTTACTTGATTATGGCATTGATAAAAGGTATACTTGTAAAAAGGGGCTTTTGTAGAAGGCATAGATCAAGATCAGACCGCACAGAACCCGCATTCCGATCCTGAATCCATACCGTGCGCCTGCATACATGAGCTTTTGTGGAAGGCATAGATCAAGACTAGACCGCATAGAACGTGCATTCCGATCCTAAATCCATATCGTACGCTTGCACATACTTATACTTATGGTACTTTGAATTTGTTTCTACCAACGAAATTGTACAAAACTCATACATGACACAAAACAGACAAGTATAGCGAAGGCGCCTAGCCAAGGCATTCAGTGCAGACAATCATACTGAGACAACTAACATTTTTGTAACACGTTTCATCCTATAAGTTTACATAACAAGACAGATAATTATGAATGCCATAATAATTTACGCCAAAATAAAATGTAATTAAGAATAGTCGGTGAAGACGGTTCTATAGTAGAACCGCTTTTAACTTGTCATTTAATGAATATTCCGTCTTTTTACGTGAACTATTTATACATCTCCGATAAATTTACATTTTCATAGAACGTTTACAGCGGGATCATGTGTCCACGTATTTTACCTCTACAACATGGACACGTCGACAGGATCAGTTTATGATACAAACATATTAACTGTAATTGTGGGTAAGTTAAATGAAACTTTCAAGCCGATAGTAAAAAACCAGAGTACAGTAATGCTATTTCAAACTCCCCCTTTTTTTTTTTCTTTTCTTTTTTTTTTTGAAGAAAAATATTCTCTTAACGCACAGTGTAGATCCAAGATCAGACTGCACGTTCCGTGCAGTCTGATCTTAATCTACACTGTCCGCAATAGGTCAGTGAGTCGCATTTAACAGCCTACGGGTTAAACATTTAACTCCGTTTAGAAGGAGCCTCGGCAAATATCGGAAAAAAACCGAACATGGTCACGGAAAAATAGTAGTGACAAGTCAAAGAGGTTGCACAATACGACGATGGTTGCAGGCGACATTTTAAGTATTGCAGTAGAAACAAACAAACAAACAACATCGGTTTTGTCAGCAAAAAAATCTGAAACTTACAAAAAAAAAGGTCCAGCATTTTTAAGGCACGATTGTTGGCGAAAAAATCCACAAGTGGCATTGGTTGAAACAAAGACAATCACGTTACTTTGATAAGGTTTTGCTCATAAAGTAATATTAATGTACTCTTCGTCTGCTTAATCCTTTACCAAAACATTCCGTCTTTTAATCAAATGAATATAAAAATAATAATAATAATAAATATAATAATAATACATAAAAAAAAAAAAACTTTTGAAAACATTTTGGGAAAATGAGAAAATA
This sequence comes from Tridacna gigas, assembly GCA_945859785.2. NCBI lineage: Eukaryota > Metazoa > Mollusca > Bivalvia > Cardiida > Cardiidae > Tridacna > Tridacna gigas. The sequence continues at coordinate 4,308,165 of OX244030.2, forward strand.
TTTTCTATCTCTTTACAGACAAATCCAATCATTTTCACCCATATTTAAAATGTCGTCTGCAGATTCTTTATAACTGGACAAGTCTAAACATTTGTCGTCTGGTAAAGTATTATGAGTATTACTTGCTTCAGATATTGGCGAGTATTTATTGTTCCCCAACCTAATACAGCACAAAATTTGTCTGGATTTCTACACAGATTCATTTGAATAGATGTGACTACTTTCTTACTTTTTTTCCTCAACCCTTTACTACACAACCCCCCTAATTTTAACGACCCTGAAAAAAGTAGGCTTTTAAAACATTGTGGAAGAAGGAGAAAATGCAATGCTGGTTAAACAGCATTTTCTCCTTTTTCCACAATACTTTCTACCGTGTCAAAGACCAAAATCATCACTTGAGTTCCATTCAATTTGTCGTCTGCAACTGCCTACATTTTCGACTTGTCCATACTGAAAACGTTTGCAGACGACATATCTAAATGTATGGTGCTTTCTTATTCCTTAAGGTGGTAAAATCAAAAAGTTATCTTGTATAGGCGTAAAGAATCATATTTCGAACACATTCTCATTTCAAAGGTCATAAAACGAGGTACAAACATTTCTCTAAAAGTTAATGTATTCCGTCATGTCGTCGAAAACATTGTTATAGCTTTCACTCAATAAACCTTTCATTATGGGTTTATATTGTTGTTTATGTTTGGGATAGCAGGTTTATAACTCTATAACTCTGGGTCGAAAAATCTTTCATTAACAGTTTATATTATTGCTTGATTTTGGGAATACATTTCTACAATCACGAACCGTGACGAGATAATATAAACGTTATCGAGTTGGGTTTATAAATGATCTCGTCATGGTGCTTGATGTTAAACCTGATATCCAAAACATAAACAACGATACAAAATTGATAATGACAGGTTTATCGAGTGAGAGCTATAACTCGATAAATCTTTCATTAACAGTTTATGTCGTTGTTTGTTTTGAGAATATATGTTTACAATCACGAACCGTAAAGAGATCATATGAACGTTATCGAGTTGGGTTTGTAAATTGTCTCTCACGGTATGTGGTTTTAAACCTGTTGTCCCACACATAAACAATAATATACACTTATTTTGAAAGGTTCATCGAGTGAGAACTATAAATCACGTACCGTGACTAGGTGATTTATAAACCCAACTCGATAACATTTATGTTACGTTGTCACGGTTCATGGTTTTAAACATGTATTCCCCAAAACAAACAAGAATATAAAATGTTTATGAAAAGTTTATCGAGTTAGAGTTATACCACACGATCCAGTATTTGAAAGACCTTGAAGAAGCCTTTTAGCCCTCGTCGTGCTTAACAAGTGAAATTTTAAGCCGGTATCAAACACCCAAATTTTGCTATTTCAAAGGTACTTTTTTTCGGAGGATATATCTTTTTATCGGACAGTGTAGATCCAATATCAGACTGCACGTTCTGTGCAGTCTGACTTTAATCTACACTGGCCACAAAAGCGTCCTCAGTTGCGCTTAGCAGCTTGTGAGAAAAAGAGAAAATATTTGTATTCACCATTTTATTTCTCATAATGTTTTGTTCCCTTTTTTTTTATATTGTCGTCTGCAAATGGTTCCAATATTTACGAGTCTAAAATTTAGTCGTTTGATAAAGAGTTAACACGCCTTGGGCCAAACACGTGGAACGGGTAACTTCAATCAGTCAGTTCTTAAAGATCAAATTATTCTAATTTTAGGATAAATTGGTTAGAATATTGCGTAAAATATCAGACAGTATAGATCCAAGATCAGACTATACGTGCTAGGCAGTCCGAAATATCTAAATGTTCTTTATATCTGTTAGGGTCAACGGGTTTAGTGCACTTGTACCTAGCATCCAGTAATATGGGGAAACTTGCAGAGTGGTGGATTTCAATCTCGAATGTTTTGCTCTTTTGTGAAAAACGGAAGGTTTACAACTGAAACGACAAAATCGCGATTACATAGAAAAAAGTCTGGTACAAAATGTGATTGGTAAACAAAGTCACGAGGCTAACGAGATACATGTATGAAAAAAAAATAGACAATAATCAAAGGACTGAAAATTCTGTACAGTGGGTTGGTGCTGGATTATGAATGACTCAAAGAAATAGCAGGATAAAGCATTTGTATGTCTCAACGAGAAAGTAAGCTAGTTTTTATTATTTTTTACGTATTCTACTAAATCTTTTGTAGTAAATACAAGTTTACGCCTGAATCAAATTTCACCTTGCAATGCTGGATCCAACAGTCCTATTTTGTATGCGAGCAGAGGTCGCCATTTAGCGTGCTAAGTCCCATATTTAGATGGGTGTTTCGTTTTGAAAATCTTTCGTTTGCTCCTTCATTTCCTGAAAAGGATGTTCCACAATTCGACCAAACAGTCTCTTCTCGGGAAGCGGGAGTTTTGCACCAAGACGCGCTTTGCCCGATATACTTACGTCCCCTTTTATCATAATTATAATTATTGCTAATATAACATAGTGATGGAATTTTTTTACCGTCATGGACCGAAAGGATTATAATATTTAGGTTCTCGTTATTGGTTTTCTTTTTACGTTTGAGCTTTCAACAAATATGTTATGTTCGAACGATGGAGTCTTTTTAACTCCCCAACAGATGTGAAATCTTAGGTTCAACCATTCAAATAAACTGAAAGCGTCTGCAGAAGACACATGAGTCAAATGCGGCTCAAATGATGGGACTTATCTTTGATAGGCCAGAACATGAGCAAAAGAAAGATAGAGACGCTGGCTTTTTATTGCGGAAATTGTTTTGTCACGATCCATGATAGTTCATACACCTCCATAGTATTTAATTTACTCTTTACCAGATGAGAGAGTTTTACAGTTCACTATAAACTATAGACAGCATTTTTCACACGACAAATTACATTAGCTTCAAATAAAAGATTTATCTTTCGAGGGTAGAAAACATGGTTGGAAAAGGAGAAAATGCTGGTTACCAGCATTTTCTCCTTTTCCCTCCATGTTTTCAACACAAGAATTATTGGTCCGGATCATTGAAATATAACGGTATTACTTGGTATAGGCTTTAGCAAGGGAAGCAAGGCTGCGTCTGTATTAACGACACAAAATGACTCACTGTAATGATTAGACATTTATAATCATCGGCACTGTAAAGTTCAGTCATGCTCGATTCTATTTTCAAGCATCTTTCAAATGACATATTGTGATAAAGTCTCGATTCGAGATCGATCCATTGCCCACTGTTCTCTGATGGCGAGATTACTATGTGGTTTTTAGCATTAGATAAGAAAATTCGTAATGGATATTTTACACTTAAAACAAGGGAGGTTAAGTGATAGAAAATTATTCAGGTATCACATTCGTAATCTACCTTTCTGGACTAATCACGCCCCCGAGAGACATTTATATTCAGACGGGGAGAAGAGCTGTCGATAAGAAATTTGTATGAGGGCCCGTACTAACGAAACCATTCTCTGTAGCATTTTCAATCTTATTCTATTTTTAGAAAAGTAAAACATCTGCTTAGGTAGGAATTATATGCCGCGTAGTATCGATGAATGGCATCAATTCATGTATATAGGTCTCCTAAATGGGTTGCAAAAGGCCCATGGAGGCCGACAGGAGGAACATGTCGACATTTTTATTAATCGTAAATTTCTATTTATTTATTCTACACCAATGCCAAGAAATGGGTCAAAAAGCCAGCGTATACAGCCGAGAAACCTAGCGAGGCGTATGTTTGCATGTTAAATGGTTTTCCTGTCATTTCCGGCCGTGATTTGTAGTCCCATTCTCCTGATGAATGCTTCTAATCAAGAATTTAGCGCGGAATTGTGTTTTCTTGTTTGTAATTGCGCAATACTGAAATCTGCATTTAAACCTCTTAGAAGCAATGATAAACTCTTATCCTGCTAACTAAAAGAAATGAAACTTTCAACTCGATAGTAAAAAAACCAAATTTTTCCTATTTCAAAGATATTTTTGAGGGAAAGATATCTCCTTATCGGACAGTGTAGATCCAAGATCAGACTGCACGTTCTGTGCAGTCTGATCTTGATCTACATTGTCCGCAAAAGGTCAGTGAGTTGCACTTAGCAACATAAGTGTTAACCCTTTACCGTACAATCCCTAGTTTTCACGACCTATCTATACTTGGCTTTTTGAAAACATTACGGGAAAAGGAGAGCATTTTCTAATTTTCCCAGAATGTTTTCTACACCTTTTCAAAGTCAAATTCCATCATTTGAGCCACGTTTAATTTGTCGTCTGCAGATCATTTTAATGTGGACGCGTCTAAAATTTTGTTATCTGGTAAGAAGGGCAACGTTTTTTTTTTTTTTTTTTTAGCAAATGCTGCTTTTAAGAACCATTGATGTAAATTAATGATATCTGGCTTAAAGAATATATTAACCGTATTATACAGATGAAAATCGCTGTGATTTGTTTTCCTGTAAGAAACCTAGACGTTTAAAAATCAGAACAAATATAAAGTTTCTTAAATGAATTCCCACGAGAACTTCTTGTGTGAAATAAATTGCCAGCTATTTAGATGAAAGATCCCATTTAAGTGCAGTTTATCTCACCGTGAGTAGAGATAGTTTTATTCACAGTAATGATATCAGTCTTTGTTACAGAGATAAAGTATTGATACAGTATAGGTGGGAATCCGAACGGGCTTACAATCTTTTCTTTAAAAAAAAAAAATGTTAGCATTATTGTGCCTGCTTTATTGGCTAAAGAAGTTCCTTTTATTCATATAGAACTCTTCAGATTGGTGTCTTTTTAAAACCACTTCCAATACAAAACGTGAAATGCGCCTCTGAACAGTCGTCCTTCTTCTTTGCTTTCCCAACTCCGTATAAATGAACAAATACGCAATAATCAGTTATTATGGTTATACATGGTGCTTCTTTAACTGTTTTAAACATTAATTACATTCATCAAATTAGTAAAGCAATAAAAGTATCACCGATTTTAAACTGACAACAGATTTGCTTTTTTTTTTTTTTTTAATCATTCAAATCGGTTTTTGTAAATTTTCTACAAAGGGAGGTAATTATTCATAACCTTGTAAAGTAAATAGTAAACGATAAATTAGAGCAAAACCACATAAAAAAGTGACTCAATTACGTTTATCATTTCGAATTACAATAATATCAATTCTTGCGGACACAAGTTTAGCATACGAAGCTATTTTCCACCACCCACACCAAAATTAATGTCGAAAGACTTCTCAAAATATTGACCAGTGTAGAGAAAGTACAAATTAGCCATGCTCTGTAAAAAGGGGGTTCTATGCATCTGCTATAGGTATCGTGGCTGGTAAAAACTTTCTTGCTATTGGTCAATTTTCTGCATGTCAAGGACAGGTCTACATCGTGAATTAGTCGGTTGTTAGACAAAAAGGATTTCATGGATCCTTAAATATTTGATGACTTGTTGTTACAATGTATCACAGAGCGCTTCTCAAATAAAGAGGCGTGTACCGGATGTGATCAAAGGTCGAACTCGATACGATCCTCGTCACACACGCAACGAGACCTGATACATCCTCACCGAAGTGCAGACTGTTGTGAAGTTCCTTTTGTTAAATACCTTCCCTTTATGAATGTTTAAACATTACAAAATGAATTGGATTATTAAAATGAATCTGATAGCCGGGATTTGACGGAAACAGCCGAACTTAAATACATGTACATAGAAGTCGTCCATGAACACGACGGTGTTCTACACAGAGTACATACGTGGTATGGAAAAGCCTACACAAAGTACATGCGTAATAAGGAAAAACCTACACAGAGTACATGCGTAATACGGAAAAACCTACACAGAGTACATGCGTGATACGGAAAAACCTACGCAGAGTACATGCGTGACACAGAAATCTTATTATTGTCTGTTTTATATGTTTTAGATAACAATCGTAGTTTAGTCGTATCTGTCATGGGTATAAAATGAGATAAAATACAATATCAAGATAGAAATGAGCCACGGTCTGGCAAAAGGGGGCTTAATGCATCTACGTGATCTATGATACCAATCAAGCCATCACATGATTATGGATCTACAATAGCCACTTTTTCTTAAAAAACCGAGAGTTGACTGGTTCTTGGATCTACTAAAATTTACTAATAGCGAAAAGTTTCGGCCCAGGTCAGCCTGCGCGGACTGCGCAGGCTGACCTGGGTCGATACTTTTCGCAGATGTATTACGTCCCCTTTTCACAGGGTATGGCTCAAATATTAATCTTCGCAATAGTACACTAAGTTAATAAATCTAACGAGACTCGGCTGTCACCAACTTGTTCCATTTCCCGATATTGCCGTTCTTCATTAATCAGAACATATGTTTTAATCTTGAAAAATGAACAACGCTTCCCCCTTAAGGTATTAGGGCAATGAGCATCACTCTAATATTTAAACCTTTACTGTACAAGCTTTTTCGAGACCTAAGTAATAGTAGCGATGATAAAATGACAACCAAACGAAGGAAATCAGTAACATTTATTTTTTCCCCAACGACATGCAAAACACTGTGGGGAAAAGAGGTTGACTTATCAAGCCATTGCTCCTTTTCCAGCTATGTTTTCAACATCTGTCTATTTCAGACGCTATCAATATCGACATGTTTTGTTTTTAGCCGAGACTTGCCAAGAAGACAAGAATTTATACTAGTCCAAATGCAACCATCTATAAACTACAATTCATTGTGACTCAAATTAGTTTCAACGATTAGAAAACATTGCCAGAAATGGATTAAATGCTGGTTACTAGAATTTTCTCTTTTTCCACAATGTCTTCAAAAACTTGCTTCTTCATGGTCGTAAAACATAGAACTGTTTGGTAGAGGGAATAAACAAGTCCACTAAGATATATTTGATCAGTATGTTCGATTTTTTCTCCGTACCATGAATGCTAATAACTCATAATGGCCTCGTCAATGTATTTGTTTTTCTTCTTTTAGGAGTCATATTTCAGGTAGAAGCCTTGCTCCCTATTCGTTAGAACACAAGAAAAAAACATAAATATTTCTGGACGCAAATGTATCTCAGCACGTTATGGAATTAATTAAACCTTTACCAAACGATCGTTTATTATCACGACCCTGGGACGGTAAGCCTCTGAAAACATTGTAGGGAGACAATGTTTTTCCCACAATGTTTTCTTTTTCAGTTTCCGAAAAGAAATCTGGTCATTTGAACCACAAATTGTTTGTCGTCTGCTAATAGTGTCGGTACAGAAGAGTCTGAAATCTTATGTGTTTGACATTGCCAGCATAGTTACCCCCCTTTAATAAATGCAAATAAATGCAAATGTGATAGGCTATGCAAAGTGTTAGGTTATGCAAAGTGTTAGGATTTCTATTTAGGTATATCAGATAAAGGTGGAGGGTTGGTGCAGTGGTAAAACGTTGGACAATCAATCGTGAGGTCCGAAGTTCGATACCAGGCCTGGCCAGGACTTTTCTGAGCGGCTTCGTATTTCCCATCCAACTAGAGGGGAACTGGTTTGAAATCTAGATGTAGCCTTGCGTGTAAGGTAAAGAACCAAGGAGGTCTTTTCGAAGAAGAGCTAGGGGCTTGTATCCGGGTCTCCTTGTATCCGATTCTTTCTCTCTAATGGTCCATACCTTATATGCCTAGAGCACGGAGGGACCTTAATCCCACAAAGGCATCATCATCAAACGTTCAGTTGGCCAAGACCAGCCCGCATAGCTCAAGTGATAGAGCATGGGACTTATAAACATCATATCTCGGGTTATTTGAGGGTTTGGGTTCGAGCCCCACGGCTGGCCATCTAAATTACTAACAGCCTTTCGGATGTGACGTTGGACCGAGGGCCCGTGTGACGGTGCTATACACCGAAGACGTTAAAGAACCAGGCGCATTTTAGGATGCGTTTCGTCTTGTATCTTGCACTATTCCATGTAACAAAACTAACAGTTTTCAGGGAGCATCACCGGCAACCGGTGGCGACGATAAATAAACGCAAATTCGATCCAGTGGCCCGTCTGGCGTTTAACCTACGGTTTCTTTGTCCGATGGCTAAGTCTATTTGCCCGCATTAACCCTATACCACATTATTTGGAATTTAAACGACCATAAGAAAGCCTCTGAAAGAATTGTGACCAGCATTTTCTCCCACATTGTTTTCTACCATAACAAAGACGAATTCCATCATTTGAGCGACAGTTAAATTTTTGTACGCAAATACTCTCAATTTGGACAACTCTACATTTTTGTTTTTCAGTAAAGGGTATAGGTCAGAAATAGATAATTGAAAGCAGTACTGTATATTATAATCGCATCCCCAAGAATGGATTTTTATCAAATTTTAAAAAAAAAATAGACTTAACCCTATAACACCCAATCCCGACTCTTAACGACTCTGACAAAGAAAGCTTTTAAAGATATTGCTGGAAAAGGAAAAATGCTGATAAAACAGCTTTTATCGTCATTTGAGCCTCCTTTCTTTTGTCGTCTGCAAACGTTTTCAGTTTGGACCAGTCTGAAATTTTGTTGTCTGGTAAAGTTTTAATAAAGCATCCTGGCAAAATGTGAATGGTCAACATGAATTAAAATTTAATATATAATTACATGAACAAACACTGTATGTAGTAAAAGGAAAAAATGAACGCGAGCAATTTGCACTTTTTTTTATATTATTACCATTACTATTATTGTTATGATTTTCGAGCGGTCTGGTGCAAAAAAAGAAAATGTCGTCTGCAGATGCCATAAAATCTACACGTCAAGTACTTGTCATTGATTTTAACCCGCTACCAGATTATCCTAATTGAGAGCGTTTGCAGACGACAAATTGAAGGTGGTTATAATGATAGGCTTAGAGAGGAAAGTGGGAAAGAAGAAAATTCTGGTCACCAGCATTTTCTTCTTTTCCAACAATGTTTTTAAAAAGCAGTCATTTTTATGGTCGTAATAATTCGCCATTGTTTGGTAAAGCATTCAGGAAACTGCAGTTAACCGATAATGCAGCTTTATTGATACTTTTTTCTGTTTTAAAGTGGCTGCAATGCAGATTTATACAGCAATGTTTGCGATAAGAATTAACGTCGCAATTGCTTAATTGTGCATTTACAGTTTTCAAATGTGTTTTAGCTGATAAGAATTTTTATTTTGTTGCAACCTGCAAGTCGAAACAAAACGTAATTGAGACCACCCAGACAAATGCGACGAAAACGCATTACTGAGGCTGCTGATGACAAAAAACGAGGAATCCAACATTTCAGTGCCTATGTTTGGTTATTTCCGTTTATTTATCGTCGCTACCGGTTGCCCATCTGAGCGACGCCCCCAGAAGACGGTTAGTTGTTACGGGGGATAGTGCAAGGATACAGGTCGAAACTACTGAGAGCTTCGCCTGGTTCTTTAACGTGCTCGGCGTATAGCACCGTCACACGGGACCTCGGTTTAATGTCTCATCCGAAAGACTATTAGTAATTTTTTTAGTTGGCCAGCCGGGGATACGAACCCACAATCTGTAGGATATTGTGTTCACAAGTCCTACGCTCTACCTACTGAGCTATATCGGCTGGTCTTGTGCCTATGTTTTAGTCTCAGGTAATATACGTACACAAGCATCGCAACACTTTGCTTAGCCTGTCTCATTTGCATTTATCAAAGGGAAGTAATTATGATGGCTATTACAGTTTGTTGATGTTATGTTGTTTTTGTCTTGAAAGATCATTTTAATTCTGTGTGTACATTGCGCGAAATGAAACAATCCTCTAGATTTATTGAGGAAAAAGAATGCTTTATTTTCTCATATGAAATACGAAACATTATTTATTATTTTTTTTAAAAAAAGCAAACAAACAAAAAATTTAGGAAAAAAAAAAAAAACGTTCAAGTGATAAGTGGCATTACATATGAACCATGCTTTGGCAGAAGGGGGTTTAATGTATCTCCGTGATCCATAGATACCTAGCAAATCATCACATGATCATTGATCCATAAAGTCCATTCTGTCTTACAACCGACTGAATAATGAGGTGCTTTGACAGACAAAAAAATTGATCTATAGCGAAAATTTTCTGCCCAGGTCAGGCTGACCCGAGTCGATACTTTTCGCAGATGCATCAAGCACCCTTTTCACAGAACATGGCTAATATATTATTATTATCATCATCATCATATCATCATCATCATTATTGCTATTATTGTATTAAGAATACATAAAAATTTTGCTCCATCGTCAGCTTTCGAGAAGTTGTTCTTCCCAGTACCAATTACTGACCTCGGAGCTTCCGCCATTCTATTACTTTAATATTCAACCAGAGAAGATTGGATATAATTACAGTTTTTATGACTACAAAGTTTTAGCTATTATTCCGTATCCCTTTACCTCGAAACCGGCGTGTTTTTATGACCTTGAAGAATAAGGCTTTCAAAAACATTGTGGGAGAGCAGAAAACGCCAATAACCGCCTTCCGACTTTTCTAACAATATCTTAAAGACATCTCACATCATTTGAGCCAAATTTAATTTGACGTCTGCAAATGCTTTAAAATATGGACGCCTGTTTATTTTTGTCGGCTGGTACAGAATAATTGATGACGATATGTCTGCAAATATTTAGAAGAAATCTTCCAGGTTTAGATAAAAGTGCAAAGACAGTAATTGACATTTCTGCCGTAAGAATCCATTTACAAAATTATTAGAGTGACCTTTTTCCATTTTTTATTCTTAAGTGAAACCCCAAACCTCGCAAACATATTTAAGTATAGGTATAATTCAATGATAAAAAATGAACTAGAATTTCGTTATTAATCCTTAAGCTGCCAAGGGCGACTCACTTACCTTTTGCGGACAGTGCAGATCAAGATCAGACTGCACAGAACGTGCAGTCTGATCTTGGATCTACACTGTCCGATAGGGAGATATTTTTTCTTAAAAAAAAAAAAAAAAAAAAAGTTTCATTTAATTCATTTAGCAGGATAAGGGTTAAGGAGCGAGATTTGATACAAGATTAAATTTTCTCTTCTCAGTCCTTTTTTCTTCTTGTAAAACCATGTTTATGTTGATTCTATATCATCACTTACAATATATATGAGCCGTGCTCTATGAAAAAGGGGCGTAATGCATTTGTAAAAAAAGTATCGACCCAGGTAAGCATGGGCATACAGTGCAGGCTGGCCTAGGCTAAATGTTTTTGCTTCTGTAAATTTTGCACTCTTAAAAAAATTCGATCATTTGAAACACATTTCAAATGTCGTTTGCAAATGCTTCCTTTTCTTTTCCTTAAAAAATTGCCGTCTGGTAAACTGTTATACATCTTTACATTTAACATTTCTAACAACTCCATTTGCACTCCATCTTATTTCGCCATTTTAGAAAATTACAGGGAATTATGGGTATCCGGGGAATGACCAACCACTTTAAAATGTCCTTTGTGCATAACGAAACTACCTATAATACCTTATCTTTTTATCTTTAATCCTTTCGGCGCCACAGGCGAAAACAAGGACTTTTGCGGACAGCATATATCAAGGTCAGACTGCACTGAAGGTGCAGTCTGATCTTGGATCTATACTGTCCGCTTGTTCCTTTAAGCCTGTAAAATGAAAAAGCTTTCTAAGTATGAGTGGATTGTATTTTCAACCGTCTGAAGAGGTTGAGTAAATACATTTGGCACTGAAAGGATTAAAGGTCAAGTTACCTTTAAGTTTACATCTTCGATTTCAAACAGTTCTCCTATTACGTCAATGTGTTTGTTTATTTGGTGTTAAACGCCTTTATCAACATTATTTTAGTTATTTTAGCAGTAACCAGTACACATATCCCTGCTTTCCTGGTGATTCTTTGACTTGGAATTGTCACAACACATTTCCCAAGCCACTGGCTGCTTTCCAACATAAGTATGGTCGAAACAATGATCCGCGATGAGAGCAGGATAAACCCTGTCACATTGACTATCATCAATCCCTGGAAAGAATCTGGCCTAGCTGATAAGTGGACCAGCGATCAATGGGTTTCAAGCCATGAACGTCACAGACTAGGCTATAGGTTTCGGCCATAACATCTATTGATCCCCTCGATCCTCTTCCCACTATGTGAACATTATCAGTCATGTGCGCAAAATGACTGTTGCTACTGATGTGCCATAGTACAAGATTCGTTAATAAGTTAATGCAAAACTGTCAAAGATGTTGTATAGTATTTAACACCGTCTTCAACATTATTTCACTTCTATCGGTGCACCTATCCATACTTTCCTAGAGTTTCTATTACCAGTATTACTACGCACAATATTCTTTCCAAGCCACAGACTGCTTTCCCACATAATCATCGTTGAATATGAACAGCAGTGAGAGAGGAATGAAACCTGTCGGAATGACTCATATCAATCCTCGGAAAGAAATTGGCCGACCTGGAAATTCGAACCAGCGACATCCTGTTCTCAAGTCCTATACGCTACCGACTGCGCATCCGGAGCTCGGCTGTCAAAGATGTACAGACGCGTAAAAGTCCTTTTATGTTTGGCGTTAGACCGACTCATGATTTAATTAACTTTTTACCAGTATAGAAAATTTTAGACTTGCCCAAATTGAAACCAAATACTGATGAAACATAAGATGTGACTAACGTGATGCTATTTGTCCTTTTGGAGTGTAAAAAAAACATTGTGGGATAAGGAGAAAATGCTGGTGACCAGCATTTTCTCCTTATCCCACAAAGTTTTCAAACACCATTTTTTTCTTCTTAGGGTCTTAAAAACACGAGATTGTGTGGTGAAGGGTTAAGCTATCTGTGAAATTATCTCGCACAAAAATTCAGAGAGAAAAAAAGTACGTTTTAACTTAATACATTCGGTTTGAACCATCGGTCTGTAAAAGACTTTTACGATGTTTGTGCGTACACAGCGTGTGAAAACCACACATTAACGTCAGAACGGACCATGTTTAAAACACAAGTAGAGTAAATGAAATGCCAGTAGGCGGATATCAGATTACAGGATATTTTTTATGAGTGACAATTTTCCTGGTGTAATTCTGCCTCCAATATAGGAGAGTTCGTCGGTGTACCAGATATGATTTATGGATCGTAATAAGATCTAATGCCGTAGAAATAATAAAATGTTGAAGTAGAAATAGTTGATGTAAAAAAATTAATTGGGACTACTTTTTTCAACTATAAACCGGAAGTTGTGCGACGTGGTGGAACACAATTATAATGATTTAAAAGAATTACAGTATAGGATGTAATACCATGTGTAAACGGAAAACTTAGTTTGTGCCATTTTACCACAAGGATTTTCCAATGCAATTTAACACAGGTTTTTTTTTTTTTCTTTTTTAAAGATTTGCCCCTAACGGGTTCTGTAAGGAGGTGTACACGTAACATTTCTTCTGGTATCACTCCGCCTTCAATATTGGAGAGTCAGGCGGTGTCCCAGATATGATTTATGGATAGCAATAAGATCTAATGACATATTTCTAAGGGAAACTTTGTTTCTACAGTTCGTGACATTGTTATGTTTAAAAATCTCGTTATTTACATCCAGTGTGAAATAAGTTTTACAACTTCTGTTAATTATTCTCGATGACTGCTTCCTGAAAATAGAAGCGTAAGCACGTCATGATGCAGGTTGTTCCAGAATTGAGTCCGTCTATGACTCCCGCCCTGGTAGCTCAGTGGTTAGGGTATCTGACTCGTGATCTGGTGGTTGCGAGTTCGATACACGGTTGAGGCAAACTTTCTTTACGGCGATTTTTCTCCTCTTAGCTCTGATGCATGTGAGAAAAGTAGTCAGTAGCTTTGGAAAGAAAGTTGTGTCATTACTGGTGTCAGAAAGCCAAGAAAACAGATGGGTGTGTCACTGACTGCCATGATATGACCTGAGTTGTTAAAATGGCGTTAAACTCTAGTACAATCCAACACAAAAACCGCCAACGACTGACTGACTTAAAGACCGACTGACCAACCGACCGACCGACTGATTGGTGTTTTAGGCCGCTTTTAACATGATTTTCAAGTTATATCGGGTGACAGCTTGCTTTTTTCATGTTTGTCCTCGGCTTCTGCTACGCTAGGACTCTGAAGTGTTTTGCCCAAAGACTCTCCTACGAAAATTCTAGTGCTTCCTGTGAGACTAGAACCCGGAGCCTCCAGGTTACGAGTTCTACACTTCATCTCTGAACCACACAGGACCCCGTGCCCATGACGGGACTCGAACCCAGAGACACAAACATGATAGATCAACGCTCTTCTCTTTCACTCTTGTATTATTGTTCTTGGTTGTCGCAGAATTTCGGTGTTGCAGCAGTTGTCACTTTGTGTTCTTTTATTTGTATGTTACGTGTTATGCGTCGTTTTCAGCAATATTTCAAATATGCGTACGTAGGCCTATTCATTCGTTCTTAGAATTTCTCTAACAGTACTCACACAACACTCTTTCCAAACCAACCGGCTGCTTTCCCCCCTAAACCGTGTCGAAACAATGTTCGATGATTGGGAGACATCCATATTTATCATCTGAGCCATACTCCGTGAAAAGGGGGGCTTAATAGATCTGCAAAAAAATTTCGACTCATGTCAGCCTGCACGGACGGCACAGGCTGACACGAGTAGAAACTGTTTGCTATTGTAAATTTTCTGATTTTCAAACGACAATTTTCCCTTTCGATTGTTAGGCAAAATGGATTTTATTGATCCATAATTTTCTGAAACCTTGCGCGGTATAATGCATCACAGAGACGCATCAAACGCCCTTTTGCTGGAGCATGACTCATACATATGAGCCATGCTCTGGCAAAAGGGGGGTTAATGCATCTCCGTGATGCATTATACCAAGCAGTCATCACATAATTATGGATCCATAAAAACCATGTTGCCTCTAACAACCGACTTTATCATAAGGTAGACTCGTCTTTTGATGTACAGAAAATTGACTTACAGCAAAAGGTTTCGGCTCAGGTCAGCCTGCGCGGAATGCGCATGCTGACCTGAGTCGATACTTTTTTGCAGATGCATTAAGCCCCCTTTTCACAGAGCATTGCTCATATATACACTAACTATTCCAGCTTCTAAACCCCTGTAGCTCAGTCGCCTGTTGCCGAGCCCCCGTAGCTCAGTCGGCAGCATACAGGACTTGAGAACAGGAGGTCGCGGGTTAGATCCCAGGCTCTGCCAATCGCTTCCCGAGGACTGATGATAGTCATGCGACAGGATTCATTCCACTTTCACCGCTGACCATTGTTTCGACGATGGTTATGTGGAAAAGCAGCTAGTGGCTTGGAAAGAAAATTGTGCAGAGTATTGGTAAAGGAAACTCCAGGAAAGCATGGATAGGTGCACTGGCCGCCGCGATGTCACTGAAATAATGTTGAAAAAGGCGTTAAACACCAAACAACCAACCATCCAAACAACTATTCCAGCTAATCCCTGGTTTTTGAGCGATCGAGGTCTCACAGCTATAGCAAACCTTTGTAATTAAAAGTCGCTTAGAGATAGCAGGACATGGTGAAGCAATGTATCGATGCAACATAGAAAATAACTTTGTTGTCGGAAATTCCAGCTGTTTGAACCATTACCAGAAACGAATTTTCACACTTTATTCACGGCCTCGTGTTTTCACGACCCTGATACAGATGACTTCTGAAAACATTGTTAGAAAAGGAGAAGAGGTTGGTTTCGACAATGTTTTTCTATCTGTCAAAGACAAATTCCATCATTTCAGTCATATTCAGTTTGTATGTGCTAAAGTCCTGATATTTAACCTTTTACTAAGCAATCTAAAGTTTTTTCACGACCTTGGAAAAGAAAGCAATTGAAGACACTTGGGGATTTTTTGTACTTTTCTGACAAATTTCATGATCTGAGCCAGAACTAATCTGTCGTCTGCAACTGTTTTTAATATACCAAAAAAAAAAAAGTCAAAAAATCTGTCGTCTGGTAGATAGTTAACTAGCCAACGTCTGAAATGAAACTGAATCATGAGGTACACTGGTCCTTTGGCATGAAAAAAAAAATAAACTCCGACCCAGGAATGCCGGAGTGTCTCAGGTCTTTGAGCCCAAGTAAAACTTTTGACCACTGGGATAGGGCCATTTTTAACCCCAGGGGTATCACTTGAAAAAAGATTTGTAGAGGTTTACTAAATGTTCACCAAATATTACAGCTCTATGCTTTTAGGTTTAGGACAAGAAGATATTCAAAGTTTTCATCATATAAAGACCATGTAAAACACGGTTTTGTAAGAACATTTCATAAAAGCGAACAGCGTAAATCCAAGATTAGACTGCACGTTCTGTGCAGTCTGATCTTGATCTACACTGTCTGCAAAAGCATACTGAGTTAGCATGCTTAGCTGAAAAAGGTTAAAATAGTCGGTTTCTTTCAACCCTTGTCCTGCTGTATAAGTTAAATGAAACTTTATAAGGCAACAGTGAAAGCCAAATAATGCCATTACAAACTTACTTTTTGGTGAAAAAATATCTCCCTGTGGGACAATGTAGATCCAAGATCAGACTGCACTTTCAGTGCAGTCTGATCTTGATCTACACTGTCCGCAAAAGGTCAATGAGTCGTGTTTAGCAGCCTAAGGGTTAATCCAGACTGAGCCAGCGCGTCGGCAGATTAACTTTTCATTGACAGCTGAAACGAGGCATGCATATGTAGACAGTAGCTGTTTAAACGCTTTTCTAGACGACAAATGAAGATTAGCCATGCTCTGTGAAAAGGGGCTTAATGCATCTGGGGAAAAAAGTATCGATTCATGTCAGCCTGCGCAGTCCGCGTTGCGCAAGCTCACCTAGGTCCAACTCTTTTTGCTATTGGTCAATATTCTGCATTTCAAAGGATCATTCTACCTCGACTCGATCGAAACATTTTCCTATTAGTAACTTTTCTGCATGTTAAAGGACCTGTGTACTTTAATTCTGTCATTTGTTATACAAGCCGAGCCCCGGTAGCTCAGTCGGTAGCATACAGGACTTGAGAACAAGGGGTCGCTGGTTCGATCCCCCGCTCGGCCAGTTTCTTTCCGAAGGTTGATGATGGTCATTGCGTCGGGATTCATTCCTCTCTCACCTCTCTCATTGTTTCGACGATGGTTATGTGAGAAAGCAAGCAATGGTTTGGAAAGAATATTGTTCGTAGTACTGGTAAAAGAAACTCCAGGAAAGCATTGATAGGAGCACTTGCCACCGCGATATAACTGAAATAAAGTTGGAAACGGCAATAAACACCATGCAGTCAATCATTCAGTTGTTATATAACGTTGACTTTATGGGTCCATTATTGTGTGACGACTTGCTTGGTATAATGTATCACTGAGACTTGTTAAAAGGGCCCCATACAGTAAATGAGCTATACACTGATAAAAGGGGTATCACACTGAAATCATTTGCAGACGACACATTAAATGTAATTTAAATGAAAAGATTTTTCTTTGAAAAGTCGAAAAAATTGTGTGGGAAAAAGTAGAATGGCTGTGTGCAAAAGGTCAAGTTTACCTGAGATTACAAAATAACCTCCCCTTGCGATACATACATTAGTTTTTATGCCTGTGTGCAGTTGACAGCAGCTGTTGTTGGCAAAGGATTAATTGATCAATGCATGTACAGCTATTCTCCATATCTTAAAGATGCCTAAACCAGGATTTTTACCCAATGCAAGTGTTGTTTTTTTTTATGACTTTACTCTCAGTTTGGGACGGTGCAAAGAAATTTCTTGCAATCTGATTGGATAATATGCTCCGAATATATAGTGCTGTACACTGGCGGCTCCCAGGGTACAGCACAGAAAAATCAAAGATGGCACCGTCGGATCGTCATGAAAACAAAGCATGAAATGTTAAAGACCATGCATTGTAACGTTAAAAAATAATGATAAAATAATGGTCGTTTGAAACAACTAATGGCCGTTTACTTTGCCATCAAATCATAAAATGAATAGTTACTTACCTTAGAATTGTTTAATCCATGTTTAAATAAAAATATGTCGAATGTCTATCGCAGTGACTTCATACACCAAACTGCACGTTTTACGTAGATTTCAGTGACGTCAGTTTTAAGTGACGTCATTTTTCAGTGTGTTTAGGGCACTCAGACGGAAAATTCGATTTCGTAAACCTACTTTATTTGTGAGACCATAGAACACGGAAGTTTCGCTGAATACACGTTGGAATGGTAAAACTTTGCAGTATGATAAATTCGTTGAACGGTCAGGTGGAGGGGACTTGTAAATCTATTCCAGGCTGTGGCGAATCATGTCGCCCCGAGCCTCTTCGGCTCGGGTCGACATGATTCGGCACAGCCGTAAACAAACTTCCAAGTCCCCTGCCACCTGACCGTACAGAAAGCAAGGTGGCGACATGATTCGCCACAGCCGTGAACAACTTTCCAACTCTCCTGCCACCTGACCGTACAGCTAAGAAAGTCAGAGTCGGCTGCCAAGCTGCGATCTTCACCGTTGACTCTACCCAATGAGCTATCTACGAAACTTATTTACATGTTTAAATTATACTTATTTCTTGTTGAGCAAAACGGTTACCACGTGACAAACGGGTTAAGAAATTTATTATAGAAAGAAAAATATCGAAAGACGGGACATTTCTCATGTTTTCTATGTGTATTTCTGTCTATATCTTAGTTCAAAAGATATTTTCTCAGGCGAAAACAATTATTGCTTTTGATGAGATTTTCTCAAAAAGTTGCGCCACGACATCTTGCTGTATGTCACTTTAACAAGACAGATTCGTTTGCATCAGATATCTCTACCTTGTAGTATATCTTGTGCTGGCCGTTGGCATGCATACTTATAATCGACCGAACTGTAATATGGTAAATAAGGTCAATAAATCAATCGATCTGATTGGTCATTATGTAAACTGCATGGCATTCCAATACGAAGAAACCAACCAATCAACATACATTTCACAAAGTTTATCACAGTCTGAGATAGCGCTGGACCTTGGTGTCATCTTGATATTGGAAAAACGAACCTCCGTTTGGGACCAAAAATTTCGATTGCATATTGGTTTCCTAGTGTGGACTGTACTCGTTTTAAATGGATGTGAGTTTTGCTGGATCAATTATATTTTCGAGAGTGCTTCAACGGGCCTAACGTTGGATTAATCATGTACAAAATGTTGATTTGTTATTTTCGTACTTGTCTGAAGAATATCGGGTTCTGCTTTAAGAAGATATATTTCGCATATCGATAGCTCTGTGCTCTATAATTTTGCATTGGTTATGTAAAAAAAAAAAAAAAAAAATGTTTCGTATCCAATGGATTTAGTTTTTTCTTAAAGTTAGAGGATTATATAAGAAAGTTGCCCCTGCTATATGAACGAACCGTCCTCTGCCAAAAGGAGGTTTAATCCTTTCCCAAACGACAAATTTTGGACTGGTCCAAATTGAAAGAGTTTGCAGACAACAATTTTAAATTTGATGAAAATGGCAGAAAGGTCTCAAAAAGGGTAGAAAACACGGTGGGAAAAGGAGAAATTGCTCGTTACGAGCAATTTCTCCTTTTTCCCACTGTGTTTTCAAAAGACTTGTACTGCAGACACGTGAAAACCAGGGCTTGTTTGGTCAAGAATTAATGCATCTGCGAAAAGTATCGACCCAGGTAAGCCTGCGCGGACTAGTCTGAAACTTTTCGCTATTTGTCAAATTTCTGTCTGTCAAAGGACAGATTGAAACAGTCGTTCTACTAAAAGGATTTTATGGATCCATAATAACATGCCGCCTTACTTGGTATCATCTATCTCGGTGATTCATCAAGCCTCCTTTTTCCAGAGCGCGACTCAAATAAAAGAATATACTCTAACGCTTTACCAATCAATTGTGGAAGATGACTTTTAAATACATTGTGGAAGGAGAAAAGAAGAAAATGCTTGTAACCAGCATTTTCTCCTTTTCTCACAATTGTTTTCTACATTTTCTAAGGCGAAGTCCATAATTTTAATCACAAATGAATTGTCGTCTGCAAGTACTTTAAATTTGGACTAGCCCATAATGTTGTCATCTGGTTAAGAATTAAGTGTGTAGAAAAAAAATCATAGCAATATTGAAACATTTCTCCTCGCAGACGACTTTTTGACTTTTGTCGTCTTGAGACGGAAAATGCTTTTGACAATTCAGTTCTCGTGCCAAAATGTTTCGACTAATACTCAGATACATGTTTATAACCTTAATTCATGTTGATTTACGTGTTAATGTAAATTCGTTAACTTCGACACTGTTGTAGGAAGTAAGGGGTTAGGATTGCTTAGGCTAAAATGCTTAAGAAATCAATTTACCGCATTTCATGGGTCCAAGATCAGACTACACGTTCTGTGAAGATGAATCCTGACCTGTACTCCCGTATATCTCTCTTTACGTCAAACACATGGTTGCAAAAGCTGAACAATTCCAACAAAGAAAAAAAATCAAGTTGGCCATGCTCTGACAAAGCGGGGCTTAATGCATCTCTGTGATGCATAATACACAGCAAGTCATCACATAATTATGGATCCATAAAATGTGTTTTTATGTAATAGTTGGCTGAATCATGAGATAGAATGGTCCTTGGACATGCAGAAAATTTTTACCGAGAGCAAAAAGTTTTGACCCAGGTCTGCCAGCGCGAAATGCGCAGGTTGGCATGGGTCAATACTTTTGGAAGATCCTTGAAGCCTGTTGTTTCCCAGCGCATGGCTCAAATATTTTATAATATCAGAATTATCTATATTCGAATCAAAAGAGACTGTCTATAACTGTATGAAACAAATACATCTAAGCAAGTGGTTTAAACCGGTCAGTTTTAATAATTTTCCTTAACCCTTTCCCAAACGACAAATTTTGGACTGGTCCAAATTGAAAGAGTTTGCAGGCGACAATTTTAAATTTGATGAAAATGGCAGAAAGGTACTCAAAAAGGGTAGAAAACACTGTGGGAAAAGGAGAAATTGCTCGTAACGGGCAATTTCTCCTTTTCCCACAGTGTTTTCAAAAGACTTGTACTGCAGACACGTGAAAACCAGGGCTTGTTTGGGAAAGGGTTAAATCATACAAATGGGCCATCCTCTGACAAAATGGGATTTCATGGGTAGCCGCGATGCACTTCATAAAAGCAATACGGATCGATAAAATCCGCTTTGTCTAACAACCGACTGAAAAATGGTAGACTGGTCCTCTGACATGAAGAAAATTATCTAAGAGTAAATATTTCGACCCATGTCAGCCTGCGCAGATACGGACCGATACTTTTTGCAGATTCATTAAACCCCCTTTTCACAGAGCATAGCTCAAATACATTAAAAAAAAAAAAAAAAAATGTACAAGGTAACGATTATTGGAAAAGGGAATGATCTCCAAGAACTAAGAGAGAAATTAGATAAGAAGATATTAAAAATAAAAAGGAAGAAAAGCAAATACCCACTGAAAGGAAAATTAACACTTGACCCCCGTTTGGTTTTGTAATTCAAGAAGTGGTTGTACAGAAAATGGGTCAAACTCTGTGAAAAGGGGGTTTAGTGCATTTGCAAAATGTATCGACTCAGGTCAGCCTGCGCGCACTGCGCAGGCTGACCTGAATCGAAACATTTTGGTATTGGTCAATTTTTATGTGTGCACAAGGACCAGTCTACCTCGTGATTCGGTCGGTTGTTAGGAAAACAATGATTTTTATGGATCGAAAATTATGTGATGACTTGCTTGGTAGAATGGATTACGGAGATGCATCAAGCCCCCTTTTGCCGGAGCACGGCTCATAATTTTTTTATGTGAAAAGCAATAAAATATTCATTGTTACGATACTTATTTCGTCTTAGAAAAATCCAACAAACAAGTTCTCGCGCCTTTTGACTTTTACAGTTTCTAGCTCAGAAATACTTTCAAAAGATCTTCTATCTCCTGGGCACGACCCAAGCCCCCGTAGCTCAGTCGGTAGCGTACAGGACTTGAGAACAGGAGGTCGTTGGTTCGATCCCCGGCTTGGCCAATTTCTTTCCGAGGATTGATGATAGTCATCGCGACAGGATTCATTCCTCTCTCACCGCTGATCATTGTTTCGACGATGGTTATGTGGGAAAGCAGCCAGTGGCTTGGAAAGAATATTGTGCGGAGTACTGGTAAAACAAACTCCAGGAAAGCATGGATAGGTGCACTGGCCGCCGTGATATAACTGAAATAATGTTGAAAACGGCGTTAAACACCATACAATCAATCAGTCAATCTCCTGGGCACGTTTTTTACGAAAGAACTTGAGTTTGTTATTCCAGACGCATTTCACTAACATTAACAGACTTATGTAACATTCTCAAGTTCAGTGTTGACACAATGTTTTGGACTCAACTTAGTACAATAATGGACTTACGCTGTAAGTTGACTGAAGTATATTTATTTTTGCTTAGCTGAGTCTGAAACGTAGTGCAAACTCAGGATTTAAGAACCTTACAACAGTCTGTTAATGTTGCTGAAATGTGTCTCAAATAACAAACTTAACTTAAGTCAGAACCTGGGACCGTTAGTAGATTTGAGTAAAATAAGAGACTTAAGTTTTTTTTTTTGTTCGTGAAAGCGGGCCCTGGCACTTGAACTCTTTACTTGGAGACAAAGTTTTACACTTGTCCGAACAGAAAGCTTCGCAGATGGTAGGCCTACATTAGATGTGCCTCAAATGATGGAACTTGTCTTGGAAATACTAGAAAACTTTAATCCTTAACCCTTTACCAAACAACAAAATTTCGGATTTGTCCTAATTGAAAACATTTGCAGACGAGAAAATAAATGGGACTCAAAAATTTAAATTTGTTTTGGAAAGTTTAGAAAACATTGTGGGAAAAGGAGAAAATGCTGGTTACCAGCATTTTCTCCTTTTCCCACAATGTTTTCAAAAGGCTTCTTCTTCAGGGTCATTAAAACCCGTCATTGTGTGGTAAAGGGTTAAGCGGCAAAGCGTGACTCACTGACCTTTTGCAGACAGTGTAGATCAAGATCTTGGATCTACACTGTCTGATAAAGGAGATATTTTTCTCCAAACAATAAGTTTCAAATAACATAATTTGGGTTTACTATCGGCCTGAAAGTTTCATTCAATTTATATGGCAGGATAAGGGTTAAAAAGGATTTCAAACGCCTTCTTTTTTCATGGGCTTGGGAGCACATTCATCGTTCGTACAGGCTTGAAAAATGTTCCTTAACTTTTTACAAAACGACAAAATTTTAGAGTAGTCCAAATTGAAAGCATTTGCAGACGACAAAATAAATGTGACTCAAGTTAAATTTTTTTGGGGGAGGGGTAGAAAACATTGTGGGAAAAGGAGAAAATGCTGGTTACCAGCATTTTCTCCTTTTCCCACAATGTTTTCAACAGCTTCGTTCTCAGGGTCGTTAAAAGTCGGGATTGTGTGGTAAAGGGTTAAGCAAAGTATTGCGCTGAAACTTTCATTGTCCATAAGGATAAAGAACCAAAGTCCGACTGTACAGAACTGGTTGTCTGATTTTGGATCTACACTGTCCGCTTTTTTACCAGATATCTCACAGAAACGGGTTTTAAATTGCAAAATGTGCACCTTTGGCACCGCCTGAGAATGTTCATTTTCTAGCACTACTGTGGGTAAGATAAGTGGGTTCAACTGTACCACATGTCTTGAAAAGAAATGGTTAACACAGACTGTTTGTTATCATGTTATTTCTTTTTTTTTCTTCCCAAGGAAATGGCTTGAAAATGGATTTTGCTCACGTCTGAAATGAATACGAGCACGTCTGATAGTGCAACATCACCATTTACAATCTCGAAGTACGTGCAAGTGATGATCATCATTATGTATACCATCATTATCATCATCGCTGTCGGCGGTAACGCCATTGTCTGTTATCTGGTCTACGCGTATAAACGCATGCACACTGTGCCGAACTACTTTATTGTGAACTTGGCGTGTAGTGATATCATGATGGCGGTTTTTTGTATTCCTTTTACGTCAGTTGTCAATCTAATCAATTACTGGCCGTTTGGGGAAGCAATGTGCCCTGTGGTGTTGTATATACAAATTGTCGCGGTGTTTTTAAGTGCTTATACACTCGTGGCTATGAGCATAGACCGTTATATCGTAATTGTTCATCCCTTCAAACCGCGGATAACAGTTCGACAGACCGCCATTGCTATTCTTGGAATTTGGATATTGTCTATTGCTATCCCATTGCCAACTTTGTTAAAGGCACGTATCATATACCATTCAAATACAAGCGGACAGTGTTTAGAGACCTGGGAGAGAGACACGGAGAAATATGTTTATGGTCTCATGCTGTTGATACTGCATTATTTTGGGCCTTTGACTTTATTGCTGTTTTCCTACACGAAGATTGGTTACAACATCTGGGCGAAAAATATCCAAGGCAATGACCGAAGTAAAAGAAAACTTCAGCTTGCGGCCGCTAAAAAGAGAGTAAGTATATGATATATCTAGTAATGTATATTTTGGCCTATAATAAGAAAAGAAAGGAAAGGGAAGGAGAGGAAAGGAAAGGGAAAGGAAAGGGAAAGGAAGGGAAGGGAAGGAAAAGAAAAGGAAGTGAAGGAAAAGAAAGGGAAGTGAAGTGAAGGATGGAAGGAAGGAAGGAAGCAAGCAAGCAAGCAAGAAACGAACTAACTAACTAGCTCTTTAACATATCTGTTAAAGAATGTGAATACGCATAAATATGTTCACGCTCGTTTACGAAAGATACAAGAGAAAGTTCAAACAATGGCGAGGGAATAATCAACTTAACACCTTTCTGTCATTCTGAAAGACCGCAGGGCCATTTTTTTTTACATCGATGTGGCAGGAACAGAGTTTAAAGGATGGCAGAAGTCAGATAATTTTGTAAATGCACATTTTGGTAGTCAAAACGGAGTAAAACTTATAAACAGACGTGGAAACGTATCGGCAAAAGGAGAAAATGCCCTTTAACCCTTTCCCAAACAAGCCCTGGTTTTCACGTGTCTGCAGTACAAGTCTTTTGAAAACACTGTGGGAAAAGGAGAAATTGCTCGTAACGAGCAATTTCTCCTTTTCCCACAGTGTTTTCTACCCTCTTTGAGACCTTTCAGCCATTTTCATCTAATTTAAAATTGTTGTCTGCAAACTCTTTCAATTTGGACAGTCCAAAATTTTTTGTTTGGGAAAGGGTTAAGAGCAACTTCTCATTTTGCTACAGTGTTCTCCTCCACTTGAGGAGGTTGTCGTCTGCGTCTCCGTCGTCGTGTCATGAATGAAGATATGATCCTTGCTCTGGCAAAAGGGGGTTTAATACATCTCTGCGATGCAAAATAGCCTACCGAGCAAGTTCTCATAAAATCATGGATCCAGAGAATAAATTCCGTCTAATAACCGACTGAAGCTGGAGATAAAATGGCCCTTTGACATGCAAACAAACCTAAAGGTAGCAAAAAGTTTCGGCAAATATCAGCGAAGGCTGACTTGGGCCGATACTTTTTGTAGATGCATTAAACCCCTTTCACAGAGCATGAGTCATTTATTTCAGACTCTTGTAAGTAGGTTAGCTATCCAAAGGGGAAATCCATATACCGGTTTGACAGGTAACCCCAAAAATATTGTTGATAGAGTTATGCGCCTTTCCCAACCTAAAGTTTTCAACTGAAAAAACAGCAACCGGCTCTTGGCGCCCGTATGGGGTGGTCTTGTTTTCATTTCTTGCACCAGCTTACAATTAGGCAATCATATCGTTTCAAGCTAGACACAAACAAGGAACGATTGTGTAATGCAGACGGTAAAATGAAGTGCGACCAGGAACATTCTGTACAAACATATATTTATGTTAAGGGTGCTTTGTTACTTATTATACTCTGTCGAGTGTATATTGCGCACGGGCGCGTCTCATTGTAGTATAAATAGAGAGCGCGCCTCTATTCTGGCCAGCCGATATAGCTCAGTAGGTAGAGCGTAGGACTTGTGAACACAATGTCCTACAGATTGTGGGTTCGTATCCCCGGCTGGCCAACTAAAAAATTACTAATAGTCTTTCGGATGAGACATTAAACCGAGGTCCCGTGTGACGGTGCTATACGCCGAGCACGTTAAAGAACCAGGCGAAGCTCTCAGTAGTTTCGACCTGTATCCTTGCACTATCCCCCGTAACAACTAACCGTCTTCTGGGGGCGTCGCTCAGATGGGCAACCGGTAGCGACGATAAATAAACGGAAATAACCAAATTCTGGTCATTCGACGGCTAGACTACACACTGCTTACGACTGCGTATAACCCGCCCGCCCACACGTTTTCTTTTTTGGAGGGAATTACTTCATTATTGCATACATTTCTGTATTGCTTTTTATGTATTTCAGAGGTTGATATATGTTGAAAAATACGATTACAATGCGTAGTCTAGGCCGCTACTCCTATTTCCGACTTCTTTTGTTTATTATTCCATAATAAGTTAATGCAATGGAACATAAATGTTTTATATTTGTCTGAGTGGAACGAAAGAAAATATAAATATAATTATCCTCAGACGTTAGACATGTTACGCATAGCATCACAATTTATGGTTTCTTTGAATTAATTGCCTGGTCTGCAGTATTGGTGACCTAGCAATTATGTTTTCTTTGAAAAACCTCGGTAGTTAATTGATATGTGTCCACAGTTATAAGAAAAAGAAATTGCTTTCATCTCTCGGAGGTTAATCATTGCACTCTTTAGCCCGTTCTCCACTAAAACCGTGTCGATTATACTTTAAGTGATTACGAAGTGTTCGATTAAATTGATAACAAATCGAAATCCTGACTGCGGATTGCGAAAACAGCTACATTTTTTCAGCTCGTTTAGATTCTTTCCGAGGATTGATAATCCAGTTGCAACTGGATTTATTTCTCTCTCCTCACCACCGAACAGTGTTTCGACAGTGGTTATGTAGGAAAGCAGCCATTGGCCTGGAAAGACTGTTGTGCGAAATACGGATAATAGAAACTCAAGGCAACCACGGGTAGCGTGAACTGGCAATCGCATTTTTACCGTAAAAAAAAAACATTGAGAACGGCGTAAATTAACTTGCCTGTAAAAAACTATTTAGTTCTTAACCCCTTTAGCTGCTATGCGCGACTCAATGATCTTTTGCGGACAGTCTGGGTCCGTATTTACCAACCATTCTTAAGAATATTCTTAATCTTATTCTCCAAGATTGTCCAACTTTGAAAGTAACACAACTTCTGATTGGCTAAACCAAATGGTTTAGCCAATCAGAAGTTGCGTTGCTTTCAAATCCAGAAAATGTTGGAGAATAAGACTAAGAACGTTCTTAAGAATGGTTGGTGAATACGGACCCTGATCTTGGATCTACACTCTCCGATAGGGAGATATCTCCCCCCCCCCCCCCCCCCCCCCAAATACCTTTGAAATAGCAAGAATTGGATTTTTACTACCGGCTTGAAAATTTCATTTTACTTATTTAGCAGGATGAGGGTTTTTTTTCCCCTTCTTTACAATGCAATACTGACATACAAAGGACATTCTTTAGAGAAAGAATAAAGGAATAAAGTAATATTCTTACACCTTGTAAAACTATTCGTGGCACATACTATAGGATCTAGTTCTAAATGTAAACGTCTTCTATAATTATTTTGGCCATATAAGTTGTAAACAGTTAAATTCTTTAAGCGGCCCCCTATCGACGGCTGAAAATCCAGTCCAGTAAAACTTCGAGTTTTATCTCACAGCTTTAACTAGACAAACGGACGGTATAAATCCAGGACCAGAATGCAGGTAGAACATGCAGTCTTGCCTTGATCTATTTCCCTCATAAAAAAGTTTATTTTCGCCTCTGCTGCTGAAAAGGTTAAAGGTTTATGAACGTAGTCTCTACAAAGTGGCTGATTAGTCGGAGTTACCAGCTTTGATAATAATATTTCTGTGAATTCAATCGCTATCGCAGTGTTTTATATGATTAGTGTAATCAACTTGAGCCATAACAAATACATATTGGGATTTACCGTATATACTCACCTATAAGACGCGCACTCTTCGTAAAGCTTCAGGAGAAAATGTATCTTACAATCTAGTGTATATGGTAATGACTTTTGGTATACCAGCCTGATTTCAATGTTTGATTATTACAAATCTGTCTTGTATACTGTTGAGAAAAAGATAGTTTTCTCATCTGCAAATTTCGTCCTTTCAGTTATGTGTGAGTAGGTCTGCTAATATGCAAGATATTAAATTTTATCTACTACCAAACGATTAGTTTTGAGGCTGAATTAATGCTAAATACAAGTACTCACACTGCGAGTGACAGAAAGTGAGAAAGAAAGGAATGTACGTGAAAGAAATGGCACAAATATTTCCAATTAACAAAACAGTTCCTAAGAAAAATTGCAAGTGCATAAAATATCTATAAGACAGTAAGCGAATGTGAGTTCTAATCATGCAGCGTGTCTGAGAAGTCGAGCACCATTCTGGTTTTCAAAAAAAGTAGGATGCGATGACCGCTGAATGCAAGAAAAAATCCGTGAAACTCTCAGGAATGTTAAACACAGTTTCATTAAACTTATTTATATGCGCTCAATATGAACATTTGTTATGATTATTATCACTAAAAGTTTTGTTTTGAAAAAGAGGACAGTGCACGACTTCTAAAACAGCCCGTATAATTCTGATCGCTGATGTCAGATTTTTGTGGATGAAAAATAATCGTTGTAAGTTAACGAATGCGTAGGAAGACCCTTTCTTGAATAAGTAGTTCCAACAATTGGTATAAAATTGCCAAACAAGTAATATACATTTAACTTTGACGTTAAAAACCTACAGAACACTGTAGAAAAAATGTTATTTCTTGTAGGTTTATGACCTGTGTACATAGACATTTTTTGGCATAAGCTTTCCGAAAAAAATGCACAGTTCTCCAAAACAGAGACCATTAAAAGTGCATAAATGCCATATTTGAGGGCGCAAGAAGTCGTGAACCTTTCTGGATTAAAAAAAAAAAAAAAAAAATGCAATAACCACTCAGTGCCAAAGGAAACCCACGGGAGTGGGAAAAACAGCTGATCGGGTGCACTGGGAAAAGGGGGTTAATAAAACCCCATGGTGCATTATACCAAACAAGCCATCACATAAAAAGTGATCCATAAAGTCCATGTTGTCTAACAACCAACTGAATCAATGGGTAAACTGGTCATTTGACACGCATAAAATTGACCAATAGCAAAAACTGTCGACCAAGGTCAGCCTGCATGGACCCGGATGAATACTTTCTGCAGATGTATGACACCCTTTCTCAGAGAGCATGGCTCAGTTTCAGAAAGAGAATGTATACGTGTTTTATTGCTACACTTGCTATGTTTTTGAGCACATAGTCTTAAACATTTCAATGTCTTGTTTATCTTTAGATCATGATATATCTTGCTATTTCCAACCTACGAGGCTGCTGATGCAGAATTAGTCCTATTTATAAGCCCCTACGTACGTTATTTTTCATTCTGACATTCATCGTGTACGTAGGGTCTTATCGGCTCCTTCATAGTTTCCTTTAGCAAACTCCGACATCGAATTTTGTCGCTGTTTGAACAGCAAATTTGGATACCTTCAAGTGAACTTGTTCAATAAAATTTACATCAGAAGTAAGATAAATGAATAATTTCTCGATTGAAAAAGGATATTTGTCCAAAACTTGCCTATTTATGAGCTAAATCCATTCCGATTCAACACCACTCTGTTTTGTTATGAATTGCCGTGGAAGAGATATGATTGTTCCGAATGAAACGTCATGTGCGGGTCAATGCAACTTACAGAATGGTATTATGTCTTTTTTTAAAACGAAATTTTGTTCGCTTCGGTCTTGTTTGATTATTGTAATAGATTTCGTTCATAAACTTAACGTCAATTCTTATTTGTTATGCGACCGTCTGCATGACTGAAAAACATGGCGGCGACTCTGTCGGCAATCCCACTTGCGAGTGATTTTATTGCATTCTGAATGAATCTGCTCATTATTTATCAAGACAGCGGCTGAATATTTTCAAAAAAAGTTCTTCCTACAGGTAAATGAAGTTCTCTTTCGTTATAATACT
The DNA here is from genome assembly GCA_945859785.2 of Tridacna gigas. NCBI lineage: Eukaryota > Metazoa > Mollusca > Bivalvia > Cardiida > Cardiidae > Tridacna > Tridacna gigas. Next base: position 4,338,185 of record OX244030.2, read on the forward strand.
GGTTTTAGAGAGATCGGATTTGCTACATTGAACTGAATGGGACCCGTTTAGACGTTACATGCAATAAGAAAAATAAAATGTGAAATGTCCGATGATAAATGTTGAAAGGTAAATAAGCATGTATTCGTCTAAATATTTGGACTAATGCAGAATGAGACCTTTAAGCATTGTAGAATGTGGACTGTGATCAGTCAGTACTTAAGTGCACACTGATCTTAACCCACACTCTTGACCACAGGATTTGTGTTGTTGTTGTTTTTTTTATGCCTTTTGAAAACATTGTCTTTAGCTCTGTAATGCCCTCTTTATCCTTAGATCATAAATTATTTGCTATTTTCAACCTATGAGGCTGCTGATGCAGAAGGAGACCTTAAGCCATTGTGGAGTGTGAACTGGGATCAGTCAGTACCTAAGTATGCGCTGATCTTACCCACACTCTACATGATTAGTTATGCTCTTGAGCTATATAAAGCCTCCAACATTGTCATTTCCTGTTCATCTTTAGGTTAGTGTTTTATTCTTCCTACATTCAACCTTTTTGGTTCATATTCTTCGTATTCATTAGTGCTCCTTAAATTCTTATTCTACAGTCATGAACTATTGACCGCGCCAGCTAACATCATATCAAAATTCTGTGGATGATGTGGTTAATGATCGGTCTACACATTTGTGCTGATTGATCATGACCTACATTTTCACAGTCCAGTTAATTGCATGTGATTTATGTTATGTATGTGTTGTGTTGAGTTGTGTATGTGTGTGGGGTGCGAGTGAGGAGGAGGAGAGAGAGAGAGAGAGTAAACAAATACATGTAGTGTAAACAGACCCATTTAGATCTAGTGTTTTGAATGACTCTTAAAATGCTAAATGAACTTCTTATGTACCGAATGGATGTTCAGTGGACACGAAGTTCAAAAAAACATAGAAATTAATCGACAAACATGTACTTACACTGATAAGCATAAAATCCATTAAATTTTCATTGAAACATCCGACAACTCTCTATTTATAAGGACTTTACAGTCTACAAAATTGTAGTATCACTCCATAGAAAAACTGTTTATCACGTGCACATTTGTTTATTTACCTAACCTAATCAATGAAACCACGTCATTGTGTGTAAAACGAATTGACCAATCAAATAAAAAAGGCCCTTTTACATTATGTCCTATAGTCTATTTCTTATTCTGACCAAGGTTATGGCCCCCCTAACTTTTCTAACCTATTTTTCCCCGTCACTTTCTATAATTTTATATGTATGTAAGTTGTACTCTTTGTTCGTGTATCATGTATGTATGATTTGAACAAATAAACTTGATTGATTGATTGAATATTGCAGTGGGTTCTAATGATATTATTAAAGGTGGTTTTGTACAATGATGGTGTTCGACTTCTTAACACCTAAAGTATTCCGATCATTGACCACAAATTTCTATGAAATCAATAGAGGGAGACTAATTCTTGGAAGTTAATGAACTGTATAGAGAGACTATTTATTAAACAAATATATCCAACAGAGAAGCTTGCGATGTAACTTGATTATTCTTGAATGCGGAGGTAGACACCTTACAAGTATCTCTTTACCAAACGACAAAATTTGAAAGCATTTGCAGACGACAAATCAAATATGGCTCAAACGAAAGCATTTCTTCCTGACAGGGTAGAAAACATTATGGGAAAAGGAGAAAATGCTGGTTACCAGCATTTTCTCCTTTTCCCACAATGTTTTCATGAGCTTTCTTTGCCAGGGTCCTTAAAGCACGGGATTGTGCGCTAAAGGGCAAAGCAGAATACTGATGTGATATCTATGTGGAGGGAAACCAATTCTTGTAAGTTAATGAACTGTGTACGGAGACGGTTTTTGGCACAAATATTTCCAATAAATAAACTTGTCATGGATGTCAAGAGCAAATGTAAATATGGAGTGGAGAAAACGAAGTGTGGGGGAAGTCGTTCATCATTCAAGGATGTTTTTTTATTTGCTTTGACTGGTGCTTGCGTGGAGCTCGAACTTTGATTGTGTTTTTTGAGTATCAATTACTTAGAGACATAGTTACTTGTGTATCATAAAATGCACATGTTCTTGGTTTGCATTCAACAACCATTCTTAAGAACGTTCTTAGTCTTTTTATCTGGTATTTTTTAAATTTCGAAGTAACACAACTTCTGATTGGCTAAACCAAAGTAAATGGGTTAGCCAATTAGAAATGTGTTATTTCAAATTCAGAAAATTCCTGAGAATAAGATTAAGAATGATCTGAAGAATGCTCAGTGAATATAATTTTATGCCCCACTATTAAGTGTTTCGCCTATTAATGTACTAGCCAAGTATATATTATGACTCAGATAAATTGTAAAGTGCAAGTACTATGATTTAGATAAATTGTAAACTACAAGTACTATGATTCAGATAAATTGTAAACTGCAAGTATTATGATTCAGATAAATTGTAAATACAAGTAATGTGATTCAGATAAATTGTAAACTACAAGTTCTATGATTCAGATAAATTGTAAACTACAAGCACTGTGATTCAGATAAATTGTAAACTGCAAGTAATATGATTCAGATAGATTGTACAAGTAATATGATTCAGATAAATTGTAAACTGCAAGTACTATGATTCACATAAAGTGTAAACTACAAGTTATAAGAACCTGCTTCCGAACCAATGTAAAAGAAATTGGTTGCACTCTGACAAAAGGGGATTTAAAGCATCTCCGTGGTCCATAATACCATACCGAGCAATTAATCATTTAATTATAGATCTAAAAAATCCATTCTGTCTGGCAACCGACTGAATCATGAGGTAGAATGGTCCTTCGACATGCAGGAAATTGCCCAATAGCAAAAGGTTTGGGTCCGGGTCAGCCTGTGCGGACTGAGCAATTTCCACATGGCATGGCTCAAATAGGTTTACACATGTTTCGTTGCGTGTTTCAATTCACAGACTTAGATAATTGAATCGCGTGCCAAATTCTACTTATTTCAATAGCTGGTATCTTCGCATAGTGCAGTTAAACCTAATACTTCTGTTACATAATTACTTATTGCAGATGTCCTTTTTCATCTCGTGGCAGACAAGTTTTGAAAACATTGCGACGAAAGGAGAAATTGCTCAAAACGAGCATTTTTTTTTAGTTTGACACCATGTTTTCTCACGCATTCTTGTATTAAATTTTATTTTTTGTTTTTTCCCTGTATTTCAAGGACCTTTAATGTTGTTTGCCGCAGTCGCCTGCTGGTTTCGGAAATAAAGTGTTGAAAGCGGAAACCAATAATTTTATTTAAATCATGTCTGAGAAAACATCCGTATTTCCTTAGCTTGCCCGGAGGTACAGTTGGTACCGTGCAGGGCTGGAAATCCAGATGTCGAACTTTGGTTCTTAGCTCTGATTCACTCTGTTCGGGAATTTTTGTTTGTCATTTCGACAGGATTCATTCCTCTTTCACCGTTAATTATTGTTTCGGTAATGTTTATAAGGGAAAGCAGCTAATAGCTTGGCAATAGGGATGTGCTAAGTACTGGTTCAGGACATTTATAAAAACCATTGATATGTACACTTGTTGTCGCGATTTGACTGAAATATTTTTTAAAGGGTTACACAAACATGAACACACACACACAAAATTTATACGCGAATAAGTATTGGAACACTTAACTACAGCTTTGACTGTTTTGACCGAATACGATATTGTAGTTAAAACATTTTCATTTTCTTCTTCTTTGCTTATCGTCTGCAACAACTTCGACATTTTATCACGTGGTCCCAACAAAGGAGGATAAATTCATGACTCCCTGAAACTAATTTGCGATTGACAATTTTGATAAGATAATTGTAAAAAAAACTGATAATTTACATGAATGATGGCTTATATATACAAGCCATGCCTTTTAAAGCGGAGTTCAAACTGAGTTGCATGTAGCATAAAGTATCAACCCAGGCCAGCCAGCGCAGTCAAATGTAAAATGGGGTTTAGTGCATCTGCAAAAAGGATTGACCCATGATCTGAGACGATACTTTTTGCTATTGGTCAATTCTCTGCATGTCAAAGAACGAGCCTACCTCATGATTCAGTTGGTCGATAGACAAAGTGTATTTTACAGATCCATAATTATATGCTCGGTATTATGCATCACGAAGATGCATTAAGCCCCCTTTTGCCACAGTGCCGCTCATATATGGCCGGCAACATGCGAAATGAGACCTTCGGACATTTGTGTAAAGTGTCGTCCCGGATTAGCCTGCGCAGTCCGCGCAGGCTAATCCGAGACGGTACTTTACGACTACGCAAGATTTTTTCATACAGTAGACTTTCGTCAAACAGCAAATCGCACAAAAACGGGAAGTGTAGTCTCGGATAAGTCACAGACTGCACAGGCTGGTCTGGGACGACACAGTTTACGCATATGTCCGAAGGCCCCTTTTCGTGTGTTGCACGCCATATGGGCCATGGGGTAGAATGGTCCTTTGAAATGCAGAGAATTGACCAATAGCAAAAGGTATCAACTCAGGTCAATACTTTTTGCAGATGCATTAAACTCCATTTTCATACGGAATAGCCCATATACAAGTACACGTAAAAACATTTTGACCATAAGAGAAATTGCTTGTCACGAGTAATACTGCAAAACCCAGGAAAAGTCTTCTACAGTTTTAGCAGGTGAAGCGAAGGAAGGTGTTTTGAGGAAAGTGTTGGGTATTTTTTTCCTGATATTAGTTCGAATACGTTGACAGGTCCACAATATAAATGTCAAACACCGCTTTTGTCATTGCTGACCAATTCCCAAAAGGCCGCTCAGGTTTTCGCCCATTTTAGTAAGTAAGCAACCATCCTCACTGGATTTGATAAAGCTGTGTTAACACAATAAGGCAGATATCCAGTAAAGTTCTTTCAAAAGTGAAGTACCTGTATTATTTATTGAGATCTGTACCTTGTCT